>JAYEPQ010000018.1:22368275-22968275 GCA_036321105.1 Dracaena cambodiana
TCTGCCCATCAAAAAGCATTAGACATAGGCATTTTAACGAGATCACGAGTTTGAGGTCATATAGTCGGTAAATAGAAAGAATAAAATGGGTGTTGCTCATCGAAAAACGAACACTATACTATTTCATCAGTAAAATGAATCCAAATCCACTGATGTCAAGCCTAATCACTCACTCACTACGAAGTGAGGATAGCCCAATATCTCATAGGGGGGGGGGGGTGGTACTCCCGTGCCTTCCTCCTTCTATGGGTGAAAAAAGATTGTAGACATTTCTCGAACTTGGGCATTGCACATCGGGAGCAGTAGGTATTGATCTGACGCGGCTGACGAGGATAGGGATCGAAGAACATCCTGCTCGTCAGAGGAAAATTTGATATCTGACAGTTCCGATAGGCTCACTTTGCTTTCTTAGGGCACTCAATCTCGAATCAATTCGAATCAGAAGCATGAAAAAAGGCCCTTTTTCGTCGGTGTCAGACGAGCCCTTTTTTCTGTCAATCATCCCTGATACCATTGACAGTTCACAATATGCTTTCTGATGCGTTAGACGAGTGGCATTTCCTTTCATCTTTAGTTGGGCGGTTACTGGCTATTGGATTTGAACTGGCTAGATTCCCACCTGAACCACCTATGAGATTCGAGCTTTGTCCTGAACAGCCCTTTCTTTCCTGTTCGCCGGAGAACCACTCTTTTCGATGGGTGGGCTTATCAGAAAGCCTCTTCTATCTATTTATTTGAAAAAAGTCATTATGTTTCTCATTCTATAATGACTCCAACCCCTTTGACTCGAGACATTTTTGAATGATCGGGAATTGCTCACTGTGGGATGGATAAACTAAAAAGAGGGTCAAAGAGATCACCATCATTCTGTACATTCGAAACCTCATCAGAAGGAAAGACAAAGTGGGCAGCCGCTACTCAATCACGTCAGTCAGTCTCGACGGGGTATTGCGTCGACGCTTCTGTAGGAGATTCCATTCCTATAGAATCAACCTAGGTTCGTGCTGCTCTCTCAACAAGATTTATTGCCAGCGATGTTCAAAGACGAATCGGCTCTTTCCATTCGTCAGAGATGGAATAGATGGTAGAGAATTCACCTATTCTAGTTTGTGCTCCTGCTCCTGGCTCTTCATCCGCCTACTGAGTCTCACTTGTATGAACGCAAAAACTCTATCATGGCATTGTGAATCCTCAATTGATTGCTTATCATCAGATATGTCTTGGTCTATAAGAAAGGGAGTATAGTATAGTTTGTGTTTCCCATTCATTGGTTGCTCGTCCGAAAGAACTCGATCAGCTCTCCACATATTCGAGTACATTGATGCTTTCTTTTGGTTCAATCCAGTGGTGACGATAGGGATATGACGAAGACTCTAATGTTCGACGATATAGAAAAAGCAATTCCTATACACGTGCGTCAAGCCACTTCAATTGGTCGGAGAAGGGTTGTCGCAGGTGAGACTGGGGATGGCAATTCTATAGAAAGATGCTTTTCCGCATCCTCTTCCGTCCACTGATGGGGGAGTAGTCCTTTCTTCAAGTATGGATGGTTTACTACATTCATTCTGGAGCAACCGACGTGATGGTAACATAGACAGAGCCCTGGAATTCAATAGAGTATAGGTTCGAGATCTGATCATTGGGAAAAGAAGTAGAGTCAAGCTTCCTACAATGGGTGAAAGCGGTAGATAGAAAGAACTCTTTTTCGGAGCAAAGCCGTCAATGCTAAACGTCGGTAAATGAACAAAAACAGCTGACGAGGCCCTTTCCTTCCTATGCATCGCCTCGCGTCGGATCAGGACGTGACGGCCTAACCTGAGATACTTCCGACGTGCGGTTCATCCATTTCTCATTTGACAAAAGGAAAACATCGCGCTTATTCATCTTGAAAGCAGAAGTCCTATTGACATCTCAAAAGTACTACGCTTTCATCCTCGTGGCTTGACGGGCCGGGTCTTACTCCTCAACCGGTACACAACCCATTATGTTATTCCATTCTGGATTTTCTTGTCATCTGGTACCTAAACCGTTTCCATTCAATACTCAATTCAATACATAACATGCATTCGACATCCTTCCTCAGTAGCCTCTTGGTTCATAAGCAATTAGTGGAAGGGAGAAAGAAATCCATAGAAAGAAATGGCAAAGCTGCGTATCTAAAGTGGGAATCGTCATTCCATTTAGGGGGGTGAAATCCCGTCCAGCATAACAATTTTGCGAGGTTTGATTGTCGAAACTGGATCAAGCGGGTGCCTGACGAGTCGAATCATGATCATTAGGAAGTGTAATAACTTATTCACTTGCAGCAAGTTAGCCTCCGTCATGAGTCGGGCACATCAGAGAGCTTTGACGCTCGCCCGCAGAGAAGGCCTGAATCAAAAGATCGTCGCAACTTCTCCCTAATAACTTTGGGAATGGCTTTGGTCGAGTCATCTTTTGCTTCCATTGTCGGCTGAGAAAGCCTTTGGAGGGGAAGGGCATTGTTTGCTGGAAGGAAGCACTCCTTCCCCGTTGTAGCCATTGCACCTTCGTATTTGGCCTCCTCTTGTTTGTTTGTAGCTTTAGTGAGGATAAGTGATTCTGGAGAGGCTATGACTTGCATTCCTTCCAGGGGTATATATGTCTTCCTTCATTCATCCTTAACTCGGAATCCTGGATTTCACAATCTCATTTCTTTCGTAGGAATGCTATATAAATCCTCATTTGATTGTATCAAGGCTCGGCAAGTATTGTCCTTTGGTAGTAGGGCCTAAGGTTCTGCTATGCCCTGACATTTGTATTATTGGTCCAGCTACGGAGAAAAAAGAATTTTCATCTGTTTTGTGTCTTTTCGAAGGTGCAAAATGCAATTTGACTGAAAGAGAATGTCAATGTAGCTGGTTTTGTTGGATTGTCCCACTGAAATTTCCCACTTTCCGTTTGATGCGTCGACTTGACACTTTTGAGATCTCGAGATGTAATGTTTAGTGAATTGCTGGATTGAAGATAGGGAATGAAGCTGTCAGAAAGTGGTCATGGAATGTCTTGAGTAAGTGCTCCTGGCTTAGGTTCTCTTTGCTTGTGCTTCGAAGGAGTAAAATGCAATTTGACGGAAAGAGAATGTCAATGTAGCTGGTTTTGTTGGATTGTCCCACTGAAATTTCCCACTTTCCATTTGATGCGTCGACTTGACACTTTTGAGATCTCGAGATGTAATGTTTAGTGAATTGCTGGATTGTAGATAGGGAATGAAGCTGTCAGAAAATGCTCATGGAATGTCTTGAGTAAGTGCTCTTGGCTTAGGTTCTCTTTGCTTGTGCTTGTGTGACGGTGCGTCGTCCTTTGTGGAAGGATTGATGTAGTTCTTTTTCCTATGGTTGTCTCTGTCTATGGTCTCGTGTCTGGATCTTCCCTTGTTATTGTCATTTTTTCTATTTTTTTATTGTCTGTATGGTTTGAACATCGATTTTCGGGTTCGGTATCTAGGGAGTCTCATTAAGAAGGCGGGTGTGACGTATAGTGCCTTTCTGCCCTGACTGGAGAAATTGGTGAGAGAGAATGCAGGCTCGGAAGCCACGGATGCCTGTCGCACAGTATTCTCAAAGTCATATCAGTAGTTGGAGCGAGAGACCAGCGCTCGCGTCAGTAACGAGCAGAGTTAAGGGAATGGTTATTCCTGAGTTGGTTAATTAATCTCCCCGTTGTTGAGTGAATCGATATGGACTAGGAAAATTTGACGTTTCCAGCATTTTTTTAGTATCCCATAACGCACTCAAAGGAAATAACGTACTCACCCTCCGACGTAGCGGGAAGGCTCAATAGACAAAGGAAATGTGAACGTTGTAAGTCATTACAAAATCTCTTTTCTTACGGCCGAGTTTTTGACTACGAAATCCATTTCAATGTTGGAGGCAGGGTCACTATTCTGCCCATCAAAAAGCATTAGACATAGGCATTTTAACGAGATCACGAGTTTGAGGTCATACGGTAAATAGAAAGAATAAAATGGGTGTTGCTCATCGAAAAACGAACACTATACTATTTCATCAGTAAACAAAATCCAAATCCACTGATGTCAAGCCTAATCACTCACTCACTACGAAGTGAGGATAGCCCAATATCTCATTAGGGGGGGGGGGGTGGTACTCCCGTGCCTTCCTCCTTCTATGGGTGAAAAAAGATTGTAGACATTTCTCGAACTTGGGCATTGCACATCGGGGGCAGTAGGTATTGATCTGACGCGGCTGACGAGGATAGGGATCGAAGAACATCCTGCTCGTCAGAGGAAAATTTGATATCTGACAGTTCCGATAGGCTCACTTTGCTTTCTTAGGGCACTCAATCTCGAATCAATTCGAATCAGAAGCATGAAAAAAGGCCCTTTTTCGTCGGTGTCAAACGAGCCCTTTTTTCTATCAATCATCCCTGATACCATTGACAGTTCACAATATGCTTTCTGATGCGTTAGACGAGTGGCATTTCCTTTCATCTTTAGTTGGGCGGTTACTGGCTATTGGATTTGAACTGGCTAGATTCCCACCTGAACCACCTATGAGATTCGAGCTTTGTCCTGAACAGCCCTTTCTTTCCTGTTCGCCGGAGAACCACTCTTTTCGATGGGTGGGCTTATCAGAAAGCCTCTTCTATCTATTTATTTGAAAAAAGTCATTATGTTTCTCAATCTATAATGACTCCAACCCCTTTGACTCGAGACATTTTTGAATGATCGGGAATTGCTCACTGTGGGATGGATAAACTGAAAACAGGGTCAAAGAGATCACCATCATTCTGTACATTCGAAACCTCATCAGAAGGAAAGACAAAGTGGGCAGCCGCTACTCAATCACGTCAGTCAGTCTCGACGGGGTATTGCGTCGACGCTTCTGTACGAGATTCCATTCCTATAGAATCAACCTAGGTTCGTGCTGCTCTCTCAACAAGATTTATTGCCAGCGATGTTCAAAGACGAATCGGCTCTTTCCATTCGTCAGAGATGGAATAGATGGTAGAGAATTCACCTATTCTAGTTTGTGCTCCTGCTCCTGGCTCTTCATCCGCCTACTGATTCTCACTTGTATGAACGCAAAAACTCTATCATGGCATTGTGAATCCTCAATTCATTGCTTATCATCAGATATGTCTTGGTCTATAAGAAAGGGAGTATAGTATAGTTTGTGTTTCCCATTCATTGGTTGCTCGTCCGAAAGAACTCGATCAGCTCTCCACATATTCGAGTACATTGATGCTTTCTTTTGGTTCAATCCAGTGGTGAGGATAGGGATATGACGAAGACTCCAATGTTCGACGATATAGAAAAAGCAATTCCTACGTCTATACACGTGCGTCAAGCCACTTCAATTGGTCGGAGAAGGGTTGTCGCAGGTGAGACTGGGGATGGCAATTCTATAGAAAGATGCTTTTCCGCATCCTCTTCCGTCCACTGATGGGGGAGTAGTCCTTTCTTCGAGTATGGATGGTTTACTACATTCATTCTGGAGCAACCGACGTGATGGTAACATAGACAGAGCCCTGGAATTCAATAGAGTATAGGTTCGAGATCTGATCATTGGGAAAAGAAGTAGAGTCAAGCTTCCTACAATGGGTGAAAGCGGTAGATAGAAAGAACTCTTTTTCGGAGCAAAGCCGTCAATGCTAAACGTCGGTAAATGAACAAAAACAGCTGACGAGGTCCTTTCCTTCCTATGCATCGCCTCGCGTCGGATCAGGACGTGACGGCCTAACCTGAGATACTTCCGACGTGCGGTTCATCCATTTCTCATTTGACAAAAGGAAAACATCGCCCTTATTCATCTTGAAAGCAGAAGTCCTATTGACATCTGAAAAGTACTACGCTTTCATCCTCGCGGCTTGACGGGCCGGGTCTTACTCCTCAACCGGTACACAACCCATTATGTTATTCCATTCTGGATTTTCTTGTCATCTGGTACCTAAACCGTTTCCATTCAATACTCAATTCAATACATAACATGCATTCGATATCCTTCCTCAGTAGCCTCTTGGTTCATAAGCAATTAGTGGAAGGGAGAAAGAAATCCATAGAAAGAAAAGGCAAAGCTGCGTATCTAAAGTGGGAATCGTCATTCCATTTAGGGGGGTGAAATCCCGTCCAGCATAACCATTTTGCGAGGTTTGATTGTCGAAACTGGATCAAGCGGGTGCCTGACGAGTCGAATCATGATCATTAGGAAGTGTAATAACTTATTCACTTGCAGCAAGTTAGCCTCCGTCATGAGTCGGGCACAGCAGAGAGCTTTGACGCTCGCCCGCAGAGAAGACCTGAATCAAAAGATCGTCGCAGCTCATTTTGAAGCATTTGTAGCCTCCTGTCGAGGCCCATCTATTCCCTCTTCCATCACATTCATGCGGTCTCCTACGACGGTAGGGTTCGTCGGGCGCAAGTGTCTCCAAAAGGCTTTCTAGAGTCTCTGGCAGTCGCGCACATCGTTCTCTACGTGCTCTATCTCCTCTCCAACGTCGAGCAGGAATACCCTTTCTTTAATATCCATAGTTCATCAACCTAAAACTCTCATTTGATTTTCTTTTAGAGCACGAAGGCATATCGAGCCTCTATTTATAGAGTGTAGAGGGAGACCGCCATGCGGTGAACATAAGGAGAAATACAAAAAGTCAAAGAAATATAAGAATCGAAAGTTCATTAAAACAAATCAAACAGGTATGAAAAAGAACTGTACATGTTTTAAATGTGGAAAAGAGGGACATTATGCTACAGAATGTAGAATAAACATTAAAACAATATGGTTAAATGAGTTAGAAATGTATGATATCCATACTGGAACCATAGAAGAAGTCCTTAGTGATAACTCTTCTATATACGAGATAGAAACCATATATGAAGAAAGTCCTTTAAATTCAGATTCTTCTGAAACAGAAGAGTTCAATATAAACATGTTAACCTTGAATAAAACAGACCATTTTATACAGGTTATACCCTTGTCTAAAACTACTATATTACCCAAAAGGGAATCATTAAAATTTCCAGGACATATTCTATATGCTAACAATCATTATAGCATAAGAAGATATCAATCTATAGAAATTTATTTAGATCTGATTATAAGAATACCTTATGGATATTATGGAGAAATTAAAAATCTAAGGCATCATGCTCTTAGAAATATTTTCATTACTTATGGAATAATAGAATAGTCAGAGGTACTAAGACTTCTTGGAACACTTGGATTTATAATCGTGGTAGAAATAGTATTGCCTGAAGCAATAAATGTTTCTATAGGGAGATGTGTCTTTGGTTTCAAAGTTTTCAAGAATATTTGCATCTCATTATCATATCGCAAATGTCTTATATTGACCAATTTTGGTTGGATTATTTTTCCATTCCCAACCTCAAAGAGTTTAATAAACTGTGTAGGTGTGATAGATCTAAAAGTAGATGTTTCGTTTAGTGCTAAACAATGTTCCCATTGTATTCCCAATATTTGAGATCCAGGAAGCATTTCAATTCCTTTTAAATTTATAGAAAGAGTACAAGCTTTTTCTATATTTGTGTCATGTAAGCTGATGCAAAAATCAGGATGTATATTTACTCCAAATATTCTATTTGCTAGATTGGACTTTGCTCCTCCTAATATACTATTTAGAGGATTATTGATGATTCTTTCATCACAACATATTATCATAATAGGTGTGTCTATTCCGGATCTGAATAGACCAGTTATCTTTATTTGGATTAAGCCAATGTGTAAATATTTCTTTTTAGGATATTTTTGCTTCAGATTTTCTATCTGATGATAGTTTAGCAATTTTATAGAAGTAAAATCTTCATCTCCTTTTAGTTCTATATTTCCTTGCATTCTTTCGAAGATATATGTAGGTTTATTTGTCCATAAAGATTTGAATTTAGTTTCTAAAAAATTAACTACTTTACAAACTTTCTTAAGTTTTCCAAAGTTTTCTTCATCTTCAAAAGAAAGACTTGGATCTGTTAGAATGATAAAAACATCTTCAAAAAGTTTGAAAGAAACAAATTTAGATGAAATTAATTATCACCCCCAGATGCTTTAATTAAGAATAAATATGAAAACCCAAGATTATCTGTCTATTTAGGAGATGAAGTACTCAGCGCTACTATTTATTCACACTATTTTAGACTAAGAAGCAGATCAGAGGAAGAAATAGACCTCTCAGAGTCCACTTCTAAAAGAGATAGGAGCTGGTAGCAACTGGTATCAGAGCCTTGTGCAGTATCCTTCTTCTTTTTTTTGTAAGTATCCTTAACTTAGCCATGTCTGGCTAAACATGTTAGGCATGTTATTTCCTTAATTTCTTAAGCTAATTAGATGGCAGATTACCATGTCTGAAAGGTTGCTTCTGGAAGTAATAGTTTTGAGTTCTTGCTCTTCAGGAGAAGAACCACAAAACCAATCTTTCTCCTTCTGCTTTAATTCTTGAGATTTAGTAAGAACAGAGACTTGGCATATTTGTTTGCCCAGATTGTGGAGTTAGAATTTTCGGCTCAAATAAAGGAGCTCTTATCCCTCAAATTAATACAGCCTAGCAGCAGTCCACATTCTTCTCCTGCTTTTCTAGTCACAAAACATGCAGAACAAAAAAGAGGAAAAGCTAGAATGGTAATTAACTACAGAAAATTAAATAGCTATACAAAGTTTGACGGCTATTTTATCCCTGCCGCAGAACAATTAATCAAACAAATACAGGGATCTAAATACTATAGTAAATTTGATGCTAAATCTGGGTTTTGGCAAGTAAAATTAGTCAATAAAGAATCTATAGAACTAACTGCCTTTAGTTGCCCCCAAGGACACTATGAGTGGTTAGTAATGCCATTTGGCCTAAAAAATGCTCCACAAATATTCCAAAAATGGATGAACTCTATGTTTGGACATCTACAATTTGTAGTAGTTTATGTGGATGATATACTAGTTTTTTCTTCAACTTTAGAAGAACATAAACAACATTTACTTCAAGTAGCAAAAATATTGCTCGATAATGGAATCATCCTAAGTCCTACAAAAATACATTTATTTAAAAAGGAAATAGAATTCCTTGGAAAATATATAAAAGAAGGCCAAATAGAATTACAACAACACATATATTCCAAGATAAAGGAATTCCCTAAAACATTGAAATTAAGGAAATAACATGCCTAACATGTTTAGCCAGACATGGCTAAGTTAATGATACTTACAAAAAACAGAAGAAGGATACTGCACAAGGCTCTGATACCAGGTATTGTACCCTTACATTACTTGATCAATACAGAAATACTAATGTAAGAACAAATAGTATAATGGTATCTCCTATAGATAAACAAGAATTTTCGGCTAACCTTATTAGTCGAAGAAATAGAAGGAAAAATTACTTCTAAAGAGATTTTCAAATTCTATGAAAAAAACTCTGCTTCTATAAAATATTTTTCCAAAAGTTCTTCTGATAATGAAAATTATATTTCTGCATCCGATTATTTTGATGATGAACTATCTGAATATGATGATATTGTTGAAGAAATACCCTCTAATGAGGAGTATGTTGCTGATGAAATATCAATACCCTCTAACGAGGAGTCCTCTTTTGAGGAATTACACTACATTCCCTCTAACGAGGACTATCATATATCCTCTAACGAGGAACAGTATTTATATAATATAAATATGGAACGTGGGGAATCATCTACCCAAATGATTTCTACAGGTAGACAAAATCCACCACATCCTAATACTACTGAAAAAACTATGTATCATAGAGATACAGGAGAAAATTATGTTGATTCCTACATCTATAAACAAGGAAAGAGACATCAAACTGCTACTTCAGGATTAATATTTAATGTTGATAATATACCAACAAATGCTTTAAGAGATTATATCCTTAATTGGGAACAATTAATAGTTGGAACCAATACCCTAATGCCAGAGGGAATCCCTCATCAAGAATTTGTAATATTAGCTTGCGGATATTGGCAAGGAATAGCCTTAAGATGGCTAACACAATATGAAAAACTATACCCAACTGAGATAGTAGCTTTAAATAGCCATGAATCTAGAAGAACAGCTTTACATAGTATTTGTAAAAGTCTATATGGAGACATAACTGGAGAAGATATTAATGCTGAAGGTATAGATGAAAATATCCTTCTAAAAGTACAAGCTTTTTCTATATTTGTGTCATGTAAGCTGATGCAAAAATCAGGATGTATATTTACTCCAAATATTCTATTTGCTAGATTGGACTTTGCTCCTCCTAATATACTATTTAGAGGATTATTGATGATTCTTTCATCACAACATATTATCATAATAGGTGTCAAGAACAGGCAGGGCTTCACATGTAGGAGAGGGAACATAATTGAAGTTGTGGAGTTCCCATTGCTGGTAAGAAGGATAGACTTTAATATATCTTCTTTCTTCCCATGTGCTCCAGATACGAAAGAAGAATGTAGTCTGATACCATGTTGTATAGGCTTTGATAATCTTTAGATAGATAGGTGGTATGACATCCTGGAACTCTTCGGGGTGGGATGAATTTAGGAAGAGTTCATGGACTAGGCCCAGTTTAATGGCCTTGGCACACTGTGGTATCTCCTGAAAGCCAGTTATAATCCTTGGAGAATTATTCTTGTTATAGATGAGCTTGTTCTGCTGAAGAATAGAGATGACATCTGATAATTAATATCCGGGTCATACTTAGGACAACAAGAAGTTTTAATGTCAGACTTATGTATGTATTTGGATAGATGATTATTTGCCTTTTGTAATTGGCAGGTTTTCTTAACTGTTTCCATACAAGCCTTTTTTAAAGCTCCTGTATTGTGTGGTTCCTTTTCTCTGCTCCAAATCTAAACTCTGAGCAGTGAGGGTGTAGTTGCATAAGTCTTGAACTGTTTTTGTAATGTTCTGCTTCTCTGTCTTCTCTTGTAGGTAATGGTTATACATAGAGAGCACCATTTGCTCAATCTGGGATAACCAATATTTAGAAGAGTGGAAGTCATTGGATTGAATGGCACGGTAGCATCCATTCAATTTTTCATAGATATTGGAATTGGTTGCCTTGAGGTCGGTATTGTACCAATCTCGTACAACTGCTGCTGCTGTAGGTCTTGCTAGTTGTCCCGTCTGGACTCTTCTTTGGGCTGAAGTAATGTTGCTGTATGTTGGAGTGGAGTTGTTGACTGGAAGTACAGTCATTCCCGGAGGGGGGAATGGTTTTGCCTCTGTAGAGGTGCCAGTTTCCTGGGTTGTAGTAGTGCTTGCTCCTTTTTCAGGGGCAGGGGCCTGCTCTGATACCAGTTGCAGGAGAGCTTCTGCTCCAGTACTCAGCGCTACTATTTATTCACACTATTTTAGACTAAGAAGCAGATCAGAGGAAGAAATATGTTTAAGAAAAAAAGAAGTTCGGAAAGGCTCTCTGCCTCCTCCCTTCATCTGATGTCTTTATTTATAATGTTTCAAAGACGTCCTTCAGATAGGAAGGAATCTTTTACAAAGTTTCTTTACAAAAGATGTACAGAAAAAAGGACTTGTATGATTGTCCTTTAAACAGAAAAAGTTGTATTATTGTCCTTCATAGGGTCCCTCCATACTGATTAGTGTCCTTTTTGTCGGTGGAGAGGATAAGAAGGAATCTTTGGCTGAGTAGATGCTGACTAGGATGGGCCCACCATGCTTTTATCTTAATTGGAATAGGCCATCTTTGTTACAGTCTGCCCTTGCTTTTCTTCCAATTCTTCCAATATTAAGTGAAGAAAGGTAGGGAATAACCTTGTCTAGCTTCTTTTGGGCAGTTTCGCTGGCTGATAGGTGATCATAGAGCATGATGTTGTTACTAATAGTAATTGATCTTGCTCCACAAAGGCCATCATTTATTGCTTCAATAAAGAATTCTTTAGCAGCAGCATAGGCTTGTTCTTCATAAATGAATTCTTGTTTAGGATAAACTCCCCAGCCATGGGCGAATTGTTGACTTTCGTCATTTCCAGGTTCATGTGGATTATCTCCGGAAGTTTGACTGAGCTGTGACTTTCATTCAGTTAAGGGAACTTCTCCCTAATAACTTTGGGAATGGCTTTGGTCGAGTCATCTTTTGCTTCCATTGTCGGCTGAGAAAGCCTTTGGAGGGGAAGGGCATTGTTTGCTGGAAGGAAGCACTCCTTCCCCGTTGTAGCCATTGCACCTTCGTATTTGGCCTCCTCTTGTTTGTTTGTAGCTTTAGTGATGATAAGTGATTCTGGAGAGGCTATGACTTGCATTCCTTCCAGGGGTATATATGTCTTCCTTCATTCATCCTTAACTCGGAATCCTGGATTTCACAATCTCATTTCTTTCGTAGGAATGCTATATAAATCCTCATTTGATTGTATCAAGGCTCGGCAAGTATTGTCCTTTGGTAGTAGGGCCTAAGGTTCTGCTATGCCCTGACATTTGTATTATTGGTCCAGCTACGGAGAAAAAAGAATTTTCATCTGTTTTGTGTCTTTTCGAAGGTGCAAAATGCAATTTGACTGAAAGAGAATGTCAATGTAGCTGGTTTTGTTGGATTGTCCCACTGAAATTTCCCACTTTCCGTTTGATGCGTCGACTTGACACTTTTGAGATCTCGAGATGTAATGTTTAGTGAATTGCTGGATTGAAGATAGGGAATGAAGCTGTCAGAAAGTGGTCATGGAATGTCTTGAGTAAGTGCTCCTGGCTTAGGTTCTCTTTGCTTATGCTTCGAAGGAGTAAAATGCAATTTGACAGAAAGAGAATGTCAATGTAGCTGGTTTTGTTGGATTGTCCCACTGAAATTTCCCACTTTCCGTTTGATGCGTCGACTTGACACTTTTGAGATCTCGAGATGTAATGTTTAGTGAATTGCTGGATTGTAGATAGGGAATGAAGCTGTCAGAAAATGCTCATGGAATGTCTTGAGTAAGTGCTCTTGGCTTAGGTTCTCTTTGCTTGTGCTTGTGTGACGGTGCGTCGTCCTTTGTGGAAGGATTGATGTAGTTCTTTTTCCTATGGTTGTCTCTGTCTATGGTCTCGTGTCTGGATCTTCCCTTGTTATTGTCATTTTTTCTATTTTTTATTGTCTGTATGGTTTGAACATCGATTTTCGGGTTCGGTATCTAGGGAGTCTCATTAAGAAGGCGGGTGTGACGTGTAGTGCCTTTCTGCCCTGACTGGAGAAATTGGTGAGAGAGAATGCAGGCTCGGAAGCCACGGATGCCTGTCGCACAGTATTCTCAAAGTCATATCAGTAGTTGGAGCGAGAGACCAGCGCTCGCGTCAGTAACGAGCAGAGTTAAGGGAATGGTTATTCCTGAGTTGGTTAATTAATCTCCCCGTTGTTGAGTGAATCGATATGGACTAGGAAAATTTGACGTTTCCAGCATTTTTTTAGTATCCCATAACGCACTCAAAGGAAATAACGTACTCACCCTCCGACGTAGCGGGAAGGCTCAATAGACAAAGGAAATGTGAACGTTGTAAGTCATTACAAAATCTCTTTTCTTACGGCCGAGTTTTTGACTACGAAATCCATTTCAATGTTGGAGGCAGGGTCACTATTCTGCCCATCAAAAAGCATTAGACATAGGCATTTTAACGAGATCACGAGTTTGAGGTCATATAGTCGGTAAATAGAAAGAATAAAATGGGTGTTGCTCATCGAAAAACGAACACTATACTATTTCATCAGTAAACAAAATCCAAATCCACTGATGTCAAGCCTAATCACTCACTCACTACGAAGTGAGGATAGCCCAATATCTCATTGGGGGGGGGGTGGTACTCCCGTGCCTTCCTCCTTCTATGGGTGAAAAAAGATTGTAGACATTTCTCGAACTTGGGCATTGCACATCGGGGGCAGTAGGTATTGATCTGACGCGGCTGACGAGGATAGGGATCGAAGAACATCCTGCTCGTCAGAGGAAAATTTGATATCTGACAGTTCCGATAGGCTCACTTTGCTTTCTTAGGGCACTCAATCTCGAATCAATTCGAATCAGAAGCATGAAAAAAGGCCCTTTTTCGTCGGTGTCAGACGAGCCCTTTTTTCTGTCAATCATCCCTGATACCATTGACAGTTCACAATATGCTTTCTGATGCGTTAGACGAGTGGCATTTCCTTTCATCTTTAGTTGGGCGGTTACTGGCTATTGGATTTGAACTGGCTAGATTCCCACCTGAACCACCTATGAGATTCGAGCTTTGTCCTGAACAGCCCTTTCTTTCCTGTTCGCCGGAGAACCACTCTTTTCGATGGGTGGGCTTATCAGAAAGCCTCTTCTATCTATTTATTTGAAAAAAGTCATTATGTTTCTCATTCTATAATGACTCCAACCCCTTTGACTCGAGACATTTTTGAATGATCGGGAATTGCTCACTGTGGGATGGATAAACTGAAAAGAGGGTCAAAGAGATCACCATCATTCTGTACATTCGAAACCTCATCAGAAGGAAAGACAAAGTGGGCAGCCGCTACTCAATCACGTCAGTCAGTCTCGACGGGGTATTGCGTCGACGCTTCTGTACGAGATTCCATTCCTATAGAATCAACCTAGGTTCGTGCTGCTCTCTCAACAAGATTTATTGCCAGCGATGTTCAAAGACGAATCGGCTCTTTCCATTCGTCAGAGATGGAATAGATGGTAGAGAATTCACCTATTCTAGTTTGTGCTCCTGCTCCTGGCTCTTCATCCGCCTACTGATTCTCACTTGTATGAACGCAAAAACTCTATCATGGCATTGTGAATCCTCAATTCATTGCTTATCATCAGATATGTCTTGGTCTATAAGAAAGGGAGTATAGTATAGTTTGTGTTTCCCATTCATTGGTTGCTCGTCCGAAAGAACTCGATCAGCTCTCCACATATTCGAGTACATTGATGCTTTCTTTTGGTTCAATCCAGTGGTGAGGATAGGGATATGACGAAGACTCCAATGTTCGACGATATAGAAAAAGCAATTCCTACGTCTATACACGTGCGTCAAGCCACTTCAATTGGTCGGAGAAGGGTTGTCGCAGGTGAGACTGGGGATGGCAATTCTATAGAAAGATGCTTTTCCGCATCCTCTTCCGTCCACTGATGGGGGAGTAGTCCTTTCTTCGAGTATGGATGGTTTACTACATTCATTCTGGAGCAACCGACGTGATGGTAACATAGACAGAGCCCTGGAATTCAATAGAGTATAGGTTCGAGATCTGATCATTGGGAAAAGAAGTAGAGTCAAGCTTCCTACAATGGGTGAAAGCGGTAGATAGAAAGAACTCTTTTTCGGAGCAAAGCCGTCAATGCTAAACGTCGGTAAATGAACAAAAACAGCTGACGAGGTCCTTTCCTTCCTATGCATCGCCTCGCGTCGGATCAGGACGTGACGGCCTAACCTGAGATACTTCCGACGTGCGGTTCATCCATTTCTCATTTGACAAAAGGAAAACATCGCCCTTATTCATCTTGAAAGCAGAAGTCCTATTGACATCTGAAAAGTACTACGCTTTCATCCTCGCGGCTTGACGGGCCGGGTCTTACTCCTCAACCGGTACACAACCAATTATGTAATTCCATTCTGGATTTTCTTGTCATCTGGTACCTAAACCGTTTCCATTCAATACTCAATTCAATACATAACATGCATTCGATATCCTTCCTCAGTAGCCTCTTGGTTCATAAGCAATTAGTGGAAGGGAGAAAGAAATCCATAGAAAGAAAAGGCAAAGCTGCGTATCTAAAGTGGGAATCGTCATTCCATTTAGGGGGGTGAAATCCCGTCCAGCATAACCATTTTGCGAGGTTTGATTGTCGAAACTGGATCAAGCGGGTGCCTGACGAGTCGAATCATGATCATTAGGAAGTGTAATAACTTATTCACTTGCAGCAAGTTAGCCTCCGTCATGAGTCGGGCACAGCAGAGAGCTTTGACGCTCGCCCGCAGAGAAGGCCTGAATCAAAAGATCGTCGCAGCTCATTTTGAAGCATTTGTAGCCTCCTGTCGAGGCCCATCTATTCCCTCTTCCATCACATTCATGCGGTCTCCTACGACGGTAGGGTTCGTCGGGCGCAAGTGTCTCCAAAAGGCTTTCTAGAGTCTCTGGCAGTCGCGCACATCGTTCTCTACGTGCTCTATCTCCTCTCCAACGTCGAGCAGGAATACCCTTTCTTTAATATCCATAGTTCATCAACCTAAAACTCTCATTTGATTTTCTTTTAGAGCACGAAGGCATATCGAGCCTCTATTTATAGAGTGTAGAGGGAGACCGCCATGCGGCACGAATGTCGATGGTAGGCAAGCATAATCCGTCACTAGTTTGCAGCAGTTGAGTACTAGGAGGACTGTTGTGTGAACAAACAAACTACCGTCGCGGAACGACGACACCCCCCAATCACGCTGTCTGTGTGAACAAACAAACTTTGCACAACCGGAAAATCTTGACGCAGTTCAGCCTAATCGATCGCTGTTCAGTAAATAATGGGTGGAGTCCTACCACCTAGAGAGCCGAATTCTTTGCCTAAGATTAACGTAGCGTAACAACCATTTCCACTCGAGAGGATATCAACATTTGTTTGTGAACAAGATTTGTTTCGGAAGACGAAAGTAGACAAAGTGACGAGGCGGAGAAAATGTTCCACCAGTCAATGGCAGACGGAGTGAGAGAGCAGGTCTGAAGGGGAGCTTGTTGGCGGTGATGGCAAGGCCAACCCCAGCAAGCCCGGCGTTCCCAATCTCTCCCACCCCCCCGGAGGCAAGTTGTCGGCGGCGGCGAAGGACAATCTAAGGTTTGCAGTAAGGACAGGTCAACCTATTACCCTAGACAAAGATACGGAGAGCCGCTGCCAGGGCAACTTCGCGAGAGCATCATGTGGAGGTAGATTTGTCCTCGACTTTCAGGGGTGCATATTGGTCCTAATGGAAAAAAGGCTTCATAGGGTGCGTGTTGGTCCTGACCTCGACTTTCTGGCAACGCTTCGAGGACGAGGGAGTCTCCATGTTCTCTTTCTCTTACTTTCTTTTTTCGGCATCAGTGGGACATAGAGCGGAGGACTGTTCTCAGGCGAAGGGATCCCAGTCTCAATTTGATCACTCACGGGGTAGGGTGTTAATCCCACCTTCTCCCTAGGGTATTACCATAAAAAACTCTTCTTTCATGGAGAGATGGAAAAGAGGGATTCCATCTCCTCGCTAAAAAGAACCTGGAATCCGCAGGGATGCGGCCTTGGTGAATGATTGGTCCAACGGCGGCTCCGGCAGTCGTCGGAACAGGAAAGGATAGATCTACGCAGTTGATCTTTGGCTTCGAGAGAAGAAGATCAAATTCTTTTTCATTCGTCAGGGGCGCCCCATCTTCTCTCAGAGTTGTTGTCACCGATGGCTCTTTCATCAGGTCAGCAGAGGAGCATTGCATGCTTTTGCGGCACCATTGTTGATTCAGCCCATCCTTTCTTCTTCTTCGTCATATAATGGAAAACACTTCGTCCAGTGCTTAGGCTTCTTCTTCAAGGATGCCTTTGACACAACCAAAAGGACCATCAAACTAGGGAGAAAGCTACCCGTCCAGATTTCGACTTACGACATTGGTAGATTCCTTGACGAAGTATTCGATAAAGAGAATGCGAGTTAGAAGGACTTGGGCTAGACAAGGGATGACGCACGGAGTGCACCTCCTTTCCCTAAGAACTCGAGTGTCGACTTCAAATGAGTGTTTTAAAAAAGAGTTATTGCTATTGTAGATTTACGAATTGACTGAATGGTGCTTTGTTCACACCTATGTTGTACACATCTCTAAATAGGTGCATTTTACCGGAAAGAGATACACGGGCAAAAGATCAATGAAAAAAGAAAGACGGGCAAGCATGAACAGGAGGAGTCTACAACAACCAATACTTATCCAATTGAATTTCCAATTGCAGTAGACATCAGACTGAGCAATTTTCGTTTGAAGACCAAGTCCCGTCCCTGATTTTTTGTATGTCTTTTTGTAAGTGGTTTCATAGTATGTGTTCAGTGTGTAGGTTCAGGGGTTGCGGAAGGACCACCCCAACCTTTTTTGATGGGGGTTGCTAGTCACTAACGTAGTCGATGGGAAAGTTGTAGAAGCAACTGGAATTGGCCCAATATCTCCACCGCACCTTTGTCTAGATGGTGCGAATCCTTTTCTTTTTGGTATGGCGCTCTGCCAGCGATGGAGCGAGAAAACCCAGTGGGCTGTGGTTATGTCAGAATGTCGCACCGAGATGTATCTATTTAGTGATCCTACGTCTATTTTCTAACAACGTCCTCATTTGAATGTGAAACACGACTCTATTGTTTTTTGGTGATGAAAGAAAGCGCTCATTTGTCTATTCCGATTCATTATTTCGTTTAGTGTTGTAATTTTCATATTTTATAAACTAGCTTATCCGAGCTTACTATACTGAAGTTTTAGACTTTGCAAACCTCTACCACCACCCGCCCCTCTGTCGAATGATTTTCTTCACTCTTTAGAAAATCCCACTCCTAAACATGGAATAATTAGACGAGTGAAATTCGACACTGGAAGCCCCACTTACTGATTTCAACGTTAGCGGTTCACCCCGTCGGACTGTCATCGAAGCCGACACGAAAGCCTAATTCTTTCACAGATGGGTTTCATTGACTATTCTAGTGATTGTTCAGCATACCAACATGGAGGGAATGCCGGAGGGCATCGGGAGCGAGTTGGAGGGGCAATGTCGAAAGCCAACTCGCTATGATAGCTATGATTGCAGGTAGTACATGTATAGAATCGTCGCATCAGAAGAAGGAAATTTGTTGTTCGCTAAGGAGTCGTTAGTTTAGCAATTTTAAAATCCTCCTTGGTAGATGTTTTCCAGGTTCATGTGGATTATCTCCGGAAGTTTGACTGAGCTGTGACTTTCATTCAGTTAAGGGAACTTCTCCCTAATAACTTTGGGAATGGCTTTGGTCGAGTCATCTTTTGCTTCCATTGTCGGCTGAGAAAGCCTTTGGAGGGGAAGGGCATTGTTTGCTGGAAGGAAGCACTCCTTCCCCGTTGTAGCCATCGCACCTTCGTATTTGGCCTCCTCTTGTTTGTTTGTAGCTTTAGTGACGATAAGTGATTCTGGAGAGGCTATGACTTGCATTCCTTCCATGGGTATATATGTCTTCCTTCATTCATCCTTAACTCGGAATCCTGGATTTCACAATCTCATTTCTTTCGTAGGAATGCTATATAAATCCTCATTTGATTGTATCAAGGCTCGGCAAGTATTGTCCTTTGGTAGTAGGGCCTAAGGTTCTGCTATGCCCTGACATTTGTATTATTGGTCCAGCTTCGGAGAAAAAAGAAATTTCATCTGTTTTGTGTCTTTTCGAAGGTGCAAAATGCAATTTGACTGAAAGAGAATGTCAATGTAGCTGGTTTTGTTGGATTGTCCCACTGAAATTTCCCACTTTCCGTTTGATGCGTCGACTTGACACTTTTGAGATCTCGAGATGTAATGTTTAGTGAATTGCTGGATTGAAGATAGGGAATGAAGCTGTCAGAAAGTGGTCATGGAATGTCTTGAGTAAGTGCTCCTGGCTTAGGTTCTCTTTGCTTATGCTTCGAAGGTGTAAAATGCAATTTGACGGAAAGAGAATGTCAATGTAGCTGGTTTTGTTGGATTGTCCCACTAAAATTTCCCACTTTCCGTTTGATGTGTCGACTTGACACTTTTGAGATCTCGAGATGTAATGTTTAGTGAATTGCTAGATTGTAGATAGGGAATGAAGCTGTCAGAAAATGCTCATGGAATGTCTTGAGTAAGTGCTCCTGGCTTAGCTTCTCTTTGCTTGTGCTTGTGTGACGGTGCGTCGTCCTTTGTGGAAGGATTGATGTAGTTCTTTTTCCTATGGTTGTCTCTGTCTATGGTCTCGTGTCTGGATCTTCCCTTGTTATTGTCATTTTTTCTATTTTTTTATTGTCTGTATGGTTTGAACATCGATTTTTGGGTTCGGTATCTAGGGAGTCTCATTAAGAAGGCGGGTGTGACGTGTAGTGCCTTTCTGCCCTGACTGGAGAAATTGGTGAGAGAGAATGCAGGCTCGGAAGCCACGGATGCCTGTCGCACAGTATTCTCAAAGTCATATCAGTAGTTGGAGCAAGAGACCAGCGCTCGCGTCAGTAACGAGCAGAGTTAAGGGAATGGTTATTCCTGAGTTGGTTAATTAATCTCCCCGTTGTTGAGTGAATCGATATGGACTGGGAAAATTTGACGTTTCCAGCATTTTTTTAGTATCCCATAACGCACTCAAAGGAAATAACGTACTCACCGTCCGACGTAGCGGGAAGGCTCAATAGACAAAGGAAATGTGAACGTTGTAAGTCATTACAAAATCTCTTTTCTTACGGCCGAGTTTTTGACTACGAAATCCATTTCAATGTTGGAGGCAGGGTCACTATTCTGCCCATCAAAAAGCATTAGACATAGGCATTTTAACGAGATCACGAGTTTGAGGTCATATAGTCGGTAAATAGAAAGAATAAAATGGGTGTTGCTCATCGAAAAACGAACACTATACTATTTCATCAGTAAACAGAATCCAAATCCACTGATGTCAAGCCTAATCACTCACTCACTACGAAGTGAGGATAGCCCAATATCTCATTGGGGGGGGGGGGGGGTACTCCCGTGCCTTCCTCCTTCTATGGGTGAAAAAAGATTGTAGACATTTCTCGAACTTGGGGATTGCACTTCGGGGGCAGTAGGTATTGATCTGACGCGGCTGACGAGGATAGGGATCGAAGAACATCCTGCTCGTCAGAGGAAAATTTGATATCTGACAGTTCCGATAGGCTCACTTTGCTTTCTTAGGGCACTCAATCTCGAATCAATTCGAATCAGAAGCATGAAAAAAGGCCCTTTTTCGTCGGTGTCAGACGAGCCCTTTTTTCTGTCAATCATCCCTGATACCATTGACAGTTCACAATATGCTTTCTGATGCGTTAGATGAGTGGCATTTCCTTTCATCTTTAGTTGGGCGGTTACTGGCTATTGGATTTGAACTGGCTAGATTCCCACCTGAACCACCTATGAGATTCAAGCTTTGTCCTGAACAGCCCTTTCTTTCCTGTTCGCCGGAGAACCACTCTTTTTGATGGGTGGGCTTATCAGAAAGCCTCTTCTATCTATTTATTTGAAAAAAGTCATTATGTTTCTCATTCTATAATGACTCCAACCCCTTTGACTCGAGACATTTTTGAATGATCGGGAATTGCTCACTGTGGGATGGATAAACTGAAAAGAGGGTCAAAGAGATCACCATCATTCTGTACATTCGAAACCTCATCAGAAGGAAAGACAAAGTGGGCAGCCGCTACTCAATCACGTCAGTCAGTCTCGACGGGGTATTGCGTCGACGCTTCTGTAGGAGATTCCATTCCTATAGAATCAACCTAGGTTCGTGCTGCTCTCTCAACAAGATTTATTGCCAGCGATGTTCAAAGACGAATCGGCTCTTTCCATTCGTCAGAGATGGAATAGATGGTAGAGAATTCACCTATTCTAGTTTGTGCTCCTGCTCCTGGCTCTTCATCCGCCTACTGAGTCTCACTTGTATGAACGCAAAAACTCTTTCATGGCATTGTGAATCCTCAATTCATTGCTTATCATCAGATATGTCTTGGTCTATAAGAAAGGGAGTATAGTATAGTTTGTGTTTCCCATTCATTGGTTGCTCGTCCGAAAGAACTCGATCAGCTCTCCACATATTCGAGTACATTGATGCTTTCTTTTGGTTCAATCCAGTGGTGAGGATAGGGATATGACGAAGACTCCAATGTTCGACGATATAGAAAAAGCAATTCCTACGTCTATACACGTGCGTCAAGCCACTTCAATTGGTCGGAGAAGGGTTGTCGCAGGTGAGACTGGGGATGGCAATTCTATAGAAAGATGCTTTTCCGCATCCTCTTCCGTCCACTGATGGGGGAGTAGTCCTTTCTTCGAGTATGGATGGTTTACTACATTCATTCTGGAGCAACCGACGTGATGGTAACATAGACAGAACCCTGGAATTCAATAGAGTATAGGTTCGAGATCTGATCATTGGGAAAAGAAGTAGAGTCAAGCTTCCTACAATGGGCGAAAGCGGTAGATAGAAAGAACACTTTTTCGGAGCAAAGCCGTCAATGCTAAACGTCGGTAAATGAACAAAAACAGCTGACGAGGTCCTTTCCTTCCTATGCATCGCCTCGTGTCGGATCAGGACGTGACGGCCTAACCTGAGATACTTCCGACGTGCGGTTCATCCATTTCTCATTTGACAAAAGGAAAACATCGCCCTTATTCATCTTGAAAGCAGAAGTCCTAATTATATCTGAAAAGTACTACGCTTTCATCCTCGCGGCTTGACAGGCCGGGTGTTACTCCTCAACCGGTACACAACCCATTATGTTATTCCATTCTGGATTTTCTTGTCATCTGGTACCTAAACCGCTTCCATTCAATACTCAATTCAATACATAACATGCATTCGACATCCTTCCTCAGCAGCCTCTTGGTTCATAAGCAATTAGTGGAAGGGAGAAAGAAATCCATAGAAAGAAAAGGCAAAGCTGCGTATCTAAAGTGGGAATCATCATTCCATTTAGGGGGGTGAAATCCCGTCCAACAGAACCATTTTGCAAGGTTTGATTGTCGAAACTGGATCAAGCGGGTGCCTGAATCGTCGAATCATGATCATTAGGAAGTGTAATAACTTATTCACTTGCAGCAAGTTAGCCTCCGTCATGAGTCGGGCACAGCAGAGAGCTTTGACGCTCGCCCGCAGAGAAGGCCTGAATCAAAAGATCGTCGCAGCTCATTTTGAAGCATTTGTAGCCTCCTGTCGAGGCCCATCTATTCCCTCTTCCATCACATTCATGCGGTCTCCTACGACGGTAGGGTTCGTCGGGCGCAAGTGTCTCCAAAAGGCTTTCTAGAGTCTCTGGCAGTCCCGCACATCGTTCTCTATGTGCTCTATCTCCTCTCCAACGTCGAGCAGGAATACCCTTTCTTTAATATCCATAGTTCATCAACCTAAAACTCTCATTTGATTTTCTTTTAGAGCACGAAGGCATATCGAGCCTCTATTTATAGAGTGTAGAGGGAGACCGCCATGCGGCACGAATGTCGATGGTAGGCAAGCATAATCCGTCACTAGTTTGCAGCAGTTGAGTACTAGGAGGACTGTTGTGTGAACAAACAAACTACCGTCGCGGAACGACGACACCCCCCAATCACGCTGTCTGTGTGAACAAACAAACTTTGCACAACCGGAAAATCTTGACGCAGTTCAGCTTAATCGATCGCTGTTCAGTAAATAATGGGTGGAGTCCTACCACCTAGAGAGCCGAGTTCTTTGCCTAAGATTAACGTAGCGTAACAACCTTTTCCACTCGAGAGGATATCAACATTTGTTTGTGAACAAGATTTGTTTCGGAAGACGAAAGTAGACAAAATGACGAGGCGGAGAAAATGTTCCACCAGTCAATGGCAGACGGAGTGAGAGAGCAGGTCTGAAGGGGAGCTTGTTGGCGGTGATGGCAAGGCCAACCCCAGCAAGCCCGGCGTTCCCAATCTCTCCCACCCCCCCGGAGGCAAGTTGTCGGCGGCGGCGAAGGACAATCTAAGGTTTGCAGTAAGGACAGGTCAACCTATTACCCTAGACAAAGATACGGAGAGCCGCTGCCAGGGCAACTTCGCGAGAGCATCATGTGGAGGTAGATTTGTCCTCGACTTTCAGTGGTGCGTATTGGTCCTAATGGAAAAAAGGCTTCATAGGGTGCGTGTTGGTCCTGACCTCGACTTTCTGGCAACGCTTCGAGGACGAGGGAGTCTCCATGTTCTCTTTCTCTTACTTTCTTTTTTCAGCATCAGTGGGACATAGAGCGGAGGACTGTTCTCAGGCGAAGGGATCCCAGTCTCAATTTGATCACTCACGGGGTAGGGTGTCAATCCCACCTTCTCCCTAGGGTATTACCATAAAAAACTCTTCTTTCATGGAGAGATGGAAAAGAGAGATTCCATCTCCTCGCTAAAAAGAACCTGGAATCCGCAGGGATGCGGCCCTGGTGAATGATTGGTCCAACGGCGGCTCCGGCAGTCGTCGGAACAGGAAAGGGTAGATCTACCCAGTTGATCTTTGCCGTCGAGAGAAGAAGATCAAATTCTTTTTCATTCGTCAGGGGCGCCCCATCTTCTCTCAGAGTTGTTGTCACCGATGGCTCTTTCATCAGGTCAGTAGAGGAGCATTGCATGCTTTTGCGGCACCATTGTTGATTCAGCCCATCCTTTCTTCTTCTTCGTCATACAACGGAAAACACTTCGTCCAGTGCTTAGGCTTCTTCTTCAAGGATGCCTTTGACACAACCAAAAGGACCATCAAACTAGGAAGAAAGCTACCCGTCCAGATTTCGACTTACGACATTGGTAGATTCCTTGACGAAGTTTTCGATAAAGAGAATGCGAGTTAGAAGGACTTGGGCTAGACAAGGGATGACGCACGGAGTGCACCTCCTTTCCCTAAGAACTCGAGTGTCGACTTCAAATGAGTGTTTTAAAAAAGAGTTATTGCTATTGTAGATTTACGAATTGACTGAATGGTGCTTTGTTCACACCTATGTTGTACACATCACTAAATAGGTGCATTTTACCGAAAAAAGATACACGGGCAAAAGATCAATGAAAGAAGAAAGACGGGGAAGCATGAGCAGGAGGAGTCTACAACAACCAATACTTATCCAATTGAATTTCCAATTGCAGCAGACATCAGACTGAGCAATTTTCGTTTGAAGACCAAGTCCCATCCCTGATTTTTTGTATGTCTTTTTGTAAGTGGTTTCATAGTATGTGTTCAGTGTGTAGGTTCAGGGGTTGCGGAAGGACCACCCCAACCTTTTTTGATGGGGGTTGCTAGTCACTGACGTAGTCGATGGGACAGTTGCAGAAGCAACTGGAATTGGCCCAATATCTCCACCGCACCTTTGTCTAGATGGTGCGAATCCTTTTCTTTTTGGTATGGCGCTCTGCCAGCGATGGAGCGAGAAAACCCAGTGGGCTGTGGTTATGTCAGAATGTCGCACCGAGATGTATCTATTTAGTGATCCTACGTCTATTTTCTAACAACGTCCTCATTTGAATGTGAAACACGACTCTATTGTGTTTTGGTGATGAAAAAAAGCGCTCATTTGTCTATTCCGATTCATTATTTCGTTTAGTGTTGTAATTTTCATATTTTATAAACTAGTTTATCCGAGCTTTTTTTTTGCTGCTTCCATCGTTTTTCCGACGCACGTCTTGTGACCTTTCACAAGGGCTACCTGTTTATGAGGGTGTGCCCATTTATGAGCGGATACAGGGGACTCTAGCTCGACGCTTCCTATTTCCCCACCCTTTTACAGCTACCGGCCTCTATTTCAGACCAGCCAACCCTCGAGAACTCATGGCAAATTAAACGGTTATATCCTCCTTTTCGAGGATCTACACCGCAAACTTTAACCAGCCTATAGTCGTCGCAATCCAACGGGAACTGGACCGGACTGCAACGGTCTCACTCTCGTATACCCGAATGCTTTCATAGAGATAGAGGAAGCTCGGTTTCTTTTATGGAAAATCTATTCTGACATAACCGTACTTCGTCACCCTCCCACTACCGACATTTTCGATGAGAATGTTCGCTGGACACTCCATTGCTATGGTTTAGGGACTACACGAAATAATGCGCTTATGAACTGAATTTCTTCTTTACGGGAGGAACTCACAGCTTTTTGATGATGTGCTAAACAACTTTTTGTTTTTGAGAAATACGCGTGGTGGGTAGTTTGTCTGGGGCGGGTTGGGATTCCAAAGACTCCGGCGAAGTGTTTGTTTCAGAATGACAGAAGTGGAAAGACACTGATGGAGGAGAGGGATATACTCATTTCTTTTGTAATCGCCGAAATTGTACGACGAACCTTCATCGTTTCAGGCCTGATATGTTGCGTTTTTTATCAGCCGGCCTAGTTAATAAAGTGATAGTAGTCAGAATAAATAAGAAAAAAAAATGATGTTGATTCAGGAAAGGAAGCGTCTATGGGAGAAAGGAAGAAAAGTATGTATGTATCTGGGGGGTGGGGGTGCCCGACCCGTTTATGTCTTCTTCGTATAAGATATAACCCTGCAACGATAGAGTACCGTACCACAAGGGAGCCTTTGGCTTCTGAACCTCTTAAACTAGACTAGAGCAAGCTACCGACACTCCTCTTCCCCCGAATCACTACTAGATGGCGGCGGGAGAGAAGTTCATCCTTTTCGATCTTTCTTCTCCTCAGCTAATGGTCGATTGGCCTGGCACTTCCCTCGGGTGGGTGACTGTCCTTATTGTGACTTCCTTCATTCTTTCATCGTCGGCACATTGTGCCTGTGCCTGCTTGCACAGAGCTAATGTTATCACAGAGAAAGAAAGGGAGTATAAAGGGAAAGGCTTTCCAACTCCATTGGAACAGGTGCTTTCATAGGGCAGGGCCCTCCCAATGCTCGAGTTGCATTAAACTCCTTTCGAGTTCCGAAGTTGAGAACTACAAAAGATGGCTATGCAGTCCATGTTTGGAATACACTTGCTTTTGCCAGTTGGTTGTCGGCTGTGCTTCGGAACGGTATGGAAAGAGTGTTGTACAAAAGAGTATTGTACCAAGAAAAGAGAGTCCAGGCTTCACTTCATGGCATTGGTTTTATGAATTCTAGTTCTCCTACGCTTGCCTCCCTTTTCGTTTTTGACATTCGGCTCCTACCCCGTTTGTTAGTTGACGTTGCTTTTAGCGCCTCAATCCATTGACCGACGCTCCTCATCCCTCCATTGTCGAGTTGTTCCCAGCCCTGCCCATTTCTCTTTATAAATTCTAAAGACTGGGGCACTTTCATTTACGACGTCCCACGGCAATCTATTTTATGCAAACAAATAATGACGTTGTTGAAATAAGCTGCAACCGATTGTCACATCCGTGTTCGTCTATCCACTGTTCGTGCTATCCGCTACTCTTGTCCGGGACCGGCACTGCCACTTTCAGCTGACGTTTAGACAGCTCCAATGGAGACCTTCGAGTTCGAGATATTGGAAACAAAAAACAACCTATTCACCATCAACCTCTTATGATAATATAATGACATTGCAAAGATCGGTTGCTACATTAGATAGGATAGAGAACAAAGACCATATTCCATTACAAAATTGGGTTCCCAAAAGATGGGTTGAACTTGGCAAGGCAAGGAGCAACCTATTTGGAAAACTTCTCACGAACAACCTATTTTCTCATGACGAATAAGCTGTTGACGATAGGTTGTTCGACGGCGAACCAAATATCTCAATCCGATGTCCCACGGCATTGCACATGAGCCCAAACTGATTGACATATAACCTCTTGTTTGATGAAGATAGGTCGAATCAAAGAATGCCTTCCGACAATGAACCTCCAGAGGAAAGCTGAGGACTTGATGAATGACCCGGCTAGATCCCAGACTCATTCTATAGAGAGAGGCATGCACAGGAGAGAGATGAAAGAGTCTCCTTTGATCCTAAAGACCTTTTCTGGTCGGAAGACTTCAATCTGGGTTGATGAAACCCAGTCTTTTTGGCATAGACGAACAATTGCTTTGACGCGAGTGAAGAAAGAAAAGTGACTTCTTTCATCTGTCGAAGACTGAAGTGACCCAGGAAAGCTAGATTCGGAGAAACGAATGGGGCTTAACTCCGTCGATTGAATGGCTAGCATAGGAGCGGGGTTCAATCGACAATCGGGAAGACGAGCTTACCTCAATGGCAAAGAACTGACTCCTCTGGGTGAGACTTCCTAAAATGCTTTCGGAAAGGCAAGCGACAAGCCTAGATGATTTCACACATCGAAGAAAGAAAGTGAATCATTTGGTAGATTTGTCTGATTACAATCGTCTGGGACCTGATGATAGCCTGGAATCGCGTTTTGCCTTGAGAAACGTCGGTCGTCTGAATCGATATCCATCGGTATGCTTCTATGCTGCGTCTCCTTCTACTGGATGAGTGAGAACCTTCTTTCCGATGGCGGCTTCATGCGCACATTTTGTTGTGATGGGGGCTCTGTCCTCCATTTACCGACGAAATGAGAGAGAGGTAGAAGCGGCTTTGGTGGAACTTTTTGTCTATGAGCTGTTTTGATTGCTTTCTTCCCGGACTCGGATATAAAGAAGCTTGAGTTCCATCGGGTTCACTCATTCTTCGACGGTGCACAACCACCATACATGATTGCTTTGATCGAAGCTTAAACAGCGCCGTGCTATCAGAGTGCTTTACTTCAGGTCGAGCGGTTCCACTCCTCCCTCCCAGTCATAGTGTGAACTCCTGCCTTTCTCTAGAGTAGTCGGGGACGTCGTTTTCGCGGAAGGGCTAGTCAAAGCTGAATCAGGGGATCTGCTTTCGCACAATGCTTTTGTCGTTTTGATTTGTCGAGATCAATTCTAGGTTGCTCTATATCCCCACAAAAGCCGAAAGGGAAGGAAAGAGAGATGCTTACGCTATGCATGGTCAGAGGGATATTCTTCTATTGATTTGGAGAATGAAAGATCCCGTTCTGCAGCTGACGTCTACTCAGCTTTTTCCCACGTTGCGTCTTTCTTTTTTTCCCCTGCCAGGCACCTTCCCAGCGGGTCAACGGTGCTCCGACGGCTTCATGTACAGGGGGACAAGCACTTCAAGGGGATGTTCCCTTTCTATACCGTCGCTTACTCGCGTCGGAGCCATCCCCGTCTGCATATGTCTGTCATCCTCTCTCACGCCTAAAAGAAAAGAGATCTCTCCATTTTCGCTTGAATTATGATGATTCTATTTGTCTCTATAGGCCCAACACAATAGATGGCCCTATGCCCTCTCATCACCCATTGTGTTGCGATTGATTCCATCCGGTAGGGCAAAAAGCTTATTCAGGCCCTTCCTGATGCGAACCCCGTCAAGAATAACGAGACCCGTAGAACAAAAGGAGAATCCAAGAATGTCCTCGATCAGGTTGGATGCGAGACCTCGACCCGTTGCTTTAACAAAAACAAGAACCTCGGTATAATTGACCTCAACCCTTTGTTTAATGCAAAACAAGAACCTTGGTATAAGGAAGACGCCACAAACGGCAGTGGGAAGCCGTTTGATAAGTCAATGATGAATGCCACAGAAGAACTCCGATAAGTTCGAATAGTTCTTCAAAGAACCAAAGAGAATAAATCTCACTAATTTTCAGCAAAACTATGATATCTCTTCTATTCCATTAGACGCCTATTTATAGGTTTAAAAAAATATAAGGAAAGTTCAAGAAATAGAAACAAAACAAAAAAAAACAATCAACCCCTTAATTTGGCTAATCAATACAAGGAAGGGTCTAGAGATAGAAACTAAACAAAAGGAAACAATCAGCCCCTTAATTTGGCTGGTCAATATAAGGAAAGTTCTAGAAATAGAAACAATTAGCTTTGATTTGATTCTTCTAGTAATTGAATCATATAGATGCATCTTTGTTGAACACGTGAACCATCCTCAATAGACCTCCACGAATTTGCTTGAGCCCAAACCTCTTGAATCAGCCCATTAAGTGCATGTTTGAACTTCTTTTCTCGTGCTCTTGTAACCGGCCCAGTTGGAAATTGAACTGGCTCCTTTGTAGTCATGCCAATATTTGCATTATTCCCCTTCTCTTGAAAAGGATTTGCCCTCAAATCATCACTTATATCAAAAGGACTCAAATCAGTAACATGGAAAGTAGCACTAACATTGTACTCACCAGGTAAGTCTAGCTTGTAAGTATTGTCATTGATGCGCTCTAGAACTTGGAAAGGACCTTCCCTTCTTGGAAGCAGTTTGGAACGTCTTTGGCCGGAAATCTCTCTTTTTGCATATGCAACTAAACCCAATCTCCGGGTTCAAAAATAAGCTTGTGACGCCCCGTGTTGGCTTGTTTTGCATACTGCTCCGTTCTTCTCTCATGTTGAGCTTTGCCTTCTCATGTATCGCTTAACAAAATCAGCTTTTTTCTTTCCATCCAAATTAACATGCTCAGAAATAGGTAATAGAGATAAATCCAATGGAGTCAAAGGATTAAACCCATAAACAATTTAAAACGGTGAGAATTTAGTAGCAGAATGAATAGACTTATTATAAGCAAACTGAACATGTGGTAAACACTCTTCTCATGTTTTGATGTTATTTTTAATTATTGCCCTCAATAAAGTAGTAAAAGTCTTATTTACTATTTCGATTGGACCATCAGTTTGTGGGTGACAAGTAGTAGAAAACAAAAGCTTGGTACCTTTTTCATACCTGATTTATTTGTTTTGATAAATTTTCGTTTTTTGTATTTCTTTGATTTTCTATATTTTTCTTTATGTTCAGGTTTCCATTTTTTTCTGGATACCTTGTATCTCCTCTTTTTAAATTTTGGTTTATATTCCTTTCTTTGTATATTTTTTATGTTTTTTCTTGTAAGGAAAATATGGTTTGTTGTACCCGTATACGGGGGGGCATCCAAACGTATAATTGATATCTGGATAATATTTAGGGCAACATGATGTCTTTATATCAGATTTATGAATATATTTAGTCAGATGATTGTTTGCCTTTTGTAATTCTTGTCACTCATAAAGCTAAGATCCCTATATCTATTCCAGATATCCATAATAAACATCATCACTATACTTTCGACTTTGCCTTACGGCCCATCGATTTCGATATCGATTGTCTTGTAGGCATGAATAATCTACGCCATTATGCTCCTTTCAATACACATTATTTTCTCTTTGATTTGTTATCTAACTAGTTAAGGAAAGGAAGGAAATAACGTGTCTAAGTTTATAAAAACTCTTTGCTTATGTCGAGAGCTTTAGTTCTTCCTGAAATTTACGAATGTCCTTTTACTTTAAATTCTCATGAACACAGCATACATCTTCCTAGTAATGGTACTATTGAACAACAGAATAGTTTGCTTAATTACTTAAGTTATCAACTCTATTTAGTTTCTCAAAAATTGACTACTTTACAAACCTTTTTGAATTTTCCAAACTTTTCTTTATCTTCAAAAGAAAGACTTGGATCGGTTCGTATGATGAAAACGTCTTCAAAAAGTTTAAAAGAAATTGATTTAAATGAAATCAATTATCAAAAGTATTTGCAATATAAAACTTTATTATCTGAAGAAATAGAAGGGAAAATTGATTCTAAAGAAATTTTTGATTTCTATGAAAAAAATTCTGCTTCTATAAAGTATTTTTCAAAAAACTCTTCTTCTGATAGTGAAAGTTATATTTCAGTTGCAAGTTCTTTTGACGAAAGTTTATATGATAATGCTGCTTCTGTTGATGATGAATTATCTATACCCTCGACTGAAGAGTCCTCTTTTATTGAGGAATCATACAACATACCCTCTAACGAGGACTATCATATACAAAATATACCCTCTAACGAGGAGCAGTATTTATCTTATGATAAACTAAATATACATATGGAACGTGGGGAGTCGTCTTCACATATTGTTTCTACTGGTAGACAAAATCCACCACACCCTGAATCTACAGATGATACTATGTATCATAGAGATACAAATGAAAGTTATGTAGATTCTTATATCTTTAAACAAGGAAAGAGACATCAAACTCCATATACAAAACCTACTATTCAATGTAGATCATATACCAACTAATGATTTAAGAGATTATAAAGTAAATTGGGAATAATTAATGGTTGGAACCAATACATTAATGCCTGAAGGAATCCCACATAAAGAATTTGTAATACTAGCCTGCGTATATTGGCAGGGAATAGCATTACGATGGCTAACACAATATGAGAAATTATATCCTAATAACATATTAGCATTAAATAACCACAATTCTAGAAGAGAGGCTTTGCATAGTATCTGCAAATATTTATATGCTGATTTAACTGGCGACGATATAAACGCCGAAGGAATAGATGAAAATATACTATTAAAAATGAGGTTATGCAATATCTGCTATTTAGAAGAGTTCGCAAACCAATATATCAGTTATATTTTCAAGTTAAATACCTTAGAAAAGAAAATCTTTTGGATTACATCTTTCTTTTCTAAATTACCTATACCATGGGATTCCATGATAGAGAAAAAATATAATAATCCTAGAGCTGGAGGTATTGCACATAATACAGGCGCTCTAAAAAAGGCTTGTATGGAAACTATCAAGAAAACTTGTCAATTACAAAAGGCAAACAATCATCTGACTAAATATATTCAAAAATCTGATATAAAGACATCATGTTGCCCTAAATATGATCCAGATATCAATTATCAGTTTGGATGTCCCCCCGTATACGGGTACAACAAACCATATTTTCCTTACAAGAAAAAACATAAAAAATATACAAAGAAATCTAAGGAATATAAACCAAAATTTAAAAAGAGGAGATACAAGGTATCCAGAAAAAAAATGGAAACCTGAACATAAAGAAAAATATAGAAAATCAAATAAATACAAAAAACGAAAATTTATCAAAACAAATAAATCAGGTATGAAAAAGAACTGTACATGTTTCAAATGCGGTAAAGAAGGCCATTATACTTCTGAATGCAAAGTAAACATTAAAACAGTATGGTTAAACGAATTAGAAATGTATGATATACATACAGGAACTATAGTAGAAGTACTCAGTGACAATTCTTCCATATATGAAATAGAAACTATATATGACGATAGTTCTGTAAACTCAGAATCTTCTGAAACAGAAGAATTCAATATAAATATGCTAACCTTAAATAAAACTCATCATTTTATTAAAGTTATACCTTTATCAAAAACTGCTATATTACCTAAACGAGAATCTTTAAAATACCCAGGGCATATACTATATGCAAATAAATGTTACAGCTTACAAAGATATCAAACAACAGAAATCTACTTAGATCTGATCATAAGAATACCATATGGGTATTATGGAGAGATCAGAAATTTAAAACATCATACCATTAGAAATATCTTTATTACTTATGGATTAATAGAATCAATGACTGATCAAAATATAAGTATAACAATGAAAAGTACAAGCTTAGATAACAATCCTTATCAAATTCCTATAGGTACCCCTATTGGAATACTTATAATACATAGATATGAAGATTTAGCAATGGTTAAAGTTGAACAAGATACTTTACTTTCAACTTCTCCACCTTTAAGTCCAGAATTTACTCCTGGACAAACTTCTAAAGAACCTATGTTTGAATATAGAGTATACATGAATACTTTATCAGAGATAGAACCTCAAGAAATTCATAATACAAGTATTGATAACAGTCAAGGTGAACATTATGAAATTACTTATGAAGATATTGAAAGATTAAAACTTTCTATACCACACGCTAGACAAGATAAGGTATATAAGCCTCAATCTAAATTCAAATCCTTATGGACAAATAAACCTACATATCTTTTTGAAAGAATGCAAGGAAATATAGAGCTAAAAGGAGATGAAGATTTTACCTCTATAAAAATACTAAATCTCCATCAGATTGAAAAACTAAATCAAAAAATACCCGAAAAAGAAATATTTACATATTGGATTAATTCAGATAAAAATTACTGGTCTATTCAGATCAGGAATAGATACACCAATTATGATAATATGTTGTTATGAGAGAATCATCAATAATCCTCTAAACAGTATATTAGGAGGAGCAAAATCCAATTTAGCAAATAGAATATTTGGAGTAAATATACATCCTGACTTTTGTATCAGCTTATATGATACTAATATAGAAAAGGCTTGTACACTATCTATAAATCTCAAAGGGATAGAGATGCTCCCTGGATCTAAAGTTTTGGGTATTCAATGGGAACATTACTTAGCCCTAAACGAAACATCTACCTTCAGATCAGTCACACCAACACAATTTATAAAACTCTTTGAGGTTGGAAACGGTAAAATAATCCAACCAAAATTAGTTAATATAAGACATCTCAAATACGATAATGAAATGCAAGTGTTTTTGAAAACTTTAAAACCAAAAACACATCTCCCTATAGAAACCTTTATTGCTTCTGGAAATACTATTTCTACTACGATCATAAATCCAAGTATCCCAAGAAGTCTTAGTACTTCTGAACACAGAAATACGAATTTCCACTTAGAACCAAATAGACCAAGTATGTCTACTTTTGACAATCTAGAACATACTCCTCTTGAAGGAAGGACTCAACGAATTCTTGATCAACAAAAACGGATACAAGACCAACACATTATACGACTACCAACTAGTTCTTTTGGCTTATCAAATATTGGATCTTGAAATAAAACCCCAATTACATATATATATTCCTATGACATTATTATTTCCCAATAATACATGTCTTACTTTACACACTCTCCTCGATTCTTGAGCTGAAACTAGTCTTATACAAGAGAAGTTTGTTTCTCCACAATTATGGTTACCTCTTGAAAAACATGCTAAACTACAAGACTTTATGGGCAGACCGGTTCTTGTCACTCATAAAGCTAAGATCCCTATATCTATTCCAGATATCCATAATAAACATCATCACTATACTTTCGACTTTGCCTTACTACCCATTGATTTCGATATCGATTGTTTTGTAGGCATGAATAATCTACGCAATTATGCTCATTTCAATACACATTATTTTCTCTTTGATAATCATCAAATACCTCGGGTTCATTTTCCAATCCCCTTGGCTCCTTCGTTCACGCCAGCCCAGCGTGGTGAAAGTCTTATTACAAAACAACATGTTTCTACTTATCCACTTACAATCTTCTCTAATACAGAAGACGTCATTCATAGTATGCTACAACCATTATATTCAAATAATCTCTTATTACATTTTGACAGAGCTCCCAGATATTGTTCCCTAACTATACTAGAACAATATAAGAATACTAATATACGAGTAAACAGTATAATGGTATCCCCAACAGACAAAAAGGAATTTTCAGAACAAATCACTGATCTTTTATCCCTCAAACTAATCCAACCTAGCAGAAGTCCACATTCTTCTCTGCTTTTCTAGTAAGAAACCATGCAGAACAAAAAAGAGGAAAAGCTAGAATGATTATTTATTATAGAAAATTAAATAGCTATACAAAATTTGATGGCTATTTTATACCTGCTGCAGAGCAGTTAATAAAACAAATACAAGGATCAAAATATTATAGTAAATTTGACGCTAGATCCGGTTTCTGGCAAATAAGATTAGCCAATACAGAATCTATAGAATTAACAGTTTTTAGTTGCCCTCAGGGACACTATGAGTGGTTAGTAATACCATTTGGCCTAAAGAATGCTCCACAAATATTTAAAAAATGGATGAATTCAATATTTGGACACTTACAATTCGTCGTAATATATGTTGATGATATATTAGTCTTCTCACATACTTTGGAAGACCATAAACAACATTTACTGCAAGTAATAAAACAATTACTAGACAATGGAATTATCCTAAGTCCAACAAAAATACATTTATTTAAAAAAGAAATAGAATTCCTTGGAAAATATATAAAGGAAGGCCAAATAGAATTACAACAACATATATATTCTAAAATAAAAGAATTCCCTAAAACATTTAAGACCCTAAAACAATTACAGAGTTTTTTGGGACTACTAAATTATGGAAGAAAATTTATTCCTCATCTATCCCAATTAGTCCAAAGTTTACAAGAAAAACTTACTATAGAACAGTCTAAATATAAAATAGAAAATGGTGAACAACCAAGAAAGTAGAATACAGATAAAATAGGAATTCAGCTCACTTCTGAAGAAGAAAAAGAAATAGCAAATATAAAAGAATTAATCACTCAGCAGACAATATTATATTTTCCTAAAGATGAAGAGTTGGTAACTCTCCAAACAGATGCTTCTGACTTATTTTGGGCAGGAGTTCTAATAGCAAAACAAAAGGAAATAATTGCCTACACTTCAGGAAAATTTAATAAACCATAACAGAATTATTCTACTTATTATAAAGAATTGCTAGCTATCAAATTAGCTATAAAAAGTTTAAAAATATATTTGCTCAATAGACAGTTTGTAATTTAAACTGATAATAAAGCAGTATCTCAATTTTTGAAAAAAAGAACAATAAATAATCCTGAAGAAAATCTCAGGAGAATAAGAATTGCTTTGTATTTAGAAATTTACCAATACGATGTTAAATATATTCCTGGTTTTACTAACCATCATGCAGATTTATTAACTCGTCCTGACAATGGACGAAGATCGCTTGAAAAAGCTTAAAGCTTTGGTCGAAAAGGCCAAATGGACTACCGTCCAAAACAACAAGAAGACCCCTGCATAAGGGAGCAACTCAAAGAAGCAAAAAGCAACCACCCTGGACACAGGAGCAACCACCCTGGACACAGGAGCAACATCTACTCCTACAACAGAAGCAAAGCAGTTTCCGCCACCAGGCATGACTGTTTTACAACCTCAAAACAGCAATCAACAAATAGCATCCTACAGCAATGTAGCAGCCGCTCAACGGCGAGTTCAAAACAGCAAACCAACTGCTTCTGCCGTCGTTCGTGACTGGTATAATCTCGACTCAAAACGGCAAATCCTTATATCTATGAGAAGATGAATGGATGCTATAGAGCGATCCAGTCAAATGACTTCTCTTCATCCAAGTACTGGTTATCCCAAATTGAACAAATGATACTCTCCATGGTCTCGCGGTACACCCAAGAGAAGACGGAGAAGTAAGCCATTGTTCAAGCTGCTTCAGACCTCTGTAAGTACACTCTTACATCTCAGAGCTCTGACCTAGCAGAAAGAAAGAGTACTTGGTTCAAAAGCACCTCTCAAGACCAACAATAACTGAGAGAGACTGTACAAGATCTAGAGACTGCAGATCTGGTATATCACCCCCTACCTGAATTCTACAATCTACTTAACTTGTGCAAGATTGATACTGCTATAGCAAGACAGATGGAGGCCGAGCTCACAGTTCAAAGGTTGATAGGCCTCAATCATCAAAATTTAATCGGAGACCAACAGCTAAAAGATTTCTTTAAACAGCTCGAGGCTACCAATGTTCTACCACTACTACAACAGCATGAGTTGATATTTAACATGTATAATTCTCCCCGAATTATTACGTGTTTTCAGGATATCACCTCCTGCAAAAAGGCCCTACAAATGGGGCTTGTTCATGAATTATATGTCAACTCATCTCATCCTGAAGAATACTAGGATGTTCTTCCAGCCATATGCAGTCAGAGTATCAAAGCATATTCTTCCAGATACCAAACCGGCTTCTTTTTCCGTATCTGGAGCACATGGGAAGAAAGAAGATACATAAAACTCTACAGTTCAGTCCAGCTATGGGAACTTCATAAAGAAAATTATGGACCTCCCTCTGCTGTCTGTAACAACCTTCATGTTCTAGACCTAGAAGCTGAAGCAGGAAAGGCTGCCAAGGAGTTTTTTGAAGAAGCTTACCAGAAAGCACTTATCGGAGCCCATTCTGTTAAAATAGAGAACAATATTCTATTATACGACTTCATTGGTGCTTACGAACCCTCAGAAGCTAAGACTGCCAGAGCTTTAGATTTTCTCGCTTCTCTTAGACTCGGGAAAATAGGCTCCAAAGCAAAAGAAGAATTTTATGCCAACATGGATAATGATGGGTCAGAAAATAATTATGAAGAAGACAACTATGATCCAGACGAGCCAGCTCAGATGGATGAAGATGCTCTTCAAAATATCATGCAAGACTAAAAGCATGGTGGGCCCATTCCACTCAGCATCCATTCAGCCAAAGATTCAGTCTTATCTCCACAGCCGACAGAGGGACAATAATAAGTGAAGGTGGACCCTACAAAGGACAATAATGAAGTCCTTTTTTCTGTACAAAGGACAATAATAGAGTCCTTTTTTCTATACATTTTTGTAAAGCAGCTTTGTAAAATATTCCTTCTAATCTGAAGGTAGTCTTTTAAACATTATAAATAGAGATTTCGGCCAAGGAGAAAGGTAGAGCCTATCAAGCCTTCTCCTTTTTGAAAATCCTTCTGAGTTCTTAAATCCTATTTCCAGTTTTTAATTTTCTTACTGTGAATAAACTAATGAAGAAGTTGAATCTTGGCGCTTGAAGAACAACTGGTATCAATGGGAACATTGCTTAGCCCTAAACGAAACATCTACCTTCAGATCAGTCACACCACCACAATTTATAAAACTCTTTGAGGTTGGAAACGGTAAAATAATCCAACCAAAATTAGTTAATATAAGACATCTCAAATACGATAATGAAATGCAAGTGTTTTTTAAAACTTTAAAGGCCGCAATGACTTGTGCATCCCTTCCGGATATAGTCAACCACAAGCATTATTACAGGCTTCAGAGAGATAGAGCACAGCCATGATTCGTTTCCTACCTCATGGCGTAAGATACTATTATCTAATTAGCTAAAGAAATTAAGAAAATAACATGTCTAACAGATTTAGCCAGCCATGGCTAGGTTAGAAATACTTACAAAAAAAGAAAATAGATGCTGAACCAAGGCTCTGATACCAGTTGTTCTTCCTGAAACTTACGAATGTCCTTTTACTTTAAATTCTCATGAACACAGCATACATCTTCCTAGTAATGGTACTATTGAACAACAGAATAGTTTGCTTAATTACTTAAGTGATCAACTCTATTTAGTTTCTCAAAAATTAACTACTTTACAAACCTTTTTGAATTTTCCAAACTTTTCTTTATCTTCAAAAGAAAGACTTGGATCTGTTCGTATGATGAAAACGTCTTCAAAAAGTTTAAAAGAAATTGATTTAAATGAAATCAATTATCAAAAGTATTTGCATTATAAAACTTTATTATCTGAAGAAATAGAAGGGAAAATTGATTCTAAAGAAATTTTTGATTTCTATGAAAAAAATTCTGCTTCTATAAAGTATTTTTCAAAAAACTCTTCTTCTGATAGTGAAAGTTATATTTCAGTTGCAAGTTCTTTTGACGAAAGTTTATATGATAATGCTGCTTCTGTTGATGATGAATTATCTATACCCTCGACTGAGGAGTCCTCTTTTATTGAGGAATCATACAACATACACTCTAACGAGGACTATCATATACAAAATATACCCTGTAACGAGGAGCAGTATTTATCTTATGATAAACTAAATATACATATGGAACGTGGGGAGTCGTCTTCACATATTTTTTCTACTGGTAGACAAAATTCACCACACCCTGAATCTACAGATGATACTATGTATCATAGAGATACAAATGAAAGTTATGTAGATTCTTATATCTTTAAATAAGGAAAGAGACATCAAACTCCATATACAAACCTACTATTCAATGTAGATCATATACCAACTAATGATTTAAGAGATTATATAGTAAATTGGGAACAATTAATGGTTGGAACCAATACATTAATGCCTGAAGGAATCCCACATAAAGAATTTGTAATACTAGTGTAACGCCCCATTTTCCGGAGAGATACGAAAACGGAGTGCGTTACCGGCGGGCACGTGTAAGTCGACGTGCACGAGGCCTATAAATATGTAAAAGAAGAAATGAATGGAATTGAATACTAGTAATCAACCAGAATCTTGAAAGTTAGTCTACTGCCATATAAAAGAGAAGATATACATGTCTAAAATAAGCAGCAACAAATACAATACTGATACAAAAGTTAGAAATAAAGTCCCAAAGGGGTGATACATACCAAACCAAAAATACAAAAGCGGAGGCCTATAAATCTATTGCTGCTCGGTCTGCTCTAGAAAGTACGGATCATGCAGTGGCGGATCCTCGCTCACATTTTCAGTACCTGAGGGTGTGGGGGAGCTCAGGGTCAAACCCGGCAAGTAAAATAATAAGAAGTACGGAGCGTGTAATATAAACAAGTAGGTAAGATATGGGTGTGGATATGAAACTATGCGCATGTGTGGAAAATATTAAATGATCAAGTAATGATATCAAGAAAGAATGTACATGCTATCAAGTATGGAGACTAATGGTGAATAAATAGACTTGTATGGTAGAGAGCATGCAATATGTATTAACAAGTAAAATATGAATTGATGTAAAAAGCATATACACATGCATGGTGAACTAATTGGTGAAGAAATAGATCTGTATCGTATGTGATCGATATCAAGTACGGAGACTAATACATATCAAGTCTAGGTTAATATCATATTTTATCTTATATTTGAACTAACTGGTGAAGAAATGACTCGTATCGTGAAAGTACCCGTGCATACCCGGGACCCGGCCAAGATGCTGGCGCTGAACCAGCCGTGCCGCTAAGCACTCAAGCAGATACCGATTACTGAGTAATCGGTCGTCCCATCAACATGGACTAAACAAGAGATGATGGCTCAGTACCACCCGGGCGCCCCCGCGGATGGGCCCCTATTTCGGTTGCGCAACCTATCCTAAACCTTTCACGATACAATATTTGTCCACCCTTTAGTTCTCCCATAACCCAAGATTTCAAGTTATTTTACATGCAAATCAATCCGGAATATGATAAACTAATCATGTCAAGATTAATACATATACATGTCTAGTAACAAGCAAGATGTGGTCCATGTCAAAATCAAGTTAACAGGCAAGTTAGGATCCATGGCACCATCAAGACATGTGTATATACTAACAAGGAAAATCCGGAATATTTTCATGTATCTTGTACAAGTAATTAGTATGTATACGTCGAAGTAAATATGATGGAATGTCAAAATCAAGTTAACAGGCAAGTCAAGATCCATGGCACTATCAAGACGTGTATGTACTAATAAGGAAAGTCCGGCATAATTTCGTATATGTTGTACAAGTAACTAGTATGCATGTGTCAATGCAAGTATGATGGAGTATAAAATGTTAGAATGAATGAATTTTCCAAATTCTATAATGATTTCATGGTATGGAAAGTAGCAAAATTTATTAAACCTTACTAATGTATATATATTTCAAGTAAACATGAATTAGCATAAAGGAATTATGACCTAATATAATAGCTTGCATAAAAGAAATATTTTAGTAAATTTAATGTAATACTTATATGAAACTCTCTCTTTAAAACATGATAATGAATAAATAAATAAATGTATATATATACATATTTTCTAACGGCAAGTGGAAAATGATTTTAAAATCATTACATTATACATGAAGAATTTATATGGAAAAATTCAAATGTATATCCAATATGATGAACATTCATAAAGGTAGTTTCTTTGTAATTTCAAAATAAAACATAGTTTAAGTTGTAACTTATAGTTTAAGCATAGGAGACCTTAAATAAAATCACAAATTTAATACATAAACATAGAGTAGAGTGTAAGAATCATATTTTTATATTTAAAATAATCATAGAGAATTTTGTATAAAAATATCACATTTCTAAAATTAAACAAATCAAGATTCTAAGTTAACCATAAACAATTAGAATTAGAAATAAAACATGAGAGGGGATGTGATTTTACTTGCCTTGATTGGTTAGAGAAGGTAAGCCTATCTTGAGGCTAGGGAACTTCTTCTTCTTTTCTTTTTCTTCTCTTTTCTTATTCTTCTTCTCTTTTCTTCTTCTCTTGAGTTGGAGTAAAAAAATAAAAAGGAGGTGAATAAAAAATGAAAGGGAGAAAACAAATGAAAGGGAAGAAAAAAATATAATAAATGAGGGATATGAGGGATTAGATGATGGTTGTCATGCTTGTCCAAAGGACAAGCATGGTAAAGTAAGGTATGGGTGAATAAAACAAAATAGGCATAGGACAAATGAATACTAATAATAGGTTATTAGAGTTATTTAATATTATAATTTCAAATTAAACTAACCCAAAAAAAAGTCAAACTTAATCTTTACAAATCAAAAAAGAGAGACTAGTAAAAATATGTGTAGGACCCACCGGTGATTAAAATAATATTATTTTAAGTGACTATCTTAAAAATTTTAAGAAAATCATAAAAATATAGAAAAATGAGTCAAACACAATGCATTTATTTTGGGATTAATCTGATATCAAGAATGTAATTTATGATGAAATTAGGTTGTTACAACTAGCCTGCAGATATTGGCAGGGAATAGCATTACGATGGCTAACACAATATGAGAAATTATATCCTAATGAAATATTAGCATTAAATAACCACAATTCTAGAAGAGAGGCTTTGCATAGTATCTGCAAATATTTATATGCTGATTTAACTGGCGACGATATAAACGCCGAAGGAATAGATGAAATATACTATTAAAAATGAGGTTATGCAATATCTGCTATTTAGAAGAGTTCGCAAACCAATATATCAGTTATATTTTCAAGTTAAATACCTTAGAAAAGAAAATCTTTTGGATTACATCTTTCTTTTCTAAATTACCTATACCATGGGATTCCATGATAGAGAAAAAATATAATAATCTTAGAGCTGGAGGTATTGCACATAATACAGGCGTTCTAAAAAAGGCTTGTATGGAAACTATCAAGAAAACTTGTCAATTACAAAAGGCAAACAATCATCTGACTAAACATATTCATAAATCTGATATAAAGACATCATGTTGCCCTAAATATGATCCAGATATCAATTATCAGTTTGGATGTCCCCCCGTATACGGGTACAACAAACCATATTTTCCTTACAAGAAAAAACATAAAAAAATATACAAAGAAATCTAAGGAATATAAACCAAAATTTAAAAAGAGGAGATACAAGGTATCCAGAAAAAAATGGAAACCTGAACATAAAGAAAAATATAGAAAATCAAAGAAATACAAAAAACGAAAATTTATCAAAACAAATAAATCAGGTATGAAAAAGAACTGTACATGTTTCAAATGCCGTAAAGAAGGCCATTATGCTTCTGAATGCAAAGTAAACATTAAAACAGTATGGTTAAACGAATTAGAAATGTATGATATACATACAGGAACTATAACAGAAGTACTCAGTGACAATTCTTCCATATATGAAATAGAAACTATATATGACGATAGTTCTGTAAACTCAGAATCTTCTGAAACAGAAGAATTCAATATAAATATGCTAACCTTAAATAAAAACTCATCATTTTATTAAAGTTATACCTTTATCAAAAACTGCTATATTACCTAAACGAGAATCTTTAAAATACCCAGGGCATATACTATATGCAAATAAATGTTACAGCTTACAAAGATATCAAACAACAGAAATCTACTTAGATCTGATCATAAGAATACCATATGGGTATTATGGAGAGATCAGAAATTTAAAACATCATACCATTAGAAATATCTTTATTACTTATGGATTAATAGAATCCATGACTGATCAAAATATAAGTATAACAATGAAAAGTACAAGCTTAGATAACAATCCTTATCAAATTCCTATAGGTACCCCTATTGGAATACTTATAATACATAGATATGAAGATTTAGCAATGGTTAAGTTGAACAAGATACTTTACTTTCAACTTCTCCACCTTTAAGTCCAGAATTTACTCCTGGACAAACTCCTAAAGAACCTATGTTTGAATACAGAGTATACATGAATACTTTATCAAAGGTAGAACCTCAAGAAATTCATAATACAAGTATTGATAACAGTCAAGGTGAACATTATGAAATTACTGATGAAAATATTGAAAGATTAAAGCTTTCAACACGCTAGACAAGATGAGGTATATAAGCCTCAATCTAAATTCAAATCCTTATGGACAAATAAACCTACATATCTTTTTGAAAGAATGCAAGGAAATATAGAGCTAAAAAGATATGAAGATTTTGCCTCTATAAAAATATTAAATCTCCATCAGATTGAAAAACTAAAGCAAAAATACCCGAAAAAGAAATATTTACATATTGGATTAATTCAGATAAAAATTACTGGTCTATTGAGATCAGGAATAGATACACCAATTATGATAATATGTTGTGATAAGAGAATCATCAATAATCCTCTAAACAGTATATTAGGAGGAGCAAAATCCAATTTAGCAAATAGAATATTTGGAGTAAATATACATCCTGACTTTTGTATCAGTTTATATGATACTAATATAGAAAAGGCTTGTACACTATCTTTAAATCTCAAAGGGATAGAGATGCTCCCTGAATCTAAAGTTTTGGGTATTCAATGGGAACATTGCTTAGCCCTAAACGAAACATCTACCTTCAGATCAGTCACACCAACACAATTTATAAAACTCTTTAAGGTTGGAAACGGTAAAATAATACAACCAAAATTAGTTAATATAAGACATCTCAAATACGATAATGAAATGCAAGTGTTTTTGAAAACTTTAAAACCAAAAACACATCTCCCTATAGAAACCTTTATTGCTTCTGGAAATACTATTTCTACTACGATCATAAATCCAAGTATCCCAAGAAGTCTTAGTACTTCTGAACACAGAAATACGAATTTCCACTTAGAACTAAATAGACCAAGTATGTCTACTTTTGACAATCTAGAACATACTCTTCTTGAAGGAAGGACTCAACGAATTCTTGATCAATAAAAATGGATACAAGACAAACACATTATACGACTACCAACTAGTTCTTTTGGCTTATCAAATGTTGGATCTTGAAATAAAACCCTAATTACATATATATATTCCTATGACATTATTATTTCCCAATAATACATGTCTTACTTTACACACTCTCCTCGATTCTGGAGCTGAAACTAGTCTTATACAAGAGAAGTTTGTTCCTCCACAATTATGGTTACCTCTTGAAAAACATGCTAAACTACAAGACTTTATGGGCAGACCGGTTCTTGTCACTCATAAAGCTAAGATCCCTATATCTATTCCAGATATCCATAATAAACATCATCACTATACTTTCGACTTTGCCTTACTACTCATCGATTTCGATATCGATTGTCTTGTAGGCATGAATAATCTACGTCATTATGCTCCTTTCAATACACATTATTTTCTCTTTGATAATCATCAAATACCTCGGGTTCATTTTCCAATCCCCTTGGCTCCTTCGTTCACGCCAGCCCAGCGTGGTGAAAGTCTTATTACAAAACAACATGTTTATACTTATCCACTTACAATCTTCTCTAATACAGAAGAAGTCATTCATAGTATGCTACAACCATTATATTCAAATAATCCCTTATTACATTTTGACAGAGCTCCCAGATATTGTTCACTAACCATACTAGAACAATATAAGAATACTAATATACGAGTAAACAGTATAATGGTATCCCCAACAGACAAAAAGAAATTTTCAGAACAAATCACTGATCTTTTATCCCTCAAACTAATCCAACCTAGCAGAAGTCCACATTCTTCCCTGCTTTTCTAGTAAGAAACCATGCAGAACAAAAAAGAGGAAAAGGTAGAATGGTTATTAATTATAGAAAATTAAATAGCTATACAAAATTTGATGGCTATTTTATACCTGCTGCAGAGCAGTTAATAAAACAAATACAAGGATCAAAATATTATAGTAAATTTGACGCTAAATCTGGTTTCTGGCAAATAAGATTAGCCAATACGGAATCTATAGAATTAACAGCTTTTAGTTGCCCTCAGGGACACTATGAGTGGTTAATAATGCCATTTGGCCTAAAGAATGCTCCACAAATATTTCAAAAATGGATGAATTTAATATTTGGACACTTACAATTCGTCGTAATATATGTTGATGATATATTAGTCTTCTCACCAACTTTGGAAGACCATAAACAACATTTACTGCAAGTAGTAAAACTATTACTAGACAATGGAATTATCCTAAGTCCAACAAAAATACATCTATTTAAAAAAGAAATAGAATTCCTTGGAAAATATATAAAGGAAGGCCAAATAGAATTACAACAACATATATATTCCAAGATAAAAGAATTCCCTAAAACATTTAAGACCCTTAAACAATTACAGAGTTTTTTGGGACTACTAAATTATGGAAGAAAATTTATTCCTCATCTATCCCAATTAGTCCAAAGTTTACAAGAAAAACTTACTATAGAACAGTCTAAATATAAAATAGAAAATGGTGAACAACCAAGAAAGTAGAATACAGATAAAATAGGAATTCAGCTCACTTCTGAAGAAGAAAAAGAAATAGCAAATATAAAAGAATTAATCACTCAGCAGACAATATTATATTTTCCTAAAGATGAAGAGTTTGTAACTCTCCAAACAGATGCTTCTGACTTATTTTGGGCAGGAGTTCTAATAGCAAAACAAAAGGAAATAATTGCCTACACTTCAGGAAAATTTAATAAACCATAACAGAATTATTCTACTTATGATAAAGAATTGCTAGCTATCAAATTAGCTATAAAAAGTTTAAAAATATATTTGCTCAATAGACAGTTTGTAATTTAAACTGATAATAAAGCAGTATCTCAATTTTTGAAAAAAAGAACAATAAATAATCCTGAAGAAAATCTCAGGAGAATAAGAATTGCTTTGTATTTAGAAATTTACCAATACGATGTTAAATATATTCCTGGTTTTACTAACCATCTTGCAGATTTATTAACTCGTCCTGACAATGGACGAAGATCGCTTGAAAAAGCTTAAAGCTTTGGTCGAAAAGGCCAAATGGACTACCGTCCAAAACAACAAGAAGACCCCTGCACAAGGGAGCAACTCAAAGAAGCAAAAAGCAACCACCCTGGACACAGGAGCAACCACTCTCGACACAGGAGCAATCACCTTGGGCACAGGAGCAACATCTACCCCTACAACAGAAGCAAAGCAGTTTCCACCACCAGGTATGACTCTTTTACAACCTCAAAACAGCAATCAACAAATAGCATCCTACAGCAATGTAGCAGCCGCTCAATGGGGAGTTCAAAACAGCAAACCAACTGCTTCTGCCGTCGTTCAATCTCGAACTCAAAACGGCAAATCCTTATATCTATGAGAAGGTGAATGGATGCTATAGAGCGATCCAGTCAAATGACTTCTCTTCATCCAAGTACTGGTTATCCCAAATTGAACAAATGATACTCTCCATGGTCTCGCGGTACACCCAAGAGAAGACGGAGAAGCAAGCCATTGTTCAAGCTGCTTCAGACCTCTGTAAGTACACTCTTACATCTCAGAGCTCTGACCTAGCAGAAAGAAAGAGTACTTGGTTCAAAGGCACCTCTCAAGACCAACAATACCTGAGAGAGACTGTACAAGATCTAGAGATTGCAGATCAGGTATATCACCCCCTACCTGAATTTTACAATCTGCTTAACTTGTGCAAGATTGATACTGCTAAAGCAAGACAGATGGAGGCCGAGCTCACAGTTCAAAGGATGATAGGCCTCAATCATCAAAATTTAATCGGAGACCAACAGCTAAAAAATTTCTTTAAACAGCTCGAGGCTACCGATGTTCTACCACTACTACAACAGCATGAGTTGATATTTAACATGTATAATTCTCCCCGAATTATTACGTGTTTTCAGGATATCACCTCTTGCAAAAAGGCCCTACAAATGGGGCTTGTTCATGAATTATATGTCAACTCATCTCATCCTGAAGAATACCAGGATGTTCTTCCAGCCATATGCAGTCAGAGTATCAAAACATATTCTTCCAGATACCAAACCGGCTTCTTTTTCCGTATCTGGAGCACATGGGAAGAAAGAAGATACATAAAACTCTACAGTTCAGTCCAGCTATGGGAACTTCATAAAGAAAATTATGGACCTCCCTCTGCTGTCTGTAACAACCTTCCTGTTCTAGACCTAGAAGCTGATGCAGGAAAGGCTGCCAAGGAGTTTTTTGAAGAAGCTTACCAGAAAGCACTTATCGGAGCCCATTCTGTTAAAATAGAGAACAATATTCTATTATACGACTTCATTGGTGCTTACGAACCCTCAGAAGCTAAGACTGCCAGGGCCTTAGATTTTCTCGTTTCTCTCAGACTCGGGAAAATAGGCTCCAAAGCAAAAGAAGAATTTTATGCCAACATGGATAATGATGGGTCAGAAAATAATTATGAAGAAGACAACCATGATCCAGACGAGCCAGCTCAGATGGATGAAGATGCTCTTCATAATATCATGCAAGACTAAAAGCATGGTGGGCTCATTCCACTCAGCATCCACTCAGCCAAAGATTCAGTCTTATCTCCTTAGCCGACAGAAGGACAATAATAAGTGAAGGTGGACCCTACAAAGGACAATTATGAAGTCCTTTTTTCTGTACAAAGGACAATAATAGAGTTCTTTTTTCTATAGACTTTTGTAAAGCAGCTTTGTAAAAGATTCCTTCTAATCTGAAGGTAGTCTTTTAAACATTATAAATAGAGGCTTCGGCCAAGGAGAAAGGTAGAGCCTATCAAGCCTTCTCCTTTTTGAAAATCCTTCTGAGTTCTTAAATCCTATTTCCAGTTTTTAATTTTCTTACTGTGAATAAACTAAAGAAGAAGTTGAATCTTGGCGCTTGAAGAACAACTGGTATCAAGGGGACGGCCCTCAATGTTGTGTTGGCAAAGAAAGCAGGTTGGAGGCAGATAAAAGCGGACGTGGGGAATCGGGTCGGGGTGGAGCATAACAACTGACGGTAGCCATTCCATTTAGGGCGAGCATGATCGAAGTTTGGGTGGGCACGAGTGAAATGGTGTCCGAGCCGTTTGGTCAGGCTAGACAAGGGATGACGCACGGAGTGCACCTCCTTTCCCTAAGAACTCGAGTGTCGACTTCAAATGAGTGTTTTAAAAAAGAGTTATTGCTATTGTAGATTTACGAATTGACTGAATGGTGCTTTGTTCACACCTATGTTGTACACATCTCTAAATAGGTGCATTTTACCGGAAAGAGATACACGGGCAAAAGATCAATGAAAAAAGAAAGACGGGGAAGCATGAGCAGGAGGAGTCTACAACAACCAATACTTATCCAATTGAATTTCCAATTGCAGCAGACATCAGACTGAGCAATTTTCGTTTGAAGACCAAGTCCCGTCCCTGATTTTTTGTATGCCTTTTTGTAAGTGGTTTCATAGTATGTGTTCAGTGTGTAGGTTCAGGGGTTGCGGAAGGACCACCCCAACCTTTTTTGATGGGGGTTGCTAGTCACTGACGTAGTCGATGGGACAGTTGCAGAAGCAACTGGAATTGGCCCAATATCTCCACCGCACCTTTGTCTAGATGGTGCGAATCCTTTTCTTTTTGGTATGGCGCTCTGCCAGCGATGGAGCGAGAAAACCCAGTGGGCTGTGGTTATGTCAGAATGTCGCACCGAGATGTATCTATTTAGTGATCCTACGTCTATTTTCTAACAACGTCCTCATTTGAATGTGAAACACGACTCTATTGTTTTTTGGTGATGAAAGAAAGCGCTCATTTGTCTATTCCGATTCATTATTTCGTTTAGTGTTGTAATTTTCATATTTTATAAACTAGTTTATCCAAGCTTTTTTTTTGCTGCTTCCGTTGTTTTTCCGATGCACGTCTTGTGACCTTTCCCAAGGGCTACCTGTTTATGAGGGTGTGCCCATTTATGAGCGGATACAGGGGACTCTAGCTCGACGCTTCCTATTTCCCCACCCTTTTACAGCTACCGGCCTCTATTTCAGACCAGCCAACCCTCGAGAACTCATGGCAAATTAAACGGTTATATCCTCCTTTTCGAGGATCTACACCGCAAACTTTAACCAGCCTATAGTCGTCGCAATCCAACGGGAGCTGGACCGGACTGCAACGGTCTCACTCTCGTATACCCGAATGCTTTCATAGAGATAGAGGAAGCTCGGTTTCTTTTATGGAAAATCTATTCTGACATAACCGTACTTCGTCACCCTCCCACTACCGACATTTTCGATGAGAATGTTCGCTGGACACTCCATTGCTATGGTTTAGGGACTACACGAAATAATGCGCTTATGAACTGAATTTCTTCTTTACGGGAGGAACTCACAGCTTTTTGATGATGTGCTAAACAACTTTTTGTTTTTGAGAAATACGCGTGGTGGGTAGTTTGTCTGGGGCGGGGTGGGTAGTTTGTCTGGGGCGGGTTGGGATTCCAAAGACTCCGGCGAAGTGTTTGTTCCAGAATGACGGAAGTGGAATGACACTGATGGAGGAGAGGGATATACTCATTTCTTTTGTAATCGCCGAAATTGTATGACGAACCTTCGTCGTTTCAGGCCTGATATGTTGCGTTTTTTATCAGCCGGCCTAGTTAATAAAGTGATAGTAGTCAGAATAAATAAGAAAAAGAAATGATGTTGATTCAGGAAAGGAAGCGTCTATGGGAGAAAGGAAGAAAAGTATGTATGTATATGGGGGGTGGGGGTGCCCGACCCGTTGATGTCTTCTTCGTATAAGATATAACCCTGCAACGATAGAGTACCGTACCACAAGGGAGCCTTTGGCTTCTGAACCTCTTAAACTAGACTAGAGCAAGCTACCGACACTCCTCTTCCCCCGAATCACTACTAGATAGCGGCGGGAGAGAAGTTCAGCCTTTTCGATCTTTCTTCTCCTCAGCTAATGGTCGATTGGCCTGACACTTCCCTCGGGTGGGTGACTGTCCTTATTGTGACTTCCTTCATTCTTTCATCGTCGACACATTGTGCCTGTGCCTGCTTGCACAGAGCTAATGTTATCACAGAGAAAGAAAGGGAGTATAAAGGGAAAGGCTTTCCAACTCCATTGGAACAGGTGCTTTCATAGGGCAGGGCCCTCCCAATGCTCGAGTTGCATTAAACTCCTTTCGAGTTCCGAAGTTGAGAACTACAAAAGATGGCTATGCAGTCCATGTTTGGAATACACTTGCTTTTGCCAGTTGGTTGTCGGCTGTGCTTCGGAACGGTATGGAAAGAGTGTTGTACAAAAGAGTATTGTACCAAGAAAAGAGAGTCCAGGCTTCACTTCATGGCATTGGTTTTATGAATTCTAGTTCTCCTACGCTTGCCTCCCTTTTCGTTTTTGACATTCGGTTCCTACCCCGTTTGTTAGTTGACGTTGCTTTTAGCGCCTCAATCCATTGACCGACGCTCCTCATCCCTCCATTGTCGAGTTGTTCCCAGCCCTGCCCATTTCTCTTTATAAATTCTAAAGACTGGGGCACTTTCATTTACGACGTCCCACGGCAATCTATTTTATGCAAACAAATAATGACGTTGTTGAAATAAGCTGCAACCGATTGTCGCATCCGTTGTTCGTCTATCCATTGTTCGTGCTATCCGCTACTCTTGTCCGGGACCGGCACTGCCACTTTCAGCTGACGTTTAGACAACTCCAATGGAGACCTTCGAGTTCAAGATATTGGAAACAAAAAACAACCTATTCACCATCAACCTCTTATGATAATATAATGACATTGCAAAGATCGGTTGCTACATTAGATAGGATAGAGAACAAAGAACATATTCCATTACAAAATTGGGTTCCTAAAAGATGGGTTGAACTTGGCAAGGCAAGGAGCAACCTATTTGGAAAACTTCTCACGAACAACCTATTTTCTCATGACGAATAAGCTGTTGACGATAGGTTGTTCGACGGTGAACCAAATATCTCAATCCGATGTCCCACGGCATTGCACACGAGCCCAAACTGATTGACATATAACCTCTTGTTTGATGAAGATAGGTCGAATCAAAGAATGCCTTCCGACAATGAACCTCCAGAGGAAAGCTGAGGACTTGATGAATGACCCGGGTAGATCCCAGACTCATTCTATAGAGAGAGGCATGCACAGGCGAGAGATGAAAGAGTCTCCTTTGATCCTAAAGACCTTTTCTGGTCGGAAGACTTCAATCTCGGTTGATGAAAGCCGGTCTTTTTGGCATAGACGAACAATTGCTTTGACGCGAGTGAAGAAAGAAAAGTGACTTCTTTCATCTGTCGAAGACTGAAGTGACCCAGGAAAGCTAGATTCGGATAAATGAATGGGGCTTAACTCCGTCGATTGAATGGCTGGCATAGGAGCGGGGTTCAATCGACAATCGGGAAGACGAGCTTACCTCAATGGCAAAGAACTAACTCCTCTAAGTGAGACTTCCTAAAATGCTAGATTCGGAAAGGCAAGCGACAAGCCTAGACGATTTCACACATCGAAGAAAGAAAGTGAATCATTTGGTAGATTTGTCTGATTACAATCGTCTGGGACCTGATGATAGCCTGGAATCGCTTTTTGCCTTGAGAAACGTCGGTCGTCGGAATCGATATCCATCGGTATGCTCCTATGCTGCTTCTCCTTCTACTGGATGAGTGAGAACCTTAAACTGTGACGTTGGGGCCTTCTTTCCGATGGCGGCTTCATGCGCACATTTTGTTGTGATGGGGGCTCTGTCCTCCATTTACCGACGAAATGAGAGAGAGGTAGAAGCGGCTTTGGTGGAACTTTTTGTCTATGAGCTGTTTTGAATGCTTTCTTCCCGGACTCGGATATGAAGAAGCTTGAGTTCCATCGGGTTCACTCATTGCCTCAACCCTTCGACGGTGCACAACCACCATACATGATTGCTTTGATCGAAGCTTAAACAGCGTCGTGCTATCAGAGTGCTTTACTTCGGGTCGAGCAGTTCCACTCCTCCCTCCCAGTCATAGTGTGAACTCCTGCCTTTCTCTAGAGTAGTCGGGGACGTCGTTTTCGCGGAAGGGCTAGTCAAAGCTGAATCAGGGGATCTGCTTTCGCACAATGCTTTCGTCGTTTTGATTCGTCGAGATCAATTCTAGGTTGCTCTATATCCCCACAGAAGCCGAAAGGGAAGGAAAGAGAGATGCTTACGCTATGCATGGTCAGAGGGATATTCTTCTATTGATTTGGAGAATGAAAGATCCTGTTCTGCAGCTGACGTCTACTCAGCTTTTTCCCATGTTGCGTCTTTCTTTTTTTCCCCTGCCAGGCACCTTCCCAGCGGGTCAACGGTGCTCCGACAGCTTCATGTACAGGGGGACAAGCACTTCAAGGGGATGTTCCCTTTCTATACCGTCGCTTACTCGCGTCGGAGCCATCCCCGTCTGCATCTGTCTGTCATCCTCTCTCACGCCTAAAAGAAAAGAGATCTCTCCATTTTCGCTCGAATTATGATGATTCTATTTGTCTCTATAGGCCCAACACAATAGATGGCCCTATGCCCTCTCATCACCCATTGTGTTGCGATTGATTCCGTCCGGTAGGGCAAAAAGCTTATTCAGGCCCTTCTTGATGCGAACCCCGTCAAGAATAACGAGACCCGTAGAACAAAAGGAGAATCCAAGAATGTCCTCGATCAGGTTGGATGCGAGACCTCGACCCGTTGCTTCAACAAAAACAAGAAGCTCGGTATAATTGACCTCAACCCGTTGTTTAATGCAAAACAAGAACCTTGGTATAAGGAAGACGCCACAAACGGCAGTGGGAAGCCGTTTGATAAGTCAATGATGAATGCCACAGAAGAATTTCGATAAGTTCGAATAGTTCTTCAAAGAACCAAAGAGAATAAATCTCACTAATTTTCAGCAAAACTATGATATCCCTTCTATTCCATTAGACGCCTATTTATAGGTTTAAAAAAATACAAGGAAAGTTCAAGAAATAGAAACAAAACAAAACAAAAACAATCAACCACTTAATTTGGCTAATCAATACAAGGAAGGGTCTAGAGATAGAAACTAAACAAAAGTAAACAATCAGCCCCTTAATTTGGCTGGTCAATATAAGGAAAGTTCTAGAAATAGAAACAATTAGCTTTGATCTGATTCTTCTAGTAATTGAATCATATTGATGCATCTTTGTTGAACATGTGAACCATCCTCAATAGGCCTCCACGAATTTGCTTGAGCCCAAACCTCTTGAATCAGCCCATTAAGTGCATCTTTGAATTTCTTTTCTCGTGCTCTTGTAACCGGCCCAGTTGGAAATTGAACTGGCTCCTTTGTAGTCATGCCAATATTTGCATTATTCCCCTTCTCTTGAAAAGGATTTGCCCTCAAATCATCATCTATATCAAAAGGACTCAAATCAGTAACATGGAAAGTAGCACTAACATTGTACTCACCAGGTAAGTCTAGCTTGTAAGCATTGTCATTGATGCGCTCTAGAACTTGGAAAGGACCTTCCCCTCTTGGAAGCAGTTTGGAACGTCTTTGGCCGGAAATCTCTCTTTTTGCATATGCAACTAAACCCAATCTCCGGGTTCAAAAATAAGCTTGTGACGCCCCGTGTTGGCTTGTTTTGCATACTGCTCCGTTCTTCTCTCATGTTGAGCTTTGCCTTCTGATGTATCTACTTAACAAAATCAGCTTTTTTCTTTCCATCCAAATTAACATGCTCAGAAATAGGTACTAGAGATAAATCCAATTGAGTCAAAGGATTAAACCCATAAATAATTTCAAACGGTGAGAATTTAGTAGCAGAATGAATAGACTTATTATAAGCAAACTGAACATGTGGTAAACACTGATTGTTTCTTTCCTATTGTGGGCGTGTGATCAGCCAAATTAAGAGCGGTTTGTTTACTTTTGTTTTGTTTCTATTTTTTGAACTTTCTTTGTATTGATCAGCCAAATTAAGGGGCTGAATGTTTCCTTTTGTTTTGTTTCTATTTCTGGAACTTTTCTTGTATTTTTTTAACCTATAAATAGGCGTCTAATGGAGTAGATGGGACATCATTTTTTTTTGGAAATTGGTGAGATTTATTCTCTTTGGTTTTTTAAAGAACTATTCGAACTTATCGAAATTCTTCCGTGACGTTCATCATCAATTTATCAAACGGATTTCCACTACTGTTTGTGGCGTCTTTCTTATACCAAGATTCTTGTTTCGCATTAAACAACGGGTTGAGGTCAATTATACCAAGGATCTTATTTTTGTTGAAGCAACGGGTCGGGGTCTCCTATCCAAACCTGATTGAGAATGTTCTTGGATTTTCCTTTTGTTTTAAGGGTCTCGTTATTCTTGACGGGGTTTGCATCACCCCTGTGCTTCCACTTCCCCTTGCCTCGAGATCATTCCTTTTGTCACTCGAAAAGTCCTACTCGTCGGACGCATGACATCTGAAAGACTATTCTGAGACCACTTATATCAAGAGGAGAGATTCTCTATCTCTTTGCTGGCGTTCCATCTCTGTCTGTGAATTCCCCAACTCAATCGCGACGCCCCTTTCCCCTATGCATCGGCTCTCTGTCCTCTGTTCTGGGCTCTCGACACTCCGTTCAAAAACCAATATCTATTTATGTCTTTCTTCACAGGCACAGTCCGTAAGCCAGGTACGGTGGAACAAGCGATGCTCTCAGGCATAGTGGATTCAACAAATAGATTCCCAAGGTGCATAACGACGTACTGTAGCCCCCAATAGAGATATGTCGATATTGGGTAGACAGAGCCTAGATCGCCAACACCTGACGCTCCCCAAAAGAGAGAGAATGGATCACTATATCTCGACAAATGTGTCTTGCGGAACAAATGGGACATGGGGGGCTGTTCGTCATCCGCTCTCCATAGATCAAACGCTTGTCGTTTCTCTTATATTTTAGAGTATATCTTTTCTTAGTCGAGTCAGCAAATCCGCACCGCAGGCTAATCTCTCATTTTCTGGAGCGTCGCCTTCCGACTCGCTGCCCCTATATGCTTCGACGATTATGGACACTTCGACGCTCGTACCGTCATCATCATCGTTGTTCCGGTTAGATCGACGTCGTATGCTGTAATTTCACTCGGGTTTTGTGACTCGAGTCACAGGAGCTCGAAGAGCAGGCACAAAAGAACGACATCTCTCGGTAGGATTGCCTTATCTCTTTGGTATCTCATTGGCTTACCCCGATTTCAGTCTCGGTCTCTCGTTCTGATAGACTTGCTTGCGCAAACACGTCATGGAAAAGTAGCAGGATCAATGTTTTTTATTGGTTTCTCTTTTCCTATTCAATATCTTCTCGTTTTTGTCTCTGTCTTTTTCAAATATTCAGTCTTCTTGAGCAGTGGATTTGCCAACTCTATGGTTCGTCATATCAGTCTAAATTCCTATTTCTCTTCCTTTTCACATTTTGTTTGTGGATTATATTTCCCCCTGTGCTTCCACTTCCCTTTGCCACGAGATCATGCCTTTTGTCACTTGAAAAGTCCTATTCGTCGGATGCATGACATCTGAAAGACTGTTCCGAGACCGCTTCTATATCAAGAGAAGAGATTCACTATCTCTTTGCTGGCGTGCCATCTTTGTCTGTGGATTCCCCAACTCAATCGCGACGCCCCTTTCCCCAATCCATCGGCTCTCTGTCCTCTGTTCTGGGCTCTCGACGCTCTGTCCAAAAATCAATATCTATTTATGTCTTTCTTCTAAGGCACAGTTCGTAAGCCAGGCACAGTGGAGTAGGCGACGTTCTCAGGCACAGTGGATTCAGCAAATAGATTCCCGATGTGCATAACGACGTGTATCGCAGCCCCCAATAGAGATATATCGATATTGGTTTGGTAGACAGAGCCTAGATTACCGACGCCCGATGCCCCCGAAAGAGAGAATGGATCACTATATCTTGACAAATGCGTCTTGCGGAGCAAATGAGACATAGGGGGGCTATTCGTCATCTGCTCTTCGTAGATCAAATGCTCATTTCTCTTATTTTTTTAGAGTATATCTTTTCTTAGTCGAGTCAGCAGATCCGCACCGCAGGCTAATCTCTAGTTTTTTAGAGCGTCGACTTCCAACTTGCTACCCCTATATGCTTCGATGCTTATGGACACTTCGATGCTCGTACCATCAGCATCATCGCTGTTCCGGTTTGATCGACGCCATTTGCTGTAATTTCACTCGGGTTCTGTGACTCGAGTCATAGGAGCTCGAAGAGCGGGCACAAAAGAACGGCATCTCTCGGTAGGATTTCCTTATCCCTTTGATATCCCATTGGCTTACCCTGATCAAGGCCTTCAGTCCACAACATACTATGCTAGGGTTTTGGTTCATGTAGCCTACCCCAAATACTTGGGATAAGAGGCTTAGTTGTTGTTGTTGTTGTATTAAGTTGCCTTTTAGTAGTTTGCAAGTATTTATTCTCTGTTAACCATAAAGTTGGTTGTAAAAGGTTGTACATTGTGGTTAATTAATTGGATTTCACCACGCTGGGCGCAATGAGGTAATAAAGGTACAGGAAAAGGAACACGTGGAATTTGTGCATTATCAAACTAAAAATAATGTGCATTAAATGGGATAATGTCGTAAATTGTTCATACCAAGAATACAGTCAATGTCTAACTCCTTTGGTAGTAAAGCAAACTCAAAGATATAAGATCTTTCGAGACCATGTATATCAGGGATGGTTACGTTTAGATTGGCTTTATGTGTTACTTGAACTGGTCTACCTATAAAATCATTTAATCATGCCTGTTTATCTAAGGATATCCAATATTATTGAGGAATGAACGTATTTTGTATTGAGCTAGTTTCTGCTCCAGAGTCTACAAGAGCATGGATAGTAAATTCAAGGGTATTTTCTAAGAGATTTGGTAGATGTATGGTAAGAGGTATATAGATATGTAATTGAGATTTTTTTTTCTTAAGATCGAGCATAATGTGGTAATCCTAAAATCATATTATCCGGTATTTTTATATATAGTCTTGTAGGTTCATTATCTCTTTGGGTATCTAATATAATGGTTCTAAATCATTTTCTGTCTCAAATGTTTGTGTGGAAGGATGACTTGACCTTGCAGGTTCTAAATTAATTGGATTTGTATGTCTATATCTTGTTATACTTAAACTTCGAGGTGTAGATGGATTTATAATTGTGGTTGATATTGTATTTCCTAATACAATAAAAGTTTCTACAATGTGTTATAAATATATTTTTAATTATATTTTTAATTGTATGATATCTAATATCTGACATTGATTATATTATTCCATGTGTTATAAATATATTTTTAATTGTATGATATCTAATATTATGAATTTCTCCATAATATCCATAAGGAATTTGAATTACAAGATCTAAATATATTTTAGTTGTTTGATAACATTGTAATGCATAATTTCATCCAGAATAAACTATATGTCCTGGGGATTTTAATGATTCTCTTTTGGATAATACTGCTAGCCTATTGAGTGGTATGATTTTTACATAATGGTATGTTTTATTTAAGGTAATCATATTAATTACTAATTCTTCATCCGATTAGCTTAAGCTTGAATTTTCTGTTTCATAAATAGATTCTACTTCATATATAGTTGAAATGTCACTAAGAATATCCTCAATGTATCCTAGATGAATATCATAACTGTCTAAAGACTGATTTTATATTTAATGGGCATTCATATGCAAAATGTCCTTCTTTGTCACACTTAAAACATTTACAGCCCTTTTTAAATTTTGATTTATTCTTAATAAATTTTCTCTTTCTAAAGTTTGTAGATTTTTGATATTTTCTTTTATATTCAGGTTTCCACTTTTTTCTAAATACTTTATATCTTTTCGATTTATATATTGAGGGATATTTTGAATTATATTTTTTGTATTTAGATTTCGTTTTATACGGTCTATATGGTTTATTGTTACGTATACTGGTGGACACTCGAATTGATAATTAATATCATCATCGTATTTGGGGCAGCAAGCCCGTTTTTAGTCTGATTTATATATATGTTCATCCATTTGTGATGATGCTTTTTGTAACTGACATGTTTTCTTTACTGTTTCCAAACAGGCTTTTTTAATAGTCCTGTGGAGTGTGTAGAATCAGGGTTAGATCCCATAAATTGATGTAATCTAAGATTTTTGTATTTTTTTTCTCTATCATTGTATCCCAAAGAATGGGTAATTTTGAAAAAAATGCTGTAACCCAAAATATTTTTTTCTCTGTAATATTTAATTTAAATATGTGACTTATGTATTAATTTACGAATTCTTCTAAATAATAGATATTACATAATTTCATTTTTATTAATATTTGTTCATCATTCTTTCTGCTGAAATATCTTCTCCAGTTAAGTCTGCATATAATAATCTCATAATACTATGTAATGCTTCCTTTTTTAGTAGAATAGGTGTTTAAAGATGCTATACTGGTAGGGTGTAATTTTTCATATTGTGTTGTGTTAACCTAACCATCTTAATTTTATACCTTGCCAATAACCACAAGCATGTTGTATGAATTTAAGATTAAATTAGTTCTTTCGACCATCTGATATTAAATTAGTTCTTCCGACCATTAGTTGACTCCAATTTTCTATATAGTCTCTTAATTCACTAGCAGGAATATGATTTATATTAAAAATTAAATTTGGATTAATAGTGGAACTTCTTTTACTTTGTTTTAAAATGTAAGAATCTATAAATGCTTCATTAGTGTCTCTATTATACATATTTTCGTCGGTTACTTCAGGACTAGTTGTTGGATTTCTCAGTGGATTTACTAATGTAGTGGATGACTCTCCATGTTCCTTATTAATAAAATATGATTCAAATTATTCTCTTTTCCTCAGAAACTGAGAGTATCTCCCCAATATCAATTGAGGGTACATTCTCCTCATTAGAGGGTATTTTCCTCCTCTTCATCAGAGAGGGATTCAGTAGAAGTAAAATACTGAATTGAAGCAGTATATTGATCATAATATTGATAAAGTTCTTAAAGAAGAAATTGTACCTTCTAATTCTTGTTGCTGTAAATTTCTATAATGCAAATATTTTTCATAACTAATTTCTTCGGGGTTTATATGACTTAAATTTTTCGATGAGTATTTTACCATACAAACTGCTCCTAATCTTTCCATATTTTTATTCGGGTTTGAGAAAAAAGATGCTGATGATGCTATGCTTAATGAAGCTATTTGTTTTGATAAATTATGTATTTGATCACACATGTAATTCATCATGCTATTTTGGTGTTCTTGTGTAGCAGTATCTGGAAGATGTATAACATGAATATGTGAGTCTAATCTATATGGACACTTATATGATTCAGGAATAACTATAGAATTAGACATAGTTTTATCATGAACTAGACATGTTATTTTCCTTTCCTCAAGTTATCTAGATTCTGGTATCGTTTTGACCTTTCTACTACTACCTCATCCATTGAGTATAACAGAGCAAACGATGGTATAGCAATGAACATCGGGATGATACTTGGAAAGATGGTCCGAATAATCTCTATAGTAGTTCCATGAACAATCCTTTGCGGGATTGTCTTAGTTTACACGTGGAAATGCCATAAAGCGCGAACCAAGATCCGTGATATGAAAACCAAAATTAGAATGAGGAAGAAAAATATATCGTGATGTAAGTCAATGACTCCTTGCATAATAGGTGTTGCTTTGTCTTGAGATCCTAATTGCCATGGCTCCGCAGCACAGGGAGCGATTGTGAGGAATCGCCATTCTAATGTCCTGAATAACTCTACCATCATTTTGCTTTCCATTTTGTGACTGCTCTGCTCCCGAAAAGATCAATCGACAGAGACTTACCGAGACATCGGCGTTTGATGCGAACCTCGTAAGAATAACGAGACCCGTAAAACAAAAGGAAAATCCATGAACATCCTCGATTATGTTTAGTTGGGAGACCTCGACCCTTTCTTCAACAAAAACAAGAACCACGGTATAATTAACTTCAACACGTTGTTTAATGCGAAGCAAAAACCTTGGTATAAGGAAGACGCCACAAACGGTAGTGAAAATCCGTTTGATAAGTCGATGATGAACACCACGGAAGAATTCTGATTAGTTCGAATAGTCTTTCAAAGAACCAAAAAGAATAAAACTCACCAATTTTTATAAAACTGTCCCTCTTCTATTCCATTAGACGCCTATTAATAGGCTAAAAAATACAAAGAAAGTTCCAGAAATAGAAACAAAACAAAAAGAAACAATCAGCCGCTTAATTTGGCTGATCACACGCCCATAAAAAAAGGAAACAATCAGAAAAAAAAACGAAACAAAAGGAAATAGTCAGCCTTTAATTTGGCTGATCACACGCATAGAATAGAAAAGGAAAACAATCAGCCCTTAATTTGTCCAGATTCTTCTAATAGTTGAATCATATTGATGCATCTTTATTGAACACATGAACCATTCTCAATGGGCCTACACGAATTTGCTTGAGCCCAAACCTCTTGAATCAGCCCATTAAGTGTATATTTGAACTTCTTTTCTCGTGCTCTTGTAACTGGCCCAATTGGAATTTGAACTGGCTCTTTTGTAGTCATGCCATTATTTGCAACATTCCTCTCCTCTTGAAAAGGATTTGCTCTCAAATCATCACTTATATCAAAAGGACTCAAATCAGTAACATTGAAAGTAGCACTAATATTGTACTCACCGGGCAAATCTAGCTTGTAAGCATTATCATTGATACGTTCGAGAACTTGGAAAGGACCATCCCTCTTAGAAGCAGTTTGGAATGTCTTTGCGCCGAAAATCTCTCTTTTCTCATATACAACCAAACCCAATCTCCGGGTTCAAAAATAAGCTTGTGACGCCCCTTATTGGCTTGTTTTGCATACTACTCCGTTCTTCTCTAAATGTTGAGCCTTGCCTTCTGATGTATCTGCTTAACAAAATCAGCCTTTTTTTCCATCCAAATTAACACGCTCAGAAACAGGTAATGGAGATTAATCCAATGGAGTTAAAGGATTAAATTCATAAACAATTTCAAACGGTGAGAATTTAGTAGCATAATGAATAGACCTATTATAAGAAAACTCAACATGTAGTAAACACTCTTCCCATGTTTTGATGTTCTTTTTAATTATTGCCCTCAATAAAGTAGACAAATTCCTATTTACTACTTCGGTTTGACCATCAGTTTGTGGGTGACAAGTAGTAGAAAAAACAAAAGCTTGGTACCTATGTTACACCAGAAAATCTTCCAAAAGTAGCTCAAGAACTTAGCATCTCTATCCGAAACAATGGTTCTAGGCATGCCATGCAATCTCACAATCTCCCTAAAGAACAAATCAGCAACATGCGAAGCATCATCCGTTTTGTGAAATGGAATAAACTGTACCATCTTAGGAAATCTATCCACTACCACAAAAATCGAATCTCTTCCACATTTAGTCCTAGGTAATTCTAACACAAAGTCCATTGAAATATCAATCCAAGACTCACTAGGAATGGGCAAAAGAGTATACAAACCGTTGTGATTTTAGCTTGCCTACATGTGACACATCTGCGACAAATCCGCTCAACATCTCATTTCATGTGTAGCCAAAAGAAGTGTTCCTGCAAAACTGCTAAGGTCTTAACAACTCCAAAATATCCCATTAATCCCTCTCTATGGGATCCATGTACTAACAAATCCCTTAAAGAACAGTTAGGCACACATAACTTATTTTCTCGAAACAAGAACTCATCATGTTTAAAGAACTTACCACAAGAGTTTTTCTCTCAAGCCTGATACTCTTCACAAAATTCGTAGTAATCAATGTATAAACTTTTAATGTATTCAAAACCAAGCAATTTTGCATCAAGTGTAGAGAGTAATGCATACATGCGAGAAAGTGCATCGGCGACCACATTCTCCTTACCTTGCTTATACCAAATGACATATGGAAATGTCTGAATGAACTCTACCCAATGAGCATGCCTTTTATTTAACTTGTGTTAGCCCTTCAAGTGTTTCAAGGACTCATGTTCAGTGTGAATCACGAACTGCTTAGGCCATAAATAGTGCTACCATGTCTCCAAAAGCTCGAACCAATGCATACAACTCTTTGTCATAAGTCGGGTAGTTTAAGCCCGCTCCGCTTAATTTCTCACTGAAGTAAGCAGTTGGTCGTCCATTTTGCAGAAGAACTGCGCCTATGCCAATACCAAAAGCATCACATTCAATCTCAAACGTTTTAGAAAAGTTAGGTAAAGACAATAAAGGGGCGTTCGTTAGTTTCTCTTTGATTAGCTGAAACGCCTTCTCTTGCTCTTCTACCCATATAAATCTGACATTTTTCTTGATCACTTCGGTAAGTGGTGTGGCTATGCTACTAAAATCCTTCACAAACCGCCAATAAAAACTAGCAAGTTCATAAAAACGACGAACATTGCCTACACTTGTGGGACTTGGCCACTCTTAGATTGCACGTACCTTCTCTTCATCAACTTGTATATCTTGTGTACTAACAACAAATCCTAGAAATACAAGCTTACGGTGCAAAAAGTACACTTCTTCACGTTAGCAAATAACTTTTCTTTTCTAAGCACATCTAAAACCGATTTCAAATGTACGGCATGATCATCCAAGTTTTTGCTATAAATGAGTATATCATCAAAATAAACAACAACAAACCTGCCTATAAATGCACACAAAAATAATTCATAAGTCTCATAAAAGTGCTTGGCGCATTAGTCTACCCAAAAGGCATAACTAACCATTCATACAAATCATATTTTGTTTTAAAAGCAGTTTTCCATTCATCTCCTTCTTTCATTCTAATCTGATGATAACCACTTTCTAAATCAATCTTAGACAACACACAAGAACCATGCAACTCATCTAACATGTCATCTAAGCAAGGAATAGGGTGACGATACTTTACCGTTATGTTGTTGATGGCTAGGCAATCAACGCACATTCTCCACGTCCCATCCTTCTTAGGTACAAGTAAAACCGGAACGGCGCTTGGACTCATGCTCTCTCTCACGTACCCCTTCTCGAACAACTCACTTACCTGCCGTTGAAGCTCTTTTGTCTCCTCGGGATTGCTCCTATAGGCTAGTCGGTTTGGAATTATCGCACCGGAAACAAAATCATTTTGATGTTCAATCCCTCGAATTGGTGGTAATCCATGTTGTGTTTCCTCGGAAAAGACATCCTCAAATTCCTGCAAAAGAGAAACAACAGAATTGGGCAAAGCAGGGTCAAGTTCGTTAGTGTTTAAAAATGCCTCTTTGTACAAAAGTATAATCATCGGCTAATTTGAAAACATTGCTCCCTTAATCTCACTCACTTTTTCATAAAAATTATTTTGTTTTCTCTCTGATTTTCTCTCAATGGCTGAATTTTGATTTTCTTTTTCTCTCTCATTTTGCTCGGCCATTCTCCAATTTTCACTCTCTTTCTTTTGCTCACTCTCTTTCTTTTGATCACTCTTTTTTTGCAACCTCACTTGATCTTCATAAACCTGTTTTGGTGTCATCGAAACAAGAGTGATGAGTTTTGGTTGAGCACGAACGAGTATTTGTTAGTGAAGCCATCATGCTTAACTCTCCGATTGAATTGCCACGGTCGGCCTAATAGCAAATGTCCAGTTTGCATCGAAACTATATCACACAAAACTTCATCTTCATATTTTTCGATGCGGAATAAAACCAAAACCTGCTTATTCACCTTTACCTCGCCACTATCATTCAGCCGTTGTAACTTGTACGGTCTAGGATGTTTCAGCATGGACTGTTCTAATTTCTCCACCATGGTTGTGCTTGCAATATTAGTACAACTTCTGCCATAAACAATCATACTACATACTTTGTCTTTGACATAACACCTACTATGAATGATGTTCTCCCGCTACACTTCTTCAACTTCTTTTGTTTGCAAGCTTAGAAGTCGTCTTGACACCAACAATTCACCTTGAACTGCATATTCTTCATCATCCACGTCCTCCAATGGTGGTATAGAGTCGGTATCGAACTCGTCGTCGTTTTCGATCTCTCCATTACCCCTTATCACCATGACTCATTTGTTCGGGCATTGACTTGCTATATGACCACTGCCTTGACATTTAAAACATTAATATCACGATTTCGAGAAGTGGAAAGGTCAGATTTACCTTGAGTGCCATGGTTGGTTGTCTCTTGTTTTGGCTCGAATTTAGGTTTTGCAGCTGGTTTCTCCTCTTTCTTCACATGACTCGGTTTCCATTGAGAAAAATCCGAATTATGGGATGCACGTGTACCACCCCTCCTCTTGAGTTATTGCTCCACCTTGATGGCCATGTGCACCTTCCACATAATGTTGCATCTCTACCCTATCATGAATTTCTTGATTCAAACCATTCTAGAACCTAGCCATAGTAGCCTCTTGGTTTTCTTCGATATTAGTTTAGATCATAGCAATCTCCATCTCTTGATGATAATCCTCCACACTCCGGTTACCTTGACAGAGCATTTGCAATTTATTGTACAACTCCCGATGGTAATGGCTGGGCACAAACCGCTTCCTCATCACTATTTTCATCTTTTCCCACGTCTCTACCGGTCATTCCCTATTTCGCCTCATGTTCAATACTAATTGATCCCACCACACAATAGTATATTTAGAAAACTCAATGGTAGCAAGTTTTACCTTCTTCATCTCAGAGTAGTTGTGGCAATCGAACACTAACTCCACGTTTCTTCTCCCACTCAAGATACGCCTCAGGGTCGTTTCTTCCTTGAAACGCTGGAATTTTCATCTTAATATTACCCAAGTTGTTATCTTCCTGATTCCTATCTTCTCTAAACCGCCCTCCATATCTCCTATTACCAACAACTGAATCCTGATCTTGTTCTTCATCAAAACCAACCCCATAATACTCTCCATCTTCATCTCTCACTCCCCGATGTTAAACTCTTTCCCTCCTACGCACATTAGGAGCGTTTTGTGGCTGCTCCAAATGTGTATTCTCCATCCGATCAATCCGCTCATGTAGCTGCCCCAATTCTAATCTCATCACATGCCTCATCTCACTCATCATGGCTGCCACGAGCACCTTTGGGTCCGCCATCCCTGTAGCACTTTCGGCGATGCTCTTTTCACTGTTGTGAGACATGATTGCGGCAAAACAAAGGTGGAAAACAAAAAGGAAAAGACCTCACACGCTCCCTCACGTGTTTCACTCAAAGAATGATTCACTCTATTCCACTCGGTTTTCACTCAGTATAATCGGGTTTTGCACTCTAATATGCTCACCACTCTTGCATTTTTCCACTCGATAATCCTCTTTCATGTCTTTTAAAACTATACGAATAATATTCAAAATTCCAGTAACAATTTACCAAGAACTTACCAAGAGAATTCAGGTTCAAAAGGTAAGACAACAAGGGATATGGGTGATTAGATTTTTAAAAGCACAATTCAGCAAAATTTCTACGAAAATTTTTTTTGGTCTTTGGGATGAGGTGATGTTCGGGCTTATTGGAACCAAAATGGGTGAAACAAACGATTTTTTTTTTTGTCGAGTCTTTTTACTCTTTTTTCTTCGGACCCCTTTTTTTTAGACCCATTTCTTTTTTTTTTTTTATCAGAATGGGGTAAAAGAAAGAAATTCGGCTAAACTATGATATGTTAAACCGAATTTTGGAAAACTAAAGAGCACGGAATTAAAGCACAAAGAAACAACAAAATTCAAACCTACGGCTAGAACCAATTCGGCCACAGTAAATTCGGCCAGATAAGAAAAGGAAACTAAATTTAAATGGGATAGGCAAACCTGAGATAAGAAAACCTTTGCTCTGATACCAAATGATGCAAACCCCGTCAAGAGTAACGAGACCAGTAAAACAAAAGGAAAATCCAAGAACGTCCTCGATCAGGTTTGGTTGGGAGACCTCGATCCGTTGTTTCAACAAAAACAAGAACCTCTGCATAATTAATGCAAAGTAAGAATCTTGGTATAAGAAAGATGCAATAAACGGTAGTGAAAATCTATTTGATAAGTCGATGATGAACGCCACAGAAGAATTCCGATGAGTTCGAATAGTCTTTCAAAGAACCAAAGAGAATAAAACTTACCAATTTTCAGAAAATTGTCCCTCTTCTATTCCATTAGACGCCTATTAATAGGCTAAAAAAAATACAATGAAAGTTCCAGAAATAGAAACAAAACAAAAGAAACAATCAGCCCCTTAATTTGGCTGATCACACGCCTATAAAAAAAGAAACAATCAGAAATAGAAACGAAACAAAAGGAAATAATCAGGCTTTATTTTGGTTGATCACACACCTACAATAGAAAAGGAAAACAATCAGCTCTTAATTTGTTTGGATTCTTCTAGTAGTTAAATTATGTTGATGCATTTTTGTTGAACACGTGAACCATTCTCAATGGGCCTCCATGAATTTGCTTGATCCCAAAACTCTTGAATCAGCCCATTAAGTGCATCTTTGAATTTCTTTTCTCATTCTCTTGTAACCGGCCCAATTGGAACTTGAACTGACTCCTTTATAGTCATGCCATTATTTGCATCAGCGTTGATTTTTCCAATGACAAAATGGGAAATGGGGAATGCAATGTTGATAGCTTTCGCATGAGCGATAGACTAAACACTCACCCAATCTCGAAGAAAATCAAAGAAAACGACGAAGCTGACTGCACACCTACTGGAAGAGTCTGAAAGCCTAGATTGACAGGTCTTGTCATACGAAATTGCAAAGATGTGAGTGTCTCGTTCTTTCGAGTCTCAGAATCCAAGCCTCGCTCAGCTACATCTGCTTCAGACGGTAGTGGATGTAGGCAAAGTTATCGGTAGAAATGATGGGTTGGTTGAGTAGGTCAACTATCATGTGACGAAGAGAACAGCAACGAAGAGAGCCTAAAGGACTGCAGGGGAAAGCAAGCATATCCCATTGTCTGAGCTGAACACCAGCCCTACCTCCGTCGATCTTCTTTCGTCTTTTCGAGTTGACCCGACATTGGAAAGGGGAACTATGTCGATATGTACTATCTACGCAATTAGGAGATTGGAATCCGACGAATGGTGGGACAAACAAGTCATCTTTTTTTATCACCAAAAAGCAAAGCAGGTATGCGAGCCGGTCCTGAGGAAGGGGATTCGTCGATGCACCTAAACCAAATGTAGGTTCGAGAGATCAACTACGACGATCAAAGACATAAGGGGACATCTTGTCAAAAAGAAGGAAGCGTCAGGTAGCTAGATACACTCTGTAGGCAAGGACTGAAAACAGGTCCAACGACAGGGTCTGGATGGGAATCTTTTATACCGACATCTGAAGTTGATAGAAAATTAGGAGAATCTTCGAGAGTAGATCCACATGACGGGTTCCCATGTTAGCATGGAGACCTTTGGTGGTCTAGTTTAACTGTCCCACTCTGTGGTGCGACGCCCTAGGAGAGAGCGAAAGACCAGGTACAAGTTTTCGGAGGCCCACTTTACTTCTTTATTCTCTTCAAGACGAACGAGAGGAAAGATTCAATCTGCAGGGAATACACTTTTCCAATCGACGAAGCCACCCATGGTCTTTGGCAAGAAAGACACTAGTCGCCGCTCGGAAAAATCTGAGGGACAAGCAGGTTCTGCTAGAGAGGATGGCTCAGTTACCGCTTCCTAGTCTAGAACGTAACATCTTTTTTGTCCATCCGCAAAATAAAATGGTGGAAAGACGTGTGATTTTAACACCTAACCTTCGACATAGTTCTTACGGTCTACTTTTCTATTCCGCTTTCTTCTGCTCACCGATATCGAACTTTCTTTCGACAACTCGGATCGAGGATTCACACCTTCCCTTTCGAAATGGGTCAGCTCAGGAAGTTGAAGTGGAGAACTCAAAAGCTCAAGGAATGGGGTCGGCGATCCTACATCCAGAAGTCTGTCCAAATCAAGTAAACCAACTCGAGTTAGGGAGTTTCCTCTTCGTCGGAAGTCAATTGACAGAAGTCAGCGGCTTATCAACGTCGACCTTACCCATAGACTCCAGCCCAGGATCCAACGATTTCGGGGGGAACCAGAAAAAAGACATCTCTGGAAGAAAAACGGCATCATCAATCGGTCCCTGAAAAGCGTGATGTGGCTTAAAGCCCCCGTCCATCCCATCCCACCCGACGTTTCTGATGGAAAATCCCTAGGCGGAGGGGATTGAGGGAATTGGGGAACCATAACCACCCGGAAAAAGATGAGTAACCGGCTATCGATTGTGATTTTCCAAATGTGATGATTTACCCATGACTGAGCAAAACCATAGTGATGTACAACGAGGGTGATCAAAATGTCAATTCGGAGAGAGGAAGATCGACAAGCCAACCGATAGTGGAGGACCTCCTGGAGATGGTTTGACCACGTCATAGGAATGTTATTCAATAGTGCATCAAATGCGCGCATTGCTGTTTCCTGCTTTGTTTGGAGGGCTGTGTGAATGGAATAATAGCCACACCATGCAAAACCATTTTCTGATTGGAACATTTTTAGTTTCTAGAAAGATAGGGTGGTGTACCTCTCTTCCACCACTGTTTTCACCGGTAGAGCTCTACTCGATCGCCCAAAGGACGAGTCCCAGTCGTTCACGCTTACAAAAATGCCGTCGTCCCGAAGAAGCATATTCATATCGATCTCTCTCGAAGGATCATCGAATTGGCTGAAATTTCATTCCCGAGGGTTAGGATCGGTGGGTTGGTCGAGTATTTAATAACCTCTGCCCCACGGAGCTCCCCATACTCCTTCACAGCCCTTACCACTTCCTTGCCCAACTCAGGATCGGAAGGGTTAAACTTGACGTTGATGCTGAACTTGTTCTATCTTCTCTCAGGATTGTACAACTCTACCGCAGAGGTACGAAAACTGGGACGTCGTTCCGAAGATAATGCATCGAGCCTACCGTCTGACGCTTTTGAAGCATCGGTACATAGCCAAAACATAGGAGTGCCCTACACTTCCCTCGACCACACCTCCTCCACCAGAGGAAGATGAGACGGATGAGGAGCCCATTTGTCAAAGAACGTCAAATGGTTTCTTCATTCTAGGCAACTCTGACAACTTGACAACTATATAAGAATGATCGGAAATACTGGAGGGAAGAAAGAAAGCTTGGGAACCTGAGCATCTCCCCTCCCAATCCGAATTGCCCTAGACTCTACCCATTTTCCTGACGATGGTATCAGCCTAGAAATATTTTCCACATGTATTCTGATATTCTCTTTTGTTCCGGACTAAAATCAACTCATTGTCAGGGTTTGACGTCATCTCCTTCGGAGAGATGGCTGGTTGAATCATGGGGTCTCTCTCCGGATGTAACCAGCTATAGTATATTGCTCTTTCTTTTTCTTTGTAGTTTGTTAGCTTACTTCGAAGTAGGAGCGTCGAACTTCGGTCTCCAAATGAGTCTTCTCAATTCCCTGGGGGAAGGAGGCCGGAAGGCCACGTCGAATGCAAGTTAAAAGGTAATTACTTTTTGATTTAAATAGAATATCTCCGTCGAGTTTTAGCTCCTAGTTTGGATCTATGGTCGATGTAGTCCCGTCAGCTGCCAGCCCTCGATTCCCGAGTCACAATAGCTAAACGTAAGTAAGCATGGGCAATCGAACGGAATGGTTGTTGCATTTATCCGACGCAACGGAGCGGGGTAGTTTACTCGCGGGAATAAGGGAATGCGATGTCGAAAAGAATGGATTGAATGGATGAGCGGAGCAGTGAGTGTAAGTGAACGGACAGGGCATGTGATATGCGTCGATGACGGGGGTAGTTTTCTTTGATGGAGATGTCCTGGTGTCAGCAACGGGAGCAATGAGACAAATCTGGTAATGAGGCGGGAGTTTCAGAGAAAAGAGACTCTGGTTTCCGTGAATGGTATGTGTAGATTGTAGCACAGAACAGGGCGTCAACTAGAAAAGTAGTGAAATGGCAATTCCGGAATCTCACTATAGTCCCGGAGCCATCGATCTCGGCTTTTCCTATGTTTTAGCTTAACTCATCGTATCGGGTGTTGTATAAGGGTTGACCATCGACGAGCTCTGGTCGGGAGGCCTTCTGATGTCCTTTATAGCCACCTTCCCGGAATTGGAAAGATTGGAAAATGAGATGTGAACACAAGCTCACTTCCGGTTCGCGATTCCCTTGTGGCTACGTCACTTCGGGTCTCAGGGAAAGTATCCGACGGACGTTTTCTGCTCTGATCATAGATTTACTACGGTTGCGGTTTTCTCTTCTATTGTTGATTTAGCTACTTCCATTCATCGAGTATTGGATATCGTGTGAGTCTTCTGCCAGTTGTTGCTTAGCTGCTTTCTAGGCATGGCTCTCTGTTTTTACAAGTGACGTGACGTAAACCCCCTGGCGTCGTCTCAACCTTTGGAGACTTCTTTCACTGACTACTAGGGAAGGGAAACTAAGCTGTAGCTATAGTTGGCAGTTCAAGTTCCAAGCGAGAGCCAGGGGGAGGCCTTCAGGCCGCTGGTGGAACTCCCAGGGAATGGCTTTCTATGGAAGGAGAAGGATATCCTTATAGAACCACACTAAACAAACTGTATATAACCTCAAGTTCTCGGAGAGGAGTAGCAAGTTTGCTTGTTCTGAAGAAGGAGCAAATAGTCTGACAATTTCCAGCTCTTCTTTCCAATCGTCGATTGCTTTCCAGTCCATTGTTCGATTCTATAACTAATGTAGTTTGACTTTATCTCTCGTATCGGCTAATCGCAGGAGTGGAGACATGAGAAGTGGGGTTTGCTGCCCTCAGAACACTTTCGGAACTCCTAAAGGCAGTCGTCAAAAGAAAAGAGGAAGTTATGTCCACATAAGCGGAATTCAGGTATGCATTATGTTCTCAAGCGATTCCCTACTCATGAAATGTCAGACTCCGATGATGGAAGGCTTTGCTTTCATCAGCTTTCAGCTGGCTTTACGACTTTAGTGTTCGGAATATCTTTTCCTTTCCTTCGTCTACTGACTGTACAGAGGTAACCGTCGCCTTCACTGTATGGCACTTTGACAGCGAGTGAAATGTTGGGCTTCCCTTTACAGAAGCTTGCTTAAGTCAGCGGGCAGGAGTGAAACTGTTTGTTTGTATGATGGAATTTCTTCGTCATAAAGACTGTCGTCTTTTCTTCCTACCGTCGGGGGACGGTTTAGGGTGAGCCCATCTAGCTTTCTAGCATGAATAGTGGGCCTTTGAGGTTGAACCCTCATGTAGTGACTGATTGTAATAGGTAGCTGTAGTCATTTCATCTGAGATTCTATTTGCATTGATGGCTTCTAGCGAAGAGTGGAGAAGAGAGCGACGTCCGGACTTGGGGAGCTTTTAAATAGGGTAGGTAGACTGGAGTTGTTGGTTCGGCTGATGCTGGTTTGGATGCGCTTCCTCTTTTGCTTCAGCACTACTACAATCGAGCTTGGACTATGACTCTCAGATGGAAGGAGAATCCCTTCATTCGACTTCTTTGTCACATTGGTAGTGAGTCCACAACTTCCACTGCTAATAAAGGAGGAGGAAGTGAAATCTGTCTGCCAAAGTCAAAGTACGCATGATTTTCCAAACTTGTACTTTTCATTGTGATTCGAACATTTTGTTCTGACATTGATTCTATCATTCCATGTGTTATAATATATTTTTAATTGTATGATATCTAATATTATGAATTTCTCCATAATATCCATAAGGAATTTGAATTACAAGATCTAAATTATTTCAGTTGTTTGATACCTTTGTAATGCATAATTTCGTCCAGAATAAACTATATGTTCTGGGAATTTTAATGATTCTCTTTGGGTAATACTGCTAGCCTATTGAGTGGTATGATTTTTACATAATGGTATGACTTATTTAAGGCAATCATATTAATTTCTAATTCTTCATCCAATGAGGTTGAGCGCGCCAATATTCACACCGATATTATTCACACAGATATTCACAGGTTAATTTACAAAAAGAAAATTCAGACACAAGGGAGTTCGAGATTAGAAAGAAAATGGCTGGAAGGAAGGAATGATCCCTCTCTTCGTCTCCTCTCTTGTTTATATAGATTTCATAGTACAGATAAGAGAGAATTTCTTTACATAAAGTGGGTACAATAATTTAAAAGCTAAAGCTTCTTTAGACAAAAATAGTACAATAATTAAAAGCTAAAGCTGCTTTAGACAAAAGCAATACAATAATTCAAAGCTACATCTTTTCAAAAGTAACTTTAATAATTGAACTGTCATCCATTATTGTAGAGATAAGATAAGGGAGAATCTTCTGAGGGCCCAGCATGTTTCAGTCTTCTAGCATGATGTTTTGCATTGCTTCTTCATTTAATGCATCTGCATTAGTAACCCTATTTTCTCCGCCCAAGTCTAGATCTGGATCTCCATCCATTTCATTTTCTCCTATCTCTTCATGTTCCTCATAGAATTCATCTTTGGCCCCCATACCTTGTCGACTTACTTGTAGCCCTGCCAAAAACTATAACATTTTGGGAATACGAGTTTCTGACTTTTCAATAGATGCTACATAATCATATAGCATGATGTTGCCGTCTATATGAATTGAGCATATTTCAGCTACAGCTTGTTCATAAGTTTCTGTAAAGAATTCCTTGGCGGCTGCCTTTGTCTCCTTTGCCAGATTAATAAGTGGTAGCTTGCTACAAGGTTCTGATGGAACTGGATTATGAGTGTGTAACTCCCACAGTTGAATAGAGGGATATAATTTTAAATATCTTCTTTCTTCCCATATAGACCATATGCAAAAAATGAAATTCACCTGATATTTTGTGGAGTAAGCTTTGATTCTTTGAATGCAGATAGATGGAAGAATGTTCTCATATTCTTCTGGGTGGCTGGAGTTCACCATAATCTCATGAACTAGACCCATGGAATTAGATCTTTTACAACCCTAAATATCTTGAAAACAAGTGATGATTCGGACCTTTTGTTTTTATTCATAATGAGATCATTGGCCTGTAATAAGGCGATCACATCTGTTGCTTCTAAATTAGTGAAGAAATCTTTGAGGTGTTCATCCTTGATCAAATTTCTTTAATTCAGATTGATCATGCGGTGCACAGTTAGCTCTGTCTCTAACTGTCTGGCTTTTTCATTGTTAATCTGACACATATTGAGAAGAGAACAGAATTCTTGTATGGGAAGACTTACCAAATCAGATAAGTCGATTTCTTGAACAATCCTTCGAAGTTGTTGTTGTTCCTGAGTGAGGCCAGGGAACCAATCTCCGATTTGTTGTATAAGAGAAGAACTCTGAGTGGTGTTAGAATACTTACTAAGTTCTTGAACGATCTTTGTAATGTTCTGTACCTTATCTTTCTCTTGGTTGTAATGAGAAACCATTGAAAGAACCATGCCTTCGATCTGAGTTAACCATTGTTTAGCTGACTGCAGATCATTAGACTGAATAGACCTAAAACATCCATTCAGTTTACTGTAGATGAACTCGTTTGAGGTTTTAAGCTCAAGGTTGTACCAGTCCCATACAACAGTTGAGGCAAAGGGTTTTGCCTGAAGTCTTCGTTGTGCTGCAAGAGCATTATTCTGCTTAACTGATGATCTTGCCTGGTTAGAAGAGCCGGGTGGTATAGTCATTCCCAAAGGTGGGATTTGTTGCTCTCCCATAGCTGGGGTGATCTCTCCCATTGCTGGGGTTTTGTTTGCTCCCTCTGAAGGGGTACCTCCCATGACTGGGGTCTTCTTGCTTGTTGAAGCCTCTTTCTCTTCAGAAAGGTCTACCGTCTTGGTCTTCTTTCCTCCTCCAGACTGCCAACCAACCTGCTCTCCCTCCTGGGGTCTTTTGGCTTGTTCAGCCATCTATAAGATTTCTTTTGAATGTTTCCTCATTCATGATGAGGACGAGTTAATAGATCTGCAAGAAAATTAGTATACTCGGGAATATACTTTACATCATATTGATAAATTTCTAAATATAAAACTACTCTAATTCTTCTAATATTTTTTGTGCTCTTCCTTCTAATGGTTCTAAATCATTTTCTGGCTCAAATGTTTGTGTGGAAGAATGACTTGATCTTGCAGGTTCTAAATTAATTGGATTTGTATGTCTATATCTTGTTGTACTTAAACTTCGAGGTGTAGATGGATTTATAATTGTGGTTGATATTATATTTCCTGATGCAATAAAAGTTTCTACAGGAATATTGACTTTTGGCTTCAACGTTTTAATAAATACTTGCATATCATTATCATATTTTAAATGCTTAATATTTACTAATTTTAGCTGAATTACTTTTCCATTTCCTACTTCATATAGCTTAATAAATTGCATTGGTTTAACGGATTTGAATGTTTAAGTATCATTTAATGTTAAGCAATGTTCCCACTAGACTCCTAATATTTTAGATCTAGGTAGTAATTCAATACCTTTAAGATTAATAGATAATGTCTTTTCTATATTTTTATCATTTAGGCTGATACAGAAATCATGATGTATATTAACTCCAAATATTCTTGTGAGCCCAAGTGGTACCTTTAGACCACACACATTAGATGTGTCGGAGTTAGCTCTAACTCCTTTTTTATTCAGCTTTGAGCTGAACTGCTTCAGCGTCAATCAACGCTTGAATTTAATCTTTTAGGATGAAACAATTTTTTGTGGGGTGACCTACAATCCGATGGTACAGGCAGTAATTCGGATCGTTAGTTTTCCCTACTTCTTCAGGCCTCTTGCTTTCCGGCAATTTGAGCATCTTGCGCTTGCTGAGCAGGTTGAACATAGTAGCAGTATGTTCATCCGAACGAATACTGCTTTTGAAGCCTGGGTGACTTTGCTGTGTTGCTTGTAGTTGGCCATGGTTTCTGCTTCGGTGTACTTTCTACCGCCATTGCCGTTATGTCTTTCCCTTTTGAACGGGAAAAATGGAATGGAGATTCGTTTGTACCGTCTCCGGTTGCAGACTGTTGCATTTCGAGACGTCGAAGTATTTCTTCGGCCTGTTCGCCCTGCTTAAGCAGATCCTTCCATGACTTGGATTCGACCGAACTCATCTTGTCTAAGATATCGGTCAACAAGTTATGTCTACAGGTTTCTACAAGCGTATCCTGCGTCATGCCGTGTGGGCATCGAACGGAAAGTTCTCGGAACCGCTCGACATAAGTTTTGACCGTTTCGCCTTCTTCTTGCTTCGCTGCTAGCAAAGATAATATGGAGACTTCTGTATCATCTTCAAAGAATCGGGCTAGGAACTCACGTTCTACATCAGCCCAAGATTTAATTGTTCCCTGGGGAAGTTGCATAAACCAGGTAAATGCGGGCCCCCGTAAAGTGCTCGCAAATATCCTAGTCATAGTTGGATCATTCCCCATGAGATGTCCTGTCTGTGAGAGGAAATAGAAGATGTGTTGCTGCGGCGAACCTTTACCGTCGAATGATTGAAGATTCAACGGTTTATATTTTGCAGGATAGGGTACGGTCTCCCATTCTATGGGATATGGACGGACTACCCCCACCTCTTGTAGCTTTTTGCGATGAAGAAGAGCTTGTAATTGGTTCTCCATCATCTCTATTTTCTCTGCTTGAGGATTGATGATAACTTTCACTTCCTCTTCCTCTCTTGAATGAGGAGGCACTTCTTCATCTTCGTCTTCGCTGTCTTCATTTATTTGGACAGGCCGTTTTCCTTTCTGCCGACTAGAAATGGACGACGATGATTGGTTCTTTCTAGTTTGAGCCAGCAACTCAATCAAAAGTTGTTTCATTTCTTCTATGGTCTCTTCTTGCTGTTCGAGACGTTTTTCTTGTCTCTCAAGCCTTTCAGAGACTTCTTCTAGAAGCGCGCCCTCTGGTTCGATAGAAACTCCTTTTGATCCTGGAGTGATTTCCTTATCCGAAGGGTTGTTTCCGACCACCTTTTTGCCTTTATTAACCATATTTGATGAGGCAGTAGGTAGATCGGTTTCAGAGCACACCCTCTTTACCGTTCGTATTCTTTTGGATTCGGTGATCCGCTCAAAAACGGACCGTCTTGGATGGCACTCGCAGTTTGATAGAACAGTTGAGATTAACTGTTCGCATTGGCATTGAGGAGTATTCTGTGCAGAGTTCTTCTTCCAATTGAGGTATTCTCTCAAGTCTTGAGATACTTCTTTATCTCTATTTGCAACCTGACGCCGCTTGCGTCGCAAACTTGGTTCATAATACTGGAGAGTTTGCAATATTTCAGGGCTGGGCTCTTTTCCTGAATCAGATTGTTCTCCAACCCTTCTGCGGATTCTTCTGGAGTGTGTGCTGGCCTACGCAGTTGTACGGACCTCGCACGCATCTGACTTGTTCTTCGGGATTTGGAGGATTCTATCATGAATATGTTCATCCGAAGAGAAATTTGAAGACCTATTCTCAGGTGAGTTCATGAGCACATCCTTATATTTGTTTGTAGAGGAACGGGATGGTACACCTGAGAGAGTAACCAAAAAGTTAGATGTGGGCTGTGTGCTCACTGCGCGTGTGCCCGAATAGAAATCAGAACCAACCCGTGATTTTTCCTGCGGAGTGCAACCCGAGGGAAACCCGCGGTTGGAACCGCGGGCAAACCCGCGGTTGCAACCTCGGGATTGCACCCGCGGGGTGCAACCCGCGGTTGGAACCGCGGGTTTCCACCCGCGGTTGGAACCGCGGGTTTCCTCCCGCGGTTGCAACCGCGGGGTTGCCCCCGCGGGGTGCAACCCGCGGTTGGAACCGAGGGTTTCCACCCGCGGTTGCAACCGCGGGGTTGCCCCCGTGCGGTGCAACCCGCACTTCTGCCTGCGGATTTTTATTTTTGGAAATTTTCTTCTCTGATATTTCCTAATCTTGATTTTCTGACCGCCATTTTCCAGAGGCACTGTTGAGGCGGGCCCGCTGGGCCTTACGCCTCAGGTTTCTCTTCTGAGAGCGGGTCAGGGACAGGTTTGACTTTTGGCTTGACTTTGGAATGGGCGATAACGCCGTGTTCTTGACAGACGATGACGTCCTGTCAGTTCGAATGGGCGATGACGCCTCATAAGTTTTCATAGGCGATGACGCCTTTCCGGTGGGCGATGACGCCTCACCTTTTTTCATCGTCACCCGGCGATGACGCCTAGGCTCCGAATCAGAGGAGAAAAGAAATTCCTCATATTTTTGCTGGTCAACTTCTATGACCAGCGTCTCAACCATTGAGCCAATCAGCACCCGGTCGGACTGCGCCACCAAATTCTCTGTGGTAAACAGAGGAGCTCCCACTGTGGTCGCCAATTCTTGTATGCCCGAAAATTGCATCTTTGATTCCATTGCAAAAATTATTTGATTACAACGAAGATTTGAGATTACAAAAATTATCGAGAAATAACAAGAACTGGAATATTAATGGATTCCCTTTTTTATGTGGGTTCGGGTGGCGGTGGAGTCTCGTTGCTGCCTCCGTTGACCGTCCGACCAGGAGAAGATGGCTCTGCTCTTTTCTTTGATCTCACGAGCTCGCCTGAAATCTTCCCAAAGTCCAAGAATCCAAAAGTCCCAAGTCCCTTCTCCCGTTAAATTCCTGTATTTTATAAACCGAAGAAGCTCCAAATCCGGCTCAATTCTCTCCTGAAAAATCGGATCACGGATTATCAGTCCAAAAATAGGAAACAAATCAATGGGAAATAACGGAAAACAACCCACGGGTGGCAACCCGCGGGATCGCCCCCGCGGGTGGCAACCCGCGGGTGCTCCCGCGGGTTGCATCCTGCGGGTTGCAACCCGCTGGCGCGGGGTGTAACCCGCGGGTGTGCCCACTTAGCAAAAATGATTTTTTTTTTTTTGGTATCTACAATTCTATTAGCCAAATTTGATTTAGCTCCCCCCAAAATACTATTTAGGGGGTTATTAATAATTCTTTCATCATAACATACTATTATAATAGGAGTATCAATTCCTGATATAAATAATCTAGTAATTTTGATTTGATTTAATCCAATATGCAAATATTTCTTTATAGGATACTTTTGTTTGAATTTTTCTATTTGTGCTATACTTATAAGTTTTACTGAAGTAAAATGTTCATCACCTCTTAATTTTATATTTCCTTGCATTCGCTCAAATATATATGTGCTTTTATTTAAAAATAGGGATTTAAATTTGGTATCGTTTTATATACGTCTCTCTTTTCAGTATGAGGAATAGCTTCTTTTAATTTTTCGATATCTTTTTTCATCAGTAATCTCAAATTGTTCACCTTGATTATTATCTATACTATCATTATGTATTTCTTGAGGTTCTATTTGTGTTAATGTATTCATATATACTCGGTATTCATACATTGTTTCTTTTGATGTCTGTTTTGGTTCAATTTTAGGACTTAAATGTGGAGATGTAGATTTTAACAGATCTGGTTCCATTTTAATGAAAGGTAAATCTTTATATTTATGTAGTATTAATAGTCCTATTAGTGTCCCAATTGAAATATGATAAGCATGATTTTCCAAACTTGTACTTTTCATTGTGATTCGAACATTTTGTTCTGACATTGATTCTATCATTCCATGTGTTATAAATATATTTTTAATTGTATGATATCCAATATTATGAATTTCTCCATAATATCCATAAGGAATTTGAATTACAAGATCAAAATATATTTCAGTTGTTTGATAACATTGTAATGCATAATTTTGTCCAGAATAAACTATATGTCCTGGAGATTTTAATGATTCTCTTTTGGGTAATACTGCTAGCCTATTGAGTGGTATGATTTTTACATAATGGTATGTCTTATTTAAGATAATCATACTAATTGCTAATTCTTCATCCGATGAGCTTAAGCTTGAATTTTTTGTTTCATAAATAGATTATACTTCATATATAGTTGAAATTTCACTGGAAATATCCTCAATGTATCCTAGATGAATATCATAACTGTCTAAATTGGGTAGTATGACTGATTTTATATTTAATGGGCATTCATATGCAAAATGTCCTTCTTTGTCACACTTAAAACATTTACAGCCCTTTTTAAATTTTGATTTATTCTTAATAAATTTTCTCTTTCTAAAGTTTGTAGATTTTTGATATTTTCTTTTATATTCAGGTTTCCACTTTTTTCTAAATACTTTATATCTTTTCGATTTATATATTGAGGGATATTTTGAATTATATTTTTTGTATTTAGATTTCGTTTTATACGGTCTATATGGTTTATTGTTACGTATACTGGTGGACACTCGAATTGATAATTAATATCATCATCGTATTTGGGGCAGCAAGCCCGTTTTAAGTCTGATTTATATATATGTTCATCCATTTGTGATGATGCTTTTTGTAACTGACATGTTTTCTTTACTGTTTCCAAACAGGCTTTTTTAATAGTCCTGTGGAGTGTGTAGAATCAGGGTTAGATCCCATAAATTGATGTAATCTAAGATTTTTGTATTTTTTTTCTCTATCATTGTATCCCAAAGAATGGGTAATTTTGAAAAAAATGCTGTAACCCAAAATATTTTTTTCTCTGTAATATTTAATTTAAATATGTGACTTATGTATTCATTTACGAATTCTTCTAAATAACATATATTACATAATTTTATTTTTATTAATATTTATTCATCATTACTTTCTGCTGAAATATCTTCACTAGTTAAGTCTGCATATAATAATATCATAATACTATGTAATGCTACCTTTTTAGTAGAATAGGTGTTTAAAGATGCTATACTGGTAGGATGTAATTTTTCATATTGTGTTAGCCATCTTAAGGCTATAACTTGCTAATAACCACAAGCATGTTGTACGAATTTAAGATTAGGAATATTATTCGGTATTAAATTAGTTGTTCCGACCATTAGTTAACTCCAATTTTCTATATAGTCTCTTAATTCACTAGCAAGAATATGATCTATCTTAAAAATTAAATTTGGATTAATAGCGGAACTTCTTTTACTCTGTTTTAAAATGTAAGAATTTATAAATGCTTCATTAGTGTCTCTATTATACATATTTTCGTCGTTACTTCATGACCAGATGTTGGATTTCTCGGTGGATTTACTAATGTAGTGGATGACTCTCCATGTCCCATATTAATAAAATATGATTCAAGATTATTCTCATCTTGATCTGAAGAAGGTGCCTCCTCAGAAACTGAGGGTATCTCTTCAATATCAATTGAGGGTATATTCTCCTCATCAGAGGGTATATTTCCTCCTCTTAATGAAGCTATGATGGTGATGCTGATGACGGTGGATTTATTCGAGTTTGAGAAAAAAGATGTAATTCATCATGCTATGACGGTGGACTTATTTGGGTTTGAGAAAAAAGATGCTGATGATGCTATGCTTAATGAAGCTATTTGTTTTGATAAATTGTGTATTTGATCACACATGTAATTCATCACAGATCGGATCGTCCGTCAGCCTAATCTTGCACGGCACGGTGCGCGGGCAGCCCCGGCCATGCCATCCACCCTGAACCGGTCCGTCAGCCCGCCCGAGCCCACAAGGCCCGGTGCACGGGCAATCCCGACCGCCCCGAACCGTCCGTACACACGAACCTGCATGGCACTGTGCGCGAACGGCCCCATCCATGCCATCCACCCCGAAACGGACCGTGTGTACAGTATCAGAGCCTGGTCGTCTTCCTCTTCCCCTCTGTAAGTTTTTAACTTATGTCTAGCTAAATTACTAGACATGTTATTTTCCTAGTCCCCTAGGTGTTTAGAAACTGGTATCTTCCTCCATAAGGTAGGAAACGAATAATGGTTGTGCTTTCTCTCTCTGAAGCCATGCTATAAGCTTGTGGTTGACTAGGGGATCCTTGCAGCTTAACTCTAGCCGAAAGCCACGTATAGAGGTAGTATGTGCCGGAGAGAAAAGGGTCAAAACGATATCAGAATTTAGATGAATAGAGGAAAGGAAAATAACATGTCTATTTTATGCTAAGATCATGTCTAATTCATTATTATTCCTGATAAATCTTATACATGCTCATATAAATTAGATACACATAGTCATGTTATACATCTATCAGATAATGCTACACTAGAACATCAAAATAGTATGATGAATTACATGAGTGATCAAATATATAATCTAACTAAACAAATAGCATCGTTAAGAGTAATAACATCTTCATCTTTATATCCTAATACAAATAATGAAAGATTGGGTGCAGTTAGAATGGTTAAATATTCATCCAAAAGTTTGTATCATGTACACCCTGAAGAAATTAGTTATGAAAAATATTTGCATTATAAAAATTTACAGCAACAAGAATTAGATGGTACAATTTCTTCTTTAGAACTTTATAAGTATTATGATCATTTCTGCTACAATACAATATTTTACTTCTGTTGAATCACCCTCTGATGAAGAGGAGATTATACCCTCAATTGATGTTGAGGAGACACCCTCACTTGTTGAGGAGGAACATTCTTCGGAATAAGAAGAGAATAATATAGAATCATATGTTATCAATATGGAATAAGGAGAATCATCTTCAATACATATAATAAATCCACCAAGAACTCCAACACCAGGACCAGAAGGCAATGTTGAGAATATGTTTCCCAGAGATACTTCTGAAGCATTTATAAATTCTTATATTATTAAACATAGAAAAAGAAGTCAACCTTTCTCTGCAAATTTACTTTTAATATAGATCATATTTCTGCTAGTGAATTAAGAGATTATATAGAAAATTGGAGCCAACTGATGGTTGGAACAACTTCTTTATTACCAGAAGAAATTCCAAATATAAAATTTGTTCAACATGCTTGTGGTTACTGGCAAGGTATAGCCTTAAGATGGTTAACTCAATATGAAAAATTACATCCTGATAATATAGTTTCTTTAAATAATTATCCATCGAAAAAAGATGCATTACATAGGATTTAACAGGAAAGGATATATTAGCAGAAAGTAATGATGAACAGATACTAATCAAAATGAAATTATGTAATATATATTACTTAGAAGAATTTGTAAATGAATATATAAGTAATATATTTAAGTTAGGAACTACAGAGAAAAAATCTTTTGGGTTACATCCTTTTTTTCAAAACTACCAATTCTCTGGGATACAATGATAGAGAAAAAAATATATCATAATCTTAGATTACATCAATATATGGGATCAAATCCTTCTTCAATGCATTCAACTAGTTTATTAAAAAAAGTCTATATGGAAACAGTAAAGAAAATATGTCAGTTACAAAAAGCAGCATCACAAATGGATAAAAATGTACATAAATCAGATTTAAAGAGAGTATGATGTGTCCTAAATATGATGAAGATATTAACTACCAATTTGGATGTCCACCAGTATATGGTTATAATAAACCATACAGACCTTATAAAAAGAAATCTAAATACAAGTCATATAAATCAAAATATCCTTCAAAATATAAATAAAAAAGATATAAAATATCAAGGAAAAAATGGAAACCAGAATATAAAAGAAGATATCAAAAATCTACTAATTTTAGAAAGAGAAAATTTATAAAAAATAAATCAAAATTTAAAAAGGACTGTAAATGTTTTAAGTGTGACAAAGAAGGACATTTTGCATATGAATGCCCATTAAATATAAAATCAGTCATACTACCCAATTCAGACAGTTATGATATTTATCTAGAATACATTAAGGATATTCCTAGTGACACTTCAACTATATATGAAGTAGAATCTATTTATGAAACAGAAAATTCAAGCTTAAGCTAATCGGATGAAGAATTAGCAATTAATATGATTACCTTAAATAAGACGTATGTCTGGAGTATTATCCAAATAAGACGTATGTTTGGACATTATGTAAAAATCATGCCACTCAATAGGCTAGCAGTATTATCCAAAAGAGAATCATTAAAATCCCCTGGACATATAGTTTATTCTAGATGAAATAATGCATTACAAAGGTATCAAACAACTGAAATATATTTAGATCTTGTAATTCAAATTCCTTATGGATATTATGGAGAAAATCATAATATTAGATATCATACAATTAAAAATATATTTATAACACAGAGAATGATAGAATCAATGTCAGATATTAGATATCATACAATTAAAAATATAATTAAAAATATATTTATAACACATTGTAGAAACTTTTATTGCATCAGGAAATACAATATCAACCACAATTATAAATCCATCTACACCTCGAAGTTTAAGTACAACAAGATATAGACATACAAATCCAATTAATTTAGAACCTGTAAGATCAAGTCATTCTTCCACACAAACATTTGAGACAGAAAATGATTTAGAACCATTAGAACTAATTCATATCCTATGTATGTCCGTAAGCCAGGCACGGTGGAACAGGCGATGTTCTCAGACACATTGGATTCAGCAAATAGATTCCCGACGTGCATAATGACGTACCGCAGCCCCCAATAGAAATATATCGATATTGGTTTTGTAGACAGAGCTTAGATCACCGCCCCCCCGAAAGAGAGAGAATGGATCACTATATCTCGACAAATCTGTCTTGCGGAGCAAATGAGACGTAGGGGGCTGTTCGTCATCCGCTCTTCGTAGATCAAACACTCGTCGTTTCTCTTATTTTTCAGAGTAATCTTTTCTTAGTCGAGACAGCAGATCCGCACCGCAGGCTAATCTCTCGTTTTTTGGAGCTTCGACTTCTGACTCGTTGCGCCTATATGCTTCGATGCTTATGGACACTTCGACGCTCGTACCGTCAGCATCATTGTTGTTCTGGTTTGATCGACGTCGTTTGCTGTAATTTCACTCGGGTTCTGTGACTCGAGTCACAGGAGCTCGAAGAGCGGGCACAAAAGAACGGCATCTCTCGGTAGGATTGCCTTATCCCTTTGGTATCCCATTGGCTTACCCTAATTTCAGCCTCGGACTCTCGTTCTGATAGACTTGCCTACGCATCTGTTTTGGGTTAATAGACGTCATGGAAAAGTAGCAGGATAAATGTCTTTTATTGGCTTCTCTTTCCCTATTCAATATCTCCTCTTTTCTGTCTCTTCTTTTTCAAATAGACAACCTCTTTCTTTCTTCTCGGGCAGTGGATTTGCCAACTCTATGACTCGTCTTATTGGTCTGAATTCCTATTTCTCTTCCTTTTCACTTTTTGTTTGTGGATTCTATTTCCCCCTGTGCTTCCACTTCCCCTTGCCTTGAGATCGTGCCATTAGTCACCCGAAAAGACCTACTCGTCGGACGCATGACATCTAAAAGACTGTTCCGAGACCGCTTCTATATCAAGAGGAGAGATTCACTATCTCTTTACGGGCATGTCATCTCTGTCTGTGAATTCCCCAACTCAATCGCGACACCCCTTTTTGCTATGCATCGGATCTCTGTCCTCTGTTCTAGGCTCTCGATGCTCCGTCCAAAAACCAATATCTATTTATGTCTTACTTCTCAGGCACAGTCCATAAGCCAGACATGGTGGAATAGGCGACGTTCTCATGCACAGTAGATTCAGCAAATAGATTCTTGACGTGCATAACGACGTACCGTAGCCCCCAATAGAGATATGTCGATGTTGGTTTGGTAGACAGAATCTAAATCGCCGACGCCCAACGCCCCTCGAAAGAGAGAGAATGGATAACTATATCTCGACAAATGCGTCTTGCGAAGCAAATGAGACGTAGGGGGGCTGTTCGTCATCCGCTTTCCGCAGATCAAATGCTCGTCGTTTCTCTTATTTTTGGAGTATATCTTTTCTTTGTCGAGTCAGCAGATCCGCACCGTACACTAATCTCTTGTTTTTTGGAGCGTCGACTTCCGACTCGTTGCCCCTATATGTATGGACACTTTGACGCTCATTGACACCTGACAACAACAGGACACCAACAGTAAAAGATATCAACAGTGAAGATTCCTGACAGAGACAAGACATCAACAATGTCCTAACAGAGATAAGATATCAACAGTAAACAACAAGACATCAACAGTGAAGATTCTTGACAGAGACAAGACTTAACAGTGAAGAGACTTCTTATGCAAGAAAGCTCCGTCTATAAAATGGGCTTTCAAATGATGGGAAAATCATCAGCTAATCGACACCAATATAAGCAAACTTCCACAACACCTTAAACTTCTCAACGCCTCTTTTTTTGCATCGCCATCCTTTCTCATCCTTTCATCCTCTCCCATCCGTTTTACCAATTTTATGTCTGGCGATCAAACCACCAACCACTTGTAGTTCTCCACCACCTATATGTATAATTAAGTGTGTCTGAGTGTATTAGCTTTCTGTCTCCATTAGTGTGTGACAGTAGTAGTAATGTGTGTTTCCTCTGGTATCAAATTCGTCCTCTTCAGTTATTTTATTATTAGGTTCAACCTTTTCCTAATTAGGCTTATATCCAAAATAACTTAGTAGACCCTTAAATTTTTTATAGACCTTTTCGAGTTGTTGAATTGGATTTTCTTTGGTTTCTAAAGGTATGTTGGGACTTTTACCTTGTTCTTTTAATTTTTCTATTTAGAGAATTAGCTCATCAAATTTTTTTTAGAGTATCTTGGAGTGTTCATCAGATTATATATATCATTAGACATGACGTCGTATGGACTACAATCCGCTCTACATAGCTCGCAATTGCATGGTATGCCGGTAGCCATCTAAAATGTCAGTGGGTAAGTAGCTCTGAGTAGCCTACGGTGCCTAAAACCACCTCCTGAGGGTCACCCTACAAATGCCAATCCGCGGCAACAAAGGGATTATTTTAGTAATCTGGGGTTTAAAATTACTCAATTCTAGTAGGGAACACTTAGAGTGTAACTAGAACAGTAATCATGCAAGTTGTGAGGGAATAGAGGTCGATGTTAAAGTCAATTTTGTCACCACGTAAGTGCTATAAATGCTACAAATCCTTCCCCAAACTTTCCTAATTTTTCTGATTTTCACTTGATTTTTTCGGATTTTGCTACAGTGACATTTTCAAATTTTCGAGGGATTTTTTGCTATAGTGTTACTACAGTGATTTTGCTACAGTGAAATTTTCTATATTTCGAAGGATGTTGCTACAGTGACATTTTCTAATTTTCTAGGGATTTTTTGCTACAGCGATTTTTTTGGAATTTTTATGATTTTTACGAATTTTTTGAAAATAAATTTATACAAGGTAAAACAAACATAGAGATTTATCTAACACACCAAAACAAACATAGAGATTTATCTAACACACCAAAACAAATACAAATTACTTTATAAAAATTCAGATCATACAGTACATACCGGAACGGTCTCCATCAAACCGGAGGCTCTTTCTACAGACTGCAGACTCCTACCGCCCAAAAAAGAATGCTCGGGCTCTGATACCAGACCCGAAATATGAGATTTTTAGCAAACCCCATATGAATTGTCAAATGATATGGAATTTTTAGCAAACCCCTACCTATCAACGAATTTGACTTGTCTTTACCAACTACCATTTGAGTTGGGCTAGCCATGCTATTCCGCTCGGCATGATGAGTTGTCAAGAATTTCATTTGCGCTTATATGCCAAACTAGTTCTTTTAGTAATTTTTTTTTGCTATGAGATTTTTAATAATTATAAAAATTACCAGAGACTGAGATTTTTGCCAAACGTGGGAGACGTAAGGTTGTCTTATCTTGTTGATATAGCTGGAAGGTCCCAAGCTCAAATTTAGACACAAACCATTCTTAGCACTAGGATCTTCTTGATTATCTCTAGCTCTATGTGTCCTCGTGTGCCCTCCAACTGCATTCCCGTTCATAAACTCAGTTCCACAGATGGAACACTTGTGCACTTTAGGTTTCCTTTCTATTTCATGTAGCTTTTCTGGCCTTGACCTTCTGTGGCTTGCCCGGTGTCCTCCGAGTGTTTAGAACGAAATGAATTGTTTGCTGCATGTTTTACATTTGAATACTCATTTATATTGTTGTTGGATAGTTTCTTACCTTTACATAGATCGATACTTCTGTCTACTTCTGTGACCATCCTATCTCTGGGGATGTTGCGCACCTACAAATCTTTTTTTGCCAAGATCCTGAACTGCAGTCTTGATTCAAAGAGGATGAGCAGCTTCTTTCTGATTCTTGCCTTATATATTGCTTGATGATTTCTAATCGTACGATTTATTCTTTGGTTTAATTTCCACGCTTCTTTTAGCTCTGAAAATCTTTGTCTTATGACTTTTGTTTCTTCTGTCTGAAGTGATATAGCATTCTTACAGGAGTAAAGTAATGATGTCTGTTGAATACCTGTTTATAATATTTATCTCGTATTGTGTATATACCTAGTTGGTATTCCACGTATACAATAAATACTGCTAAAATACTATTTGTTATAGCTCTCACCATGTTTCTCTTCTTCAAAATTTTAATTGATATATCATTATTGTTTTCCTTTATTAAGAATTTATTATTAGTTTTTATTTGTTTTTTGATGTATCCTGGACTAGAGGCTATTTTTCTTCCGACTGCATCTCTTAACGTTAAGTTGCTTAATCCTGATGTTAGGAGTGTGATTATATCTAACTCGTTGTTTATTATAGGGATTATCTCAAACTCTGAATTGTTCTTATGCCTGCAGAGCACTATATCGGAAAGGGTGATTTCTCTTCCAATGTAGACTTCTAAATTTTGCTTTATCATTTTTTGAGCATCTTCTCCTTTTTTAGGACAGTGTCCTTTTTCGTTATATACAAAATACTTGCATTCTCTTTTACCCATTAGTGTAGAGGATTCATCATACTTCTGGATATACTTGTTACTCTTGATAAATCCCCTTTTGTTTTTCCACGGTTTTCTATGTACTATTTTAGGTAGATAGACTTTTGGGTATTTTCAACTTGCTGTTTTAAAATTCTTTTATCTTCATCTGTCCAGATAAAACCTTGATTTTTTTTCTACTTTTTTCAATAGTGGTTTTTCTTGCCTTCAATCCTTTCTTTTTTTTCAAATGGTTTTTGGTCTTTTCGTTCTTCCTCTTTTCCATTTTTCGTTGTTATAGTATATCCTCTTTTTAGGAAAGCTATTGCTTATGTTTTTTATTTCTTTATAATATTCTGTATTAAGCACATAGGGAATATAGTGTCTTAGATTGTTCTCTTTCCCGATTTGTTTTAGCTAATCTAGGTATCTGTTTTGTGTCTTATCATGCTCTAAGTATCTTGAGAATGTTTTGCAGATTTCTTCAAATTTGCACATATCACATAGTTCAATTTTAGATATTACGCAGAAGATTATTTCCTTATTTATTATTCCACATAAATTTTTTTTTTATGAGGTCAATGGTGGTATCCTCAGATCCAACGGATTTATCGTTTTCAACCCACTCCTTTTGTGAATTTATCCATTGTTTCATTCATAACAAAATATCTCCTTGTAATGTAATTGACAGATCTCTCATTGTCCCATGATCCTTTATGATTTGTGATAACGACGGATAGGGATTGCGTCAAGTCGTTTATATCGTTGAAATGTTATTTGGACAAATCTCGATTACCAATCTTTTCCATTTTTAAATCACTCGAGTCCATTGTGGATTTACTATCTTCTCTGACATATATCAGCTTATTGTCAGATTTAATATCTTCTTTAGACTCTGTCCTAGACTCATCATTTGTAGAAATTCCACAGTCTTCATTCTCTGTTCACGATGCTGCCATTTTCTAGGTTTTCACCTAAGTCGTATATCCCAGGGTCAAACTCAAAATGGTGCAACAAATCTTTATATTGGAGGTATGACTCTTGAATCTTATTCCCTAGATACTCTTTCTCTTGAATAGTGTTATTTTGATCCCTATACAACTCTTTCCAGCAATTAATTATCTCAAGTATTGAGTCGTGGGATGCTAAATGGTTAGGGCGACACTCAATTTCAGCAATCCCTCACATTGTATGTTTTGGAACATGCATTTAGTATGCCCCGTTTTGCACTAATCAAGTCACTGGTGACGTTGATTGTGACTGAGCAGGAAAAGACTATAAGAGCAAACTTTCTAAGGTTGGCAGGAAAAGACTACAAAAGCAAACTTTCTACCTTTAAGCCGTCCTTGAAGGGGAGGCTACAAAAGCAAATTCGTCATTCTAGAAGAGGAAGCTACAAAAGCAAATTCACCATTTTGGAAGAGGAAGCTACAGTAGCAAATTCGCCATCCTAGAAGAGGAGGCTACAGGAGCAAACTTTTTGCCTTTAAACCAGGCTGGAAGAGGAGGCTACAGAAGCAAACTTTTACCTTTTCTCATGTCAATGATTTGTATTCATTCTTATTGATTGTATAGTGCTAGGGAACTATCTGTAACTTTGATTTGATGATGAATAAGAGCTTCTTTCTTTTTGCATAACCAGAAGTGATTGATGAATAATTTTGATAATGATTATAGAGGTAGCAGTTAACTTGATAATCATTAAATTGCCCAAAATTTTCCAACCACTCAAAGTTGCTCCGAATGAGAGAATTTCTCGAATCAGGATGGAAGTAATCGTTAACTTCCCTGATCAGGTTGAAGCTCGCACTGTTTAGTAATTTTCAGTATAACGGCTTTTGATTCGCCAGAGGTATTTTTTAACTTGGTAAGTTTGGAAGAAAGAAATTTTGATTCGTCAGAGGTATTTTGTAACTTGGCAAGTTTGAAGGAAAGAAATTTCGATTCGCAACTCAAGAGAATCTTTAGTCTGCAACTGCAAATCTTTATTAATGAACCCCCAATTACAGATAAATTTTTTATTCACCATTTGCGTTGGACTACCCAGGTTACATCACAACTGGTGTTCCACGGAACAATTTTACTAAGAATAATATTTCTTCAAAAACTTGCCGTTAATTTGCATCATGATCTTATCGCCATTTGATGTGATATTTACTGCAAGTGCACAGTATCGGTGTAGCGCTGTACAGGTCGTCCCACAGGGATCTAAGGTGTTTTTGCGTTTCTTACTCTTTCCTTAGTCTAACGGACTAACCAAAAAATTTAGTTTGAAATTAGGTTAATCTAAATAGTTTAGGATCTAGAATCCACTAATTTACAACCATGTATTTACTTTTATTATCTTCTTCCTTCATAAAAAGGTAATCTTTTAGTTTAATCTTTATTTAAAGTGCGCTAAGTATGAGCTATCAAGTGGTGTGCATGTATAACTCATCAAAGATACTACTTTTCATAAAAACAAACTAAATCTTTAGATAATTCAATGAAAAATATAAAATCAACAACCTCAAACCCTAACTAAGTATAGACTATTAAGAAACCTAATTCAAGTATAACCTATCAAATTTTTAATCTTCGAGTTCTTGTATTTTAATCTTTTTAAAGAAAAATCATGTCTTTATTATTTTATTTTAGAATAAAATATTAGAAAGCAATTACATGGTGGATTCTAGTTTCATCTACATTCTAGAGCTAAACTAATTAGCTACACATGATTCTAGAAAGCAATAAAATCTAATCTAGAAAGCAAATAAATCTATCTAAAAAGCAAATAAAGATTAGAAAGCAATGGCTTATCTCTGGAGCACGGTATTGTGGCCGCCACCCCTTCAGGGAATAAAATAAACCTTAATTTTATTAATGAACGACGAGTACAAACTAAATCCTAATCTACATTAACTACTGCATAAAACCTAGAATACAAGGATACGGCCAATATATAGACTTCGGAAATCAAACCCTAATTCTAGAAGAATTGAAAAACTACAAAATTACAACGAATCCACGGGAGAAAACTTGGCGCATGGGGCCCACAGTACCCGCTATTTGGCTACAATTACCGCTAAATAGCGGTAAAAATAAGTGAAAATTTCTTGATATTATTTCCAAGTAAATGTTTTGTCTTGTACGTTTCGTTTTCCTGACTGTATTCGACTTTGACTCTCTACAGCATCGTAGTCTCGTAGTTTTACCCACTTTAGTAACTTTTCAGACTTTGATTTTATACTCCAACTCTAATTTCATGCCATCTCCTTGTACGAATTGGTTTACCTGAAAAAAATACTAAAAATACCCGAGTAGCATTTATTTATATACAAAAGTAGATAAAATATGGGAGGAAAAATACAATATATAATACCCATCACACCCCCGCACCTATCTTTTGCTAGTTCTCGAGCTAAACCTAAACCTAGAAAGAAAAATAAAAATCCTAACTCACTTTCGCAGGAATCGCGATTGCACTTAGCACGTGCGACAAGCCTTTAAACCCCTAGGTTGCCGTAGTGGACGAGTTGTGTCTCGTGAGGGTTTGCAGTGAATGTACCCACAAAATTCAAGAAGAAAATAAATTAAGCAATAAAGAAAAGAAAAATAAAGATAACAAAAAATCAAGAAAAATAGAAATTTTATACAAAGAAAAGAAAAATCTTTTTTATGATATTTTCATCAATTAATCTCACTAATATACAAACTCAAGAATGTATTTACATTATCAATTTTCAAATCGAGCATCATATCATATACACTTATCATTTTAATCATAAATTTAAATCCTATCTTTCAATACCTACTAACAGATAATTCATTGACTCCTACACAACTACGTGCACGTGTGATAGTTTATTTCGGTCTTGAACTCAAACTCTAACTCTTAATTCATCTCTCTCTCATAACATTTTTTTTCTTTTTTTCTGGTTTTTATAAGAATATTTTACCTTTCATGCGAATATTCACGCTTTCTTAGGCGCAACATACCCGATTATTCGGTTCATACTCTTTTCTTTTTCTTTTTCTTTTTTTTTAGAATATTTCACTTTTCATGCGAATATTATTGCTTACTTAGGCGCAAAGTAACTGATTACTCAGATCATACTCTTTTTTTTCACTATTGAGACTATTGCCTTAATACCAGGCTCACCCCATTATTTTATTCTCACTTTTTTTTTCTTTTTTTCTATTTTTTTCTCTTTTTTTTGTTTAGAGAGAGAAAACTTACTCAATCGTTATCATCTTTGTTCTTAACCTAATAAACTATTGTGAAGTAAAAAATATATGTATACTTGCCTCAAAACTACTGTTAGCAATATTTATTTTTCGGATTTTGATTTTTTTTATAAAATTCAAATTGTATCATCCAATCTACTCTCCTTTCCAATTTTAAATCTAAATTTGCTCCTTTATCTGTTATTAGGTTGATTTATTGATGAAAATACATAAATTATTTTTTTTTTGAATTTTTTTTCATTTTTTTTATTTTTTCAAGTTTTTTTATTTTTTTCAGTTTTTAAAATTATTTTTTCAGTTAGTTACCCTAAAATCTACCCAAAGTGTAAAACAAAGAAACCCAAAAATCTAAAAAAAAAAAATAATCTAAAAAATAACTAAAAATCCTTGAAAAATATGAAAAAAATATCCTAACCCATTCCCCCACACCTAGACTCGTATATGCTCTCATACACAAACCGCGGGTGGTAAAATAAAAAATAAAAAAAGAAAACTATTATACAAATATTATACACTTATTAGAAAATTCAAACGAATACGACCTCTTGATCGCTTTCCACTCTCATAATGTGTCCTTTTATGTTTTGATATGGATGAATTTAGCCTTTTTGTCAGTTTTGCATTTAATCTCTCTATCTTGTTTTTGATTTTTCTCAATTTATTTCTACCTTTCTTATTTTATTCAATAATAAAATTTTGAAGTTGTAAATCATACCTTTATCGTCGATATTTGACCCACAAGCATTTTTTATAGCATTAAGTATTTTGGTTTTATCAACTTGTGAAATAACATACTCACTTTGATATTGCGGAATCATGAGCTCGATTTTGGAGAGCTCTTTCAAATCATCAGGACCATGATCTCTTCTTTTTGTAGTTCCTTCCATTCTTCCAATGTTTTGGACTCGTCATACAAATTTTCTTCAAACCTGTCATAAAAATTCCCAAAAGAAAATGCCATACTAAAAGAAAATGTCATAAAAATTCCCAAAAGAAAATGCCATACTCTAAATAGCGGCTAAATCAGAGAGTTTGACTCGTTGACTTTTGCTGCATAATCCAGAGGCTCTTCTAACCCTTTTTATCTTCCTGCATCTGTAATTACTGTTCCCTGCACACTCAACACACACTGTTAAACCGTAAAACGTTAGAAAAAGCAAGAAAAATACCGTCGATCCCCGGCAACGGCGCCAAAAACTTGATGTGATATTTACTGCAAGCACACAGTATCGGTATAGCGCTGTACAGATCGTCCCACAGAGATCTAACGTGTTTCTGCATTTCTTACTCTTTCCTTAGTCTAACGGACTAACCAAAGATTCTAGTTTGAAGTTAAGTTAATCTAAATAGCCTAGGATCTAGAATTCACAAATTTCCAACCATGTATTTACTTTTATTATCTTCTTCTTTTATAAAAAGGTGATCTTTTAATTTAATTTTTATTTAAAGTACTCTAAGCATGAGCTATCAAGTGGTGTGCAAGCATAATTCATCAAAAATATTACTTTTCATAAAAACAAACTAAATATTTAGATAATTCAATGAAAAAGATAAAATCAACAACCCCAAACCCTAACTAAGTATAGGCTATCAAGAAACCTAATTCAAGTATAACCTATCAAAGTTTTAATCTTCGAGTTCTTGTATTTTAATCTTTTTAAAGAAAAATCATGTCTTTATTATTTTATTTAAAAAGAAAATATTAGAAAGCAATTACATGGTGGATCCTAGCTTCATCTACATCCTAGAGCTAAACTAATTAGCTACACATGATTCTAGAAAGCAATAAAATCTAATCTAGAAAGCAAATAAATCTATACTAGAAAGTAATTAAATCTATCTAAAAAGCAAATAAAGATTAGAAAGCAATGGCTTGCCTCTGGAGCACGGTATTGTGGCCACCACCCCTTCAGTAAAACCTTAATTTTATTAATGAACGATGAGTACAAACTAAATCCTAATCTATATTAACTACTGTATAAAACCTAAAATACAAGGATATAAGCAATATATAGGCTTCGAAAATCAAACCCTAATTCTAGCAAAAGTGAAAAACTACAAAATTACAGCGAAGCCACGGAAGAAAACTCGGTGCATGGAGCCCATAATGGGCCGCTATTTGGCTGCAATTACAGCTAAATAACATAAAAAATAAGTGAAAATTTCTTGATATTATTTCAACGTGAAAGTCTTGTCTTGTACGTTTCGTTTTCCTGACTTTATTCGACTTTGACTCTCTACAGCATCATAATCTCGTAGTCTTGCCCACTTTAGTAACTTTTCGGACTTTGATTTCGTACTCCAACTCTGATTTCATGTCATCTTTTTGTACGAATCGGTTTACCTGAAAAAATACTAAAAATACCTGAGTAGCATTTATTTATACACAAAAGCAGATAAAATATGGGAGGAAAAATACAATATATAATACTCATCACCTTTCAGTTTGGCCAACCGATATGCGCCATTAGAGTAAACCGTATCAATGATAAAGGGCTCCTCCCATTTTGGCTGGAACTTTCCTTTAGATTTTTGACTAGTTATGATCAGTCTCCTTACTGAAAGGACCAGATCGCCCATTTTAAAAGTTCTTCATTTGGCCTTTTTGTTAAAAGTCCTGGAGATTCGCGTCTGGTATAATTCAATACTCAGTAGAGCTTCCAACTGCTTATCATCTAGGGTTTCTAATTATTTGAGCCATTGTTGATGCCGTTCTTCTTGTCTCATCTTAGTCGTTAGTGCAACTCGAAATGATGGAATCTGAATTTTCAAAGGTAGGATCACTTCTGACACGTATACTAAAGAAAAGGGTGTGGCATTAGTGGGGGTTCGGACTGTAGTGCGATATGCCCACAGGCATTCTCCAAGCTTCTCATTCCAATCTCTTTGATTGGATGACACAAACTTTTTGAGGAGTTTTACTATGGTCTTGTTGAAAACTTCTATTAGACCATTGGCTGCAGGGTAATATGGCGAGGAAGCTACATTTTCGATCCTGTATTTGTTGCAGAATCTAGAAAATACTTGGCTCACGAACTGAGGTCCGTTGTCATGAATGATTCTCTTAGGCACTCCAAAGTGATAGAGCACATGGTGTTTAGTGAACTTGATCACATCTGATGACTTTACCTCGGTTAGGAAAATGGTTTTAGTCCATTTCGAAAAGTAATATGTTATAGTTAGAATGAATTGGTGCCCTCTCGTTGATGGCGGAGAAATTGGCCTGACAATTTCCATTCCCCATTGCTCAAATGGCCACGATGTAGCCGTTGGGTGGAGATATTCTAGAGCATAATGTATAAAGTCTGATGTATTTGGCATGGTTTACACTTCTTGGCGTAGTTAATCGCTTCTGTCATCATCTTAGGTCAGTAATAATACATTCTTCGGATTCTATTCCAGAGCTTCAGCCCTGGTTGGTGTGCTCTGCAAATGCAAGTATGAGCTTCTTCAGGTACTTTCTGAGCTTCGCGGTTAGAGAGACAGCGAAGTAAGATTCCATCATAAGATTTCCTGTAAAATGTCTGGAGCTCCGCGTTATAATAGAATTGAATAGCCCTTCTTTGGATTGCACTAGCTTCTTTTGGATCTTCGGGCAATATGCCGTAAAGGACGTAATCTGTATAAGGGAATCGCCAATCCCTTGGTTCTAGATTTTACTCGAAAACACCAGTCACGTCTTCCTGTTGCTTTCTCAATTTCTCTTTGAGTTTGTCCTTTGGACAGAATAATTCTCTGCTTCCTACCGTAATTTGTTTTTTAGCATGTTTGGGTAAAGCCAGTGTAGCAGCTAAGGAAGCCAGTGAATCTACATAGCTATTCTGAAGTCGCTTTACGTAGCTGACATAGAAACCATCAAAATCATCTGCTATCTTAATTACTGCACGATAATACGGCAAAAGGTCTTCATATTTAACTCCATATTCCCCTTTAACTTGGTTCACGATAAGTTGAGAATCCCCATATGCTTCCAAATATTTGACCTCCAATTGTTTAGCTACCTTTAAGTCGATTAAGAGGGTATTATACTCTGCAACATTGTTGGGGCACGGGTTTGTTGACGAGTAAGCCTGAGCAATGATGTGGTTGTAAGGAGAGACGAAAATAACTCCTACCCCCGCTGTCATTTTTCCATTTTTCCCTCGGATCCCATTCGAGAGGTGCCATTGGAAAAAAGTTGCCATACATCTTTCGCGACAATATTTGCCTCCGGAAACTCTTACGAGATGCCTTCTTTTAGAATCGGTCCCCATTCATCCAACTCTCCAGCCATTTACCGGACAAATTTGATATGAATATGCGGATGTACGCCAACCTACCTTGCAGTCTCCTTAATTTTTTGAGGTTGCGGGGAGGTGGCATATCTTGGATTGCCTTAATGTTGTCCGGGTCGAGATAAATTCCTTTGGAAGTTACCACGAGGCCGAGGAACTTTCCACTAGAGACTCCCAGAAAAGATTTAGTTGGGGTTCATCTTGAACTGGTATTTCCTCATGAGGTCAAACACTGTCTTCAAATCTTGTAGGTGATCACTCTTACTCTTTGCTTTTAATTTCTAGATCATTTGCATAACATTCCACTATTTTTCGTAGATACTCTTAGAATATTACGTTCATGGCACGTTGATACGTGGCACCAGCATTATTTAGGTCTAATGGCATGACCGTATAGCAGTATACTCCAAGCGGTGTTATGAAAGGCGTATGTTTCTCATCATCAGGGTACATTTTTATCTGATTATATCCTAAGAATCCATCCATGAATGTCATACGTTCGTACCCACAAGTACTATCTATCATAACATCTGTGTAGGGTAACAGAAATTCATCCTTAGGGCAGACTTCATTCAAAACCCTGAAATCAATACAAACCCAGATTTTTCCGTTCTTCTTGGTTATAGGAACTATATTCGCGATCCAATCAAGGTGTTGTTCCTCGCGAATAAAGCCTGACTCGATCAACTTTTTTATTTCAATTTCAATAGCTTCCATGATCTCTGGATGGAATCTTCGTTGTTGTTGCTTTACTAGCTTAGCATTTGGTTGGATGTTCAGTTTGTGAACCACGACACTTGGATCTAATCCTGGCATCTCATCATAACTCCGACCAATGTCGATGTACTCGCGAATGAGGGATATCAATTCCTCTTTCTCTTCCGAGGATAGGTTCTCACTTATAAATATGGGTTTAGGATTCTTTTTATCACCCATATTTATTTGAATTACTTTATCTTTGGTTGGAGGCTCGTGCTGTTCAAACTGAGTCTTCCACTTCGCATTAAGATACTTGGCCCACGGGTCATTTTTTATCGGTGAAGCTTCACCTAGGTTTTCGCTTTCTTGGATTGCGAAGGCCTGTTTGCGGACACTTTTCAGAAGATCATGCCAACACTGACATCTGAATCTCAGCAGGACGATTCTGACGAATGGTCGAATTGCTCTTCTTCAGTTCTCTCACATGAGGAACTTTCGGGGGTGGTAACATATCCCAACCCCATGCCAGTCTTCTGATAATAATCTGACATTTTTCCCTCTGGGCAAAGGGTCGGAGAATTGTTCTCCTTCCCCTTCCGAAATTCAACCTCCTGCCTTTGGCTAAGTTATATCCCATTTTTTTAATTAGTTTATGAGAATTTCCATCGTAGTGGAAGAACTCGGGATTTCCCTGTTCTTCCTCAGAATCTAAGCATTTCTTTTTGCTTTTGTTACTTGCCTTTCCGAATATTATGGATTTCTGAGTTCCGTCCTTAGGAGGAATCTCAAAAACGGCCTTGTTGGAATTTTCATCGTCATCACTCAGTTCGTGAAAGGACGATCGGATAGGTGTTTGGACAGAAGCTAGAGAGCATATTTTATCTAAACAATCGCTGAACGCGTCAGTGCTAGTACTTGAGGGTTCAGAATCAACACCAGATAAATAAGGAAACTCTAAGCTTTCATTTATTACCCATTTACCATTAGAGTGAATTGTGTTATTTACATCAAGGCCTTCAAGGCTTATCACAATGGGCTCACCGTCCCAAATTACATCCTCGGATTCCGAATCTTCGGATCCTGATTCTTTATCGACTTCATTACCGCTATCAGAAACGTCTGGAGTGAGCTCATCTGAGGCATCGATTGCATCTTGATATAGCAACGCGTCAGTAAAGTAGTTTTCGACTCCTTTAAAGGGTTGCTTTTCTGCGACCAGAGTTTTTACGTTCCTATCTTTATCCGCATATTTCATGCATTGATGTAGTGTGGACGACACAATGAGGTTGTTATGGATCCAGGGTCTCCCCAATAGCAGGTTGTAAGACGTGTTAGTATCTATCACATAGCACGTAAGTTCCGTCTTCAGATCGCCGGTTTGGCACTTAAGTTTTATCTTGCCCAACGGCCTACTGCTATTGGTATTGAATCCAAAGATAGTATTATTGGTTGCCGCTAATCTATTTATCAGAATTCAAGATACCGTAGCATCCTCCGTGGCATGATGCTTAAGGCTGAGCCTGAATCAACTTGAATGCGATTGATCTCCGCTGACCCTATGTATCCTTTGTAATATAAAGGGCGGTGATACTTATTACTTTTAACTTTCATGTCTTCCGGAGAGAGAGTGATGCAAGGGATGCTTTTATCTGAGGTCTGGTGACATGTCGCACAAAAAGATTTTTCTTTCTCAACTGTTTCTTGTATCTGCGCTAGGAATACCTCTAAATCTTGCAAAGCTTCTCTCAAAACTTCTCTAGTTGATTTAGAAAGTTTTAGGAGCTCATACAAGGTGATTCTTATGGGAATGTTGGCTAACTGCGCTAAGATGTCAAATTGAAATGACTTCTGTAAATCTTCCGCAGGCTCTTTCCTTTTTTCTTCACAGTTTTGTCAAACTTAAGCTCTTTTTGTTTGTTCTTCCCTGGAAGCGGCCGGGATTCCACAGCCTGCCCATAATTCTTCAAGTAGTCTTTTCCCGAACGGGTCCCAGAGGGAGGTTGATTCGCGTCAGCCACCAGAGAGTCTCCGATTTCTTCTTCCAAGTCTGTTAGAGTAGGAATGCCCTTGTCATCTTCGGAAATTATGGAGATGACATTAGAAGTAAGATCTTCCCTTTTCACTTCTTTCTAGATGAATCGAAAGTCCATTGTTCATTATTAAGAAGATCTGGATGTACCCACATTATCTCCCCTCCATCAGTTTCGAAGGGGGATAATCCTTTTTTCTGCTGTTGATGCATATCGAAATTCACGATCTGCATTGTGCCTCTAGGAATGGGTTGCGCTCCATCTTGAACTGTTGACTCTATCCAGTTAGGTGCTTTACCGAACTTGAAAGTCACTATGTTCGTGGTCACCTTTTTTTGGTGTTCTTAGAGCTTGATGATTTTGGCATCCACTAAAACTTGAATTTTATCCTAGAGAATATAACAGTTCTGAGTAGGGTGGTTAATAATCCTATGGTAGACACAATAATTAGGATCACTAATTCTCTCTGCTTATTTAGGACGTTTGGACTCTGATAGCTTCAGCATTTTCTTAGTCATGAGGAGGTTGAAGATGGTTTTCGTATCTCGTCTTTGAAAGAATATTGCTTTTGAGGCACACGCGACTGAGGAGGGAGTTTTGGAGAAGACTTTGTGGGCTGCGGAGTATCAGCCACCATTGTTTCCTTCCCCTTATATCCTCTAGATCGAGGCCTATGATTGTTGTTGTTATTTTGCCTCTGCTTTTCGTCGCCTCCTTCTTCAAGCCTTTACGCTATTTCTTTAGCCTCTTCAGTCTGTAGAGCGAGATCCTTTCAGATCGAGGATTTCACGGCTCACACTTGGCTAGAACCTTAGTAACGAGAAAATAAGTTATGTGTGCCTAACTATTCTTTGAGGGATTTGTTAGTGCAGGAATTCCATGGAGGGGATTAATGGGACATTTTGGAGTTGCTAAGACCTTAACTGTTTTGCAGAAACACTTCTATTGGCCGTACATGAAACGAGATATTGAGCGAATTTGTGGCTGATGTGTCACATGTAGGCAAGCTAAATCCAGAGTGCAGCCCAACGGTTTGTATACTCCTTTGCCCATTCCTAGTGAGCCTTAGATTGAGATTTTAATGGACTTTGTGTTAGGATTACCTAGGACTAAATGTGGAAGAGATTCGATTTTTGTGGTTGTGAATAGATTTTCTTAGATGGCGCACTTTATTCCATGTCACAAAATGGATGATGCTTCACATATTGCTGATTTATTTTTTAGGGAGATTGTGAAATTGCATGGCATGCCTAGAACCATTGTTTCGGATAGAGATGCTAAGTTCATGAGCTACTTTTGGAAGACTTTGTTGTGTAAGCTAGATACCAAGCTTTTGTTTTCTACTACTTGTCACCCACAAACTGATGGTCAAACCGAAGTAGTAAATAGGATTTTGTCTACTTTATTGAGGGCAATAATTAAAAAGAACATTAAAATATGGGAAGAGTGTTTACCACATGTTGAGTTTGCTTATAATAGGTCTATTCATTCTGCTACTAAATACTCACCGTTTGAAATTATTTATGGGTTTAATCCTTTGACTTAATTGGATTTATCTCCATTACCTGTTTCTGAGCGTGTTAATTTGGATGGAAAGAAAAAGGCTGATTTTGCTAAGCTGATAGATGAGAAGGAAAGGCTCAATATTGAGAGAAGAACAGAGCAGTATGCTAAACAAGCCAACAAGGGGAGTCACAAGCTTATTTATGATTGAACTCGGAGATTGGGTTTTGCTGCATATGAGAAAAGAGAGATTTCCGGTGCAAAGACATTCCAAACTGCTCCCAAGAGGGAATGTTCATATGCAAGTTCTAGAGCGCATCAATGACAACGCTTACAAGTTAGATTTTCCCTGTGAGTACAATGTTAGTGCTACTTTCAATGTTACTAATTTGAGTCCTTTTGATGTAGGTGATGATTTGAGGGCAAATCCTTTTAAAGAGGAGGGGAATGATGCAAATAATGGCATGACCACAAAATAGCCTGTTTAAGTTCCAACTAGGCCGGTTACAAGAGCACGTGAAAAAAGTTCAAAAATGCACTTAATAGGCTGATTCAAGAGGTTTGGGCTCAAGCAAATTCATAGAGGCCCATTGAGAATGGTTCACGTGTTTAACAAAAATGTATCAACATGATTCAACTATTAGAAGAATCTGGTCAAAACTGATTATTTTCTTTCCTATTGTGGGCGTGTGATCAGCCAAATTAAGAGCTGATTATTTTCTTTTATTTTGTTTCTATTTCTGAAACTTTTCTTGTATTGATCAGCCAAATTAAGGGGCTGATTGTTTCCTTTTATTTTGTTTCTATTTCTGAAACTTTCCTTGTATTGTTTTTAGCCTATAAATAGGAGTCTAATGGAATAGAAGGGACGTCATAGTTTTCTGAAAATTGGTCAGATTTATTCTCTTTGGTTCTTTAATGGACTATTCGAACTTATCGGAATTCTTCTGTGACATTCATCATCGACTTATCAAACGGATTTTCACTACCGTTTGTGGTGTTTTCCTTATACCAAGATTTTATTTCGCATTAAACAATGAGTTGAGGTCAATTATACCGAGATTCTTGTTTTTGCTGAAGCAACGGGTCAAGGTCTCCCATCCAAACCTGATTGAGGACATTCTTGGATTTTCTTTTGTTTTACGGGTCTCGTTATTCTTGACGGGGTTCTCATCATCGAATTCTTTTGGTAATAATGCAAATTCAAAATTATAAGACTTTTCTTGACCATGTATGATGGTATAGTGGCTTGGATGTTTGCTTTATGGGTAACTTGAATAGGTCGTCACATAAAATCATTTAATCTAGCCAATTTATCTAATGGTATCCAATATTCTTGAGAAATAAAAGTACTTTGTATTAAGCTAGCTTCAGCTCCTGAATCTACTAATGTGTGTATAGTAAATTCTAATGTACTATACTTGGTAAATGTACTGTTAAAGGAATATATATATATATATATATATATATATATATATATATATATATATATATATATATATATATATATATATATATATATATATATATATATATATATATATATATGTAATTTGGATTTTTTTTTAAGATCTAACATTTTCTAATTCTTTAAATAGATTTTCTATATCATCTACTGTCCAATAAAAACTAAGATCTAATTGATTAACTTCTTCAAAAGTTGGTTCTGTAGATTGTTTTGTCATATTTCTATTTTCTTGTCGTTGTAGATTTTCGATAACTTTAGTTTTATAATGCGATCTAGGAAAATATTTATTTATTCGGGCTCTTATTATTTTTAATATTTGTTTAAGATGTCCCACATCTTCTCTACCTTCCTTAGGTGGTTTCTTTATTTTAGTTCTATATAATTTCTTTTCCTTTATAGGTTTCATGATGGTATTCTCAAAATATTTACTTCGGGTCTTTTTAAAATTAAATTAGCATTTTTTTGTGCATATAAAATTTGTTGTGTTCTACCTTTTAAAGGTTCAAATTCTGTATCGGTTATTTGTATTGAAGAATAACTTGTTCTGGCTGGTTCTAAATTTATTGGATGTGAATTTTTATATTGTGTTGTACTTAAACTTCTGGGTATAGAAGGATTTATAATTGTTGTTGTTATAGTATCTCCTGATGCAATAAATTGTTCTACAGGGATATGTACTTTTTGTTTTATTGATTTAATAAATACTTGCATATCATTGTCATACTTTAAATGTTTAATATTTACTAATTTTGGTTGAATTACTTTTCCATTTCCAACCTCGTATAACTTAATAAACTGTCTTGGTGTTATTGATTTGAATGTTGAAGTATCATTTAATGCTAAATAGTGTTCCCACTGAATCCTTAAAACTTTAGATCCAGGTAATAATTCTATACCTATTAGATTAATGGATAAAGTACATGCTTTATCTATATTTGTATCGTCTAAACTAATACAGAAGTCCGGATGTATATTAACTCTGAATATTCTATTAGCCAAATTGGACTTAGCTCCTCCCAAAATAATGTTTAGAGAGTTGTTTATAATACGTTCATCAAAACATACTATCATTATTGGTTATCAATTCCTGATCTGAATAACCCAGTGATTTTTATTTGAATTAATCCTATATGTAAATATTTCATTTTTTGATATTTTTTTTTCTAAATCTTTCTATTTGTGACATACTTATGAGTTTTACAGATGTGAAGTCTTCATTTCATTTTAACTCTATATTACCTTGCATCCTTTCAAATATATAAGTATTTTTATTTGAGAATAAAGTTTTAAGCCTTGGTAGATTTTTGTACACTTCATTTTTTTCAGCATGCGGAATAGATTCTTTTAATTTATCTATATCTTCATCTGTAATTTCAAATTGTTATTCTTGACTATTGTCTAAACTTTCATTATAAACTTCTTGAGGTTCTATTTCTGCTAAAGTATTCATATAAATACAGTATTCATATGTTGCTTCTTTTGAAGTATGTCCTAACTCTACTTCAGAACTAAAAAGAGGAGATGTAGATTTTAAAGAACTGGTTCAATTTTGATAAACGATAGATCTTCATATTTATGTATAACTAATAATCCTATAGGTGTTCTAATGGGTATATAATAATCTCATTTTTCTAGACTTGTGCTTTTCATAGTTATACGGACATTTTGTTCTGACATTGATTCTATCATACCATATGTTATAAATATATTGTGAATTGTATGATATCTAATATTGTTTTATTTCTCCATAATAACCAAATGGGATTTGTATTACAATATCTAGATAAATTTCAGTGGTTTTATACCTTTGTAATGAATAGTTTCTTCTTGAATAAACTAAATGTCCAGGGGATTTTAATGATTCTCGTTTTGGTAATACAGCTATTCTAGTTATAGGTATTATTTTTACAAAATGATATGTTTTATTTAAAGTAATCATATTAATTGATAATTCTTCTACTTCAAATTTTGATTTTCTAGATTCATCAGTTTCATAAATAGATTCAACTTCATATACTGTTGAAGTGTCACTAGGAATATCTTCTATATATCCTAAATGAATATCATAACTTTCAAAATTAGATATTACCACTGTTTTGATATTTAAAGGGCATTCATATGCATAATGTCCTTCTTTATCACACTTAAAACATTTACAACTTTTTTTAAATTTTCATTTATTTTTTTATAAATTTTCTTCTTCTATAGTTATTGGATTTTGATATCTTCTTTTATATTCTGGTTTCCATTTTTTTCTTGACACTTTATATCTCTTTGACTTATATTTTGAAGGATATTCGATTTGTATGACTTGTATTTAGATTTCCGTTTATAAGGTCTAAAAGGTTTATTATAACTGTAAAGTAGTGGACATCCAAACTGTTGATTAATATCTACATCATATTCTGGACAATAGACTCTTTTCATGTTTGATTTATGTATGTGTTTATCCATATGAGATGATGCTTTTTGTAATTGACATATTTTCTTTACTGTTTCCATACAGGCTTTTTTCAATAATCCTGTGGAATGTCTTGAATCAGGATTTGATCCCATAAATTGATGTAATCTAAGATTATTGTATTTTTTCTCTATCATTGTATCCAAGGGGTTGGTAATCTAGAGAAAAAAGCTACTAGATGCAGTGACGGAGGGGTACTAGAGCAGAGATAGACTGCAAAATTACTTTACGAGATGTGGAGTCTAGAATTCCGTATCATAGCGTCAGCTCTTTCCAGGGAAAAGCTCAGAGACAAGGAGTATTTATTCTGGACAAAGCATTTGATCCCCCCAGACCCCCTGAGGATAGCAGGACTTTACGTGGAAGAAACCTTTGTCAGAAGACTAGCTATTGGAGTGGTTCAAGAGAAGGTGACCATATCTCAGCAACAACCAGCAGAGGATATTGAACAGCAGGTTAAGAATCTATACGAGAAGTACATGGCACTGCAGCATTCACAGCAACCCAGAACAGAAAGGGCAGGGTTTCCATGATTTCTGTCGAAATCCTGAAATTGTCATGCCATTTGGGTTAAACACTGCACCCCAGATATTTCAAAGATGGATGGACTCAATCTTTAATAATTTAAAAGATTTCTGTGTCGTATATATTGATGACATCCTGGTCTTTTCAAAAACAAAAGAAGAACACAAGAGACATTTAAAAATCATTAGTGACATCTTTAGAAAACACGGGATAATACTCTCTCCAAAAAAGATCGAAATCGAAAAAGAGTCAATAGAATTTCTTGGAATTATTCTAGATAAAGATGGAATTCAGCTACAGAAGCACATCATTTCAAAAATCAAGGAATTTCCCGAAGAAATAAAAGATAAAAAACAACTACAAAGCCTGCTAGGGCTATTGAATTACGGGAGAAATTTTCTACTAGAACTCACGAAAGAAGAAATACCTTTACTAAAGAAACTAAATAAAAATCAAGATTTCATCTGGACAGATAAAGATAAAAACGTCCTGAGACAAATCAAGCAACTCGCCGAGAAGGCACCGGAAGTCTACCTACCAAAACTTGGAGATAAACTAATTTTGGACACGGATGCGTCAGAAGAATATTGGGGATGTGCATTAAAAGCAATTCCAAAAGAAAACTGGGACGAAGAAGATCCACCCCTGTCCCAGAACGAAATCAGACTCAGGAAAAGAAGCATACCACAAAAGATATTAAAATATGAGAGACTTTGTGGGTATAATTCTGGAAAATTCAAACCAAATGAACTAAAGTGGATAATATTTGAAAAGGAACTATACACTATAAAATTAGCTCTACACAAATTTTAAATATTTCTTGCACCAGAATATTTTATAATTAGAACAGATAATAAAGCCGTTAGGGATTTTCTGGTAAATACAAGAAAAACCTCTGGAAAACGCATGCAATGGTATAACGAGATAGCCCAATACTCCTTCGAAATCGAGCATGTTAAAGGAAAGGATAATTTTATCAGGTATACAACACACTACTACTGCTGCAGTACAGTTGATGCAGAAGAAGAAGAAAATATAAAGGGAAATACACTCAGGCACACTTAATTATACATATAGGTGGTGGAGAACTACAAGTTGTTGGTGGTCTGATCGGCAGGCATAAACCAGACAAGACGGATGGGGGAGGATGAGAGGGTGAGAGAGGATGGTGATGAAGAAGAAGGCGTTGAGGAACTTAAAAGGTGTTAGAGAAACTTGCTGATGTTTTTGCCGAATTGCCGATGTCCTCCTCATCCGTCGGAGGCCTCCTTTTATAGACGTCCTATCCTTGCACGAGAAGCCTTTTGAGAATCTTGCTGTGGAAGCCTCGTCACGAGTCTTCACTGTTGACGTCTTGTCTCTGTCAGGGATCTTCACTGTTGACGCCTTGTCTGTACTGTTGCTGTCAGGAATCTTCACTATTGATGTCTTGTCTGTACTGTTGCTGTCAGGAATCTCCACTGTTGACGTCTTGTCAGGAATCTCTACTGTTGATGTCTTGCACGAGAAGCCTCTGGAGAATCTTGCTGCAGAAGTCTTGCCACGAATCTTGCCAGGAATGCCTGTTTTTGTTGTTTTCCCTTTGTATTTTCTTCTTCTTCTGCATCAGCTGTACTGCAGCAGTAGTAGTGTGTTGTATACCTGGTATCAGGTCAGCCCATGAGGAATTAATTCAATATTATAGATAAAAGAAAATGGTAGAAGACAGAATACTTCAGCAAGACATGGCAGATTGGGCAGAAGAATACACTCCATCGGATCTGCTAAGACAAATGGGAGATGAAGGCATACAAAATCTCGACAACATGGGCGACTAGTTAGATTTAAAAAAAAAAAAAAAAAAAAAAAAAAAGCTCCCTCAAATCCTAAACATTGGATCCCCCAAGGCTTCACAAAGAAGACAACAGCAAAAAGAAAACAACAGCAAAAATAGGCATTCCTGGCAAGATTCGTGGCAAGACTTCTGCAGCAAGATTCTCTAGAGGCTTCTCGTGCAAGACATCAACAGAATCAAGTACAATAGAAAGAAGACAGAGTCTCCAAAATATGAGAGATACGAAGTCATGCAAGCCAGACTATTTTTTAAAATAAATGATGAATTATCTTTTCTTCCAGAAGAAATCAGACAGAAGATTCACCAGAAAGTTCAGAACAACTTCTATCAAAGAGCCAGAAATATGCAACAGATACTCAAAGAGATCCAAAAAGGAGAGAGAAGATGCAGAGGAGTAACTGTAGACCAGGTGATACATTATGCCAACACCAACAAATGCATCAATAACAATATCTGCAATATCATGGACCTCTCACAAACAAAATGCCAATGTGAGTTAGCTTATAGCATCTACAGACTGAAAATACAACTAGGACAAATAAAAACGGAAAAGCTCCATGGAACAGATTATAGTTGGAAAGACTTTCTAGATATGGGATTTGTTTCACAAATAATCATTAGCCATCCAGGACAAACAGAGTTACTCCCAAATTCTTTAGCATTCCCAGTTTCAGAAGCTTTCATAGGAAAAAAATCACAGCTCAAGATAGAATTCGATTCCATAATAGCAGAATACATAAATGGAGTATGGTATCCAACAAAACACAGTGCATGGATTACACACAAACTAGCCCATCCCCTACATCCAGATAAAGAAGAAAGAGGAGTAATTTGTGACAGAGAGATCCCTAGACAAATCAGACACTGGAGAGCAAAAACCATAGCATATGAATTCAACTGGCAAAAAATATAGCGGAAATAGATTCAGAGTAGCCACAGAAACTGAAATTTACAGAGTCTATATAGACAAGGAAATAAATTGTAAAGTCCCAAAATTTATCAGGTCAGCCCATGAGGAATTAATTCAATATTATAGACAAAAGAAAATGGTAGAAGACAGAATACTTCAGCAAGACATGGCAGATTGGGCAGAAGAATACACTCCATCCTATGGTGCCTAAAAACGTCTCCTAAGGGTCACCCTACAAACGCCTATCCGCGGCAACAAAGGGTTTACTTTAGAAATCTAGGCTTTAAAATTACTCAGTTCTAGTAAGGGACACTTAGAGTGCAACTAGGGCAGTAATAATATGGGTTGTGAAAGTATAGATCAAAATTATAGTCTATTTGATGCCGTATAAGTGCTATATGTACTATAAATCCTTCCGTGATTTTCCTTGGTTTTGCTACAGTAACATTTTCTAATTTTCTGAATTTTTTATGATTTAAACATAGAGAATTATTAATAAAAATAGATAGCTTGAATAACTTCAGGTGCAAGGATAGGACGTCTATAAGGAGGCCTCCGACGGATGAGTGGATGATCTCTTCAACTGTTCTTCCTACATCATTATTTTGGCTATTATTTTCTTTATCCTTAATTGAGCTGTTTTCCAAAGGGGCAAAAGCACGAGGCGATAAAGTTATTACAAGATATAGCTTTCAACCAGAGAAATTTAGATATCCCAACAGAGTTCATGTGGATATGCAATAATAATATATGAAAAAAAAAAAGGGGGCATTCCTGGCATCAACAGTACAAGATTCGTGACAAGACTTCTGCAGCAAGATTCTCCAGAGGCTTCTCGTGCAAGACATCAACAGTAGATATTCCTGACAAGACGTCAACAGTGGAGATTCCTGACAGCAACAGTACAGACAAGACATCAATAGTGAAGATTCCTGACAGCAACAGTACAGACAAGGCGTCAACAGTGAAGATCCCTGACAGAGACAAGACGTCAACAGTGAAGACTCGTGACGAGGCTTCCACAGCAAGATTCTCAAGAGGCTTCTCGTGCAAGGATAGGACGTCTATAAAAGGAGGCCTCCGACGGATGAGGAGGACATCGGCAATTCGGCAAAAACATCAGCAAGCTTCTCTAACACCTTTTAAGTTCCTCAACGCCTTCTTCTTCATCACCATCCTCTCTCACCCTCTCATCCTCCCCCATCTGTCCATGTTGTTGGATGTGCGATGTACCCATTGTCGATTGTCTTTGAGAATGAATTCTCAGTTGGTATTTGACGAGACGTATTTATTTTATTTGTCTTATCCTGATTCGTCAGATGTGACGTGATTAGGGAAAGGGAATAAGTCATACGTAGTTTATTACTGATATCCCCTCCCCCTCCTCAATCCCCTGTAGGTTGTTAGCGTGTTGGGTGGTCTCCCATCGCCTTTCGTTATCCTCCTTTTTTGCTATGAAGTCCTACTCTTCTATCGACGTGGTCAGTCGTATTGTGGTTTATGTGACAATGTATAGAGGTGCTTTCCGAAAAAACCCAAAGATTCGAGAAGCCTATCGTTGGAGGTAAATGTAGTATTCCATGTTGATGTTGATACTATTGATGTTGTTGTTGAGAAGCCTATGACCGGTCATCAGATCCTCGGGAAGACTCGCATAGAGTGTTCATCACCGTCACTTCATTGAACACTTCTATTTTCAAAAACACTTCGATTATTTTGTGTTGAAATATTCCAGATCACTGTACTAACAGGCCAGTTTGGCGATGGCACATATCTTACCAGAGCCATTGATGAGTTTCGTCGAACTGAACAGCCAAAGCTTCCACCGTCTCACGACACCTGGGGATGCACGCTTAGCTTCAAACTACAAACACTCCATAGCAATTGTGCAAAGGGACACTTTCGAAATGAAATAAGTGATCAACATATTCTTCGGCTTTTCTACATAACACGCATATAGAGGCTGACATGAAAACCTTTCCTCTGTAACATCTCGTTGGGTGCACAGTTTCCTGTGGAGGACTTTCTTTACAAACATGACGAAGCATATCTAGGAATTAACCGACGATGCCAAAGCAGCATCATTCCAACCAATGTCTCAACATTTTTTTTTTGATAGCATTCCAATCAGATTTCAATGTATACTCCCTCGTAGGAGTGTCGATTCCATATCACCGTCATCTTCCGTATCTTCGGCCGGTAATTCCACCTCTTTGATGTTGTCCAAGGCATATTTTATTTCACAAAGGAGTGGGGGTGGCAACCTAAAAGTGTTCCTTTGGTTTATCAATTTCTCCACTCTACAATCACCCTCTGACAATTTAAGAGAGCGGATCTCTTCTATAAACAGAAACTACTCTTCTCTCTGGTAACCGACGGATCTGTCCACAACGTCAGTGCCCTTTCCATTCCCTATTTGATGTCAGAGGAATCCATGAGTAGGAAATCAGAATTACCGGATACTTCTAAAAACCCAAGAAGAAGTGGGGTTTACTTCAACCTCCCAAATGGACGTCATTCTTCAGATATTTCTATCGAAGCAATTGTGCCCACAAAGCATTACTCCCCAGGCCATTTCCCAGAACAGTTAGATGCAAAGATGCACGGTTCCAGTGTCCCAACCTTCTCACACCGAGCCCCCCTCCTCCGTCAAGTACACACAATGTCAGTCTAGCGGAACAGGAGGAAGCTCTTCTCATTTTCAGTTCCTTTCCACAGGAAGCTTCTGACGCATTTTATCATCTGAATATAAGCATCTTTTAATGAGATGGGGCTGCTCAGCAACCGTTTGAGAATCTTCTTCTAGTACTCTCCGTTGGCCAGATTTCCTCCGTCGATCTGCATCCTATGTTCAACAGTAACCATTCGTCTTATAGTAGTCAACAACAAATTCAACTATCTGAATCGTCTATTCATGAAGGTTACCCCCGTCTCATCTTTCGACAACTCTCATACCATTATAGGCCTTCGTCACTAGCCATAGACGCAAAAAACGATTTGGTTTCCGCATCACCAACTGAGATCCATAGGGCTCTCGAACTCTGTCTGGCTTGCCCTTATTTGTCGACGCCCCTCTCTTTTGAGTGAATATGTTGTTGGGTCGACGTAAGGGAGTCCGCCTTTGTCTTAGTCTTCATCGTTTACATGTCTTTCTTTTGTCTAGAGAGTACTTCGCACCCTTCTGGCTTTCGCTTTCAGGTTCACCTGTCCCTCCATTCCACTTGTTCTATTCTCGTCGAGAGCTTTGATTCCCAAAAAGGGGCTTCTCTTTCATCTCTTCAAACTGGCTTTTGAGTTGCAGCAGTTGTTGCCATGACAAATTCGTCAGAATGGAATTGGAACCACTTGCAGGTCCCACCTGATTGAAGGGATATTGTGGTTGCTGGACCAGAGTAGATGCTTTAGGAGGGGCTTGAAATTGGCATCAGAGGAGGAGGAGTGGCCTCCGTAGCATACTGTGAACCTCCGAAATGTGCTTGACTTGGTCTGACAGTTTTGACATGTTCCCATGGAAGGCATGTTCTGTCATCGCTGGTACGACCTTTCTGGCCCAGTCTGAGGAGGCTTTTGAAGTAGGGAATCGGGCTCTCTTGCCCTAGTTTGTTGATCTTGCTCCTTTAGTAGGAGTAGGGGAGATATAGTTGATCCCATAGTTGCAGGACGTCGGGCCATTGTGGGGCAACGCACTAGGTAGCATGGTACCACTAGTGGATGAAGCCATGGGGCCGGTTGAAAGTCGTCGAGCGTCAAATTGTTGCTATTGCACGAGGCATGGAAAGCATGCACTGCATCATCTACTAGAGTTATGAATTTCCTTCTTCAACGCTTCGAAGTCAGCTGAAGAGGGTTTCCCTATGGGGCTTGCCTGGGATTCGTCGCGAGTTTACTTGTGCACATTAGTCCTTTCTATGAGGGCGTTTTCTTCTTCGATAGGTGTGCCTAGATTCAGACGCCGCTTTATAGTAAAAGACCACAGTTTCTATGGGATCAGTTTGAATGAACGTCAGATTGAGCCAAATGAATTCTCAATCTTCTTCTTCATCTTTTCGTTGGGAATGACGTGTCGGAGATGGAATCCCTGTCAGGATGAAAAGTAAGGGTTGAGAACAGCAAGATACGGCTCAGCTAAAAAGCCGGGAGCACTCGACGCAAACAATGCAAACTACGGAGCAAAGAAAAATACAGGGCGTAGCATAGGGGCCCATCAAAATAGGCTAAAAAGCACCTTTCCCCATGACAGTTGCTGGCATTACTTAACGCAAGCATCGTCACATAATGTCCGACTGCTCGCTCAGAGCAAAGAAGCTAATGCAACAATACTATACTAAAGTAGTCAACCTAGCATTTAACAAAGATTGAAAGCTGTTCGACTCATGCTTCGAGAAAGGGAAGCACTCGCCTCACATCCCTGCAAATAACCTAACGAAGACATGATCCCAGGCAGATACGTCAACATGTTCCCCCTCTTCCGATGCCCGCCTAAATCTTCGTGATCGCCTGAAGATGAAACCTCTCTTGCAGAGAAAGATAGGCTGATGATGAAGAATTCTCTATCGCATCTCGTCGGAATCGGGTTAGTTTCGAGCAAAACGTCGACTCCAATTGGCTGGACAAGTATCGAAAAAATCTGGCAAAATGGTTTTCAACATCATTCGATGTGACAGTACCAAATCTAAGCCATTGATCGACGAGAAAAAGTCAATTCAGGCAGTTTCCCTTTTCTTCGGCAAAGATTGAAAGTTGTTCGACTCATGCTTATAGAAAGGGAAGCACTCGCCTCACATCCCTGCAAATAACCTGACGAAGACATGATCCTAGACAGATACGTCAACATGTTCCCCCTCTTCCGATGCCCGCCTAAATCTTCGTGATCGCCTAAAGATGAAACCTCTCTTGCGGAGAAGGGTAGGCAGGAGAGGATGATGAAGAATTCTCTATCACATATCGTCGGAATCGGGTTAGCTTCGAGCAAAACGTCGACTCCAATTGGCTGGACAAGTATCGAAAAAATCTGGCAAAATGGTTTTCAACATCATTCGATGTGACAGTACCAAATCTAAGCCACTGATCGACGAGAAAAAGTCAATTCAGGCAGTTTCCCTTTTCTTCGGAAAGCAACGAACATGACATACTAGATATACAAGTAACACGACATGTTCGTTAACATCAACTTCACCTTCGCTCTCGGAAAATCGACTGCAAATCTTCAGTCGTTGGCTCAGAAAAGTCAATCGCAGCACTTCTAAAAAAAAGAAAATCCATGATACCAACAAGAGAAGTTACACAACAGAAGGTGCTGGGGGATGATGGATAAAAAGTACGGGATACGACATACGAAGTGCCATAGACGAAATGTCACGAAAGCCGAGAGCCATCACACCCGAACCAGCAACCCCTTCATCATGTAGCTTGCAACTCCGAGCTTTCTAATTGACTGGAATTTCACCAGGAATAGCCAGTCCCAGGGAACCGACACCCTCCCGAACCGTATAAAAGGAAATCGAGTTGTGAACCAGTTCAACTACCGACGAATTGTCGAAGAGAAGAAGTGCCCTCTGCATCGCAATCAACAAAATAGGCATACGAATCTGTGTAATCGACGAATCTGAATCCACTAAGGCATCCGACATCCGTATCGCTATATCCATCCTGACGAAACTGAATGACGAGCATAGGGGAATGTCTTCGAGGGAGGGGAGTCTTTTCAGCTTCAATCGAGCATTCCGAAAGCACTTCCTTCCCCGCCTACCTCTCATCGCTTGCCTGCATCTAGGGCTAGCCACACCAACCCTAGTTCTCTTGCCTGCATAGTCGGGCGTCAAAACAGAACTAAGCTTCTCATGAAAAGAATCATGACGCTTCATTTCCTCAAACGAGACTTGGACCGAGGAGCAAAATCCCTTCGGATGAACAATCCAATCTTACCGCAGAAGGAGTGTGAAACATCGGTTTCTCTAGTCAGACATATAGCCCCAATTTCAACTCCTGAGAATTTCTAGGCGCTTTCCAGAAAAACCCCGGTGGTACGTTGATCGAATCCTCTTTCGCATTCAGAAGAGAGGCCCGAGAGAGTGGTTCAGGTGACTACCGGAGTCATTGATGAAGCAGGTCAGATGGTATTAGTAGGGCTCGAGCATACAATATCACCATTGAGTTCGATGACCTCGGTTAGATCCAACATCAATGGGACTTCCTTATGACGCCTTATCCGTCATATGGTATGACATACTTGTCAACAGAAAATGCCAAATCATAAGTCTTTTTACGAGAGATTTCTTATGGAGATCAATAATATCTACATAGTCGGTAGAGAAGCGTATCCCTTCTCTTTGGAAGAAGTCCGCAAAATCTCCATAGCAGTGCACTCAGGCTCGTATTTTCTCTCTTGTTGAGACTCGTAGCACTTCCTAAAGAAAGAGCGAAGGTACCTTCAGAAATTTCAGTTTGCAATCCTATCACAGAGTCGTTGTCTTCTCCAAAGCGAACGCTCGCGTCCCTAATACAGAGTCGCGATCCTCCAGAAATTACAGCTTGCGACCCTAACACAGAGTCATTTTCTTCTACAAAGTGAAAGTTCACGATACTAATACAGAGTCGTATTTCTTCCAAAGTGAAAGTTTACGATCCTAACACAGAGTCGTATGCAGCAAACTGTGACACTAATACAGAGTCACATTTTCCTTCAAAAGCAGTAAAATGCAATATGAAATTGCATTTTCCATCAAATACAGCAAATTCATGGCGCTAATACAGAGTCGTGTTTCGTTCAAAATTAGAGTTCGAGATATCGAGACAGAGTCATGTTACCCTCAATTGAAGAAAAGTTCTAATACAGAATTGTTCTCTCAGATAGAGATTCTAATACAGAATATTATATCCAAAGTATTCCAAAACTCCTCAAATGATCATGAGAGTTTTAAAAACTTTGGAGGGGATTTTTTTGGCGAAAAATTCTGGAAGACAAAGCAGATCCGCAGATTTAGAGTTGGAAATCCGCAATTCAGTGGATCCGCAAACCTAAAGATTGAGGTTCGCGACCTAGTGACGACAAAACAGGTTTGCAAATCTAAAACTTAGATTCGCAATACTACCCATAGCTTTCAGGTAGGGGTTTAATAAAAAGTCACCCGACTCGAATAAAAGAATTGCCACCTCAGATCGTGGAGCTAACTGCCAAATGAATGCAGCGGCATTACTTCGATCGTGGGAGCAACCACCTAACGAATATGACAGCACTTCTCGAGTATTGGAAACTAACGGTCGAGCAAATAAGACGGGACATTACCCTAGAACCCCTATAAAAGGCGTGGAAGCGAAAGAGAACACGGGGGACATGCCTCCACGAATTTGTTTGAGCCCAAACCTCATGAATCAGCCCATTAAGTGCATCTTTGAACTTCTTTTCTCGTGCTCTTGTAACCCGCCCAGTTGGAACTTGAACTGGATCCTTTGTAGTCATGTCATTATTTGCATCAGGACTATTCGAACTTATCGGAATTCTTCCGTGGCGTTTATCATCGACTCATCAAACAGATTTCCACTACCGTTTGTGGTATCTTCCTTATACCGAAGTTCTTGTTTCACATTAAATAATGGGTTGAGGTCAATTATACCGAGGTTCTTGTTTTTTTTTGAAGTAACGGGTCGAGATCTCCCATCCAAACCAGATCGAGGACATTCCTGGATTTTACTTTTGTTTTACGAGTCTCGTTATTCTTGACGGAGTTCGCATCATTTGGTATCAAAGCTAAGAATTTCTCATCTCAGGTTCGCCTATCCCAATTAAATTTAGTTTTATTTTCTTATCTGGCCGAATTGGTTCTAGCCCTAGGTCCTCATTCTGATTGTAATCTGTTTACTCTAATTTTAATTCGAAATCTTGTTATGTTATTAACGAAAGAAAGAATCTGATCATCAAAAAGAAAAAAGAATCTGATCATAAAAAAGAAAAGAAAAGGGATAAAAAAGGGGTCCAAAAAAAAAGAGTAAAAAGATTCAACAAAAAAATTTTCGTTTGTTTTCACCCATTTTGGTTCCAATAAGCCCGAAAATCACCTCACCCCAAATACCAAAAATTTTCGTGGAAATTTTGCTGAATTGTGCTTTTGAAAATCCAATCATCCATATCCCTTGTTTTCTTACATTTTGAACCTGAATTCCCTTGGTGAGTTCTTAGTGAATTGTTATTGAAATTTTGAATATTGTTCGAATAGTTTCAAAAGAAGTGAAAGAGGATTATCAAGTGGAAAAAGGCAAGAGTGGTGAGCATATTAGAGGGTAAAACCCGATTATACTGAGTGAAACACGAGTGGAATAGAGTGAATCATTCTTTGAGTGAAACACGTGAGGGAGTATGTGAGGTCTTTTAGTTTTTTTTTGTTTTCTAACTTTAATTTGCAGCAATCATGTCTCACAACAGTGAAAAGAGTAACGCCGAAAGTGCTAAAGGGATGACTGACCCAAAGTTACTCATGGAGGCCATGATGAGTGCGATGAGGCATGTGATGAGGTTAGAATTGGAATAGGTACATGAGCGCATTGATCAGATGGAGAATACACATTTAGAGCAGCCATAAAATGCTCATATTGTGCATAGGAGGGAAAGAGTTCAACATCGGGGGGTGAGAGATGAAGATATAGAGTATTATGGGGCTAGTTTTGATGAAAAAGAAGATTAGGGTTCTGTTGTTAGTAATAGAAGATATGGAGGGTGGTTTAGTGAAGATAGGAATCGAGAAGATAATAATTTGGGTAGTATTAAGATGAAAATTCTAGCATTTCAAGGAAGAAACGACCCAGAGGCTTATTTTGAGTGGGAGAAAAAGGTGGGGTTAGTGTTCGATTGCCATAACTATTCTGAGATGAAGAAGGTAAAACTTAATGCTATTGAGTTTTCTGACTATGCTATTATGTGTGAGATCAGTTAGTGTTGAACATGCAGCAAAATAGGAAACAACCGGTAGAGACATGGGAAGAGATGAAAATAGTGATGAGGAAGCGGTTTGTGTCCAGCCATTATCACCGGGAGTTGTACAATAAATTGCAAACGCTCCGACAAGGTAACCGGAGTGTAGAGGATTATCATCAAGAGATGGAGATTGCTATGATCCGGGCTAATATCGAAGAAGACCGAGAGGCTACTATGGCTAGGTTCTTGAATGGCTTGAATCAAGAAATTTATGATAGGTTGGAGATGCAGCATTATGTGGAATTAGAGGATATGGTGCACATGGCCATCAAGGTGGAGCAACAACTCAAGAGGAGAGGTGGTACATGTGCATCCCATAATTCGGGTTTTTTTCCATGGAAACTGAGTCATGTGTAGAAAGAGGAGAAACCAGCTGTAAAATCTAAATTCGAGCCAAAACAAGAGACAACCAATCATGACACTCAAGATAAATTTGACCCTTCTACTTCTCGAAATCGTGACATTAAGTGTTTTATATGTCAAGGCAGGGGTCACATAGCAAGTCAATGCCTGAACAAAAGAGTCATTGTGATAAGGGGTAATGGAGAGATCGAAACCGATGACAAGTCCGATACCGACTTTAGGCCACCATTGGAGGACATTGATGATGAATAATATGCAGTCCAAAGTGAATTGTTGGTGTCAAGAAGACGTCTAAACTTGCAAGCAAAAGAAGTTGAAGAAGTGCAGCGGGAGAACATCTTTCATATTAGGTGCTACGTTAAAAACAAGGTATGCAGTATGATTATTGATAGAGGAAGTTGTACTAATATTGCGAGCACAACCTTGGTGGAGAAATTATGACTGCCCACACTGAAACATCGTAGACCGTACAAGTTACAATGGCTGAATGATAGTCGCGAGGTAAAGATGAATAAGCAGGTTTTGGTTTCATTCCATATCGAAAAATATGAAGATAAAGTTTTGTGTGATATAGTTCCGATGCAAGCTGGACATTTGCTATTAGAACGACCGTGGCAATTCGATCGGAGAGTTAAGCATAATGGCTTCACCAACAAATACTCGTTCGTGCTCAACCAAAAACCCATCATTTTTATACCGATGACACCGAAACAGGTTTATGAAGATCAAGTGAGATTGCAAAAAGAGAGTGATCAAAAGAAAGAGAGTGAGTAAAAGAAAAAGAGTGAAAATCGGAGAATGGTAGAGCAAAATTAGAGTGAAAAAGAAAATCAAAATTCAGCCATTGAGAGAAAATCAGAGAGAAAACAAAAGAATTTCTATGCAAAAGTGAGTGAGATTAATCAAGCAATGCTTTCAAATCAGCCGATGATTGTACTTTTGTACAAAGAGGCATTTTTAAATACTAACGAACTTGACCCTGCTTTGCCCAGTTTTGTTGTTTCTGTTTTGCAGGTATTTGAGAATGTCTTTTCCGAGGAAACACCACATGGATTACCACTAATTCAAGGGATTGAACATCAAATTGATTTTTTTTCCCAGTGCGACAATTCCAAACTGACCAGCTTATACGAGTAATCCCGAGGAGACAAAGGAGCTTCAACGGCAGGTAAGTAAGTTGTTGGAGAAGGGATAGACCATGAGTCCATGCGCCATTTCGATTTTACTTGTACCCAAGAAGTATGAGACGTGGAGAATGTGTATTGATTGCCGAGCCATCAACATCATAATGGTAAAGTATCGTCATCCTATTGCTCACTTAGATGACATGTTAGATGAGTTGCATGGTTCTTATGTGTTCTCTAGAACCATTGTTTTATAAAGATATACTAAGTTTTTGAGCTACTTTTGGAAGACTTTGTGGTGTAAATTAGGTACTAAGTTTTTGTTTTCTACTACTTGTCACCCACAAACTGATGGTCAAACAGAAATAGTAAATAGGACTTTGTCTACTTTATTGAGGGTAATAATTAAAAAGAACATCAAAATATGGGAATAGTGTTTACCACATGTTGAGTTTGCTTATAATAGCTTTATTTATTTTGCTACTAAATTCTCACCGTTGAAATTGTTTATGGGTTTAATTCTTTGACTCCATTGGATTTATCTCTATTACCTGCTTCTGAGCGTGTTAATTTGGATGGAAAGAAAATGGCTGATTTTGTTAAGCAGATACATGAGAAGGTAAGACTCAACATTGAGAGTAAAACGGAGCAGTATGCAAAACAAGCCAACAAGGGACATCACAAGCTTATTTTTGAACCCGGAGATTGGGTTTTGTTGCATATGAGAATAGAGAGATTTCCGGTGCAAAGACGTTCCAAACTGCTTCCAAGAGGGGATGGCTGTTTCCAAGTTCTAACGCACATCAATGACAACGCTTATAAGCTAGATTTGCCTGGTTAGTACAATATTAGTGCTACTTTCAATATTACTGATTTGAGTCCTTTTGATGTAGGTGATGATTTGAGGGCAAATTCTTTTCAAGAGGAGGGGAATGATGCAAATAATGGCATGACTACAAAGGAGCCAGTTCAAGTTCCAACTGGGCCAGTTACAAGAGCACGAGAAAACAAGTTCAAAGATGCACTTAATGGGCTGATTCAAGAGGTTTGGGCTCAAGCAAATTCTTGGAGGACCATTGAGGATGGTTCACGTGTTCAACATAGATGCATCAATATGATTCAACATTAGAAGAATCCTGTCAAAACTGATTGTTTCCTTTCCTATTGTGGGCGTGTGATTAGCCAAATTAAGGGCTAATTGTTTCCTTTTATTTTGTTTCTATTTCTAAAACTTTCCTTGTATTTTTTTATGTCTAATAGGCGTCTAATGGAATAGAAAGGACATCACAGTTTTCTGGAAATTGGTGAGATTTATTCTCTTTGGTTCTTTGACGGACTATTAGAACTTATTGGAATTCTTCTGTGGTAGTCATCATCGACTTATCAAACAGATTTCCACTACCATTTGTAGCGTCTTTCTTATACCAAGGTTTTTATTTCGCATTAAACAATGGGTTGAGGTCAATTATACCAAGGTTCTTGTTTTTGTTGAAGCAACGGGTCCAGGTCTCCCATCCAAACCTGATCGAGAACGTTCTTAAATTTTCCTTTTGTTTTATGGGGCTCGTTATTCTTGACGGGGTTCGCATCATTTGCCCTCTAATATGCTCATCACTCTTGCCATTTTCCACTCGATAATCCTCTTTCAGTTATTTTGAAACTATTCGAACAATATTCAAAATTCCAGTAACAACTCACCAAGAACTCACCAATGGAATTTAGGTTCAAAAATTAAGAAAACAGGAGATATGAGTGATTAGATTTTTCAAAGTACAATTCAGCAAAATTTCTACAAAATTTTTTGGTCTTATGGGTGAGGTGATTTTCAGCCTTGTTGGAACCAAAATGGGTGAACACAAATGAAAATTTTTTTGTCGAATCGATTTACTCTTTTTTTGGGACCCCTTTTCTGTTCTTTTTTTTCGGATCCCTTTTCTTTTTTTTTGATGATCAGATTCTTTCTTTCGTTAATAACAGAACAATATTTCGAATTAGAGCAAACAGATTATGATCAGAATGGGAACTTAGGGCTAGAACCAATTCGGCCACAACAGATTCGGACATATAAGAAAAAGAAACTAAATTTAAATGGGATAGGCAAATCTGAGACGAGAAATTCTTATCTCTGATACCAAATGATACAAACCCCGTTAAGAATAACAAGACCTGTAAAATAAAAAGAAAAATCTAAGAACGTCCTCGATCAGGTTTGGTTGGGAGATCTCGACCCGTTACTTCAACAAAAACAAAAACCTCGGTATAATTGACCTCAACCAATTGTTTAATACGAAACAAGAACCTTGGTATAAGAAAAACGCCACAAACGGTAGTGGAAATCCGTTTGATAAGTCGATGATGAACGCCACGAAAAAATTCCGATAAGTTCGAATAGTCCTTAAAGGAACCAAAGAGAATAAAACTCACCAATTTTCAGAAAACTATGATGTCCCTTATATTCCATTAGACACCTATTTATAGCCTGAAAACAATACAAGGAAGGTTCCAGAAATAGTAATAAAATAAAATGAAACTATCAGCCCCTTAATTTGGCTGATCAATACAAGAAAAGTTCCAGAAATAGAAACAAAATAAAAGGAAACAATCAGCCCTTAATTGGCTATCACACGCCCACAATAGGAAAGGAAATAATCAGCTTTGACTGGATTGTTCTAATAGTTGAATCATATTGATGTATCTTTGTTAAACACGTGAACCATTCTCAATGGGCCTCCACGAATTTGCTTGAGTCAAAACCTCTTGAATCAACCCATTAAGTGCATCTTTAAACTTTTTTTTCTCGTGCTCTTGTAACCGGCCAAGTGGAACTTGAACTGGCGCCTTTGTGCTCATGCCATTATTTGCGTCACTTGTGGGACTCGACCATTCTTTGATTGCACGTACCTTCTCTTCAGCAACCTATACCTTGTGCATTAACAACAAATCCCAGAAATACAAGTTTATAGGTGCAAAAAGTACACTTCTTCAGGTTAGCAAATAACTTTTCTTTCCTAAGCACATTTAAAACCGATTTCAAATGTATGGCATGATGATGCAAGTTTTTGGTATATATGAGTATATCATCAAAATAGACAACAACAAACCTGCATATATTTTTGCAAAACATAATTCATAAGTCTCATAAAAGTACTTGGTGCATTAGTCAACCCAAAAGGCATAACTAACCATTCATACAAACCATATTTTGTTAGTGAAGCCATCATGCTTAACTCTCCGATCGAATTGCTACGGTAGACCTAATAGCAAATGTCCAGCTTGCATCGGAACTATATCACGCAAAACTTCATTTTCATATTTTCCGATTCGAAAAGAAACCAAAACCTACTTATTCACCTTTACCTCGCCACTATCGTTAAGCCATTGTAACTTATACGGCCTAGAATGTTTCAGTATGGGCAGTCCGAATTTCTCCACTAAGGTTGTACTTGTAACATTAGTACAACTTCCTCCATCAACAATCATACGACATACCTTGCCTTTGACGTAGCACCTAATATAAAAGATGTTCTCCCGCTGCACTTCTTCAACTTCTTTTGCTTGCAAGCTTAGAAGTCTTCTTGACACAAACAATTCACCTTGAACCGCATATTCTTCATCATCCACGTCCTCCAATGGTGGCATAAAGTCGGTATCGGACTCGTCGTCGGTTTCGATCTCTCCATTATCCCTTATCACCATGACTCTTTTGTTCGAGTATTGACTTACATATGACCCCTGCCTTGACATTAAAAACACTTAATGTCACGATTTTGAGAAGTGGAAGGGTAAGATTTACCTTGAGTGCCATGATTGGTTGTCTCTTATTTTGGCTCAAATTTATGTTTTGCAGCTAGTTTCTCCTCTTTTTTCACATGACTCGGTTTCCATGGAAAAAAGCCGAATTATGGTATGCACATGTACCACCCCTCCTCTTGAGTTGTTGCTCTACCTTGATGGCCATATGCACCATATCCTCTAATTCCACATAATGCTGCATCTCCACCCTATCATGAATTTCTTGATTCAAGCCATTCAAAAACCTAGCCTTAGTAGCCTCTCGGTGTTCTTCAATATTAGCCCAGATCATAGCACTCTCTATCTCTTGATAATAATCCTCTACACTCCGATTATCTTGTCGGAGCATTTACAATTTATTGTACAACTCCCGGTGGTAATGGCTAGGCACAAACTGCTTCCTCATCACTATTTTCATCTCTCCCACGTCTCTACCGGTCGTTCCCTATTTCGTCGCCTGTTCAATACTAACTGATCCCACCACACAATAGCATAGCCAGAAAACTCAATGGCAGGAAGTTTTATCTTCTTCATCTCAGAGTAGTTGTGGCAATCGAACACTAACTCTACCTTTTTCTCTCACTCAAGATAAGCCTAGGGTCGTTTCTTTCTTGAAACACTGAAATTTTCATCTTAATACTACCCAAGTTGTTATCTTTCAGATTCCTATCTTCTCTAAACCGCCCTCCATATCTTCTATTACCAACAACTGAATCCTCATCTTCTTCTTCATCAAAACCAGCCCCATAATACTCTCCATCTTCATCTCTCTCTCCCCGATGTTGAACTCTTTCCCTCCTGTGCACATTAAGAGCGTTTTGTGGCTGCTCCAAACAGGTATCCTCCATTCGATCAATCCGGTCATGTACCTGCTCCAATTCTAATCTCATCACACGCCTCATCTCACTCATCATGGCCTCAATGAGCAATTTTGGGTCAGCCATCCCTGTAGCACCTTCGGCGATACTCTTTTCACTGTTGTGAGACATGATTGCTGCAAATCAAAATTAGAAAACAAAAAGGAAAAGACCTCACACACTTCCTCACGTGTTTCCCTCAAAGAATGATTCACTCTATGCCACTAGTGTTTCACTCAGTATAATCGGTTTTTACCCTCTAATATGCTCACCACTCTTGCCTTTTTCACTCGATAATCCTCTTTCAGTTCTTTTGAAACTATACGAACAATATTCAAAATATCATCAACAATTCACCAAGAACTCACCAAGGGAATTCAGGTTCAAAAGGTAAGAAAACAAGGGATATGGGTGATTATATTTTCAAAAGCACAATTCAGCAAAATTTCCACGAAAATTTTGGACTTTGGGGAGAGGTGATTTTCGGGCTTATTGGAACAAAAATGGGTGAAAACAAACGAAATTTTTTTTGTCGAGTCTTTTTTATTTTGTTCGGACCCCTTTCTTTTTTTTCTTTTTTTTTCGGACCCCTTTCTTTTTTTTTTATGATCAGAATGGGGTAAAAGAAAGAAATTCGGCTAAACTATGATATATTAAACCGAATTTTGGAAAGCTAAAGAACATGAAACTAAAGCACAAGGAAACAACAAAATTTGAACTTGGGGCTAGAACCAATTCGGCCACAACAAATTCGGCCAGATAAGAAAAGGAAATTAAATTTAAATAGAATAGGCAAATCTGAGACGAGAAATCCTTGGCTCTGATACCAAATGATGCGAACCCCGTCATACTATGACTCGTTGGGATAACCCCGACTCGCCCTCCCGATAGTACCATTCCACACTAGAGGGGTGACGACACACCTAGACCCACACTAGTATACCACACGACGCTCAACGTAGCTAGGTCGTCTTCGTTGCCTCTCTCTCTTTATATATAATGAATGCTCTCATTATTAAACACTAGGATCATGACCTTCGTCGAATGGGTGAAAACTGGCCGTAGGGCTTGCTGGAACGAATACACGGAATTGCGAACTCTATCACATGCAAATATTTCGGTAGGAAAACCCTCTAAACTTCTATGTTCATTGGTAAGAGCGGCGGGATCGGGATGATGAGTAATATATATAAATATACACACATACACACACACACACACATAAACATTACTTAGACCAAAATGAAAAAATTGCAAGATAAAGATATTGTATATAGATGGAGGAGAAAAGGAAGATGTGAAAAACAAGACAGGGATTTTTGACAATGACACTGTACAACTATTGTCGAAAAGGGATGTAGCGCAGCTTGGTAGTGCATTTGATTAGGGTAAAAAATGTCACAGGTTAAAATTCTGTCATCCCTACCCATTCCATTACTGGTACTATGGGCAGGAAAGATGGCATAGCGTCGAGATCGATTCGACATTGGACAAAATTTTTCGTTTCATTATCCCATATGCATGAGGTATGACAAATCATCCTGTTCTTTACAGCTTTCTCTGCTGTCATGACGAAAGTGCTCTTAGTTCAGTTCAGTATAACGTGGGTCTTCAAAACCCGAAGTCGTAGGCTCAAATTCTACAGGGCGTGATTCTGTTGACGGAGGCTCTTAACAAAGTAGAATTTAAACTGGAATTTGACCTCTTGCAGATCGACGGAGGAGGTGGTGAAATAAAAATTACTTTTTGTCGGAGCCTCGACGTACGATGTAAATGGTAAAAAAATTTGTCGAATACCTCCACAAAGTGGTGACGAAACATATAACTTTCATTTTTTAAATCGAAACTCGGAATCGATCTGATCCCGTACCTAGAAAATGATGAATAAGCGAGCTCGTCGACTAGATCGCAGACATTTCTGTAATACCTCTAACGAGAGGAACAAATAGTCAATTTAGAAAGAATGTCAGCCTCTTTTAGATATGAATTGAGATGATTCGGAAGGGAAGAACGTTGCATCAGTATCGTCAGTTTCAATTCAAATATGGGTTTGATTCACACTCTATGTTCTGAGAAATATTTACCATCCAGAAAGAGGAAAAAACGGAGTCTTTGTCTAAAGAAATATGTTGAGAAAGGGCAGATGTATGGAACCTTTCAAGGAGATAGTGCTTTTTCAAATATCTCAAACTGGAATCTATTCCAAACATATATTCCATGGTTCCGTCACTTCGACAGGGTGAAAATATCACAATTTCACCGTTTTAGATACTTTTTCAAACCCATTGCCGATACGATACTGACGTAGCAGTCCAAAATGTGTTAAGCATGATGGCTTCACCAACAAATACTCGTTCGTGCTCAACCACCTCAGATTGAGGAAGCGGTTTGTGCCTAGCCATTACCACCGGGAGTTGTACAATAAATTGCAAATGCTCCGACAAGGTAATCGGAGTGTAGAGGATTATTATCAAGAGATAGAGAGTGCTATGATCTGGGCTAATATTGAAGAACACCGAGAGGCTACTAAGGCTAGGTTTTTGAATGGCTTGAATCAAGAAATTCATGATAGGGTGGAGATGCAGCATTATGTGGAATTAGAGGATATGGTGCATATGGCCATCAAGGTAGAGCAACAACTCAAGAGGAGGGGTGGTACATGTGCATACCATAATTCGGCTTTTTTCCATGGAAACCGAGTCATGTGAAGAAAGAGGAGAAACTAGCTGCAAAACATAAATTTGAGCCAAAATAAGAGACAACCAATCATGGCACTCAAGGTAAATCTTACCCTTCCACTTCTCAAAATCGTGACATTAAGTGTTTTTAATGTCAAGGCAGGGGTCATATGTAAGTCAATACTCGAACAAAAGAGTCATGGTGATAAGGGATAATGGAGAGATCGAAACCGACGACGAGTCCGATACCGACTTTATGCCACCATTGGAGGACGTGGATGATGAAGAATATGCGGTTCAAGGTGAATTGTTTGTGTCAAGAAGACTTCTAAGCTTGCAAGCAAAAGAAGTTGAAGAAGTGCAGCGGGAGAACATCTTTTATATTAGGTGCTACGTCAAAGGCAAGGTATGTCGTATGATTGTTGATGGAGGAAGTTGTACTAATGTTACAAGTACAACCTTAGTGGAGAAATTCGGACTGCCCATACTGAAACATTCTAGGCCGTATAAGTTACAATGGCTTAACGATAGTGGCGAGGTAAAGGTGAATAAGTAGGTTTTGGTTTCTTTTCGAATCGGAAAATATGAAAATGAAGTTTTGCGTGATATAGTTCCGATGCAAGCTGGACATTTGCTATTAGGTCTACCGTAGCAATTCGATCGGAGAGTTAAGCATGATGGCTTCACTAACAAAATATGGTTTGTATGAATGGTTAGTTATGCCTTTTGGGTTGACTAATGCACCAAGTACTTTTATGAGACTTATGAATTATGTTTTGCAAAAATATATGCAGGTTTGTTGTTGTCTATTTTGATGATATACTCATATATAGCAAAAACTTGCATCATCATGCCATACATTTGAAATCGGTTTTAAATGTGCTTAGGAAAGAAAAGTTATTTGCTAACCTGAAGAAGTGTACTTTTTGCACCTATAAACTTGTATTTCTGGGATTTGTTGTTAATGCACAAGGTATAGGTTGCTGAAGAGAAGGTACGTGCAATCAAAGAATGGTCGAGTCCCACAAGTGACGCAAATAATGGCATGAGCACAAAGGCGCCAGTTCAAGTTCCACTTGGCCGGTTACAAGAGCACGAGAAAAAAAAGTTTAAAGATGCACTTAATGGGTTGATTCAAGAGGTTTTGACTCAAGCAAATTCGTGGAGGCCCATTGAGAATGGTTCACGTGTTCAACAAAGATACATCAATATGATTCAACTATTAGAACAATCCAGTCAAAGCTGATTATTTCCTTTCCTATTGTGGGCGTGTGATAGCCAATTAAGGGCTGATTGTTTCCTTTTATTTTGTTTCTATTTCTGGAACTTTTCTTGTATTGATCAGCCAAATTAAGGGGCTGATAGTTTCATTTTATTTTATTACTATTTCTGGAACCTTCCTTGTATTGTTTTCAGGCTATAAATAGGTGTCTAATGGAATATAAGGGACATCATAGTTTTCTGAAAATTGGTGAGTTTTATTCTCTTTGGTTCCTTTAAGGACTATTCGAACTTATCGGAATTTTTTCGTGGCGTTCATCATCGACTTATCAAACGGATTTCCACTACCGTTTGTGGCGTCTTTCTTATACCAAGGTTCTTGTTTCGTATTAAACAATTGGTTGAGGTCAATTATACCGAGGTTTTTGTTTTTGTTGAAGTAACGGGTCGAGATCTCCCAACCAAACCTGATCGAGGACGTTCTTAGATTTTTCTTTTTATTTTACAGGTCTTGTTATTCTTAACGGGGTTTGTATCATTTGGTATCAGAGATAAGAATTTCTCGTCTCAGATTTGCCTATCCCATTTAAATTTAGTTTCTTTTTCTTATATGTCCGAATCTGTTGTGGCCGAATTGGTTCTAGCCCTAAGTTCCCATTCTGATCATAATCTGTTTGCTCTAATTCGAAATATTGTTCTGTTATTAACGAAAGAAAGAATCTGATCATCAAAAAAAAAGAAAAGGGATCCGAAAAAAAAGAACAGAAAAGGGGTCCCAAAAAAAAGAGTAAATCGATTCGACAAAAAAATTTTCATTTGTGTTCACCCATTTTGGTTCCAATAAGGCTGAAAATCACCTCACCCATAAGACCAAAAAATTTTGTAGAAATTTTGCTGAATTGTACTTTGAAAAATCTAATCACTCATATCTCCTGTTTTCTTAATTTTTGAACCTAAATTCCATTGGTGAGTTCTTGGTGAGTTGTTACTGGAATTTTGAATATTGTTCGAATAGTTTCAAAATAACTGAAAGAGGATTATCGAGTGGAAAATGGCAAGAGTGATGAGCATATTAGAGGGCAAATGATGCGAACCCCGTCAAGAATAACGAGCCCTATAAAACAAAAGGAAAATTTAAGAACGTTCTCGATCAGGTTTGGATGGGAGACCTGGACCCGTTGCTTCAACAAAAACAAGAACCTTGGTATAATTGACCTCAACCCATTGTTTAATGCGAAATAAAAACCTTGGTATAAGAAAGACGCTACAAATGGTAGTGGAAATCTGTTTGATAAGTCGATGATGACTACCACAGAAGAATTCCAATAAGTTCTAATAGTCCGTCAAAGAACCAAAGAGAATAAATCTCACCAATTTCCAGAAAACTGTGATGTCCTTTCTATTCCATTAGACGCCTATTAGACATAAAAAAATACAAGGAAAGTTTTAGAAATAGAAACAAAATAAAAGGAAACAATTAGCCCTTAATTTGGCTAATCACACGCCCACAATAGGAAAGGAAACAATCAGTTTTGACAGGATTCTTCTAATGTTGAATCATATTGATGCATCTATGTTGAACACGTGAACCATCCTCAATGGTCCTCCAAGAATTTGCTTGAGCCCAAACCTCTTGAATCAGCCCATTAAGTGCATCTTTGAACTTGTTTTCTCGTGCTCTTGTAACTGGCCCAGTTGGAACTTGAACTGGCTCCTTTGTAGTCATGCCATTATTTGCATCATTCCCCTCCTCTTGAAAAGAATTTGCCCTCAAATCATCACCTACATCAAAAGGACTCAAATCAGTAATATTGAAAGTAGCACTAATATTGTACTAACCAGGCAAATCTAGCTTATAAGCGTTGTCATTGATGTGCGTTAGAACTTGGAAACAGCCATCCCCTCTTGGAAGCAGTTTGGAACGTCTTTGCACCGGAAATCTCTCTATTCTCATATGCAACAAAACCCAATCTCCGGGTTCAAAAATAAGCTTGTGATGTCCCTTGTTGGCTTGTTTTGCATACTGCTCCGTTTTACTCTCAATGTTGAGTCTTACCTTCTCATGTATCTGCTTAACAAAATCAGCCATTTTCTTTCCATCCAAATTAACACGCTCAGAAGCAGGTAATAGAGATAAATCCAATGGAGTCAAAGAATTAAACCCATAAACAATTTCAACGGTGAGAATTTAGTAGCAAAATAAATAAAGCTATTATAAGCAAACTCAACATGTGGTAAACACTATTCCCATATTTTGATGTTCTTTTTAATTATTACCCTCAATAAAGTAGACAAAGTCCTATTTACTATTTCTGTTTGACCATCAGTTTGTGGGTGACAAGTAGTAGAAAACAAAAACTTAGTACCTAATTTACACCACAAAGTCTTCCAAAAGTAGCTCAAAAACTTAGTATATCTTTATAAAACAATGGTTCTAGAGAACACATAAGAACCATGCAACTCATCTAACATGTCATCTAAGTGAGCAATAGGATGACGATACTTTACCATTATGATGTTGATGGCTCGGCAATCAATACACATTCTCCACGTCTCATACTTCTTGGGTACAAGTAAAATCGAAATGGCGCATGGACTCATGGTCTATCCCTTCTCCAACAACTTACTTACCTGCCGTTGAAGCTCCTTTGTCTCCTCGGGATTACTCGTATAAGCTGGTCAGTTTGGAATTGTCACACTGGGAAAAAAAATCAATTTGATGTTCAATCCCTTGAATTAGTGGTAATCCATGTGGTGTTTCCTCGGAAAAGACATTCTCAAATACCTGCAAAACAGAAACAACAAAACTGGGCAAAGCAGGGTCAAGTTCGTTAGTATTTAAAAATGCCTCTTTGTACAAAAGTACAATCATTGGCTGATTTGAAAGCAGTGCTTGATTAATCTCACTCACTTTTGCATAGAAATTCTTTTGTTTTCTCTCTGATTTTCTCTCAATGGCTGAATTTTGATTTTCTTTTTCACTCTAATTTTGCTCTACCATTCTCCGATTTTCACTCTTTTTCTTTTACTCACTCTCTTTCTTTTGATCACTCTCTTTTTGCAATCTCACTTGATCTTCATAAACCTGTTTCGGTGTCATCGGTATAAAAATGATGGGTTTTTGGTTGAGCACGAACGAGTATTTGTTGGTGAAGCCATCATGCTTAACTCTCCGATCGAATTGCCACGTCAGTATCCTGTTTCGGTTTCATGATATTATGTATGGATCAGATATATCATGGCCAATTCCTCATAAGATTCTTCCACAAAGGACTCTTACCAGTGAGATTTCGAATGACGTGTTTACAGAATCTTCTTCTGTCTAAAAAAATGATTCATCGAAATAATGAGTCACCCGTTCTATTGATATGGACACATCTGAGATCGACGAAATGCTCGGGAGTTCCTTTATTCAAACCTTTTCCTTCTTCTTGTTGCTGGATATCTTGTTTGTATCCATCTTCTCTTTGTTTCCGAGCCTCGGGCGAGTTATAGACAGATTCTGAAAAGATCAAGTCTTTGATGATGCCATCATACATGATTGAGTTGCGAAAACTTCAGGATAGGTATCCTACATCTGAACTGAATTCTTTCTGTTCTGATGAATCTCTTTCGAGTTGCTCTGGAACACTCCGAACATCTCTGGAAGAAATACGGGGTTCTGCTTCTGGTGGCAACATGCTATTGGGTGGTATCATACTGACATCAATATGTTCTGACGAAGAAATATTTCGAATATCAATCTCATCGATCTCATAAGTATCACACTGACATCCCATCAATCGAATCACCTTTTCAAGAAATACGAGACATCTGACGTCGTACAAGTAAAGAGATCTATTTATTGATAAGAAAAAGAAAAAAAACGTGAACGCTGATTGGATTGATGATAAAATCGAATCTTGGGTCGCGAATAGTGATTCAATTGATGATGAAGAAAGAGAATTTGTCGGTTCAGTACGACCTGAAAGAAGGTCAGACTTTCACGATTACCACAGGAAGACAGGCACTTTTCATCAAATAGGGGTCTGACTTGCTATTATGTCGACCGGTAGTATGGGGACCGTCGCGTGATGCTTATCAACCTGACGCACCAAAAGAAGAGTGATGGCACAGTCAAACTCGGAGTTTCTGACGATTCTTTGATGGTCAAAAAGCTAAAAAAAATAACGTGACGGGATGAGAATGTAGTCTGTGACGGAAGTGGCATACGGCTGGTGGTGACGATCCCCATGCTAAAGAGAAAGAGAGCTCTACACTACCTGTATCTCCTAGTACCTCTATTCCTAAACGAACCTACGAACTACCGAAAGATCTTTCCTGTCTATCTGCTACAATATGAGATGGATGATGATAGAAGACCCTCCTGACGTTTTCCAGGCCAGATCCCTCCTACTCTTATCCTTTGGCTTCTGGTCAACCCCTATTCTGCTCGAGCGCATCCGACTGACCTACTTCGATTGCTTACTCTGGAAGTCTTGCAGGCTCTGAACGGGTCTAAAATAGAAGGCCAGTCATCACCCTTTTTGTGATGTGATTCCGTTTTGGAGGTATAGATTGTTTTCTGCTACGACTTTCCCGTTCTGCTAGCTGGTTTCGGCTTTGACTTGACATACGCCTATGACTTCTTTGAAAAGTTTAGAACTTTTTGTTATATGCTTATCAGCGCAGGAGAATATAGTGTTTTCGGAGATATTTCTCAAAAAGAAAGATGGGGGAATAGAGCGTCATTGGAAAACTCATCGGAAATTTTTTTTTCATAAAGGATGTAATGACGTGGGCTTCAGAGCGTCCCTCTTTACCAGCATTGCTTGGAAGGACGCGTTGCTAGACTCTTGCGTGGCCTTGGGCCTTTGGGCCGGAGAGTCCTTCCCCACCGTCGGCCTTAATCTAGACCCGTCAGACCGCTCTGTCCTATCTGCAGCCATCATACTTGGTCTCCTTGATCCCCAACCTCTCTGGCAGTCTTGTCATTATCTACATGGGACGAACAGGGAGGCGGAACTAGAGCCAGACGTGCCAACGATATCCTTCAGGGGCTTAGAAAGCGATGCGTAGGAGTTCGGTAAGATGAGCGTCAATTGTTAGAATGCGAAGGAAGGATTTGAGCAGAGTTCAAAAAGGGAGGCTTCGTCGGGCTACATTAACATCAAATTTCGAAGAAGTTTGCCAGCCGTACGTAAATCGGTAACCAAAGGAGATCCCTCTTTCCTTCGTTTGGGGCTTTACTCATCGGTTCCGTTCCTTTGTCGCATTCCCCTCGGTCCCTTTCATGTGCCATGGCAGGGCTTGATCGTCTCTTTTTGTCGGAGGGAATCCGACGGCAAAAGGGAGGTGTGGATAGACGTCAGGCATCCCTATGTTGGGTAAGAGGCTGCCGATGGGTTGACGTCTAACCCACGTCATCTCCTCGGTGACAAAGCACATCAAAGGAACTCTAACGTCCCTCTCCATATGGCCGGGTGAGTCATCCTTTGTCCTCACATCCTTGCCGATCTACTTCATGTCCAACTGCTGGGTGCCCATCGTTGTCGATGAGTGAGTTGTATTGAAAGATTGTGCAGGTCATTCCTTTGGCTCAGTGGAACTGAGGAGAGGAAGATTCACCTCCTCTTCCGGGATCATCGTTTGCAGACCTAAAAGAGCGTCGGCATACACCGTCTCGTGCCGTCAGAGGCATGGCGAAAGACGCAGCCCGCCTGATCACAGATCGATCGAATGGAGTACCGACGATGTGGGGTTGTGGTCATGGTAGATTTCCTCCTCCTAAGCCATTTGTAATTAAAAAAAACTCGGGACTCATTTGGACTCGTCCGTGGTTCGTTGAACAATGAGATAAACACTTGAAAATGACTCTGGTATGACTGTGTAATCGTAAAAAGGACTATCGGGATGGTTCTAAGGCAGACCTTTGGGATGCTCCAACTGTTCGCCATAAAATTATAAGTGATTCTCTATTGAGCTATTTTAATAAAGGATAACAATTATAACGGTTTTCCGTTTACAGAAGATGACAAATTCCTTTTTATTTAAAGCTGGGTACTAAGGTAGCTGTAGAGGACGATCTTGCTCTCCATTGACACTCCGTACAAACACTTTCAATTGGCAAAAAGGCTCTAAATTTTTTTTATCACAAAGGATAGTTTAAGAAGAAGATGATCGATCCCTTCTTTTTCTATTTTCATGTTTTTATAGGGGTTTCAAGGCAACATCCCTGTCTCATTCGTTCAACCGTTAACTCCACTACTTGAGTGGTGCCATCATATTTGTTAGCTAGTTATCTCCACGATCTAAATAATGCCGCCATACTCATTCGGCAGTTGGCTCCATGATCCGAGATGGCAACTTTCCTTGTTCGGGTCAGGTGACTTTGTATTAAACCCCTCCCAGGAAGCTATGGATAGCGCTGCGAATCTCAAATTTTAGATTTGTATCATACCTGTGAGAAAGTGCATCGGCGATCACATTCTCTTTACCTTGTTTATACCAGATGACATATGGAAATGTCTCAATGAACTCTACCCAACGAGCATGTCGTTTATTTAGCTTGTGTTGACCCTTCAAGTGTTTCAAGGACTCATGATCAGTGTGAATCATGAACTCCTTAGGCCATAGGTAATGCTGCCATGTCTCCAAAGCTCGAACCAATGCACACAACTCCTTGTCATAAGTCGGATAGTTTAAGGCTGTCCCGCTTAATTTCTCACTGAAGTAAGCAATTGGTCGTCCCTCCTGCATAAGAATTGCGCCTATGCCAATACCTGAAGCATCACATTCAATCTCAAACGTTTTAGAAAAGTTAGGTAAAGACAATAAGGGGGCATTGGTTAGCTTCTCTTTGATTAGCTGAAACGCCTTCTCATGTTCTTCTCCCCATCTAAATCTAACGTTCTTCTTAATTACTTCGGTAAGTGGTGAGGCTATGCTACTAAAATCCTTTACAAACCGCCGGTAAAAACTAGCAAGTCCATGAAAACTACGAATATAGCCTACACTTGTGGGACTCGGCCACTTTTGGATTGCACATACCATCTCTTCATCAACCTGTATACCCTGTGCACTAACAACAAATCCCAGAAGTACAAGCTTATCGGTGCAAAAAGTACACTTTTTCAGGTTACCAAATAACTTTTCTTTCCTAAGTATATCTAAAACCGATTTCAAATGTACGGTATGATCATCTAAGTTTTTGCTATAAATGAGTATATTATCAAAATAGACAACAACAAACCTACCTATAAATGCACGCAAAACATGATTCATAAGTCTCATAATCTCTTAGAAAGAGCCGCTAAACGATCGGACCAGACAGGTGCAGGTAGCTCGACTGCGTTACCAGTCATTGAAAAACGCCAGCCGTCGAGCGATTTGCTGTGAGTGCGCCCAGTTTGGAATGCCGGAATTGCTCCCCAACAACCGGGAGATGTTGGACGTCCACTAGCTAAGACGCAGACCCGGGAGCGTCTACCCAAATTGGGACTGTGCTCAGATTCTCCTGAGAAAAGGACATATTCCCCTCCTGACGAGTCGCATTGTTTTCGTCAAAGGACGGGATCTCTCTCATCTCAGTCTTTCCTTGAAAAAAGGAGTCGAAACTCTTTTCTGGTTGAACCTTCGGCCTTCACTTCAGGTCAAAAAGAAGCTGGATCTCGATTCGATTGGTCGTGGACCTCCTGCTTGCATTCTACCAGGCGTCGGTGGTGACTATGCATTTTTCGCTTTCTTTTACCCGTCGCGATGTGTTCGGGACTTGCGTCCAGGCCATAGGCAGATCAGACGACTCCCGTTCGACAGATTGACAGGCGTGCTCCGATTCTGATTTGCTTGTGCGCCTGAGGATCGTGCTTCCGGCTTATCTAAAGAAGCCAGTTCCCAAGTTACTTCTCTTTTTGTCCAAGTCACTTCTCTTTTTGTCCAAGTCACTTCCCTTTTACTTTGTGAGTATCGGGAATACCCCCATTCATAGGTCTTTCTGAGCGAGCCTCTGGGATCTCCTGTAAACCCCTATTATGTCGGTAAAGGGAGGATATTAGGGGAAGCAATGAGTGGAGATTCCCCTGCAGAGAGCCGGATGATAGGAGACCCTCACGTCCGGTTCGGAGGGCGGGGATATCCCGACCCTACTATCATTATGCCTTTGCAATGTTACTTGGTTCAACTCCATTTGTGACCTTGAGTTCCGTTAGCGGCACTGTGGAATACATCCGTTCACTCCTCACTCTACTAACGCAGGGTAAGTGATTATTGATATCCGACTGCCTTGATCGACTCCTCCATTCATCGCCTACTTCATCGTCGTTGGTCATTTTTCACTAATGATCTGATCTAATGATTTCACCTTCATTATATATGAAAATCTCGGTGATGTCTTCGAAGGATGCAAGCAAAGAACCGATACCACAGTCTTCCTAAACACCCACCCAATCTAGAAGAAAATCAAAGAAAACGACGAAGCTGACGGCGCACCTACTGGAAGAGCCTGGCTACCTTGTTACGACTTCACTCCAGTCACTAGCCCCGCCTTCGGCATCCCCCTCCTTGTGGTTAAGGTAACGATTTCGGGCATGGCCAGCTCCCATAGTGTGACGGGCGGTGTGTACAAGGCCCGGGAATGTCAAGATCCAAATTCGAATTGGTTCCTGGTCCTGGTCAGAGACCACTGTGTTCGCGCCCGATTCGGAGCATTTGACTTGACTTTGATCGAGCCTCATCTTTTCTTCACGTCATACTGAATTTGTTCACTTGACGAACTGCAACTACGCCGTCACTAAATTGATGAACGTCGACTGCGTCTACGATAATCTCGTCATCAATCCCCTCGCTCGAGTGCGGGTTTTTCTGCCTGTTTTAGCTGACGCTTGCACCGTCTAATCAGGAAACGACTCCTGCCCGGTCACCTCGCTTTGAGGATCCCCGAAGATGACGACCCATCGACAAAATTTGCAAAAGCCATTTGCCTACACAAAAATGGCCATTGCCACCTTTTTTAGTCATGTTCTGAAAGAAAACCCCACCGACGGTCAATTCAGATTGGTGTGTGATGATTGCAACAATATGAAAGCAGTCAAAATTCTCATCTTCTGCTTTTCTCACGTCAAATGTCTATGCGTAGGAAACGCAAGAAGCAAAGTGACGTTTACTGGCTCTACACCGACAGTGGGAGAGGTAGCCGATGTCAGGATATCACTCGATATTTCCGGCGCAGGCCGTCGACGTCGAGGGAAATAGCGATCTGTAAAATCTACTATTTCATATACCGGAAAAAGGTACGATACGGCAGTTCGGGATTGATTCCTGATAATAGATTAGATCGCAGTCCTCCTATGTTGGATCACGGAATACAGTGAAGAGAGGGATAAAATGGATCCTTTCGAGTCTATTCGGATCGAAGGAGGGCTCCGGGGTTTCGTCGGTTTTCTCGCTGGAGGTCCTCCCTTCTTCTTTCTCTTTTGTTGAGATCTTTTAGAAAGGGTTATTCTGTGTGGAGGGGTTTGCAATTATGTAACACCTATGCCACATAATGGATGTCGACCTCCGGATTTGAAATCACTGCTTATATACCTGGTATTGGCCTACTCATCAAATGGCACTCAGTTCATATCTGTGACGTTCGATCATTGATGACGGTTCAAAGAAAGGGTGGGCCATTGAAAAAAGAGATATTCCAAACCAAAATGCGGGAAGATGCGGGCCTCCGCTTTTCTTTTCATTAATGAAACCTGCCTTTCCTTATGGACTCCAATCAAAAGGACAAAAATATAGGGGTTTCACCGCCTTTTTGTGGAAAATCAAAAATAGACGTGGGTGGCCTGTGTTGGTCTTCCTAGAAAGTGAGGAGGCGCCAGCCGGAAATCCTGTCTGGACTTTCTTTCAATTGAAAATCATACAGTCTTTTCGACGAAAGCCTTCGTGAACTCAATCCCTACTTTTTTTAAGCAGTGATCTGTTCCTTTACCCAAGAAAAAGTATTTCTATTTTGCATGATCCAATCATTCATCCAGGAATTTCTACAATAAATTAGATTCCGAAGCCAGCGTAAATCAACAGCCTCTTATTCCGGAACTTCACCCTCCTTTACTCGATGACAACACCCGGCGACAGGAACTCAACGATCGCTTTGGTAAGTGCGCGTACTCTTTTCGAGCATCGTTACGTAAGAGGCAGAATTCTGCTTCCTGTACAACAATCCGGCCGACAAAAAAGAAAGGCGCCGCCTTCCGACCCACGGGAGTATACAATGAAAACTTCCGGATACTCATGCCCAATCGTGAGACTGCCTGTTGAACGTCCGATGGCACGTTGCTCCGACCTGAGCTATGCAACAACGAGATCTCCCTTGATCCTTGCCGGATGTGCTTGACGTGGTACGAGCCCGTCATTGCACTTCAGATAGCCGTCCGTAGCATCATGACGGAGCACCTCCCTTTCGAGGTACCACTGTCGGTACGGTCGTAAGGGGTTTTTATTGATAAAGAAGAAGAATCTACTTCAACCGATATGCCCTTAGGCACGGCCATACATAACATAGAAATCACACTTGGAAAGGGTGGACAATTAGCTAGAGCTGCAGGCGCTGTAGCGAAGCTGATTGCAAAAGAGGGTAAATCGGCCACATTAAGATTACCATATGGGGAGGTCCGTTTCAGGTATTCGACGGGAGGGTGTGCTCGTGGAAGGTCGGTTCACTTGCCATGGCGGGACGTCTTCCCCTCTTCCATTCTGTGCTTGTCTCGAAACAAGCGAAGCGTAGCGATTCGTACTATCAGAAAAGTGTCGCGGAATGGCAGGCAATAGAGTCAGCGTCACGGGGTGGGGAAGAGCAAGTGTAGCGAATCGCATAGAGTTGCCCCTACCTGCCAGCGCGCAGATGGATAGGGCGGGCGAAGCGCGAAGGGATGGATGTCTGAGCGGTTGAAAGAGTCGGTCGTCGAAAACCGAAGTATTTTTCGGAATCCGCTGGGCTGGATGAGCCACCTTTTCTGGAAAGGAATAGTGAAAAGCCATGTCAATTGGAACTCAACTCGTTGCTTATTCACTTTTAGTAAGACCATAAAGGTTAGCTTCAATCTTCCTTTCGTGGAGTTTTTCCATTATTCATCTAATTTCCAAGATATGGAATCGTAAAAATGATTTAAGCGCAATAACCGCCCCAAGTGCCATTTTTACCCAGGGTTTCACCACATCGGGTCTTTCAAGTGAAATGCATCAATCGTCAAGATTAGTACCTGCTCTACAATCTCTTTCTACCGTAGGTAGATTAGAAAGTCCGATGTGACTATGACTCCGGAGAATATGACGAGTCAAATGAAAGGATTCCCCCGCACATTCCGGGCGAAGGTCATAATTCGCAGGAACATCCTATAGTCTTAGTCAGAGGAGGTAGAGTGAAAGATTCGCCAGGTGTGAAATCCCATTGTATTCGAGGAGTCAAGGATTTGCTGGGAATTCCGGATCGAAGAAGAGGCAGATCTAAATATGGTGCGGAAAAACCAAAATCCTGGTTAACTAATTGTCTGGCTCCAGGAATGGTCGAAGCCATACCCAATCGAAAAAGGATGTTATCCAAACGCATCTCAAGTAGTTGTAGTAAAACCTGGCCTGTTGACCCTTTAGCTTTTCCGGCGATAGATCCCCATCAGTCGGCTTTCCTCCGACGGCAGGAAGATCAGTGAAAACATTCGTCCTTCATGGCAAGAAAAAATCCATCCTTCAACCCGGTACCTGACGCTTTTCCCTTTCATGGAGGTAAAAAAAGATCCTTCCTATGCGATTCCCCCGGGGAGGTATACTGAATACAAACCCGCTAAAGAAAAGACTGCCCACTGCGGAAAGCGAGGTCGGTGTAGGTCTTGAACAGACGGCGCTTTCCGGAAAAACCCTCGCTACAGGGAAATCCCCTCATCCCTGGTCCTGTCTGAACTAGGAGATGTAAGGGGTCATTCTAGGATTCCATTTCTTAGTACCATGACCAAAATGAACTCCTGCTTCCATCATCTCTTCCAAATGTATGGTTTTTTAGAAGGATACGGAATGTATTGTCAAATATTCAATATGATTCCACAAGATCTATTTTCGTTCAAGTAACGGATTCTAGCCAATCGAAAGGATCTTCTGATCAATTCAGAGATCTTTTTTGTTGAAGGTCGTTCGAGCTTTTCCTGGGAGTATGGCATGGATTACTTCAGCGCCTTCCAACATGAAAGTGCCGGTAGGAAGATCAAGTGCGTGCTTATTTTCACAGTAAAAAGCAAGTCGACATGACCCCATGCAGTTTGACTTTAAACAGTGAGAAATGTCTCAAAGCGTCAAAATGACCGCATTCTGTCTTTCATACCATTTAGCTACTTCCGACGCTTACATCGTGGCTACTCATGGAATGGGGGGTTCCGTGGGATGTGATGCCTTTTGCTTCCTATACTACGGTAGAGGGCCATTGTGGAATCATGGTCTCAAAGCACTGACGTTATCTAGGTTCTCGGATGGGAAAAGCCTGATCGCTTCTTTGACTATTGATAACTCTGCATATCACTCAGGGTGGGTGTGAAGTTGATATAAGGCAGGCAGAGTATGGTGCTTGCACATAACGTACAGAGGGAATGGGCTTTGATTTTTGATGACATTCGACATAGCGCTACTGGGAATAGGTTCCAACGGCGGGTTCGAATCGATCAAATGAGAATGGGCAAGCTTGCCCTCGACAACAGAGAGGCATTGGGACTAGCGGGGAATGGGAGAAAGCACCACAGGCAGTAGCATACATTGAAATAGTGACAATCATCCCATCTACGATAAACAGTAGCGGAACTCTGATTATGATGAAGTGCGGTCGGGTAGGCTACGAACTCCATTAAGGTAGGTGGAGTCTGATGGCAAGGGACCGAAGAGGACGCTGAGCGATCTGCTTCGTTGGTATGCAGTTATGATGAGGCATCAACTAGAGATGGTAGAGGCGAGGCGAGCACAGTGACCCCCAGTGAATCTCGTAGCATAAATCCTTCATTTCAGATTCCCACGTCGGCATTTGGTTCCGTCTGTTTGGGGGCCTGGTCAAAACTGTCCCACTACTCTATTCTATGGCACACAACCCTATGGATCTCTCTTCATCGTGTTGGTTGTCAATTGGGTAAACCATGTCTTTGGCCTTTTCCTACTCATACTATGACTCGTTGGGATAACCCCGACTCGCCCTCCCGATAGTACCATTCCACACTAGAGGGGTGACGACACACCTAGACCCACACTAGTATACCACACGACGCTCAACGTAGCTAGGTCGTCTTCGTCGCCTCTCTCTCTTTATATATAATGAATGCTCTCATTATTAAACACTAGGATCATGACCTTCGTCGAATGGGTGAAAACTGGCCGTAGGGCTTGCTGGAACGAATACACGGAATTGCGAACTCTATCACATGCAAATATTTCGGTAGGAAAACCCTCTAAACTTCTATGTTCATTGGTAAGAGCGGCGGGATCGGGATGATGAGTAATATATATAAATATACACACATACACACACACACACACACACATAAACATTACTTAGACCAAAATGAAAAAATTGCAAGATAAAGATATTGTATATAGATGGAGGAGAAAAGGAAGATGTGAAAAACAAGACAGGGATTTTTGACAATGACACTGTACAACTATTGTCGAAAAGGGATGTAGCGCAGCTTGGTAGTGCATTTGATTAGGGTAAAAAATGTCACAGGTTAAAATTCTGTCATCCCTACCCATTCCATTACTGGTACTATGGGCAGGAAAGATGGCATAGCGTCGAGATCGATTCGACATTGGACAAAATTTTTCGTTTCATTATCCCATATGCATGAGGTATGACAAATCATCCTGTTCTTTACAGCTTTCTCTGCTGTCATGACGAAAGTGCTCTTAGTTCAGTTCAGTATAACGTGGGTCTTCAAAACCCGAAGTCGTAGGCTCAAATTCTACAGGGCGTGATTCTGTTGACGGAGGCTCTTAACAAAGTAGAATTTAAACTGGAATTTGACCTCTTGCAGATCGACGGAGGAGGTGGTGAAATAAAAATTACTTTTTGTCGGAGCCTCGACGTACGATGTAAATGGTAAAAAATTTTGTCGAATACCTCCACAAAGTGGTGACGAAACATATAACTTTCATTTTTTAAATCGAAACTCGGAATCGATCTGATCCCGTACCTAGAAAATGATGAATAAGCGAGCTCGTCGACTAGATCACAGACATTTATGTAATACCTCTAACGAGAGGAACAAATAGTCAATTTAGAAAGAATGTCAGCCTCTTTTAGATATGAATCGAGATGATTCGGAAGGGAAGAACGTCGCATCAGTATCGTCAGTTTCAATTCAAACATGGGTTTGATTCACACTCTATGTTCTGAGAAATATTTACCATCCAGAAAGAGGAAAAAACGGAGTCTTTGTCTAAAGAAATATGTTGAGAAAGGGCAGATGTATGGAACCTTTCAAGGAGATAGTGCTTTTTCAAATATCTCAAACTGGAATCTATTCCAAACATATATTCCATGGTTCCGTCACTTCGACAGGGTGAAAATATCACAATTTCACCGTTTTAGATACTTTTTCAAACCCATTGCCGATACGATACTGACGTAGCAGTCCAAAATGTAGTATCCATTTTTCATGATATTATGTATGGATCAGATATATCATGGCCAATTCCTCATAAGATTCTTCCACAAAGGACTCTTACCAGTGAGATTTCGAATGACGTGTTTACAGAATCTTCTTCTGTCTAAAAAAATGATTCATCGAAATAATGAGTCACCCGTTCTATTGATATGGACACATCTGAGATCGACGAAATGCTCGGGAGTTCCTTTATTCAAACCTTTTCCTTCTTCTTGTTGCTGGATATCTTGTTTGTATCCATCTTCTCTTTGTTTCCGAGCCTCGGGCGAGTTATAGACAGATTCTGAAAAGATCAAGTCTTTGATGATGCCATCATACATGATTGAGTTGCGAAAACTTCAGGATAGGTATCCTACATCTGAACTGAATTCTTTCTGTTCTGATGAATCTCTTTCGAGTTGCTCTGGAACACTCCGAACATTCTCTGGAAGAAATACGGGGTTCTGCTTCTGGTGGCAACATGCTATTGGGTGGTATCATACTGACATCAATATGTTCTGACGAAGAAATATTTCGAATATCAATCTCATCGATCTCATAAGTATCACACTGACATCCCATCAATCGAATCACCTTTTCAAGAAATACGAGACATCTGACGTCGTACAAGTAAAGAGATCTATTTATTGATAAGAAAAAGAAAAAAAAACGTGAACGCTGATTGGATTGATGATAAAATCGAATCTTGGGTCGTGAATAGTGATTCAATTGATGATGAAGAAAGAGAATTTGTCGGTTCAGTACGACCTGAAAGAAGGTCAGACTTTCACGATTACCACAGGAAGACAGGCACTTTTCATCAAATAGGGGTCTGACTTGCTATTATGTCGACCGGTAGTATGGGGACCGTCGCGTGATGCTTATCAACCTGACGCACCAAAAGAAGAGTGATGGCACAGTCAAACTCGGAGTTTCTGACGATTCTTTGATGGTCAAAAAGCTAAAAAAAATAACGTGACGGGATGAGAACGTAGTCTGTGACGGAAGTGGCATACGGCTGGTGGTGACGATCCCCATGCTAAAGAGAAAGAGAGCTCTACACTACCTGTATCTCCTAGTACCTCTATTCCTAAACGAACCTACGAACTACCGAAAGATCTTTCCTGTCTATCCGCTACAATATGAGATGGATGATGATAGAAGATCCTCCTGACGTTTTCCAGGCCAGATCCCTCCTACTCTTATCCTTTGGCTTCTGGTCAACCCCTATTCTGCTCGAGCGCATCCGACTGCTATCAACCTACTCCGATTGCTTACTCTGGAAGTCTTGCAGGCTCTGAACGGGTCTAAAATAGAAGGCCAGTCATCACCCTTTTTGTGATGTGATTCCGTTTTGGAGGTATAGATTGTTTTCTGCTACGACTTTCCCATTCTGCTAGCTGGTTTCGGCTTTGACTTGACATACGCCTATGACTTCTATGAAAAGTTTAGAACTTTTTGTTATATGCTTATCAGCGCAGGAGAATATAGTGCTTTCGGAGATATTTCTCAAAAAGAAAGATGGGGGAATAGAGCGTCATTGGAAAACTCATCGGAAATTTTTTTTTCATAAAGGATGTAGTGATGTGGGCTTCAGAGCGTCCCTCTTTACCAGCATTGCTTGGAAGGACGCATTGCTAGACTCTTGCGTGGCCTTGGGCCTTTGGGCCGGAGAGTCCTTCCCCACCGTCGGCCTTAATCTAGACCCGTCAGACCGCTCTGTCCTATCTGCAGCCATCATACTTGGTCTCCTTGATCCCCAACCTCTCTGGCAGTCTTGTCATTATCTACATGGGACGAACAGGGAGGCGGAACTAGAGCCAGACGTGCCAACGATATCTTTCAGGGGCTTAGAAAGCGATGCGTAGGAGTTCGGTAAGATGAGCGTCAATTGTTAGAATGCGAAGGAAGGATTTGAGCAGAGTTCAAAAAGGGAGGCTTCGTCGGGCTACATTAACATCAAATTTTGAAGAAGTTTGCCAGCCGTACGTAAATCGGTAACCAAAGGAGATCCCTCTTTCCTTCGTTTGGGGCTTTACTCATCGGTTCCGTTCCTTTGTCGCATTCCCCTCGGTCCCTTTCATGTGCCATGGCAGGGCTTGATCGTCTCTTTTTGTCGGAGGGAATCCGACGGCAAAAGGGAGGTGTGGATAGACGTCAGGCATCCCTATGTCGGGTAAGAGGCTGCCGATGGGTTGACGTCTAACCCACGTCATCTCCTCGGTGACAAAGCACATCAAAGGAACTCTAACGTCCCTCTCCATATGGCCGGGTGAGTCATCCTTTGTCCTCACATCCTTGCCAATCTACTTCATGTCCAACTACTGGGTGCCCATCGTTGTCGACGAGTGAGTTGTATTGAAAGATTGTGCAGGTCTTTCCTTTGGCTCAGTGGAACTGAGGAGAGGAAGATTCACCTCCTCTTCCGGGATCATCGTTTGCAGACCTAAAAGAGCGTCGGCATACACCGTCTCGTGCCGTCAGAGGCATGGCGAAAGACGCAGCCCGCCTGATCACAGATCGATCGAATGGAGTACCGACGATGTGGGGTTGTGGTCATGGTAGATTTCCTCCTCCTAAGCCATTTGTAATTAAAAAAAACTCGGGACTCATTTGGACTCGTCCGTGGTTCGTTGAACAATGAGATAAACACTTGAAAATGACTCTGGTATGACTGTGTAATCGTAAAAAGGACTATCGGGATGGTTCTGAGTCCGACCTTTGGGATGCTCCAACTGTTCGCCATAAAATTGTAAGTGATTCTCTATTGAGCTATTTTAATAAAGGATAACAATTATAACGGTTTTCCGTTTACAGAAGATAACAAATTCCTTTTTATTTAAAGCTGGGTACTAAGGTAGCTGTAGAGGACGATCTTGCTCTCTATTGACACTCCGTACAAACACTTTCAATTGGCAAAAAGGCTCTAAATTTTTTTTATCACAAAGGATAGTTTAAGAAGAAGATGATCGATCCCTTCTTTTTCTATTTTCATGTTTTTATAGGGGTTTCAAGGCAACATCCCTGTCTCATTCGTTCAACCGTTAACTCCACTACTCGAGTGGTGCCATCATATTTGTTAGCTAGTTATCTCCACGATCTAAATAATGCCGCCATACTCATTCGGCAGTTGGCTCCATGATCCGAGATGGCAACTTTCCTTGTTCGGGTCGGGTGACTTTGTATTAAACCCCTCCCCGGAAGCTATGGATAGCGCTGCGAATCTCAAATTTTAGATTTGTATCATACCTGTGAGAAAGTGCATCGGCGATCACATTCTCTTTACCTTGTTTATACCAGATGACATATGGAAATGTCTCAATGAACTCTATCCAACGAGCATGCCGTTTATTTAGTTTGTGTTGGCCCTTCAAGTGTTCCAAGGACTCATGATCAGTGTGAATCATGAACTCCTTAGGCCATAGGTAATGCTGCCATGTCTCCAAAGCTCGAACCAATGCACACAACTCCTTGTCATAAGTCGGATAGTTTAAGGCTGTCCTGCTTAATTTCTCGCTGAAGTAAGCAATTGGTCGTCCCTCCTGCATAAGAATTGCGCCTATGCCAATACCTGAAGCATCACATTCAATCTCAAACGTTTTAGAAAAGTTAGGTAAAGACAATAAGGGGGCATTGGTTAGCTTCTCTTTGATTAGCTGAAAAGCCTTCTCATGTTCTTCTCCCCATCTAAATCTAACGTTCGTCTTAATTACTTCGGTAAGTGGTGAGGCTATGCTACTAAAATCCTTTACAAACCGCCGGTAAAAACTAGCAAGTCCATGAAAACTACGAATATAGCCTACACTTGTGGGACTCGGCCACTTTTGGATTGCACATACCATCTCTTCATCAACCTGTATACCCTGTGCACTAACAACAAATCCCAGAAGTACAAGCTTATCGGTGCAAAAAGTACACTTTTTCAGGTTACCAAATAACTTTTCTTTCCTAAGTATATCTAAAACCGATTTCAAATGTACGGTATGATCATCTAAGTTTTTGCTATAAATGAGTATATTATCAAAATAGACAACAACAAACCTGCCTATAAATGCACGCAAAACATGATTCATAAGTCTCATAAAAGTGCTTGGTGCATTAGTCAACTCAAAAGGCATAACTAGCCATTCATATAAATCATATTTTATTTTAAAAGTAGTTTTCCATTCATCTCCTTCTTTCATTCTAATCAGATGATAATCACTCTTTAAATCAATCTTAGAGAACACACAAGAACCATGCAACTCATCTAACATGTCATCTAAGCGAGGAATATGATGATGATACTTTACCGTTATGTTGTTGATGGCTCGGCAATCAATGCACATTCGCCACGTCCTATCCTTCTTAGGTACAAGTAAAACTAGAACGGCGCACGGACACTTGCTCTCCCTCACGTATCCCTTCTCCAACAACTCACTTACCTGCCGTTGTAGCTCCTTTGTCTCCTCGGGATTGCTCCTATAGGCTGGTCGGTTTGGAATTGTCGCACCGGGAATAAAATCAATTTGATGTTCAATCCCTCGAATTGGTGGTAATCCATATGGTGTTTTCTTGGGAAAGACATCCTCAAATTCCTGCAAAAGAGAAACAACAGACCTGGCAAAGCAGGGTCAAGTTCGTCAGTGTTTAAAAATGCCGCTTTGTACAAAAGTACAATCATTAGCTGATTTGAAAACATTACTCGCTTAATCTCACTCACTTTTGCATAGAAATTCTTTTGTTTTCTCTCTGATTTTCTCTTAATGGCTGAATTTTGATTTTCTTTTTCTCTCTCATTTTGCTCAGCCACTCTCCGATTTTCACTCTCTTTCTTTTGCTCACTCTCTTTCTTTTGATCACTCTCTTTTGCACCTCACTTGATCTTCATGAACCTATTTCTGTGTCATCGGCACAGAAGTGATGGATTTTTGGTTGAGCACGAACGAGTATTTGTTGGTGAAACCATCATGTTTAACTTCCCATCGAATCGTTACGGTCAGTCTAATAGCAAATGTCCAGCTTTCACAGAAATATATCACACAAAACTTCATCTTCATATTTTTCGATTCGGAATGAAACTAAAACCTGCTTATTCACCTTTACCTCGCCACTATCATTCAGCCATTGTAACTTGTACAACCTAGGATGTTTCAGTGTGGGCAGTTCTAACTTCTCCACCAAGGTTGTGCTTGTAATATTAGTACAACTTCCTCCATCAACAATCATACTACATACCTTGTTTTCGACGTAGTACCTAGTATGAAAGATGTTCTCCCGCTGCACTTCTTCAATGTCATTTGCTTGCAAGTTTAGAAGCCTCTTGACACCAACAATTCACCTTGAACCACATATTCTTCTTCATCCACGTCCTCCAAAGATGGCATAGAGTCGGTATCGGACTCGTTATCGGTTTCGATCTCTCTATTACCCTTTATCACCATGACTCTTTTATTCGGGCATTGACTTGCTATGTGACCCCTGCCTTGACATTTAAAACACTTAATGTCACGATTTCGAGAAGTGGAAGGGTCAGATTTATCTTGAGTGCCATGGTTGATTGTGTTTTGTTTTGGCTCGAATTTATGTTTTGCAGCTGGTTTCTCCTCTTTCTTCACATGGCTCGATTTTCATGGGAAAAAATTCGAATTATGGGATGCACGTGTACCACCTCTCCTTTTGAGTTGTTGCTCCACCGTAATGGCCATGTGCACCATATTTTCTAATTCTACATAATACTACATCTCCACCCCGTCATGAATTTCTTGATTCAAACCATTCAAGAACCTAGCCATAGTAGCCTCTCGGTCTTCTTCGATATTAGCCCGAATCATAGCAATCTCCATCTCTTGATGATAATCCTCCACACTTTGGTTACTTTGTCGGAGTGTTTGCAATTTTTGTACAACTCCCGGTGGTAGTGGTTGGGCACAAACCGCTTCCTCATCACTATTTTCACCTCTTCCCATGTCTCTACCGGTCGTTCCCTATTTCGTCGCCTGTTCAACACTAATTGATCCCACCGCACAATAGTATAGTTAGAAAACTCAATTGCAGCAAGATTTACCTTTTTTTATCTCAGAGTAGTTGTGACAATCAAACACTAAATCCACCTTTTTCTCCCACTCAAGATAAGTCTCGGGATCGTTTCTTCCTTTAAACGCTGGAATTTTCATCTTGATACTACCAAAGTTGTTTTCTTTCCAATTCCTATCTTCTCTAAACAGCCCTCCATATCTCCTATTACCAACAACTGAACCCTGATCTTCTTCTTCATCAAAACCAGCCCCATAATACTCTCCATCTTCATCTCTCACACTCCGATGTTGATCTCCCTTCTATACACCTTATGAGTGTTTTGTGGCTGCTCCAAATGTGTATTCTCCATCCGATCAATCCGCTTATGTACCTGCTCCATTTGTAACCTCATCACACGCCTCATCTCACTCATCATGGCCTCCATGAGCAACTTTGGGTCAGCCATCCCTGCAGTACCTTCGGCGTTGCCTCTTTTCACTGTTGTGAGACATGATTGCTGCAAATCAATGTTAGAAAACAAAGAAAAGATCTCACACACTCCCTCACATGTTTTCACTCAAAGAATGATTCACTCTATTCCACTCGTGTTTCTCTAAGTATAATCGGCTTTTACCCTCTAATATGCTCACCACTCTTGCCATTTTCCACTCGATAATCCTCTTTCAGTTCTTTTGAAACTATTCGAACAATATTCAAAATTCCAGCAACAATTCACCAAGAACTCACCAAGAGAATTCAGGTTCAAAATGTAAGAAAACAAGGGATATGGGTGATTAGATGTTCAAAACACAATTCAGCAAAATTTCCACGAAATTTTTTTTTTGGTTTTTGGGGTGAGGTAATTTTCGGGCTTATTGGAAACAAATGAAAAAAGAATCTTTTACTCCTTTTTTTTTCGGATTTTTTTTCCCGATCTTTTTTTTCGGACCTTCTTTTTTTTTTTTCTTTTTTGGATCTTTTTTTTTAGATTCTCTCATTCGTTAATAACAGAACAAGATTTTGAATGGGGTAAAAGGAAGAAATTCAGCTAGATAAGAAAAGGAAACTAAATTTAAATGGGATAGGCAAACCTGAGATGAGAAATCGTTTGCTCTGATACCAAATGATGCGAATCCCGTCAAGAATAACGAGATCATAGAACAAAAGGAGAATCCAAGAACGTCCTCGATCCAGTGTGGATGGACCCGTTGCTTCAACAAAAATAAGAATCTCGGTATAATTGACCTCAACCCGTTATTTAATACGAAACAAGAATCTTGGTATAAGGAAGATCCACAAACGGTAGTGGAAAGCCGTTTGATAAGTAGATGATGAACACTACGGAAGAATTCCGATAAGTTTAAATAGTCCTTCAAAGAACCAAAAAGAATAAATCTCACCAATTTTCAGCAAAACTATGATATCTATTCCATTAGACGCCTATTTATAGGCTTAAAAAAAATACAAGGAAAGTTCCTACAAGGAAAATTCAAGAAATAGAATCAAAACAAAAGGAAACAATCAACCCCTTAATTTAGTTGATCAATACAAGGGAAGGTCTAGAGATAGAAACTAAACAAAAGGAAACAATTACCGCTTAATTTGGCTGGTCAATACAAGGAAAGTTCTAGAAATAGAAACAATCAGTTTTGATCTGATTCTTCTAGTAGTTGAATCATATTGATGCATCTTTGTTGAACATGTGAACCATCCTCAATGGGCCTCCACGAATTTGCTTGAGTCCAAACCTTTTAAATCAGCCCATTAAGTGCATTTTTGAATTTTTTTTCTCGTGCTCTTGTAACCGGCCCAGTTGGAACTTGAACTGGCTCTTTTGTAGTTATACCATTATTTGCATCATCCTCTCTGGGACAAAGGGTCATAGAATTGTTCTCCTTTCCCTTCCGAAGTTCAATCTTCTGCCTTTGGCTAGGTTATATTCCATTTTCTTTATTAGTTTATGAGAATTTTCATCGTAGTGGAAGAACTCGAGATTTTCCTATTCTTCTTTAAAATCTAAGCATTTCTTTTTTGCTTTCGTTACTTTCCTTTCCAATTATTATGAATTTCTGAGTTCTGTTCTTGGGAGGAATCTCGAAAATGGCCTTGCCGACATTTTCATCGTCATCACTCAGTTCGCGAAAGGACGATCAGACATGTGCTTGGAAAGAAGCTAGAGAGCATATTTTATCTAAACAATTGCTGACCGCGTCAGTGCTAGTGCTTGAGAGTTCAGAATCAACACCAGAAGAATAAGCAAATTCTAAACTTTCATTTATCACCCATTCACTATCAGAGTGAACCGTGTTATTTATATCAATGCCTTCAAGATTTATCACAATGGACTCACCATCCCAAATTACATTCTCGGACTTCGAATCTTCGGATTCTGATTTTGTATCGGCTTCATCACCGTTATCAGAGACATCTGGAGTGGGTTGATCTGGGGCATCGACTGCATCTTGATATAGCAACGTGTCGGTAAAGTAGTTTTTGACTCCTTTAAAGGGTTGCTTTTCTACGACCAAAGTCTTTACATTCCCATCTTTATCTGCATATTTCATGCACTGATGTAATGTGGCCGGCACAATGAGGTTATTATGGATCCAAGGTTTCCCTAGTAGTAGATTGTAAGACGTGTCAGTATCTATCACATAAAACGTGACTTCTGTCTTCAGATCACCAATTTGGCACTTAAATTTTATCTTGCCCAACGGTCTACTACCATTGGCATTGAATCCAAAGATAGTAGTATTGGTTGCCGCTAATCTATTTTTCGGAACTCCAAAATACCGTAGCATCCTCTGTGGCATGATGCTTAAGGCTGAGCCTGGATCAACCTGAATGTGATTGATCTCCGCTGACCCTATGTATCCTTTGTAATATAAAGGGTGGTGATTCTTATTGCTTCTAACTTGCATGTCTTCCGGAGAGAAAGTGATGCAAGGGATATTTTTACCAGCGGTCTGGTAACATGTCGAGTAATAAGATTCTTTTTTCTCAATTGTTTCTGGTATTTGCACTAGAAATACCTCTGAATCTTGCAAACTCAAAGCTTCTCTAGTCGATTTAGAAAGTTTCAGGAGCTCATACAAGGTGATTCTTGCAGGAATATTCGCTAACTACGCTAAGATGTTGAATTGAAATGACTTCTGTAAATCTTCCGCAGGCTCTTTCCCTTTTTTCTTCAGAGCTTTGTCAAACTTAAGCTCTTTTTGCTTGTTCATCTCTGGAAGTGGCTGGGATTCTGTGGCTTGCCCATAATTCTTCAAGTAGTTTTTCCCTGAACGAGTTCCAGAGGGAGGTTGATCCGCGTTAGCCACCAGAGAGTCTTTGATTTCTTCTTCTGAATACGTTAGAGTAGGAATGTCCTTGTCATCTTCATTAATTATGGAGACGACATTAGAAGTAAGGATGTTCCTTTTTCGCTTCTTTCTAGATGAATCGAAAGTTCATTGTTCATCATTAAAAAGATCTGAATGTACCCACATTATCTCCCCTCTATCAGTTTCGAAAGGGGATAATCCTTTCTTCTGCTGTTGATGCAGATCATAATTCACGATCTGCATCGTGCCTCTAGGAACGGGTTGCACTCTATCTTGAATTGTTGACTCTGTCCAGTCGGGTATTTTGCCGAACTTGAAAGTCACCATGTTAGCATCACCTTTTTCTGGTGTTCTTGAAGCTTAATGATCTTGGCGTCCACTAAAGCTTGAATTTTATCCTTGAGAATATAACAATTCTTAGTAGGGTGGTTAATAATCCTATGGTAGACACAATAATTAGGATCATTAATTCTTCCTGCTTCTTCAAGACGTTTGGACTTTGGTAGTTTCAGCATCTTCTTAGTCATGAGGAGATTAAAGATGGTTTTCGTATGCTCATCTTTGAAAGAATAATGCTTTTGAGGCACACCCGACTGAGGAGGGAGTTTTGGAAAAGACTTTGTGGGCTGCGGAGTATCAGCCACCATTGTTTCCTTCCCCTTATATCCTCTGGATCGAGGCCTATGGTTGTTGTCGTTATTTCGCCTCTATTTCTCCTCACCTCCTTCTTCTTCAAGCTTCTGTACTATTTCTTCAGCCTCCTCAGCTTGTAGAGCGAAATCTTTCCAGGCTGAGGATTTCACGGCTCCCATTTTGGCTCGAACCTTAATCGAGAGATTATGTCGGCAGGTTTCTACCAAGGTCTTCTCTGGCATCCCATGTGGACATCTGAGAGAATCATTTATGAACCTTTTAATAAAGTCCCGAGCTGACTCCCCCTTCTTCTGTTTAGTGGCCAGAAGCGCCGGCATCGATACCACCATATCGTCTTCGTAAAAACTTGTCAGGAAGGCTTTCTCTATGTCGTTCCATGAATTGATGGTTCCTGGTTCTAGCCTTCGGAACCATTCAAATATTAGTCCTGTCAAGGTACTAACAAATACTCGTGCAATAATGGGGTCGTTTCCAGCAAAATGCCCAATTTGCGACTTGAAATAGTAAAGGTATTGATTCGGCGATCCTTTACCATCGAATGGTTTGAGCTTCAATGGTTTGTAGCTCTCTGAGAATGGCATGCTCTCCCATTCTACCGGATATGGCGTTACAACGCCTAACTCTTGCAAATCACTCTTATGTATGAGAGCATTTAGTTGATTTTGGAAACTCTCCATCCAGATGGCATTCGCATTCCCTTCCTGATGCGTGGAGCGATTGTCGTCATCTTCATGATGCTCTTCTTCTTCTTCATTTGCGTGAGGAGTGTGGCCTTCTTCTTCCGCCGTCTTTCCCTTGTCAGTTTTTGGGTAATAGGGTGGCGTCTCTAAAGATGCATTCTTCATTCTTGTTTTTTCCAATTCCAGCAAAATATGCAGCATGTCTTTAATCTTGCTGATGGCATTCTGCTATTGTTGGATGCTCTTATCTTGTTCGTTTATTCTCCGGATGAATTGCTCTGAGTTATTGTTCTAGGCCATGTACACAGAGGCAGAGTCTTCCAGGAATGAATCGGACGTCTGCGACTCGGCCATAACAGATTTGGTCGTGTCTTCCTCGTCAGAGGAGACTCTGGCCATTTGTCTTTAATTCATCGGGATTGCCACTCCAGTTTTTAAGTCGAGTGTTTTGGAAAACTCCTCGCTCTTCATTGAGAACGTTCTTCAGGCCTGAAGAGTGTTCCGAGTCAGAAGCATCTCCCTCAAAGACCTTCTTCATCTTTTTTTTTTCTTCTTTTCCCCGAAACTTATCATATTGTATAATACTTCGGGATATTCGAGCTCATAGGATTCGAGCCGCTTATGTCGTCTCCTTTTTGACGGTTGGGATGAGGATATTGATGATGTTGATAGTCTATGAAAAGCCGACTGCCTAGGATGGGTTGAACAATGACAATGTAATAGTACTGCATTAATCAGCCGTTCGCAATGGCAGTGAGATGCATGGAATTCTTCTCTCTTTCTTTTTAGAAGTTCCCAAAAATCTCTTGCATTGGAACTCTTGGTGGTGGTGTCATCTTTGAAAGATAGCCTCGGGACAGGAGTTCCTATTTCGTTGAAGGCTCTCGAAGCAAGTCTCACCCTAGCTGGAACAGTGGGTGGGATAGTTTTAGCCTTTGAGATAGGCTCCTTGCCGCTCGCAAGCTCTCCGCGAGTCTGAGGTTCGCGCGCTCTTTCCATTGCACGATCATGCTTTCCCCTCGAAGTTCGAGGGATGCGAATGTAGATTCTGCGTTTGTAATCATAAATAAATTTGGTGGATTTATTCCGTTTCCTATAGGAAACGCGAGTCAACCCTTCCACGTCTTGATTCCCCGTAATCTCGCACTTTGGCCTCCATACTTGTACAGTAAGCCTTTGCGATGATGGGTTGGCGGTTTCCTATTGTTGTATGGTCTTGCGAAGAGCACGAGCTTTATTTCTTCTTAGATTCCTTCTCATTGTACGAGCAAGAGGAGCCTCCTTCCCCACATCATAGTCCTGAGGAGTAGATAATTTTCATTTCCCCTTATTTGTAGTGGGGATCCTGATCCATTTTGCTAGGGAGATCAGGAGTCATATCCAGAACTATCTTAAATGTTGGTGAAGAGGACTTTAGACCAGTTTGGTCTATTGAATCTTTTGCCTGAGTTGAAGCCCTTGAAGTCTCCTTGGAGGTTGAACCATTGGAGATCTTACAGCATCCTCGTAAGGAAGTAGGGCTCTTGGAGCCGAAAGAAAGGAATTCTTCAGACTTTTCCAGGTCAACCTCGATGGTGAGCGAATTGTTCAGGTTGCCAACCAGAATGTTATCGGATTGAGCCACTATCAGATCACCGGAGGTGATGGCAGTCCCCAACGGAGTCGCCAATCTTCTGTTTGCCATAAAATTGTAAATAATTCTCTATTGAGTTATTTCAATAAAAGACTACAATTCTAACGGTTTCCTGTTTACAAAAGATGAGGAAAAATCAAATTCCTCTTTGTTTAAAGCTGGGTACTTAGGTAACTGTGGAGGACGATCTTACTCTCCATTGACACTCCGTACAAACTCTTTCAATTGGCAAAAAGACTCTGAACTTCTGATCACAAAGGATAGTTTAAAAAGAAGATGATCGATCCCTTCTTTTTCTGTTTTCTTGCTTTTTATAGGGGTTTCAAAGCAATGTCCCCGTCACATTCGTTCAACTGTTAGCTCCACTAATTGAGTGGTTCCATCATATTCATTAGGCAGTTACCTCCACGATCTAAATAATGCCGCCATACTCGTTCGGCAGTTGGCTCAACGATCTGAAGTGGCAACTTTCCTTGCTCGGGTCGGGTGATTTTGTATTAAACCTCTCTCCGGAAGCTATGGATAGCGTCGCGAATCTCAAACTTTAATTCATGGATCTGTTCTGTCGTAGTTGGGTCGTGAACCTTGGATTTTAGATTCCCAGATCTACTGAATTGCGGACCTCAACCTTGAACTCGTGAATCTGCCTTGTTTTGACAGAAGATTCCAGAATGTTTTGCCGACAGCGACGAGCTAGCTTCCCTCGTCATTCCTTATTTATTGAAGAGAGCTACGGATGATCTATTGAAGACGAGTAGAGTGGTGACGAACAGCCGAAAGCAACGATCAATCGTCATAGAAAATCTTGATCTCGAATCCATTTTAGCACCTGCTATTGATGACCATGCGAGGGTATCGACAGTGAATTTCTCAAAAGCGTCACTGCAGTCTCGTGGGGAAGTAAAGCTTCTTGATCGCTCGTCAGCAGACTGTATAGGGCCATCCTTCCCTTCATCAGTCTACCATGGTCTATCACAACATAGGACCCTTGCGGAAAGAGCAAGGGCTACGGCGGGAGCACCCTAGGAAGTGATTTGTGAAACTGAAGTGAGAAGTCCACTCCGTGAAACTTCACATGATTTCTCTCCATTTTCATAGTGGAAGTCGGGGAACGAAAGGTTTATAGAGTGATTGAGGGAAAACAAAACAGACGGAATGACGTGATTGTACCCACTATTGAAGATAGTCTTTTATTCCGAATCAGTCGGTACTTCTGAATAGAGTCGTCAATTCAAAGCTCACTGTCTTTGTGCGTGGGGAGTCGAAGACGTGTCGGGGAACATTCCACCTCTTCTGCACACCAATCCTCAAAAATTGTCCGATGAGTCAGTCCAGTGTCGAAAAGAATTTGTAAGTCTAAATAAGGAGAGCAAAAAGCGCCCTCAGGGAAGAAGGCATCTCTTGTTGCATGGTCAGCAGCAGCGTCATAGAGCGGGTCACTGGACGTGAAGGTGATGGAGTTGATCCATCTCTTCGTCAATAAAAAGCACATCGATTTTTTTCTCCAGCCTGATGAAGCGCTTTCTTCAACGCCTAGGCCGTCTAGAGTCAATGCAAGTTAGCCTAGAAGCAGACTCAGGTAGAAGATATGTCGCCAATGGATTCTTCATTCGACGTACAGGAATATACGTCAACGTCAAGGCTACGGCAAGCCTCTTTACCTATCGCATCCCACAAACCATACGTATGTTGTGCAAAACTGTGTTGTTTAGCGGATTGTCACTCGACGGACTAGGGTTCTATCTTCCTCCTCCCGAAACGACGATCCGAAAAAACTGCTCTGACAACGACGGTCTACTCAAAAGTTGTTTTGACAGTCGCATCGTAGAAAATCTCTAATCGAGTCAATAGAGATGTCATTTTGCTAATCTTCGATCTTCAAAAGAAAAGGGAGGATTTCTGAGCCGACGAGAGCCAATGATCCTGCAACTACGTCCACGTGAGACTTTGTGAGCAGGAAGAATTGCTTTTCCTTATTTTTTTTTGTTGGATAAACCGTAGCCTTAGCTCCGACGACCGACAGCTTTCGCTGATGAAGCTCTTGTTATCATCACAATTTCGATACCCATTGGCTCTCTAGGAGAAAAATCCCAGACCACAAAGACTAAAAGAAAGGCTACAACAGACTGATGAAAAACCACAACCTCGGGAGCAACATGAGGCGCTTCAAATGGAACAGTTTTAGGTAAGCCGGTACCACCTCCTTCTTGCTTCTTGCCTCAGTAGACACCCTATCAAGAATCGTCAGACACGTACTTCATCGACATCTATATGCTATGCTGACCTAGCACTCCTGACGATTTGGGTAGGTACGGTCTGTAGGTCGACGAGTCAGGGTGGAACTTCACCCACCAACAAAAGGTAAACCGACGGGGGCATCGTTCCATCAGCATCGCGTCTTGTGATCTTTGGCCAGACAACATTCTCTCTCTCGGTCCCTGAATGCTCTAGTTTATGGTCAGTCAGTGTATCCCCATCCCTTTCATAGGTGACAAAGAAAAGAGTTTTCCGGTAGGTCTGTGTTCATCTTATCTTATTCTTCCTCCTCCTGGCCAATGACTCTATCAAGAATCATCAAACATGTACTTCATCGACATCTGTATGCTATGCTGACCTAGCACTCGTGACGATTTGGTTAGGTACGGTCAGTAGGTCGACGAGTCGGGGTGGAAGTTCACCCACCAACAAAAGGTAAACCAATGGGGGCATCGTTCCATCCACATCGCGTCTTGCAATCTTAGGCCGGACAACATTCTCTCTCTCAGTCCCAGAATGCTCCAGTTTATGGTCAGTCAGTGTATCCCCATCCCTTTCATCGGTGACAAAGACAAAGAAAAGAGTTTTCCGGTAGGTCTGCCTTCATCTTATCTTCTTCTTCCTTCTCCCTGCCAACAATCCATGGCTAAATCAATGAAGAGTGTATGTAAATAGACATCTGAGTCGCGGGATTCGCTCGACGTTCTCGTTCGACGACTTTTCAACCGCTCGACATAAGACCGTCCCACAAGCAACCTTTCGGTGCTCTAGTCACGACGGCTCATGGGATTCGTCTGCTTCTCAATAGGCGTCGTTTTTGGTTGTTAGGTAGCCACTTTCTCTCTGTCGAAATTCCAGACATAAAAGCCTGGGTCCCTGCAATGCAAACAAATCCCGCAGGAAGAGCAACATAAAGAGGTGCGCTGACTGACCATGGAGATGGAGATATAGCTGGTTGCCTCGAATAGGCAGCGATAAGAGACCGTCATAGATTGGGGATATCCCAGAGAAATGGTGGTAGAGAAGGACCTAAATGACACGGAGAAGGCATCCCAGGTGGTTAGAACTGACGAAAGAGCCATCGTTCTACAGGAGCCATCTCTTATGGGTTGGAGAAGGAAGATCCTGAACTTCATTAAGAAGAATGGTTGGCCCACCACACCGCCGGTACTGCTGGGTTAGCTTACCATCACAAAAGACTCAATCGAATTGGGAAACTTTCACTTCCATCTCCGCGTACATTGACTATTTCATTATATACACCATTCATCGGTTTGGATTTCAATCATCGTCGAGACGGTCTTTAGCCTATACTCCCGAGGCTGATCTCAGAAGAGCAGGGTATCTCCGGCTTCATCACTATACAGTCTTGGGGCTTTACTTTCTGAAGCTCTGTCACTGGCTTGACTCTCCTGGTAGGTTATGGATGGCTCACAGGCAGTCATTTTCCCTCTCTGGCTGGACAATCTCGTGTGTTGGTGATGGTGCTGGACGGATGATGCATCGACCATGCTGACCGTCGGTGGGTGCACCTTGTGATGATGTAGATGTTGACGTCGTGTGATTGACAAAGGATCGTCTACCGATTCCTTGGTCGTCGACCTGCGACGATGGGCATTGATCTCGTTTCAGCTGGTCCACAGTCATTTCACCATTACCGCTGACAGCTCTTTCATAGCCTAGCCAGGTCTACAACTGACTAACCTACTACCTCTGCTTCCTTTTTCTTCCTATTACCGACAAGCCAACTGAGAGTTCTCCAAACGATTCGTCGACTGTTGCTTTTGTCGAGTCCTGCTTTCGATTCTCAACTGCATTTACCGATGAACAAATTAGAAGTTGATGGACGAGAAAGAGAGTCGACGTCATTGTCTAGATCAGTTGCGGAGTCAGCATTCTATTGCTGAGGAACCCATCTTTGGTGATCATCGTCGTTCTTCGCCAGACTGCAGATCCCACAAGGTCTGTCTACCAGTGCTGATTCACCTCTCGGTGTGCTCCGATGTATGTCCCATTTTACTCATCAGTGCATCTCCTTTCTTTGCTATAGATAGTGTAGGTCGAAGACCCTATCTCATAGATGTTGGGATAATCATATGAAGCCACCGTCACTGTGACGCATAGCATCTTTGCTGGACTCTCTCTTTTGCACAAGAGATCGAGTTATCTCGTCGAAGACTAGTGTTCCGGCCAGACCACAGCTGTCTCATGTTCATAGTAGTGACTTCGGGCTCGACGTGGATAGGGAGATGGATCATGGATGTCCGAAGATAGAACATAGATCTGAGTCACATTTGAAAGCCGCGTCGGATGGCATGCCACCGGTACGGTTTCCTACCTCAGAACAAGAATTGTTGTTCATAGGACAAAGTGATTACAGCATACCCAACCCATCAAAAGCCATAGATTTTTCGCGGTGCCAACCGTCGCGAGTCTGGAATGAACAGTTTCTGACCATAAATGTTCTATGGCCATACTATGATGAAAGAAGACACTCTTTGTTGTGGAATGAAGTCATGGTGCACACTATTTTAAACTAAGAAGCAGATCAGAGGAAGGAATAAGCTTAAGAAAAAAGAAGTTCGGAAAGGCTCTCTGCCTCCTCCCTTCATCTGATGTCTTTATTTATAATGTTTCAAAAGACGTCCTTCAGATAGGAAGGAATCTTTTACAGAGTTTCTTTACAAAAAGATGTACAGGAAAAAGGACTGAATTATTGTCCTTTGTACAGTAAAAGGTTACATTATTGTCCTCTATGGGTCCCTCTTTTGCTGATTGATGTCCTTTTGTCTGCTGGGGAGATAAGGAGGAATCTTAGGATGAGTAGATGCTGAGTGGAATGGGCCCACCATGCTTTTAGTCTTGCATGATGTTTTGTAGAGCATCTTCATCAATGGCTTCATCCTGGTCATGGTCTTCATTAAGAGGGTCTTGGTTAGCACCAAGATCTTCATCATCAGTTCTTTCCAGGTCTTCATAGAATTCTTCTTTTGCTTTGGAGCCTATTTTGCCCAATTGTGTAGAGTTTAAAAAGGACAAAACTCTGGAAGTTTTATTTTCTGCAGGATCGATTGGTCCTACAAAATCATAAAACAGGACATTGTCTTCTATTTTGATAGAATGAGCTCCATTGATGACTTTGATATATGCTTCATCGAAGAATTCTTTTGCAGCCTTCTTGGTTTCTTCTTCTAGGTCAAGCACAGGCAGTGCTTCACATGTGGGAGAGGGAACATAATTGAAGTTATGAAGTTCCCATATTTGGTAGGAAGGATAGACTTTAATATATCTTCTTTCCTCCCAGGTACTCCAGATACGGAAGAAGAATGTTGTCTGGTACCATGTTGTATAGGCTTTGATGATCTTCAGACAAATAGGCGGAATGATATCTTGGAACTCTTCAGGATGAGATGAATTGAGGAAGAGTTCATGGACAAGACCCAATTTAATGGCCTTGGCACACTGTTTTATTTCTTGAAAGCCAGTAATAATTCGAGGAGAATTATTTTTGTTGAAGATGAGCTTGCTCTCCTGAAGGATGGAGATAACATCTGTAGCTTCCAATTGTCTAAAGAAATCCCTTAACTGGTTGTCAGGGATCATGTTTTGTTGGTTTAAGCCAATCATCTTGTGAACTGTGATCTCGGCTTCCAACTGTCTGGTTTTCTCTGTTTGTATTTTACAAAGTTCTAGTAATTTGTAAAACTCAGGTAAGGGATGGTATACCTGATCAGAGATTTCCAAATCCTGGATTATATCTCTCAGGAATGTCTGGTCTTGAGTAGAGCCTTGGAACCAAGTTCCCTTTCTCTGCTCTAGATCTGTACTCTGAGCTGTAAGAGTATAATTGCATAAGTCTTGGACTGTCTTTGTAATGTCCTGCTTCTCTGTCTTCTCTTGTAGGTAATGGTTATACATAGAGAGCACCATTTGCTCAATCTGAGATAACCAATATTTGGAAGAGTGGAAGTCATTGGATTGAATGGCACGGTAGCATCCATTCAGTTTATCATAGATGTTGGAGTTGGTTGCCTTGAGGTCGGTATTATACCAATCTCGTACAACTGCTGCTGCTGTAGGTCTTGCTGGTTGTCCTGTCTGGACTCTTCTTTGTGCTGAAATAATGTTGCTGTATGTTGGAGTAGAATTGTTGACTGGTAGTACAGTCATTCCCAGAGGGGGGAATGATTTGGCCTCGGTAGAGGTGCCAGTTTCCTGGTTTGTAGTATGGCTTGCTCCTTTTTCAGGGGCCTTCTTTGAGGTGTTACCTCCCGTTTGTGACGGGGTCTTTTTGCTAGCTTCAATGGTGATCCATTTGGCTTTTTCAGCCACGGACTTGAGCCTTTTCAGGCGTTCGTCGTCCATTGTTAGGGTGCCTAACAAATCTGCAATAAGTTTAGTATTTTTTAAGAAATTGAAGTATCTTAAGAGGAAGAGGTACCAATTCTTCTTCTTCTTTACTAATAAAAAGAGTTTGAGTGTATGTAAGGCATCATAATGTTCTCCTGGAAAAATTAGTATTACTATAGAATTTATCCATTTTTGGAATGTTTGTGGGGTATTTTTTAAACCAAATGGCATTACAAACCACTCATAGTGTCCTTGGGGACAACTGAAAGCAGTTAATTTTATAGATTCTTTATTGGCTAATCTTACTTGCCAAAACCCAGATTTAGCATCAAATTTACTATAGTATTTTGATCCTTGTTTCTGTTTTATCAATTGTTCTGTAGCAGGTATAAAATAGCTATCAAACTTTGTATAGCTATTTAATTTTCTATAATTAATGACCATTCTGGCCTTTCCTCTTACTTGTTCTGCATGTTTTCTGACTAGAAAAGCAGGTGATGAGTGAGGACTGCTGCTAGGCTGTATTAATTTAAGAGATAAAAGCTCTTTTATTTGAGCTGAAAATTCTTGTTTATCTATAGGGGATACCATTATACTGTTTGATCTTACATTAGTATTTCTGTATTGATCTAGTAATGTAGGGGTACAGTATCTTGGTGCTTTAAAGTATAATAAAGGCTTAAGCATACTGTGTATGATTTTTTCTGTAGCATAGAAGATAGTAAATGCATAGTAAATGCAGTTGTTTTTGTTTTGGGTGGAACTGAGTCGTTCACCACGTTGGGCTGCCGTATAAGATGAAGTTAAGGGTACCGGAAAAGGAACCCGGAGAATTTGATGATTATCAAAGGGAAAAATTTGAGAATTGAAAAGGGCATAATGTCGTAAGTTATTCATGCCGACTAAGCAATTGACATTAAAATCAATTGGTAGTAAAGCAAATTCAAATGTATAATGATGAGGGATATTATGAATATCCGGAATAGAAATGGGAAGATTTGCTTTATGAGTAATAAGGACAGGTCTGCCCATAAAGTCATTTAAGCTTGCTTGCTTTTCTAGAGTTAGCCACAATTGCTTAGGAATAAATTTTTCATGTATAAGACTAGTTTCAGCACCTGAATCTAGTAAAGTATGTAAAGTAAGACAAGAGTCATCAGGAAATAATAATGTCATGGGAATGTATATGTGTAATTGAGGTTTTTCCTTAAGAAGATCCGACATTTGATAAACCAAATGAACTAGATGGTAATCGTATGATATGTTGGTCTTCTGATTTCTTTTGAAGATCAAGGATTCTTTGAGTCCTTCCTTCAAGAGGAGTATTCTCTAGGGTAGACATGCTAGGTCTAGCTTGTTCTACCAAAATATTGGAATTTCGATATTCAGTAGTACTGAGACTTCTTGGAATACTGGGATTGATAATTGTGGTAGAAATAGTATTGCCTGAAGCAATAAATGTTTCTATAGGGAGATGTGACTTTGGTTTCAAAGTTTTCAAGAAAATTTGCATCTCATTATCATATCTCAGATGTCTTATATTGACCAATTTTGGTTGGATTATCTTTCCATTCCCAACCTCAAAGAGTTTAATAAACTGTGTAGGTGTAATAGATCTAAAAGTAGATGTTTCGTTTAGTGCTAAACAATGTTCCCATTGTATTCCCAATACTTGAGATCCAGGAAGCATTTCGATTCCTTTTAAATTTATAGAAAGAGTACAAGCCTTTTCTATATTTGTGTCATATAAACTGATACAAAAATCAGGATGTATATTTACTCCAAATATTCTATTTGCCAGATTGGATTTTGCTCCTCCTAATATACTATTTAGAGGATTATTGATAATTCTTTCATCACAGCATATTATCATAATAGGTGTGTCTATTCCGGATCTGAATAGACCAGTAATCTTTATTTGAATCAATCCAATATGTAAATATTTCTTCTTAGGATATTTTTGCTTCAGATTTTCTATCTGATGATAGTTTAGCAATTTTATAGAAGTAAAATCTTCATCTCCTTTTAGTTCTATATTTCCTTGCATTCTTTCGAATATATAGGTAGGTTTGTTTGTCCATAAAGATTTGAATTTGGACTGAGGTTTATATACCTCTTCTTGTTTAGCATGTGGTATTGAAAGTTTTAATCTTTCAATATCTTCATCAGTTACTTCATAATGTTCCCCTTGGCTATTTTCAATACTTGTATTATGAATCTCTTGAGGTTCTTTTTCCTTCAATGTATTCATATATACTTTGTATTCAAACATAGATTCTTTTGAAGATTGTCCAGGGGTAAACTTTGGACTAAGAGGTGGAGATGTTGAAAGTAAAATATCTTGATTAACTTTTACCAATGCTAAATCTTCGTATTTATGGATTATAAGTATTCCTATAGGAGTACCTAAAGGAATTTGATATGGATTATCATCTAAACTTGTACTTTTCATTATTATACTTATGTTTTGATCTGTCATAGATTCTATTATTCCATAAGTAATGAAAATATTTCTAAGAGCATGATGTCTTAGATTTTTAATTTCTCCATAATATCCATAAGGTATTCTTATAATCAGATCTAAGTAAATTTCTATAGACTGATATCTTCTTATGCTATAATGATTGTTAGCATATAGAATATGTCCGGGAAATTTTAATGATTCCCTTTTGGGTAATATAGTAGTTTTAGACAGGGGTATAACCTGTATGAAATGGTATGTTTTATTCAAGGTTAACATGTTTATATTGAATTCTTCTGTTTCAGAAGAATCTGAATTTAAAGGACTTTCTTCATATATGGTTTCTATCTCGTATATAGAAGAATTATCACTAAGGACTTCTTCTATGGTTCCAGTATGGATGTCATACATTTCTAACTCATTTAACCATATTGTTTTGATGTTTACTCTACATTCAGTAGCATAATGTCCTTGTTTTCCACATTTAAAACATGTACAATTCTTTTTCATACCTGTTTGATTTGTTTTGATAAACTTTCGTTTACTAAATTTCTTTGACTTTTTGTATTTCTCCTTATTTTCAGGTTTCCATTTCTTTCTGGATACCTTATATTTTTTCTTGTTATGCTTTTTGAATCTAGATTTGTAGTCTTTGGATTTTTTTCCCATATTTTGTTTTCTTGGGAAAGAATGGTTTGTTGAACCCATATACTGGAGGACAACCAAACTGATAATTGATATCCGGATCATACTTAGGACAACAAGAAGTTTTAATGTCAGATTTATGTATGTATTTGGATAGATGACTATTTGCCTTTTGTAGCTGGCAAGTTTTCTTAACAGTTTCCATACAAGCTTTCTTTAAAGCTCCTGTATTGTGTGGAATTCCTCCAGCTCTAAGACTGTTATATTTTTTCTCTATCATGGTATCCCATGGTATAGGTAACTTAGAAAAAAAGGCTGTTAGCCAGAAGATTTTCTTATCTAAGGTATTCAGTTTAAAAATATAACTGATGTATAAATTAGCAAATTCTTCTAAGTAACAAATGTTACACAGTCTTAGTTTAAGAAGGATATTTTCATCTATGCTTTCAGCATTAATATCTTCTCCTGTTAAGTCTCCATATAGACTTTTGCAAATACTATGTAAAGCTGTCCTTCTAGATTCATGGCTATTTAGAGCTATTATCTCAGTTGGGTATAATTTTTCATATTGTGTTAGCCACCTTAAGGCTATTCCCTGCCAATATCCGCAGGCTAATATTACAAAGTCTTGGTGAGGGATTCCCTGTGGCATTAGGGTATTTGTCCCAACCATTAATTGTTCCCAATTGAGTATATAATCTCTTAATGCATTTGTTGGTATATTATCAACATTAAATATTAATCCTGAAGTATCAGTTTGATGTCTCTTTCCTTGTTTATAGATATAGGAATCTACATAGTTTTCATCTGTATCTCTATGATACATATTTTCTTCAGTAGTAATAGGATGTGGTGGATTTTGTCTACCTGTAGAAGTCATTTGGGTAGAAGATTCCCCACGTTCCATATTTATATTATATAAATACTGCTCCTCGTTAGAGGGTATATTTGATATATGATAGTCCTCGTTAGAGGGTATGTGGTATAATTCCTCTGACCAAGAGGCTTCCTCGTTAGAGGGTTGTGATAATAGGTCAACATCACCATACTCCTCATTAGAGGGTATTTCATCAATAATATCATCATATTCAGATAAATCATCACCAAAAGAATCTGATGCAGAGATATAACTTTCATTATCAGAAGAGCTTTTTGAATAATATTTTATTGAAGCAGAATTTTCTTCATAAAATTTGAAAATCTCTTTAGAAGTAATTTTTCCTTCTATTTCTTCAACTAATAAGGTTTTATATTTCAAATATTTCTGATAATCAATTTCATCTAAGTTTGTTTCTTTCAAACTTTTTGAAGATGTTTTTATCATTCTAACAGATCCAAGTTTTTCTTTTGGAGAAGAAGAAAATGATGGAAAACTTAAGAAGGTTTGTATAGTAGTTAGTTTTTTTGAAACTAAATAGATTTGATCACTTAAATAGTTTAACAAACTATTTTGTTGTTCTATTGTACCATTACTAGGAAGATGAATACTATGTTCATGAGTATTTAGACTGAAAGGACATTCATATGTTTCAGGAAGAACTAAAGCACGAGACATCCTTTTGAGAATGTTCTTATGGACTTAGACACGTTATTTCCTTCCTTTCTTTTACTAAATTAGATAACAGTATCGCTTTGACCCTGATCTCTCCGGCTAAGTAACCTCTAGGGGTGGCTTTCTCCCTAAAGTTAGGCAGCCATAACTGAAGCGTCCCTTCCGGACATATAGTCAACCACAAGCACTATTACCAGCTTCAGAGAGATAGAGCACAGCCATGTTTCGTTTCCTACCTCATGGCGTAAGATACTATTACCTAAAATAGCTTAAGAAATTAAGGAAATAACATGCCTAACAAGTTTAGCCAGACATGGCTAAGTTAAGGATACTTACAAAAAAAGAAGAACGGAACTGCACAAGGCTCTGATACCAGTTTGCAGGAGAGCTTCTGCTCCAGTACAAAGCTCTACTATTTATTCACCACAGAGGAAAGTTGATGAAATAAAATGCCTCTGGACAGTATCCCCCCTTTCCACAGAACAATCAACAAGAGAAAGAAGTCGAGTCATCGACTGGAACAAAAATCGCATTGGAGACCAAAAGCGAAGTGGGATCGGAACACACCTACAGGCCAAAGAAAGAACACAACCCATAGAGGAGAGCAATAGAGAGCCTCTGGGCCATGGGGATCGGAAGAAAAAAAAAGACATGCTAAAGAGAAAGAGAGCCACGCCGGCCCAAAGGGAAGAGATGTGGTTGAGTGTTCCCAGTTCCCTGTGCATCGAGAGGAAAGAGGAAAGCTTTTCGTTCTCCAATTTGGAGAAGAAAGAAAAGAGTTAGGGCAGTGAAGGCAGTCTCGTGAATCAATTCATAAAGAGAAGGTGTTGAAGTCCTAGAGAGGTCTGGTAGCCATCACAATCTGACATGAGACTCGCTACTTGTGAAAGTAAATAGACGAATCGATAGCCCGAGCGTGCCCTGTTCCTTTTCTTCTTCCTCCGAGGAAGGCTGCTGTGGTAGAAGCATGGAGGTAGCACCCCTGGCCGGAGCAAGGAGGGCTCCGATGGTGTGGTGGCAATAGAACCCCTAACTATTCGAGTTGGAAAGCAAGCAGGAAAGCGCGATGGAGTTCATGACGTTCTCTGTCAATCTCTTCAAGATATGCTATGTCTACTCTTTTTCCTGAGTTGTAGTTACGAGTGTCGAGTTGCTGCCGTCGTTCGGTTGATGAGGAAAAAATCGAAGCTCGTTCGTACTCCTTTCCAGCCTATGCTTCTACTGAGGCTGATTCATCATTGCTTTATCATCGAGAAGTGTCGAACGATCTTTCTTCTACCTATGCACCAAAAACACCAAAAATGTCGACTTGTGATGCTACACTAGTCCATGTTTTTGGCAGGCCATGCATCCCATCAGCATATTTGACGAAATCGGACAAGACAATGATGGTTGGCCAGTCATGGAAATGCCTTCTGATCAGCCAGCGCACTTTATTTCTGCATTTTTCTGTCAGGGGGATTTCTGAGGCACGCACGCCACGCTGGTCTTTGTTGTTGTATAGGGGGATATTGAGCCTGACACTACACTTTAGTCTGACGGAGGACGATAGTGGACCACGCGCAGTGGAATCCTCTGTTCATGCTTCTCCCCGACGAAAGCGTCACCCTTTTTTCTCCGCGTACCAGCACGTCATTGGCATTGGCACCTATGTGGACCAGCTCTTTCTATCCCAATCTGACGATGACCTCCATCTGAGATTTTCACTGACGAAAAGAAAATAGAATGACTTCACGCGTCCGGACATAGAACCTTCGGAAAGAAAGTCTATGGTATGATGCGTCAGAGAGAACAAAAGGATACTAGAGAACAAGCTAGGACTGATGGAAAAAACTCTTCCCTTCACTTCACGTACGACGTTTACGGACACAGTAGCCTTCCGAAAGGGAACTTTGCTCACAAGTGCAGAGGCGGTCAACATCTGCTTTGATGAAGGTTCAATACCATTTGGAAAGAGGAAAGATGCATCAGAAGGAGTTTTTAGAGCATGACTGAGAAATCATTTTGCCATGCAAAAGTAGGCAAATAGGCCGACGGAACGAGGATACCAACGCATGTGTTGATAACTGACACGAACGCAGGGAAGAGAGGCGTGCGATGGGTGAATGCAAGCTGCAAACTACATTATTCGACAATGAAATTTGGGCTTTTCTCACTCGCGATTCACGAAAAGGGAATTCTCCTCTGGAAGAAGAATACGAACACGATGCAGACGATGAAAAGACAAGTTTACACTGGTACTCCAATTAGCGGATTCTCTGTCACAATAGCAAAGAGAGAATTGAATACGCACCAGAAAGAGCCTACTCAATATACTCGTCACAAAGGAAATAGGCATCGTAAACAGCGGATGGACATCTTGCAGGTATAGAATCCGCTTCCTAGAACGGATACAAAAAATCCTCTCGCGGGAAGCCCGGAATCATTTCGCAAGATGCAGCTAGGTCAACTTGGTCAACCACTGCTGCCCATATCTGCTTTACCGCAGGCGGTGGATCCATCCATCTTTCTCTTATGGCTCATACATATGATTCTGTAACTAGATTTGTCCGTCGATCAGAGGGGTTTGGGAAGGGGAGAGTGGGTATGTACGTCAGACGAAATATTAGGGACTTTTGCTGGACTTCGAACTCTGCTATTGATGGTGTTGTTGGCCATTCTACTGGTGGTTCCAATCTCGACCCCGATCTGACATCTCAGATTCCAACATCTGTCGAAATCTGTTGTCGCTTACGTCGCAAAGCTTTCGTCGCCTTATCATCTCAAAAGCTTTCGTCACCCTATCATCTCAAATCAACATCTTTCGCTCGCTCTTTGTCCCAAGCCTGTCTGGTGCCCAACACTCCACCCCGACTGTCAAAGGAAGGTTTGTAACTTGCCTGTGAGACTACACCAATCAGGGAGATCTCCGGTCATGGGTCGGTTGGAGACTAACAACCCAACCAATGAAAAGAAATCAGCAGCCATCTGATCTTAGGTATGCATCCTGACTCTACAATGGAAGTTCGATATATACCTGGAAGAGGTTTTCCGGGTCGGTCTCTCTCTCTCTCTCCGTTCTTGGGAAGGCCTTCCTTCGAAAGAAAGACTTCCGTCTTTGGGTTTGAGCTCAGAGCGGTGACGTCTCAAAACAAGAGTGACTAGAAAACTGGTTTTTCCAGAATCATCTCCTTCGATGGGGTTTATTCTCTGTCATAGGCCTGTCATCGTCTGTATGGTGTGAATGACTTCCTTTTTCCCTTGCTAGACTTAGTCAGGATTCGAGATGTAAACTCACTTCATCACCGACGATATAGGTTCGTCAAGCTGAGAAGGAGCTGGGCAGATCTGCCACAAACAAACGTCTATGTCTTTATTATAGAAATGCGGATAGGCAGGCGATGAGTCGGGACCTACGAAGAAAACGAAAGTGCGCATGGGAGCACGTGATGCTTTCGAGCCTATTGCAGTTTGCTGGGCAAAGAGAGATGAGTGGGGCGATTTAGTGTCTCTAGGATAGGACAAGAAAAGCACAATGTCTGCTTCGGCTTGGGCAGTACTTAATCGTCAAAAAATAGGAGACACAAAGAGTAGAGTCGTGGAAGCGACACCTGGGGGTAAGAATCTCGGTAACATCAACGTCATTTATATAGGGCATTCCACAGAGGAAAGTTGATGAAATAAAATGCCTCTGGACAGTATCCCCCCTTTCCACAGAACAATCAACAAGAGAAAGAAGTCGAGTCATGGACTGGAACAAAAATCGCATTGGAGACCAAAAGCGAAGTGGGATCGGAACACACCTACAGGCCAAAGAAAGAACACAACCCATAGAGGAGAGCAATAGAGAGCCTCTGGGCCATGGGGATCGGAAGAAAAAAAAAAGACATGCTAAAGAGAAAGAGAGCCACGCCGGCCCAAAGGGAAGAGATGTGGTTGAGTGTTCCCAGTCCCCTGTGCATCGAGAGGAAAGAGGAAAGCTTTTCGTTCTCCAATTTGGAGAAGAAAGAAAAGAGTTAGGGCAGTGAAGGCAGTCTCGTGAATCAATTCATAAAGAGAAGGTGTTGAAGTCCTAGAGAGGTCTGGTAGCCATCACAATCTGACATGAGACTCGCTACTTGTGAAAGTAAATAGACGAATCGATAGCCCGAGCGTGCCCTGTTCCTTTTCTTCTTCCTCCGAGGAAGGCTGCTGTGGTACAGTTCAGCAATGTTGTGATATAATCTCATTGTGTTAGCAGCTATACTTATTCTAAGATTTTTGTTTGTGATGTTTATTGTAACAACTTAATTTCATCCCAAAATGAATGTGTTGTGTTTGTCTCATTTTTCTATATTTTTGTGATTTTCTTAAAATTTTTAAGATAGTCACTTAAAATAATATTATTTTAATCACCGGTGGGTCCTACACATATGTTTACTAGTCTTTTTTTTTACTTGTAAAGATGAAGTTTGACTTTTTTTGGTTTAATTTAAATTAAAATTATAACCTTAAACAACTCTAATAACCTATTATTAGTATTTATTTGTCCTATACCTATTTTGTTTTATTCACCCATACCTTATTTTACCATACTTGTCCTTTGGACAAACATGACAAACCATCATCTAATCCCCCGTATTCCTCCTTTATTATATCTTTTTCTTCTCTTCCTTTCATTTGTTTTCTCCCTCATTTTTCATTCATCTCTTCATTTTATTTTTTACTCCAACTCAACAGAAGAAGAAGAAAAGAGAAGAAGCAGAAGAAAATGAGAAGAAGTTATTTAGCCTCAAAATAGGTTTATCTTCCTACCCATCAAGGCAAGTAAAATCACATCCACTCTCATGTTTTATTTATAACTCTAATTGTTTATGGTTAACTTAGAATCTTGATTTGTTAAAACTTAAAAAGATAATATCTCTATGAAAAAAAATCTCTATGATTATTCTAGAAAAATAAAAATATAATTTTTACACTTTACTCTATGTTTATGTATCGAATTTATTATTTTATTTATAATCTCTCATTCTTAAACTACAAATTGTAAAGTTAAACTATATGCTAAATTTTTAAATTATAAAAATGTCACATTTATGAATGTTCATCATATTGGATATAAATTTGAAATTTTCTACATAAATTCTTTGTGTATAATATAATGATTTAAAAATCATTTTCCACTTGCCATTAGAAAATAGGTGTAAATATATATATATATATATATATATATATATATATATATATATATATATATATATATATATATATATATATATATATATATATATATATATATATATATATATATATATATATATTCATAATCATGTTTTAAAGAGAAGATTTCAGATGAGTTTATATATTAAATTGTTAAAATATTTCTTTTATACGAGATATTATGTTAGGTCATAATTCTTTTTATGCTAATCCATGTTTACTTGAAAAATATATACATTAGTAAGATTTAATAAATTTGCTACTTTCCATACCATGAAATCATTTTAGAATTTGAAAAATTCATACATTGTTAAAACAATTGTTATAATAGTGTTAAGCCTATTTAATTTCTATTTTTACAATTTAGTACCCACTTACCTAATATGTGTTTATATGCATAATTGTATATGTATGATTCACATGCATGATCATCAAAGATATTTTTACACCCTAATACCCACTTACATACATGTTTATATGCATAATTGTATATATGTGTGGTTTACATACATGATCATTATTTTCATAATACATTCTAGTATTTTATGACTATCATGCTTGCCTTGACATATACATACTAGTCACTTGTACAACATATATAAAAATATGTCAAATTTTTCTTATTAGTACATATATATGTGTTGACAATGCAATGGATCCTAACTTACTTGTTAGCTTGATTTTAACACTCCATCATGCTTGCCTTGACATATACATACTAGTCACTTGTACAACATATATGAAAATATGCCGAATTTTTCTTATTAGTACATACACATGTCTTGACAATGCCATGGATCCTAACTTGCCTGTTAACTTGATTTTGACACTCCATCATACTTGCCTTGACATATGCATACTAATTACTTACAAAATACATGAAAATATGCCGGATTTTCCTTATTAGTACATACACATGTCTTGATAGTGTCATGGATCCTGACTTGCCTGTTAACTTGATTTTGACATGGATCACATCTTACTTGTTACTAGACATGTATATATATTAATCTTGACATGATTGGTTCATCATATTCCGGATTGATTTCCATGTAATATAATTTGAAACCTTGGATTATGTGAGAACTAATGGGTGGACAAATATTGTATCGTGAAAGGTTTAGGATAGGTTGCGCAACCGAAATAGGAGCCCATCCGCGGGGGCGCCTGGATAGTACTGAGCCATCATCTCTTGTTTAGTTCATGTTGATGGGACGACCGATTACTTAGTAATCGGTATCTGCTTGAGTGCTTAGCGGCACGGCTGGTTCAGCGCCAGCATCTTGGCCGGGTCCCGAGTATGCACGGGTATTTTTACGATACAGGTTTATTTCTTCACCAGTTAGTTTAAATATAAAATAAAATATGATATTAAGTTAGACTTGATATGCATGTATATCTCTCCTTTATATTTTTACTTAATCATTACTCTTTCCCATACATGTGCATATGATTTTTACATCAATTCATATTTTACTTGTTAGTGCATATTGCACACTCCCTATGATACATGTCTATTTCTTCACCAATTAGTTCAAATATAAAATAAAATATGATATTAAGTTAGACTTGATATGCATATATATCTCTGCTTGATATTTTTACTTAATCATTACTCTTTCCCATACATGTGCATATAATTTTTACATCAATTCATATTTTACTTGTTAGTGCATATTGCACACTCCCTATGATAAAGGTCTATTTCTTCACCAGTTGGTTTAAATGTAAAATAAAATATGATATTAAGTTAGACTTGATATGCATGTATATCCCAGTTTGATATTTTTACTTAATCATTACTCTTTCCCATACATGTGCATGTGATTTTTACATCAATTCTATTTTACTTGTTAGTGCATATTGCACACTCCCTATAATACATGTCTATTTCTTCACCATTCAGTTCAAAATATAAAATAAAATATGATATTAAGTTAGAGTTAGTATGCATGTATATCTCTACTTGATATTGCTACTTAATCATTACTGTTTTCCATACATGTGCATATGCTTTTTACATCAAGTCATATTTTACTTGTTAGTGCATATTGCATGCTCCCTACGATAAGAGTCTATTTCTTAACTATTCAGTTCAAAATATTAACTAAAATAAAATATTAATTTAGACTTGATATGCATGTACATTCTTCCTTGATATCATTACTTGATCATTTAATATTTTCCACACATGCGCATACTTTCATATCCACACTCATATCTAACCTATTTGTTTATATTACACGCTCCGTACTTCTTATTGTTTTACTTGCCGGGTTTGACCCTGAGCTCCCCCACATGCTCAGGTACTGAAAATGTGAGCGAGAATCCGCCATTGCACGATCCGTACTTTTTAGAGCAGGTTGAGCAGCAGTAGATTTATGGGCCTCCGCTTTTGTATTTTTAGTTTGGAATGTATCACCCCTTTGGGATTTTATTTCCAACTTTTATATTAGTATTGTACTTGTTGCTTCTTATGTTAGACATGTATATCTTCTCTTTTATATGACAGTGACTAACTTCCAAAATCCTCGTTGATCCCACATTGCTATTCAAGCTCTTCAAATGATTAGACAAATACATCTGGCTAGAGGAGTACTAGCTTTAAAAAGCTAAGATTTCAAGAGGGCTAAAGAATCTATTGACAAAAAGTCCACAGAGTACAAATGGAATACTCTAAAGCCCCATGATGACTCTCGTTGGGAAAATGCCCAAGTTGGCGAAAACATGCCTCGTGAATACAGGCTCAAATGCTGAATCAAATCTAGAAGGAGGAATTTCTCCCCTGACCACCGACACTGATCAGATCACCTATGGGAACCACACCATCGGAGCCCTCCTTGCTGAGAAGAAATTCAGTCAGAGAGACGGTATTTCTTTCTCCTTACCGACAATAACCATTGAGCTGTTCTATCTCCTATGATGAAAGGTTTCCGAGGACATGGATCAATAGGGACCGTGATTACCCGCGGGCTTTTCCATAATATGCTCTTCATCTTTGCTTTCAGTTCAGGATAGAGGTTAAGGAAAAGTTGAATCGGTATGTGAAAAGCATCAATCGAAAGATTGAGTGGACAATGAATGGATAGCGCATAGTTCTTCATGACGTCCGATAGCACGAACTACCGATTTGACATCTTCCTACCAGTGCGTCATTTAGTTGTCACAATCTCTATTTCGTATCTTAGTCTTTTTCTGAGGTTGTTGGAATCTCGAGTCATCCATTGTTCATCTTGCGTCGGAAGACCAGTTTGAGGATGGGTGGACTATTTGTGGAGCAAACCACCCCTTCACGCATTGTGCAATCATTTCACCAATCGGTAATTTCAACGTTCAGGTTCATGTCGATTCTGCTTGTTGATCGACTCAATCCGGTCTCTCCGCCTGACTTCTCGGCTTCCTGCTCGCTTTCTGTTTTCACCTCATTCTTCCAATTGTACTCTGGATCTATAGGCTTCAATGACTGGTCGTGGTTCGATGCCCCATCTTTCTGTTCTTCTTTCCAGCCCGCACCGGAGCCCCCCTCTTCTCTATCGGAAAGCCTCTCACCCTGGCCATACCTTCCTTCTTTTCCAATCCCTTCCCTTGTTGAACTCAATGGAACCGATCCTTCCAATAGCCAATCTCGCCTCGGAATGATCGACGATCCCCCTCCCTCAAACTCGAGTCCAAAAGCGGTAGACGTCGGCTAAGACCGTCATTCCGAGATGTTGTTGGATTGCGATGCGAGTGGGTCATCTAAAGTGGAAGACTAATCAGACACGAAGTCACTTCGACAATACGGAGTGAAATGTGCTGAATGGAAGAAGATTCAATATTATAGTAGCATACTGTCGATAATCTAAAGAACCAATCGACAGTCCGTCATATTTTGCATTCACCCATCGCACGCCTCTCTTCCATGCGTTCGTGTCAGTTATCAACACATGCGTTGGTATCCTCGTTCCGTCGGCCTATTTGCCTACTTTTGCATGGCAAAATGATTTCTCAGTCATGCTCTAAAAACTCCTTCTGACGCATCTTTCCTCTTTCCAAATGGTATTGAACCTTCATCAAAGCAGATGCTGACCGCCTCTGCACTTGTGAGCAAAGTTCCCTTTCGGAAGGCTACTGTGTCCGTAAACGTCGTACGTGAAGTGAAGGGAAGAGTTTTTTCCATCGGTCCTAGCTTGTTCTCTAGTATCCTTTTGTTCTCTCTGACGCATCATACCATAGACTTTCTTTCCGAAGGTTCTATGTCCGGACGCGTGAAGTCATTCTCTTTTCTTTTCGTCAGTGAAAATCTCAGATGGAGGTCATCTTCAGATTGGGGATAGAAAGAGCTGGTCCACATAGGTGCCAATGCCAATGACATGCTGGTACGCGGAGAAAAAAAGGTGACGCCTTCGTCGGGGAGAAGCATGAACAGAGGATTCCACTGCGCGTGGTCCACTATCGTCCTCCGTCAGACTAAAGTGTAGTGTCAGGCTCAATATCCCCCTATACAACAACAAAGACCAGCGTGGCGTGCGTGCCTCAGAAATCCCCCTGACAGAAAAATGCGGGAATAAAGTGCGTTGGCTGATCAGAAGGCATTTCCATGACTGGCCAACCATCATTGTCTTGTCCAATTTCATCAAATATGCTGATGGGATGCATGGCCTGCCAAAAACATGGACTAGTGTAGCATCACAAGTCGACATTTTTGTTGTTTTTGGTGCATAGGTAGAAGAAAGATCGTTCGACACTTCTCGATGATAAAGCAATGATGAATCAGCCTCAGTAGAAGCATAGGCTGGAAAGGAGTACGAACGAGCTTCGATTTTTTCCTCATCAACCGAACGACGGCAGCAACTCGACACTCGTAACTACAACTCAGGAAAAAGAGTAGACATAGCATATCTTGAAGAGATTGACAGAGAACGTCATGAACTCCGTCGCGCTTTCCTGCTTGCTTTCCAACTCGAATAGCTAGGGGTTCTATTGCCACCACACCATCGGAGCCCTCCTTGCTCCGGCCAGGGGTGCTACCTCCATGCTTCTACCACAGCAGCCTTCCTCGGAGGAAGAAGAAAAGGAACAGGGCACGCTCGGGCTATCGATTCGTCTATTTACTTTCACAAGTAGCGAGTCTAATGTCAGATTGTGATGGCTACCAGACCTCTCTAGGACTTCAACACCTTCTCTTTATGAATTGATTCACGAGACTGCCTTCACTGCCCTAACTCTTTTCTTTCTTCTCCAAATTGGAGAACGAAAAGCTTTCCTCTTTCCTCTCGATGCACAGGGGACTGGGAACACTCAACCACATCTCTTCCCTTTGGGCCGGCATGGCTCTCTTTCTCTTTAGCATGTCTTTTTTTTTTCTTCCGATCCCCATGGCCCAGAGGCTCTCTATTGCTCTCCTCTATGGGTTGTGTTCTTTCTTTGGCCGTAGGTGTGTTCCGATCCCACTTCGCTTTTGGTCTCCAATGCGATTTTTGTTCCAGTCGATGACTCGACTTCTTTCTCTTGTTGATTGTTCTGTGGAAAGGGGGGATACTGTCCAGAGGCATTTTATTTCATCAACTTTCCTCTGTGGAATGCCCTATATAAATGACGTTGATGTTACCGAGATTCTTACCCCCAGGTGTCGCTTCCACGACTCTACTCTTTGTGTCTCCTATTTTTTGACGATTAAGTACTGCCCAAGCCGAAGCAAACATTGTGCTTTTCCTGTCCTATCCTAGAGACACTAAATCGCCCCACTCATCTCTCTTTGCCCAGCCAACTGCAATAGGCTCGAAAGCATCACGTGCTCCCATGCGCACTTTCGTTTTCTTCGTAGGTCCCGACTCATCGCCTGCCTATCCGCATTTCTGTAATAAAGACATAGACGTTTGTTTGTGGCAGATCTGCCCAGCTCCTTCTCAGCTTGACGAACCTATATCGTCGGTGATGAAGTGAGTTTATATCTCGAATCCTGACTAAGTCTAGCAAGGGAAAAAGGAAGTCATTCACACCACACAGACGATGACAGGCCTATGACAGAGAATAAACCCCATCGAAGGAGATGATTCTGGAAAAACCAGTTTTCTAGTCACTCTTGTTTTGAGACGTCACCGCTCTGAGCTCAAACCCAAAGACGGAAGTCTTTCTTTCGAAGGAAGGCCTTCCCAAGAACGGAGAGAGAGAGAGAGACCGACCCGGAAAACCTCTTCCAGGTATATATCGAACTTCCATTGTAGAGTCAGGATGCATACCTAAGATCATATGGCTGCTGATTTCTTTTCATTGGTTGGGTTGTTAGTCTCCAACCGACCCATGACCGGAGATCTCCCTGATTGGTGTAGTCTCACAGGCAAGTTACAAACCTTCCTTTGACAGTCGGGGTGGAGTGTTGGGCACCAGACAGGCTTGGGACAAAGAGCGAGCGAAAGATGTTGATTTGAGATGATAGGGTGACGAAAGCTTTTGAGATGATAAGGCGACGAAAGCTTTGCGACGTAAGCGACAACAGATTTCGACAGATGTTGGAATCTGAGATGTCAGATCGGGGTCGAGATTGGAACCACCAGTAGAATGGCCAACAACACCATCAATAGCAGAGTTCAAAGTCCAGCAAAAGTCCCTAATATTTCGTCTGACGTACATACCCACTCTCCCCTTCCCAAACCCCTCTGATCGACGGACAAATCTAGTTACAGAATCATATGTATGAGCCATAAGAGAAAGATGGATGGATCCACCGCCTGCGGTAAAGCAGATATGGGCAGCAGTGGTTGACCAAGTTGACCTAGCTGCATCTTGCGAAATGATTCCGGGCTTCCCGCGAGAGGATTTTTTGTATCCGTTCTAGGAAGCGGATTCTATACCTGCAAGATGTCCATCCGCTGTTTACGATGCCTATTTCCTTTGTGACGAGTATATTGAGTAGGCTCTTTCTGGTGCGTATTCAATTCTCTCTTTGCTATTGTGACAGAGAATCCGCTAATTGGAGTACCAGTGTAAACTTGTCTTTTCATCGTCTGCATCGTGTTCGTATTCTTCTTCCACAGGAGAATTCCCTTTTCGTGAATCACGAGTGAGAAAAGCCCAAATTTCATTGTCGAATAATGTAGTTTGCAGCTTGCATTCACCCATCGCACGCCTCTCTTCCATGCGTTCGTGTCAGTTATCAACACATGCGTTGGTATCCTCGTTCCGTCGGCCTATTTGCCTACTTTTGCATGGCAAAATGATTTCTCAGTCATGCTCTAAAAACTCCTTCTGACGCATCTTTCCTCTTTCCAAATGGTATTGAACCTTCATCAAAGCAGATGCTGACCGCCTCTGCACTTGTGAGCAAAGTTCCCTTTCGGAAGGCTACTGTGTCCGTAAACGTCGTACGTGAAGTGAAGGGAAGAGTTTTTTCCATCGGTCCTAGCTTGTTCTCTAGTATCCTTTTGTTCTCTCTGACGCATCATACCATAGACTTTCTTTCCGAAGGTTCTATGTCCGGACGCGTGAAGTCTTTCTCTTTTCTTTTCGTCAGTGAAAATCTCAGATGGAGGTCATCTTCAGATTGGGGATAGAAAGAGCTGGTCCACATAGGTGCCAATGCCAATGACGTGCTGGTACGCGGAGAAAAAAGGGTGACGCCTTCGTCGGGGAGAATCATGAACAGAGGATTCTACTGCGCGTGGTCCACTATCGTCCTCCGTCAGACTAAAGTGTAGTGTCAGGCTCAATATCCCCCTATACAACAACAAAGACCAGCGTGGCGTGCGTGCCTCAGAAATCCCCCTGACAGAAAAATGCAGGAATAAAGTGCGTTGGCTGATCAGAAGGCATTTCCATGACTGGCCAACCATCATTGTCTTGTCCGATTTCATCAAATATGCTGATGGGATGCATGGCCTGCCAAAAACATGGACTAGTGTAGCATCACAAGTCGACATTTTTGGTGTTTTTGGTGCATAGGTAGAAGAAAGATCGTTCGACACTTCTCGATGATAAAGCAATGATGAATCAGCCTCAGTAGAAGCATAGGCTGGAAAGGAGTACGAACGAGCTTCGATTTTTTCCTCATCAACCGAACGACGGCAGCAACTCGACACTCGTAACTACAACTCAGGAAAAAGAGTAGACATAGCATATCTTGAAGAGATTGACAGAGAACGTCATGAACTCCGTCGCGCTTTCCTGCTTGCTTTCCAACTCGAATAGCTAGGGGTTCTATTGCCACCACACCATCGGAGCCCTCCTTGCAAGTACTGTTGAATCACCATTTAAAACATCTCAGAAATGATATTCGTCAGAACGTTCCTTATGAACGCATTCGATAGTTCCCTGAAAAATGCACAATCTTTTTTTATCTGACGTAGCCATTTCTTTTGTCAGGGTCGGTTTTTCAATAGGGAAAGAAAGAGGGGAGTTGGCTAATAAAGATGGACAGTGACAGATCGCGGGAGAGCAATTTCTCGGCCTACTGACTTTTTCGCGGGAGAGCAAGTCAGAACGGAACAGTCAGCTTACTGACTTTTTTTTTTAGTAAGACCACGTCGACTTTGGTAGGCTAAATGAGATGATATAGGCATGATTGCAACCAAAATGACGAGTGGGATTCGTCATGTTCTTTGCCTGAATATACATCTCGAAGAAGCCACCCTCCCTCCGGTCACCTCTGTACCAGTAGTTGAGTGGCTTGCAACTTTCAATCAGATAGGAAGATTTAGCAAGTCAAGGTAGAAAGAAGTTGTCCTCTCTTATCTGGTAACCCGCCCCGGTCATATAGAACGCTCCGCCTGCCACCGCATATGTAGAAAAAGAGGGAGCGGGAAAGGAAGAACAACCGTTTGACTTTGGCACATGAGGTGGCAGGTTTGCCTAGGTAACATAATAGAAATGTATCGGACTGCAAATCCTGGAATGACGGTTCGACCCCGTCCTTGGCCTCGGGGAGTGGCTAGCCGCACATAACTTTTCTCAGTAAAATGGCGAGGGATTTTATATTGGAGACTGGAAATCTGCTTAGCTACACAGTTGCTCTCCTTCGTCTTCGCTTAGCCGAGCCTACCGTCTCATACGAGCTCCTGCTATGAGGATTCAGCATAAACTTGTAAAACCCACAACAGCCATACCGGAATAAATGCAGTCAATAGCTCTAATATCTCATTTACTTCTCTGTTGGATTCAACATTGGAATTGGAAATTACGGGAGGGAATAGAATGGCGGTTGGAGCAGTTAGTACAATCGCTGCATCGAGGAGTAACCTCCGTTTCATTGGTTTGATCGGTAATTCCCGGGAGTGAAGAAATCCTTTTCATTTCATTTAGTTCTACTGAATACAGTCACTTCATTGGCCCCGACGCCACCCTAGACCGCTTTCCATGCCACTGCCCACGACGCTGTGGGACAATTTAGGACTCGAGGAGGTTTTATTCGGGTTCTGATTTTTCGACATTCAACCGTCTCGATGCCCTGGATTCAGTGCGGGATCGTGCCCCATGGCACATATGGAACGGAACGGAACAGGCCCATCTGTTCTAAAAAAATGGCAGCCAATGCCTACCTATTTTTACTCTGTCGAGTGACTTTTTCAACGTGCCTCTATGGGTTCGGCTCTACGGTCTTCCCGTCTAAATATTGGACAGCCAGGGGTCTCAGTTATGTTGCGGGAGCTATTGGTAGACTGCTACATGCGGAGAGAATGACCTCCTTTCAGAGGCGAATGGGATATTCCCGAACATCGCGTGGGCGTCTGACGGATTTCATCAAAGACTGTCGATTGAACATGTGCGGATGGTGAATGGACTACCATCTTTGTCGAGCATGACTGAGAAGTTGTTTAATTTCATAAGAGAAGCGACGGTCCACAGAAGGTTTGGAAGTCGTACGCCCAGTTCACCGGAAAGACGTTCTACCACTGCAGGGCCCAATCATACTCAGTCAGGGTGTGTAGGATACACGGTTGCGTATCAAGGGGAAGGGGTCTCGCGCAGAAGCACTTGACAGCACTAACCTCTACGAGGTTTGCTCGTTCTGCTAACCCACAGGACGTGGCAACCGACAGTATTTCCACCTTTTGTCGGAGTGCTCACTAAATAGGAAGCAAAAGAAATAGTGAAACCATGCGTCGACTGTTTCCTTCATCACTCCTGACTCCCAGAGTACGACCCGTCGCTCTATTCCTTCCTCATCATTTTGACTTTTCTCAGTGTGTGCTACTGTTTTTGTCTGCTAAATGAATTTTTTTATAAACGACTTTCTCTGGCAGGGGTCCCTCTAGGGGTTCGAGCCCTCTCTTTCTCATCAAACTTGGCAGCTCAGTGGGTCTCTTTGCGGCGGTTATTCTTTTTGCTTTAGACGACTCTCGCCGAAGACCCCTCTTGCCGAGAATAATTTGTTACCCGGGGATGCGAGTTCCGGAGCGTCTTCCTCAAATCAGGGGCAGTCCACGATGGGGGGGGGCAAATTCCGGCATCCACTAGCCAACCGGTGACTCCAGAGGTGGCACAACGATGCCCTGTGGAATTATCCCGACCAGCCACGGAGGAGTGAAGCGAACCGAACCAACCCTCCCGGGGATGAGGTGAAGCAGCTGCTTATGGTCGACCACTAGCGACAGATGAAGCGTCGAAAGGCGACTACGTCTTCACTTCATTAGCAGACATAATGAAATCGATACCGAGAGCATTGGAAGATTTAGTCGATAAACAGCTGCTCATAGAGAAAGACGATTGAAATAGCGCTACTCAACGATGGGTATAGTAGGCAAAGCATTTTAGCAAATCTAAACACGATCTGCGGATATATGTCTATCCGAATGGAATGCCACTGAAAGAAAGCACTGTCAAATCACCATTTAAAACATCTCAGAAATTATATTCGTCAGAACATTCCTTATGAACGCATTCGATAGTTCCCTGAAAAATGCACAATCTTTTTTATCTGACGTAGCCATTTCTTTTGTCAGGGTCGGTTTTTCGATAGGGAAAGAAAGAGGGGAGTTGGCTAATAAAGATGGACAGTGACAGATCGCGGGAGAGCAATTTCTCGGCCTCGTCATCAAAAGCGGCTTCCAATTGGTCGAAAATTCTCAGCGAGATGGGGAACGTCGGATGGTGAGCAAAAACTCTAAGATCGATGAAGTTGGTCAACTTTTGCATGAAAGATGGTGAAAGAACGAGAGTGGTAAAAGTCTATGATGTCCCTGGGATTGTAGCCAGGGATCGTCAAGAAACCGTCTTCCCTTCGTTGGATCTGTCAGAGCAACTTTCAAATGACGTATAGGCTCGATGTACCAGCATCAGGGAAATGTTCATTTAATGAGATACTGGATGCTTACCGAAAGAGGGGAATTGCACGTAAGAGAAGGGAGAATCTTCATGGACTGGCTTCCACCAATCAAACTTTAGCGCATTTCTGATGGTGGTAAAATGAGACCACAAGTCATATTCATCGACGTCAAAAATCTTTGACCCTTTTCCTTTTATCATCTTCATATAGAAGAAGTCGGCCTTCCTCATACTTCCCCCATCCATTCATGGAGTTGGAGGAATCCAAAGGAGGCCCGCCCTTCCTGCATTGCATAAAAGAACATTCCCTCCCTCCTCGAATGAATACGAAAGGGAGATCAATCAAATCCTCCGATCATGAATGAAGAAGTAGTTGGCCTTTCATTTTCTTTCGTTTGACTCGTGGAGCTGATAAATCCACTTCGACAGAGGGAATCCCTTCGTTCCCATTCGAAAGGTCTAGGAACGGAGTGTTCTCTTTTTTTTTCCATCATTTCTGCTTGACGTCCTGCCTTACAAAACAAAAAGAATCCTATCAAAGATTTTTCTCTTTTGAATTACTCATTGACTTTCATTTCGCACCAGAAACTATTCTAGGAGAAGTTCGAATATGTTCCATTCGGATATTGATCGGTCTTTTTCAAACAAGGTTTACGCGTTACTGGTTCCCGGAAGAGTCAATTTCTCTATTAGCTAAACCGTTTCTGGAACTACCTTTGGACTCGTATTTTGTTCGTACACAGTCAACGGAGGCCTCCCCGACATATGTTGCAACGTCTCCAATAGCATGCTCTGACTTCGTCTTTCCCTTCTTAATAAGTCATCAAATTTGGTGCTTTTCGATCCCCAGTTGCTATGTGGAACAAAGGATGAAATACAATGATTCTACCATTTAAGCAGTTCTCACTTCTCCTTGTTCCTGTTCCTAACTCCTCCCCGAGTAGTTCCCAATGTTTGGCACTTTCCATACTTCATGGGTGCAACATCAACAAATTCACTCATGATCAAGTTACAACCTAAGATCTATGACCATATTATGTTAACTGTTCGTATTTCGTTCATTCCATCGGTATGCTTCCAGGTACCTGTAATTGTGATCTGTTTGCCAGAACCAAGGGGTCTTTCTATGGAAACCTCCACGAGCAATCATCGTTATTTGATGGTTTTTCCGCTGGTAACAACAGCTCTTTCCACACCTCCGGATATCTAGTGCCAAATTGTCGCCTGTTTCCTTATTTCTTTGATAATAGAGTTGGCTATCTCTGTAGCATTGATTGTACAAGTTCGTAAAGAGGGCTGGACGAGTAGAATGAGGGAAAGTGGCTCGATCGACAAAAAAGAGGAGTAGATGGGACCCCCTAGAACCTGGCAAAAGTCACCATCGACAGAATTCCTGAGCAATTCTAAACCAACATATGCGATTCATTCCCGTGACGGAGTCTAACAAACGGAAGACTCCGTCACCGTCAGGAGCGGGATGAGTGATACATCTGGCAAGCGCCAGTGAAGAACGGAAGCAAAGCGGGAGCTCGGGCATTGAACTATTCAATCGACGTAAGAGAAAGGAGGCAAAGAGAGGGTTTTTCCAGAAAGCGCCTGGGGAGTGAACCGAAGAGCTCAGCTTTTCGGAATGAACCAGTCTTCCGTACCACGCGGACTGCATTAACCCCTTCAGTATTTTATCAATACAGCGGTCAAGGAAGTGAAGGAAGGTCTCCACAGTATCCTTCAATAAATCAATCTCCGCATAAGAGGGAGTAATACTGGTTGAGGCAGAGGCGGATTGATCTGCAACTAGACTAGTATCAGGAGGAATGGGACTTCTGGAGACTTTAACAGAGCTAACAACTACAGCATCTTGAACCAAAGCATCAGTCCGAGCAGCTGTGGCCAAAACCGTAGACATAGTAGTCTCGAAAATCATTACTTCCGTAGAAGTAGTAACTGCAGTCGCCTCATCAGTGTCAACTCCCGCGATGGTGTCATCTGACGACGTTACCTTCGCGCCCATGCGTTCTAAATCAGGAGTCGAAACTGGAGCTATCAAACGGAGAAAGTTAATAGTTAAATGATACAACATCATTTGATAATAACATAATTGCTAAACGAAGAGAATGCAGACCTAAAGCTTGGACACTGGATTCCTCAAGTCCGTACACCTCAGGACCAAACACTTCAGGCCCTGGATCTGTTAGAATGATAAAAACATCTTCAAAAAGTTTGAAAGAAACAAACTTAGGTGAAATTGATTATCAAAAATATTTGAAATATAAAACCTTATTAGTTGAAGAAATAGAAGGAAAAATTACTTCTAAAGAGATTTTCAAATTCTATGAAGAAAACTCTGCTTCTATAAAGTATTTTTCCAAAAGTTCTTCTGATAATGAAAGTTATATTTCTGCATCTGATTCTTTTGATGATGAATTATCTGAATATGATGATATTGTTGAAGAAATGCCCTCTAATGAGGAGTATGTTGCTGATGAAATATCAATACCCTCTAACGAGGAGTCCTCCTTTGAGGAATTACACTACATACCCTCTAACGAGGACTATCATATATCAAATATACCCTCTAACGAGGAACAGTATTTATATAATATAAATATGGAACGTGGGGAATCATCTACCCAAATGATTTCTACAGGTAGACAAAATCCACCACATCCTAATACTACAGAAGAAACTATGTATCATAGAGATACAAATGAAAACTATGTAGATTCCTATATCTATAGTCATAGGCCTGTCATCGTCTGTATGGTGTGAATGACTTCCTTTTTCCCTTGCTAGACTTAGTCAGGATTCGAGATATAAACTCACTTCATCACCGACGATATAGGTTCGTCAAGCTGAGAAGGAGCTGGGCAGATCTGCCACAAACAAACGTCTATGTCTTTATTATAGAAATGCGGATAGGCAGGCGATGAGTCGGGACCTACGAAGAAAACGAAAGTGCGCATGGGAGCACGTGATGCTTTCGAGCCTATTGCAGTTTGCTGGGCAAAGAGAGATGAGTGGGGCGATTTAGTGTCTCTAGGATAGGACAGGAAAAGCACAATGTCTGCTTCGGCTTGGGCAGTACTTAATCGTCAAAACATAGGAGACACAAAGAGTAGAGTCGTGGAAGCGACACCTGGGGGTAAGAATCTCGGTAACATCAACGTCATTTATATAGGGCATTCCACAGAGGAAAGTTGATGAAATAAAATGCCTCTGGACAGTATCCCCCCTTTCCACAGAACAATCAACAAGAGAAAGAAGTCGAGTCATGGACTGGAACAAAAATCGCATTGGAGACCAAAAGCGAAGTGGGATCGGAACACACCTACAGGCCAAAGAAAGAACACAACCCATAGAGGAGAGCAATAGAGAGCCTCTGGGCCATGGGGATCGGAAGGAAAAAAAAAGACATGCTAAAGAGAAAGAGAGCCACGCCGGCCCAAAGGGAAGAGATGTGGTTGAGTGTTCCCAGTCCCCTGTGCATCGAGAGGAAAGAGGAAAGCTTTTCGTTCTCCAATTTGGAGAAGAAAGAAAAGAGTTAGGGCAGTGAAGGCAGTCTCGTGAATCAATTCATAAAGAGAAGGTGTTGAAGTCCTAGAGAGGTCTGGTAGCCATCACAATCTGACATGAGACTCGCTACTTGTGAAAGTAAATAGACGAATCGATAGCCCGAGCGTGCCCTGTTCCTTTTCTTCTTCCTCCGAGGAAGGCTGCTGTGGTAGAAGCATGGAGGTAGCACCCCTGGCCGGAGCAAGGAGGGCTCCGATGGTGTGGTGGCAATAGAACCCCTAGCTATTCGAGTTGGAAAGCAAGCAGGAAAGCGCGACGGAGTTCATGACGTTCTCTGTCAATCTCTTCAAGATATGCTATGTCTACTCTTTTTCCTGAGTTGTAGTTACGAGTGTCGAGTTGCTGCCGTCGTTCGGTTGATGAGGAAAAAATCGAAGCTCGTTCGTACTCCTTTCCAGCCTATGCTTCTACTGAGGCTGATTCATCATTGCTTTATCATCGAGAAGTGTCGAACGATCTTTCTTCTACCTATGCACCAAAAACACCAAAAATGTCGACTTGTGATGCTACACTAGTCCATGTTTTTGGCAGGCCATGCATCCCATCAGCATATTTGATGAAATCGGACAAGACAATGATGGTTGGCCAGTCATGGAAATGCCTTCTGATCAGCCAACGCACTTTATTCCTGCATTTTTCTGTCAGGGGGATTTCTGAGGCACGCACGCCACGCTGGTCTTTGTTGTTGTATAGGGGGATATTGAGCCTGACACTACACTTTAGTCTGACGGAGGACGATAGTGGACCACGCGCAGTGGAATCCTCTGTTCATGATTCTCCCCGACGAAGGCGTCACCCTTTTTTCTCCGCGTACCAGCACGTCATTGGCATTGGCACCTATGTGGACCAGCTCTTTCTATCCCCAATCTGAAGATGACCTCCATCTGAGATTTTCACTGACGAAAAGAAAAGAGAAAGACTTCACGCGTCTGGACATAGAACCTTCGGAAAGAAAGTCTATGGTATGATGCGTCAGAGAGAACAAAAGGATACTAGAGAACAAGCTAGGACCGATGGAAAAAACTCTTCCCTTCACTTCACGTACGACGTTTACGGACACAGTAGCCTTCCGAAAGGGAACTTTGCTCACAAGTGCAGAGGCGGTCAGCATCTGCTTTGATGAAGGTTCAATACCATTTGGAAAGAGGAAAGATGCGTCAGAAGGAGTTTTTAGAGCATGACTGAGAAATCATTTTGCCATGCAAAAGTAGGCAAATAGGCCGACGGAACGAGGATACCAACGCATGTGTTGATAACTGACACGAACGCATGGAAGAGAGGCGTGCGATGGGTGAATGCAAGCTGCAAACTACATTATTCGACAATGAAATTTGGGCTTTTCTCACTCGCGATTCACGAAAAGGGAATTCTCCTGTGGAAGAAGAATACGAACACGATGCAGACGATGAAAAGACAAGTTTACACTGGTACTCCAATTAGCGGATTCTCTGTCACAATAGTAAAGAGAGAATTGAATACGCACCAGAAAGAGCCTACTCAATATACTCGTCACAAAGGAAATAGGCATCGTAAACAGCGGATGGACATCTTGCAGGTATAGAATCCGCTTCCTAGAACGGATACAAAAAATCCTCTCGCGGGAAGCCCGGAATCATTTCGCAAGATGCAGCTAGGTCAACTTGGTCAACCACTGCTGCCCATATCTGCTTTACCGCAGGCGGTGGATCCATCCATCTTTCTCTTATGGCTCATACATATGATTCTGTAACTAGATTTGTCCGTCGATCAGAGGGGTTTGGGAAGGGGAGAGTGGGTATGTACGTCAGACGAAATATTAGGGACTTTTGCTGGACTTCGAACTCTGCTATTGATGGTGTTGTTGGCCATTCTACTGGTGGTTCCAATCTCGACCCCGATCTGACATCTCAGATTCCAACATCTGTCGAAATCTGTTGTCGCTTACGTCGCAAAGCTTTCGTCGCCTTATCATCTCAAAAGCTTTCGTCACCCTATCATCTCAAATCAACATCTTTCGCTCGCTCTTTGTCCCAAGCCTGTCTGGTGCCCAACACTCCACCCCGACTGTCAAAGGAAGGTTTGTAACTTGCCTGTGAGACTACACCAATCAGGGAGATCTCCGGTCATGGGTCGGTTGGAGACTAACAACCCAACCAATGAAAAGAAATCAGCAGCCATCTGATCTTAGGTATGCATCCTGACTCTACAATGGAAGTTCGATATATACCTGGAAGAGGTTTTCCGGGTCGGTCTCTCTCTCTCTCTCCGTTCTTGGGAAGGCCTTCCTTCGAAAGAAAGACTTCCGTCTTTGGGTTTGAGCTCAGAGCGGTGACGTCTCAAAACAAGAGTGACTAGAAAACTGGTTTTTCCAGAATCATCTCCTTCGATGGGGTTTATTCTCTGTCATAGGCCTGTCATCGTCTGTGTGGTGTGAATGACTTCCTTTTTCCCTTGCTAGACTTAGTCAGGATTCGAGATATAAACTCACTTCATCACCGACGATATAGGTTCGTCAAGCTGAGAAGGAGCTGGGCACATCTGCCACAAACAAACGTCTATGTCTTTATTACAGAAATGCGGATAGGCAGGCGATGAGTCGGGACCTACGAAGAAAACGAAAGTGCGCATGGGAGCACGTGATGCTTTCGAGCCTATTGCAGTTTGCTGGGCAAAGAGAGATGAGTGGGGCGATTTAGTGTCTCTAGGATAGGACAGGAAAAGCACAATGTTTGCTTCGGCTTGGGCAGTACTTAATCGTCAAAAAATAGGAGACACAAAGAGTAAAGTCGTGGAAGCGACACCTGGGGGTAAGAATCTCGGTAACATCAACGTCATTTATATAGGGCATTCCACAGAGGAAAGTTGATGAAATAAAATGCCTCTGGACAGTATCCCCCCTTTCCACAGAACAATCAACAAGAGAAAGAAGTCGAGTCATCGACTGGAACAAAAATCGCATTGGAGACCAAAAGCGAAGTGGGATCGGAACACACCTACGGCCAAAGAAAGAACACAACCCATAGAGGAGAGCAATAGAGAGCCTCTGGGCCATGGGGATCGGAAGAAAAAAAAAAGACATGCTAAAGAGAAAGAGAGCCACGCCGGCCCAAAGGGAAGAGATGTGGTTGAGTGTTCCCAGTCCCCTGTGCATCGAGAGGAAAGAGGAAAGCTTTTCGTTCTCCAATTTGGAGAAGAAAGAAAAGAGTTAGGGCAGTGAAGGCAGTCTCGTGAATCAATTCATAAAGAGAAGGTGTTGAAGTCCTAGAGAGGTCTGGTAGCCATCACAATCTGACATGAGACTCGCTACTTGTGAAAGTAAATAGACGAATCGATAGCCCGAGCGTGCCCTGTTCCTTTTCTTCTTCCTCCGAGGAAGGCTGCTGTGGTAGAAGCTACCAATCAGGGAGATCTCCGGTCATGGGTCGGTTGGAGACTAACAACCCAACCAATGAAAAGAAATCAGCAGCCATCTGATCTTAGGTATGCATCCTGACTCTACAATGGAAGTTCGATATATACCTGGAAGAGGTTTTCCGGGTCGGTCTCTCTCTCTCTCTCCGTTCTTGGGAAGGCCTTCCTTCGAAAGAAAGACTTCCGTCTTTGGGCTTGAGCTCAGAGCGGTGACGTCTCAAAACAAGAGTGACTAGAAAACTGGTTTTTCCAGAATCATCTCCTTCGATGGGGTTTATTCTCTGTCATAGGCCTGCCATCGTCTGTATGGTGTGAATGACTTCCTTTTTCCCTTGCTAGACTTAGTCAGGATTCGAGATATAAACTCACTTCATCACCGACGATATAGGTTCGTCAAGCTGAGAAGGAGCTGGGCAGATCTGCCACAAACAAACGTCTATGTCTTTATTACAGAAATGCGAATAGGCAGGCGATGGAGTCGGGACCTACGAAGAAAACGAAAGTGCGCATGGGAGCACGTGATGCTTTCGAGCCTATTGCAGTTTGCTGGGCAAAGAGAGATGAGTGGGGCGATTTAGTGTCTCTAGGGTAGGAAAGGAAAAGCTCAATGTCTGCTTCGGCTTGGGCAGTACTTAATCGTCAAAAAATAGGAGACACAAAGAGTAGAGTCGTGGAAGCGACACCTGGGGGTAAGAATCTCGGTAACATCAACGTCATTTATATAGGGCATTCCACAGAGGAAAGTCGATGAAATAAAATGCCTCTGGACAGTATCCCCCCTTTCCACAGAACAATCAACAAGAGAAAGAAGTCGAGTCATCGACTGGAACAAAAATCGCATTGGAGACCAAAAGCGAAGTGGGATCGGAACACACCTACAGGCCAAAGAAAGAACACAACCCATAGAGGAGACCAATAGAGAGCCTCTGGGCCATGGGGATCGGAAGAAAAAAAAAAGACATGCTAAAGAGAAAGAGAGCCACGCCGGCCCAAAGGGAAGAGATGTGGTTGAGTGTTCCCAGTCCCCTGTGCATTGAGAGGAAAGAGGAAAGCTTTTCGTTCTCCAATTCGGAGAAGAAAGAAAAGAGTTAGGGCAGTGAAGGCAGTCTCATGAATCAATTCATAAAGAGAAGGTGTTGAAGTCCTAGAGAGGTCTGGTAGCCATCACAATCTGACATGAGACTCGCTACTTGTGAAAGTAAATAGACGAATCGATAGCCCGAGCGTGCCCTGTTCCTTTTCTTCTTCCTCCGAGGAAGGCTGCTGTGGTAGAAGCATGGAGGTAGCACCCCTGGCCGGAGCAAGGAGGGCTCCGATGGTGTGGTAGGCAATAGAACCCCTAGCTATTCGAGTTGGAAAGCAAGCAAGAAAGCGCGACGGAGTTCATGACGTTCTCTGTCAATCTCTTCAAGATATGCTATGTCTACTCTTTTTCCTGAGTTGTAGTTACGAGTGTCGAGTTGCTGCCGTCGTTTGGTTGATGAGGAAAAAATCGAAGCTCGTTCGTACTCCTTTCCAGCCTATGCTTCTACTGAGGCTGATTCATCATTGCTTTATCATCGAGAAGTGTCGAACGATCTTTCTTCTACCTATACACCAAAAACACCAAAAATGTCGACTTGTGATGCTACACTAGTCCATGTTTTTGGCAGGCCATGCATCCCATCAGCATATTTGATGAAATCGGACAAGACAATGATGGTTGGCCAGTCATGGAAATGCCTTCTGATCAGCCAGCGCACTTTATTCCCGCATTTTTCTGTCAGGGGGATTTCTGAGGCACGTACGCCACGCTGGTCTTTGTTGTTGTATAGGGGGATATTGAGCCTGACACTACACTTTAGTCTGACACTACTTGGCCTGAGCCTCGTCGTGGGCAATGCGTCTCTTACCAATGAAGTGGATCTTTTCCCTCGGGGGACAAGTGACGGAATGGAATCCCACTGGCTTCAGATGGAATGGAATGCTTCGTTGGGTGAGGACTTCTATACTCAGACGCATTGAACTCGACGAAGTGGCAAGTGAGCTTTCATCGACCATCGGCAAGCACACCTTTTGCATCAGATACCTCGGTCATTGTGGAGATCAAAGAAAGTGGTGAGCCCGTCGTCCTCACGGCTTACCCTTCCCGATCGCTGTCCAAAGAAAAGAAGGAACCCCATAATCAATTGAAAGAGTCCCAGATGCCGATTTCCATTAGGACATTCTGAAAGGGATGTGTCGACAACCCGTGGTGAAAGGGGCTCCGCACCAACGTCCGAGGTGAGAGTGATGCTTGCAATTGCTCGTCGCTCGAAGGGAAGATGAAAAGGGGTGCTTGTACCGCACCTTTTCAAATGTGTTCCGATTAGAGGGAGAGGAAGAAACTAGCTTTCTCAATTTACTAGGAGGTTGATGAGCCGTCAGCAGCAACTCTGCCCTTCCGCGAAGGGGTCTAACGATCCTTCCCCTCCCGACAGTCGATGCCCGTCGAATCCTCTCATGAGATGTATACCCGACCTGGAACTACGAGAATTATGAGCAGTGACCGTCATCCAATCATGAAGAATTGATGCATTTCAGACTCTCATTCGACGAGCGGAATAGGGCTTTTTGCCTTTCGGGATCCACTCCACTTCGTCGATCACGACGGGGATCGAAAAATGTTCAGAAAAAGGAAGGCCTTTTCCTCCCTCTTTTCGGCGGGTATAGGTCAACTGGGAAGACATTTCTCTTACTCTTTGCAAGCCTCCATAGGATCTCCCCTTCTTTTTCCTATCTTTACTCCGGAGGGTGGTTCTCCTATGAATCACGGGACTCGTTACTTTGTAGCCAAAGAGAGCGGGTATCCCATGACGTGCCACTGGACTGGACCTATTCTGCATCGGAGATGCAGGACCGACGGGGTGTTCGATTGAGCTCAATACACAGGCACTGTCAGCCTCTGAATCGGATTTGCTGAAGAGATAGAGGATCTGGATGTAATCGTTGTAAATGGGGTAGAGGCATCAGTACTTGTGCTTGTCTATAGAGATCTGGATGTAATCGTTGTAAATGGGGTAGAGGCGTCAGTACTTGTGCTTGTAAATGGGGTAGAGGCGTCAGTACTTCCGCTTGTGTTGAGATAACTTAGAATAGATGTACTCCCTGAAAAAAGAGGCAACCTAGGACAACCCTTTCCTTTCTCTATCTGTCTTATTTTAGCTGACGCAGGGATTGAATGGAATTTCGAGAAGGAAGTCGATTTGGCTCTCGACCGAGATCCCCTGACGACTACCCTTCCGACGGCCCTGCCATCAGGGCTTCATGCATGCGTCATCTTATCAGAGAAGGAGAATGGGCACTCCCTCGACGGTCATACTAGCTTCCATTTCGAGGGAAGGAAGGCGCAGAGGATGGACACTCCCTCGGCCATAGCTTTGACCAATCTACGTTGGATCGGAGAGCCTCTAACGAAGGATACACGCTGACTTTGTATGAGGAATCTAACCATCGTCATGCCCTTTCCGTTCCACCCCTCTTCTGTGTCAATGACATTATGGTGAAGATGCCTCCCTCCGTCGACGAAAAAATTCTCCATCTTTGGCGTCATTCATGAGAAGAGGCGTATCCCCTCGGCCTTGTTCCGTTGAGAAAAGGGAGAGGGGGATCTCGTTTTCTGTTCCGAATTTAGATACCTCAGGAATCTGCCTCATTGCAGGAGGAAGGAATTCGGAGGGTATGATTTCAAGTCATGCTCGGGTCTGCCCAGGTGTGGAAGGTACTAAATCCTGGGTGAGCCAAAACATCTCATCGTCGAACTCATCTCAACTCTCATTTCCGATGAGGTTTACCAAGTGCCTGTGATGTTGGAACTGTCAGCTAAATCCCACCTCGGGACAGCTCAGTAGGGTCGCTATGGTATGGTTTTGCCCTTTTCGTCTATTCCTGGCTGGTGGGGTTCGAATCAGTCAACTTCAATGATCGGAGAGAATACCGGCTGTCGTGTGCAGGGTAAGCTGTCTTTGTGGCAACTACTCAGAGAACGCATAGAGGAAGAGATGCTCATTTTCCTATCCCTGATTCGGGATTTGGGTCCGAAGGTGTGCAAGGTTGGCAAGAGATTGGTCATCAAGGACAACATCGGAGGCAGAGTGGGATCAATCTTTTGAAAGTTCAAAGAAGAGATCTAACACCGATCGACAATTAACCCTCCTTCCTGTGGATACTGCTTCGGTACTTTCTCTGAAGGAATCTTTTGCTCCGAAAACACTAAGCATACGACTGGAAACTCCTATCGATGATTCCTCTGCGGAATGACTGACATCGGAGAAGTCATTTCTACGATGTAGTCTCAGAGAGTGAAGATTCTCTGGACTCATCTCACTCAGGAGGGGGGCATCCTCCGTTCTATTAGCAAGGATCTATCGCAACAACAAACTATCGTCACTTCCGTGACAAAGGCCGATGAGGATGGAAGTTTCTAGGGAGTCTTAACACTCTTTTTTTCCATCGGTTCATTGCTTTCGGAAAAGAGAGAGGCTCTTTGAGACCTGCTCCAGTTCAACGTACCTGTTCTATAACCAGCTCTAGTGGCGGTAACCTATTATTGGAAGGCAGGCGTCGCTTCTTCCCCTTCGAGAGTCTCACGTCGGCGAGCAGCAAGCAGGCAAGCTCATTCCACTTCCTCTTATGCCCTCTTGCCTTCTTCCTATTCAACATAGGACGATGTCACTCCGTCAAAATATATGACGAGAGCGAAGAGAGGGTTGCAGGTACGTTGACAATGCCTTGGTATAGTACCAGCACCCTTTCCCGATGGCTACCGATCGAGAGGAGTGTTGATTGCGGAGAGCAGTAATACCAACTCACGTCGATTCCTGCTCATGCCTTCCTTCCCCTATGGGAAAGCCTACAACTCGCCGATAGTTCCAATAGATTGAGCTTTTGACGTCGTACGCTCTTTCTTCATCATAGCAATCGTGGCATTTCAAAAGAGACGGGTAGTTGGAACTGAGGTCGCTATGATCATGCTCTTCGATTCCTGACAGGGGAGAAAGACCGGTCGTCGACAGCAAGTAAAGCTCTTAGCATGACTGTCGGCACGAACTCAAAGAAGCGCCGGCTACGATGGTTGCTATGTGGAGGAGACAGCGGTTCTCTTGTCAGGAGGTAGAGTTGTTCAGAGAGGCCTTGACGACTGTATTTCATTTGGTATCTTATAGACGAAGAGATTTGCAAGTAATGACGCCTGACATTATCGGATTATGAGAGCGACGGTAGCTTTGGACAAGGCCAGTACTGGTACTCTGTCAATCGTTGCTCGTCACATCTTTCGGCTGATGGGAAGGTTTGGATGTCGTTGGCTAGAAAGATCAGATGGTTCGCCCACTCAGAACGTCAAAACTCATCTCGAATTTCCGCGTCGGGATGTCGAGTAAGACAGAAAGATGGGAAGGGCGTCGACCACTGCCTGACATGTTCTGATTGCCTGCCTCGCCGATGATCTATCTGCGTCTTCTCAATATTGATCCATCCGCTCATCCCTCCGTCAGAAGGGAATGAAGTCCAAAGAAATGAATAGATATCCACCGTTCATTTGGGTTATCAAACATCTGTTCTTGTACCCAAGACTCTATTTTCACATTCCATAAAATGACTTGCTGAATCGACGATTTTTTTTCTTCGACAGAATCCACTCTAGACGGAATCAGCTCTTCTCCAGACACTAATGATCCCATTCCGAGTCGACGAGATGGGAGCAGGTTTGAAAAAAGATCGTCAGAGTGTCTAGGGTTGGGCCAGGAGGTCTGTCTGAAGCCTTCATCTTTTCTTCCCATCAAAGTTATTTCACAAAGACTTGCCATGGTGACGAGAGAAGGGGGAACAAGCACACGTTGAAGAGCGCAGTACAACAGAGAGTTGTGTGCTGCGTTCGGGAAGGATGAATCACTCACAAAAAAGAATCTATTGATTCTCTCCCTCTCTGTTGGATCGTAGGTGCGATGAGTTACAAAGCAAAATGGGCGAGGTCTCTGGTTCGACGTCTAGGATGGTCCAGCTGCACCAGGGAAGAATAGAAGAAGCATCTGACTTCTTCATGCATACTCCACGTTGGCTCAGGGGATATAGTTCAGTTGGTAGAGCTCCACTTGTCGCAATTGGGTCATTGCGATTACGGGTTAGATGTCTAATTGTCCAGGCGGTAATGAGGGGATCGTCGTACCTGAACCGGTGGCCTCTTTTTCTGACGTAATGGGGAAGAGGATGAAACATGCCACTGAAAGACTCTACTGAGACAAAAAAGATGGGCTGTCAATGAATGTAAAGGAGGTAGGATGGGTGGTTGGTTAGATCTAGTATGGATCGTACATGGACAATTGTTGGAGTCGGCGGCTCTCCTAAGGTTCCATCATCTGGGATCGATCGCAAAGGGATGGATGAACTATCTCCCTTCAACCCTTTACTGTCGAGCGAAATGTGGCAAGACGGAAGGAAAATCCATGGACTTACCCCATCGTCTCTACCCCGTAGGAACGACGAGATTGCCCCGACGGACGACTTCGGCATCCAGGGGTCACGGACCTGCCTACCAATCCTGTTCAATAAGTGGAACGCCTTTGCTGTCCGCTCTCTAGTTGGGCAGTGACGGGTCGGAGAAGGGCAATCACTCGTTTGCACTCCTTTCGGTTCAGCTTTTCACTCCACATCTCATCAGTCGATTGCGTCGGAGGTTTTTCTCTTGCTCGGGGGTACCATCTGACATCCGAAGTAAAAAACCATATATCTTTCGTCATTTTTTCACGCTGACAGGGCAAACCTTTGGTCAGTGGATTTTCCAGTGCAATATACAGGAATAGCCGATCAATAACTCTGACGGAGGCAAACCTTTGGCTAGTTGATTTTGCAATTACGGGTTGGATGTCTAATTGTCCAGGCGGTAATGAGGGGATTGTCGTACCTGAACCGGTGGCTCACTTTTTCTGACGTAATGGGGAAGTGGACCGAAATATGCTACTGAAAGACTCTACTGAGACAACAAGATGGGCTATCGACGAACATAGAGGAGGTGGGATGGGTGGTTGGTCAGATCTAGTATGGATCGTACATGGACGATTATTGGAGTCGGTAGCTCTCCTAGGGTTCCATCATCTGGGATCCCTGGGAAGATGATCGACGTTGGCCCATCGCGAAGGGATGGATGCACTATCTCTCGTCAACCCTTTGTTATCGAGCGAAATGTGGCAAGACAGAAGGAAAACTCATGGACCGACCCCATTGTCTCCACCCCGTAGAAACTACGAGATTGCCCCGAAGGATGCCTTCAGCATCCAGGGGTCACGGACCGGCCTACCAATCCTGTTCAATAAGTGGAACGTCTCCGTTGTCCACTCTCCAGTTGGGCAGTGACGGGTCGGAGAACGGCAATCACTCGTTTGCACTATTTTCGGTTTAGCTTTTCACTCCGCATCTCATCTGACGTTTGCGTCGAAGGTTTTTCTCTTTCTCCGAAGCTCCGTCTGACTTTCGAAGTAAAAAAAACATTTATCTTTTGTCATTTTTCTACGTTGACAGGGCAAACGTTTGGTCAGTGGATTTTCCAGTGCAATCATGCAGGAATAGCCGATCATTAACTCCGAATGTATCAAGCGAAGTCCCAAAGGCTTGTAACTCGAGCAATGTTCACTCTACTCCCAAGCACAAAAGGCTCGGTACCATCCCGACACCCGAGATGACATAAAGCTGCCCGAAAGCCTTCATATCGCTGTTTGTACTGCAATCGCCTCTGTTCTTTCTTAGAGATCGACCTATGGCATTGGAATCTATCCCAAATCTTGTCACCATGAAAGTTGTCCAACTAGAATTCATTCTCTGAAAGCTTGAAGTGTTATTCTGGTCTACAGCCAGTAACATTTTGTCAGGTAGTCTATACTTGTTCGCCCCCGATTCATTGAGCGAACTTCAACCGCCTCTAAAACCTTGACGTCAAAGACTATATCGATATCAAATCCAGCAAGCGACGCAACTTTTCCGAAGTAGGGGCATTCAGACGTATCTCATTTTATTTATGAAGATCCTTCACCAAAGAATATTTTGTTTGGATTGCCCTACCAGCAAATGATTTGGTTACCGACGCCGTCATTCCACATACTTTTCGACAATAGACATCGTGTCATCTGTATCAGTATGCTCACCCCCTTTCACTCCGTCATCTCTTCCTCGCATCTCCCCCATCGACTTGCCTATGTCCTTCTAGTAATGATCACAATGACCATGAACGCATGCCTACTGGAATACCCAAAACATTGACCTGCATATATGGCATGTGTAGCTTTTCTCCCTCACCCCCAACATAATTATCTGACGTAGTTTTACATTGAAAGCTTCCAGTAGTGAGAATGCACAACATCAGGTGACAACTTGGTACGTTTTAAATCTCGATTGGGAATGTGTTCAGTCTAATGGCCTGATCTCTACGAATCCCCTCCGAGAGGTAGTGACATTGCCCGAGCATTTGTCAATATACAGCTCTCTGGGAATACAATCGAGTTTCCTACTACCACCCTAGAGGTCGTCGAAGAGCCTCAATCTAGTTTGCACTTGTTGAGATACGAAACCGTAAATGAAAAAGAGTGGTGGACCCAAGCTGTAGATGCTGACGTGCAAAAGGCAGAGGAAGAAAAGCAGTACTCGACCCATATTCTGAGGTCTCCACATCAATTGGTTATTCCCACGGGCGTCAAAATGCTGGAAGCGTCTGGGAAAGAAAGAAAAACCACTTAGGCTTACCAATAGAGTTTCGTAGATGCTCGACTACACCAAGTCAGTGAGGAGAAAGGGTGTCATTCAGAACAACTCCGATAGGATCACGACGTGATGGGTTGGTAAAGCACAGGCATCGTTTTTGCCCTTATCAGCAGAACACAAGCGTGACACTGCTCAAACGTCTATTTCTGACTTTTCTAGTAACCGTCTTTGTCCATCTATGGAAAACTGAGACAAAGCAGCTCTGTTCTTTCTAGGAAACCTGACCTCGTTGTTCTCCGATGGAAGAGAATGACCACAGCCTGCCATCTTGCGCACACGACTCATCGTCGACGGGGATTTGTTTTCGAGCTGCGTACATAATGATTGACTACAGTGAAGAACTTCCATCATGTTGTCTTTGACTTGCTGACTAAAACTCTTCCTGCTAGGTCGTCAGACGGAGAGATGGCAGTATACTGATTTCGTCATTTCACAGTGCTTGCCCACTCCGATTTCTTCCGAGATCCCATTTTCATCGCTTGCTGGACGATTGCGTATGCTTCTTTTTCATCCCGTCAAGTTCCCACCTGTCTACCGCATCAGAACCTTCCACAGCTCTGAGTGAACTACCGTCTAACACGGAAAAACTATCAATCGACAAAATTTTTTGTCCGCTTTCCTACCATATTCCGATTGGACTCGTCTTTCATTTTTTCCCTATGTTGTTCACTAGCCAGATGGCTCTTTTCCAAAAACGACTACTGGCAAGAATGAGACCACTCCACTGGTGAATGAATTGGGAAAGAAAGAAAGGAGAGATAAGGCAAGCTGTGGTATCTGGTGAGTTCTCTGCCATCATAGTCCAGCAAACTAGATCGAACTCGACAAAAGCAGCGGTCAGACAGACCGGGGGGATGGTCGGGAATCCCGCTATCATCATCATCCTTTCCGGTAGGAAAAAGAGTCGGACGATCTCATACCAGTCCTAGGTGGTGGTTCAATTGGATGAATCTGCCAACGTCGATGGTCAACGTACGTAGCATAGCAGACCGATCATCTGCCTCTTTCTCATTCTTGCTTGGAAGCTAGCATCTCGTCTATATTGATAGTACTGGACCGTCATACATTGTTTATTGACTTGTCGAATCGGAACCAACTACCACTCCATTCATCGCTTGTCCGGCCCTCGAAGAGTTGAGCGGGCGCTGACCAGCAACTTTCGTGCCTGAGAATGGAAGAGGGCATAAATTCATTCTTCGTACCTGGTTCAGCCTAACAACCATTCGCGGGTTGGTCAGACGCTCTTTCTCATTCTCGCTCGGAAGCTAGCATCTCGTCTATATTGATAGTACTGGACCGTCATACATTGTTTATTGACTTGTCGAATCGGAACCAACTACCACTCCATTCATCGCTTGTCCGGCCCTCGAAGAGTTGAGCGAGCACTGGCCAGCAACTTTCGTGCCTGAGAATGGAAGAGGGCATAAATTCATTCTTCGTACCTGGTTCAGCCTAATAACCATTTGCGGGTTGGTCAGACGGACACAGAAAAAGAAAAGAGAGTGCTCGACCGGAACAATGTCAAACCATATAGCACAGCTCCTTTCGGTTGAACCCGCCGCAAAGAAAGACGACCATCACCGTCTTTCGTATACTGTCTCAGTGAGAGCTACTATAGTCTCCCCCGTTGACCTTCTTTTAACATACCAAATCTTCAATGAGTGGAAAGGACTCCCAGATGTTGCTCCACAGTACGAGCCTCATACAAAGCCACGCCCATCGTGATATGATGATGAAGAAAAGACACTTTTCGAAAAAAACCCTCTTTTCCGCACCAACCTTGATTGTCAAATCGAGTGTATAGCTCAGGTTGTAGAGCATTGGACTTTTAACTTAACGGTCGCAGGTTCAAGTCCTGCTATACCCAAAAAAACCACTCGTCGTATTCGTGATTGATGTATAGGGGAGTTCAACAGAGCACTCTTTGGCCATCGAGACTCGCCCCTTTCTCATCAACATCTCGACTTCGCTCATTGTGTGAGGTCAGGAAGGGGGGTCAGACTGGCTCGGGCATCGATAGACCGGCCTTTTTCTCATATGCAGCCACACCCACTCTCCTGGTTCAAAAACAAGCAATTTTGCATCAAGTGTAAAGAGTAATGCATACAACTCCTTGTCATAAGTCGGATAGTTTAAGACTGTCCTGCTTAATTTCTCGCTGAAGTAAGTAATTGGTCGTCCCTCCTGCATAAGAACTGCGCCTATGCCAATACCTGAAGCATCACATTCAATCTCAAAAGATGCATGTAATAGGAGGTAGGAAACGAATCATGGTTGTGCTCTCTCTTTCTGAAGCCATTTAATAGGCTTGTGGTGGACTAGGTCCGTGATGGATCAAAAGGTCCTTGCAGCCGAACCCTAAGATGAAAGCCACTCTTAGAGGTTATATGTGCCAGAGAGAAAAGGGTCAAAACAATACTCTTATCTAGCCAGCTAAGGAAAACGAGGAAAATAGCATGTCTAGTTATACAATTTACAGAAATTATGTCTCGTTCTTTGGTTCTACCAGAAAACTATGAATGTCCTTATCATTTAAATACACATGAATATAGTATCCATCTTCCTTACAATGGTTCTGTAGAACAACAAAATAGCATGCTAAATTATTGAAGTGATCAATTATATCTTGTCTCTCAAAAGTTAACTGTTTTACAAAGAAGCTTTACCTTACCTATCTTTTCTTCAAAAGAAAGATTTAGATCTGTTCGAATGATAAAAATATCTTCAAAATCTTTAAGTCCTGTTGATTTAATGGAAATTAACTATCAAAATTTTTTGCAATCCAAACTTTTACAACAGAAAGAACTAAAAGGAGATATTGATTCAAAAGAACTTTATGATTTCTATGAAAAATATTCTTCCGCTATAAAGTATTTTTCTACTTCGGAAAAATCTTCAGATGAAAGTTATCTTTCCTTTGAAAGTTCTTCTGATGATGAATTGTACATACCCTCAACGAGGAGCAATACATACCCTCTAACGAGGAGCAATACATATCCTCTAACGAGGAAACTTTATATATAAATATGGAACATGGTGAATCTTCTTCTATAATACATCATCCTAGACATCCACAAAATCCTCCTAGTCAACTACAGGAAGGTATTGATGACAACATGTATCATAGAGATACTAATGAAGCTTATGTAGATTCTTATATATTTAGACAAAGTAAAAGACATCTTGGTTCAACAATAAATCTAATATTTAATATAGATTATATACCAGCCAATGAATTAAGAGATTATATAGTAAATTGGGAACAATTAATTGTAGGAACATCTACTTTAATACCTGATTCTGTAACACATAAAGATTTCGTTTTACTTGCTTGTGGCTATTGGCAAGGAATAGCTTTAAGATAGTTAACACAATATGAAAAATTATGTCCAATTGAAATATTAGCTTTAAATAGTTATACTACCAGAAAGGATACTTTACATAGTATTTGTAAGTTATTATATCCCGATTTAACAGGCGATGATATTACAGCCGAAGGTATAGATGAAAATATGTTACTAAAAATGAGGTTATGTAATATATGCTATCTTGAAGAATTTGCTAATCAATATATTAGTTATATATTCAAGCTAAATTCACTAGAAAAGAAGCAATTTTGGATAACCTCTTTCTTTTCAAAATTACCAATACCTTGGGATTCTATGATAGAGAAAAAAAATATAATAATATCCGAAACAGTGCACCACATAATACAGATATGTTAAAAAAAGCTTGTATGGAAACTGTAAAGAAAACTTGCCAGTTACAAAAGGCAAATAATCATCTTACATAATATATTCATAAATCAAATATAAAAACATCCTATTGTCCTAAATATGACCCAGATATTAATTATCAATTTGGTTGTCCTCCGGTATACGGATACAACAAATCTTATTTCCCATATAAGAAAAAACATACAGAACATTCTAAGCATTCTAAGCAGCATAAATACAAATACAAATATAAACCAAAATATAAAAGAAAAAGATACAAAGTATCTAAGAAAAAGTGAAAACCAAAGTATAAATCTAAGTGTAAAATATCGGATAAATATAAAAAGAGAAAGTTCATAAAACACAACAAAAGCAATTCTAAAAAAAATTGTAAATGTTTTAAATATGGAAAAGAAGGTCATTATGCCTATGAATGTACTCTAAATATAAAAACAATTTGGTTAGAAGATCTAGAATCTTATGATATACACCTAGGAACTATAGAAGAAATTCCTAGTGAAAATTCAACTATATATGAAGTAGAATCTGTATATGACGAAAATACATCTGAATATGAATCTTCTGAAAATGACAGTTTAGGGATAAATATGATGACTTTAAATAAAACTTATCATCAGGTTCAAATAATACCCTTATCAAAAACGGTTATATTACCCAAAAGAGAATCTTTAAAATTTCCAGGTCATATACTATATGCTAATAAAAATTATAGCCTACAACAGTATCAAACTACAGAGATATATCTAGACGTAATTATCAAAATACCTTATGGATATTATGGAGAAATCCAAAACTTAAGGTATCATACTATCAGAAATATTTTTATAACCTATGGATTAATAGAATCCATGACTGACCAAAATACTTGTATAACAATGAAAAGTACTAGTTTGGAAAATCATCCTTATCAAATACCTATGGGAACTTCAATAGGACTTCTTATAATTCATAAATACGAAGATTTACCATTTGTTAAGATAGAACAAGATCCATTACTTTCTACTTCACCTCCTTTAAGTCCAGATATGACACCTGGACAAACTTCAAAAGAAACTATGTATGAATACAGAGTATACATGAATACGTTAATAGAAATAGAACCTCAAGAAACTCATAATACAAGTCTAGACAATAGTCAAGGAGAGCAATATGAAATTACTGATGAAGATATTGAAAGGCTAAAACTTTCAATACCTCATGCTAAACAAAATGAAGTATATAATCCTCAATCAAAACTTAAATCATTATGGTCTAATAAAAATACATATAGTTTTGAACGAATGCAAGGCAATATAGAATTAAAAGGTGATGAAGATTTTACTTCTATAAAAATATTAAATCTTGCACAAATAGAAAAGTTTAAGCAAAAATATCCAAAAAAGAAATGTCTTCATATTAGATTAATTCAAATAAAGATAACTGGTCTATTTAGATCAGGAATAGATACGCCAATTATGATAATATGCTGCGATGAAAGGATAATCAATAATCGTTTAAACAGTATATTAGGCGGAGCAAAATCAAACTTGGCTAATAGAATAGTTGGTGTAAATATACATCCAGATTTTTGTATTAGTCTAAATGACAAAAATATAGAAATGGCTTGTACATTATCTATAAACCTTGAAGGTATAGAAATGTTTCCTGGATCAAAAGTATTAGGCATTCAGTGGGAACACTGTTTAGCTCTAAATGAAACATCAACATTTAGATCTGTTATACCAAGTCAATTTATTAAATTATATGAGGTTGGAAATGGTAAAATTATTCAACTAAAACTGGTTAATATTAAACATCTGAAGTATGATAATGAAATGCAAGTTTTTTTAAAAACTTCAAAACCTAAAACACAACTTCCTATCGAAACTTTTATAGCTTCTGGAAATACAATTTCCACTACTATTATAAATCCAAATATCCCTCGAAGTCTAAGTACTAGAGATTATCAAAATACTAATCTGCATTTAGAACCAAGTAGAATAAGTACTTCTACACTTTCAGAACATTCTGATATAGAACATACACCTCTAGAAGGAAGAACTCAAAGAATATTAGATCCACCAAAAAAGGATACAAGAAAAACATGTTATAAAACTACCATCCCCCTCTTATAGTATTTCTGATGTTGGATCTTAAAACAACACCGCAGTTACACATTTATATTCCTTTAACTATACATCCTTCTGAACCACATACCCCATTTACTATACATGCTTTGTTAGATTCTGGGGCAGAAACAAGTCTTATACAATCTAAATTCATTCCACAACAACTTTGGATTCCTATCGACAAACCTGCCAAACTTCATGATTTTATGGGCAGACCTGTTCATGTCCATTTCAAATCCAAAATAAACATTTCTATTCCAGATATTCACAATAAAAGTTACCATTACACCTTTGATTTCGCGCTTCTACCAAGCGACTTTGACATTGATTGTTTACTTGGTATGAATAATCTCCGACATTATGCCCCGTTTAATACACACTATTTTACATTTGACAATCATTCTATCCCTCGGGTTCCTTTTCCTATTCCTCTAGCTCCTTCCTTTTCGCCAGCACAGCGTGGTGAAACCAAACTTATTGATACTACTATTGATACCAGATCTACTAATTTTTGTACACTCCCTATTTCTATTACATCTGATACAGACAGAGTTATTTATAATATCTTAGAACCCCTATATTCTAATAATCATTTACTACATTTTGATAAAGCCCCAAGATATTGTTCCTTAACAATTCTAGAACAATATAAAGATACAAAAATAAGAGTAAATAGTATTATGGTATCTCCTTTTGACAAAAAGAAATTCTCATAACAAATAAAAGAATTAGTAGACTTAAAATTAATACGACGCAGTACAAGTCCTCACTCTTCTCCTGCATTTATGGTAAGAAACCATGCAGAATAAAAAGAGGAAAAGCTAGAATGGTTATAAATTATAGAAAGTTAAATAGTTATACAAAATTTGATGACTATTTTATACCATTAGCTGAACAGTTAATAAAACAAGTTCAAGGATCAAAGTACTATAGTAAATTTGATGCTAAGTTAGGATTATGGCAAATAAAACTAGCTAATACAGAATTTATAGAATTAACAGCATTCAGTTGTCCTCAAGGTCATTACGAATGGTTGGTAATGCCTTTTGGTTTAAAAAATGCGCATCAAGTATTTCAAAAATGGATGAACTCTATATTTGGACACTTACCATTTGTAGTTGTTTATATAGACGTATTCTTGTCTTTTCTCACAATTTAGACGAGCATAAACAACATTTACTACAAGTTGCAAAATTACTATTGGAAAACGGATTTATATTAAGTCCAAAAAAGATTTGTTTATTCAAAACAGAAGTTGAATTTTTAGGAAAATATATAAAAGAAGGACAAATAGAATTGCAACAATATATATATACAAAGTTAAAAGAGTTTCCTACAACATTTAAGACATTAAAACAGTTACAAAGTTTTTCGGGATTATTAAACTATGGTAGGAAATTTATTCCTCACCTATCGGAGTTAGTACAGAATCTACAAGAAAAATTAACATTAGAACAGTCAAAATACAAAGTAGAAAATGGTGAACAACCCAGAAGATGGAACACAGACAGAATAAATATTCAGTTATCTCCTGTTAAAGAAAAGGAAATAGAAAAATATAAACAAATGGTTACTAAACAACCTATTCTTTATTTTCCTAAAGATGAAGAATTAGTGACAGTTCAAATTGATGCTTCAGACTTATTCTGGGCAGGAATCTTAATAGCAAAACAAAAAGAAATAGTCGCCTATACTTCTGAAAAATTTGCAAAACCTCAACAGAAATATTCTACTTATGATAAAGAACTATTGGCCATAAAATTAGCTATTAAAAGTTTAAAAATTAATTTGCTAAATCGCCAGTTTATAATTGAAACTGATAATAAAGCAGTAGTTCAGTTTCTAAAGAAACGAACTAGTAATAATCCAGAAGAAAATATTAGAAGAATAAGAATTGCTTTATATTTGGAAATATATCAATATGATATTAAATATATTCCTGGTCATACTAATTTTCTTGCAGATCTTCTCACTCGTCCCTGATGGATGAAGAAAGAATTCAAAAGTTAAAGCAAATGGTTGAGAAGGCCAAATCACGCCAAGACGAAGTTTGGCAAGTTACAACCAAAAAGACAAAGGCAGAAGCCAAGACCCCAAAATTGGGAGGTACCCCTGCAAAGGGAGAAATTTCACACACCCCAGCAATGGGAGGATCCAATAATACAACAACAGGAGTTACTCAAACCCCAGAAATGGGAGCGACATCATTTCCACCACCTGGCATGACAATTTTGCCAGTAGCCTCTACATCTACTTCCTCTCAATCATACAACATTATTACAGCAGCCCAACGAAGACTACAACAGTAGTCCAAACCATTCGCAGCAGCGGTGGTAAGAGATTGGTATAATTTAGAACTCAAAGGTTCTAATGAATACATTTATAATAAATTAAATGGGTGCTATCGCGCTATCCAATCCAATGACTTTACTTCTTCTAAATACTGGCTAACCCAGATAGAACAGATGGCTCTATCTATGTTTTCCCGTTACAATCAGGAGAAAGAAAGATCAGAGATGATTACAAATACTGTTGCAGAATTATGCAATTATTCTGTGACAACTCAAAGTTCAGCTTTAAGTCAAAGAATGGGAGACTGGTTCAAAGGAGCCTCTCAAGATCAACACCACCTCAGAAACATTATTCAAGACATGGAGCTCTCCGATCTAGTCAGCCTACCTATCCCTGAGTTTTGCTATTACTTGAGAAATGCCAAGTACATAGTGAAAAGGCTCGACAGCTTGAAGCAGAATTGACGGTTCAGAAGATGATAAATCTGAATTAGCAACAAATGATAGACGACTCTCAGCTGAAAGACTTCTTCAAAAAGTTTGAAGCCACTGAAATAATAGCTCTCCTTCAAGCTCATGATTTGATCCTAAACAAGAACAGATCCCCTCGGATCATTACTTGTTTTCAGGATATTAAAAATTGCAGCAAAGCCATCACCACCGGATTGGTACATGAAATCTTTATAAATTCAAATCATCCAGAGGAATATGAAGACGTGCTACCACCTCTCTGTGTTAACAGAATAAAGGCCTATGCTACAAAATATCAGGCCAGCTTTTTCTCCCGCATTTGGAGCATTTGGGAAGAGCATAAATATCTAAAGCTATTTCCTTCTGTACAAATATGGGAATTACACAGGGATAGTTATATCCCTTCATAAGTCTGCAATACACTACCAGTCCTTGATTTACCAGAAGAAATGAAGAAAGCTGCAGAAGAGTTCTTTCATGAAGCCTATCAAAAGTCTTTAATCGGAGCTCATTCTATTACTATTGACAACAATATCCTTCTATATGATTTTATCGGATCATTTGAAGCCAGTGAAACCCGCATTCCAAAAGTCTTAGCTTTCCTTTCAAGTCTACAACTGGAAAAGTATGGCTCTAAAGCTAAAGATTACTTTTATAAAGACCTAGAAAGACTTGAAGATGAAGAGCTCGGGGGTACTGACAATAATCAGAATGATATCCGAGATGATATGGATGAAGAAACTCTTCACAATATCATGCAGGACTAAAGCGTGGTGGGACCATGCTTGCCGATACTAGAGGAAGATTCATCCTTATCATCACACTCGGACCTGCAGCCAACACTACCAGCCAAACAACTCAGCAGACAACTTTTTTAATTATTGTACCCTTTATTACTATGCTAGTGGCAATTATTGTATTGCTTACTGTAGCCACAATTATTGTGTATTGTTGTACTCAGATTCCTTCTTATTCTACTGTATGAAGAAAGGCTATAAATAAAGACTGAAGGAGAATGGCAGGGGCATAGAGCTTTCTTGCCTTTCTTTTTTTAATCTCTCTTGTTCCTCCTGAGTTCTTAAAGTTTTTCAGTTTTTTCTTTTAAATTCTGTGAATAGTCAGCAGTGAATAGTCTACGCTATGAATATTCACAGCTGTGAGCGCAGACTATTCACAGCTGACTATTTACAGCGCCGACTATTCACAGCTGACTATTCACAGAATTTAAAAGAAAAAACTGAAAAACTTTAAGAACTCAGGAGGAACAAGAGAGATTAAAAAAAGAAAGGCAAGAAAGCTCTATGCCCCTGTCATTCTCCTTCAGTCTTTATTTATAGCCTTTCTTCATACAGTAGGATAAGAAGGAATCTTAGTACAAGAATACACAATAATTGTGGCTACAGTAAGCAGTACAATAATTGCCACTAGCATAGTAATAAAGGGTACAATAATTAAAAAAGTTGTCTGCTGAGTTGTTTGGCTGGTAGTGTCAGTTGCAGGTCCGAGTGTGATGATAAGGATGAATCTTCCTCTGGTGTCGGCAAGCATGGTCCCACCACGCTTTAATCCTGCATGATATTGTGAAGAGCTTCTTCATCCATATCATCTCGGATATCATTCTGATTATTGTCAGTACCCCCGAGCTCTTCATCTTCAAGTCTTTCTAGGTCTTCATAAAAGTCATCTTTAGCTTTAGACCCATGCTTTCCCAGTTGTAGACTTGAAAGGAAAGCTAAGACTTTTGGAATGCGGGTTTCACTGGCTTCGAATGATCCTATAAAATCATATAGAAGGATATTGTTGTCAATAGTAATAGAATGAGCTCCGATTAAAGCCTTCTGATAGGCTTCATGAAAGAACTCTTCTGCAGCTTTCTTCATTTCTTCGGGTAAAGCAAGGACTGGTAGTGTATTGCAGACTTCTGAAGGGATATAACTATCCCTGTATAATTTGCACATTTGTACAGAAGGAAATAGCTTTAGATATTTACGCTCTTCCCAAATGCTCCAAATGCGGGAGAAAAAGCTGGCCTGATATTTTGTAGCATAGGCGTTTATTCTGTTAACACAGAGAGATGGTAGCACGTCTTCATATTCCTCTGGATGATTTGAATTTATAAAGATTTCGTGTACCAATCCGATGGTGATGGCTTTGCTACAATTTTTAATATCCTGAAAACAAGTAATGATCCGAGGGGATCTGTTCTTGTTTAGGATCAAATCATGAGCTTGAAGGAGAGCTATTATATCAGTGGCTTCAAGCTTTTTGAAAAAGTCTTTCAGCTGAGAGTCGTCTATCATTTGTTGCTGATTCAGATTTATCATCTTCTGAACCGTCAATTCTGCTTCAAGCTGTCGAGCCTTTTCACTATGTACTTGGCATTGCTCAAGTAAATAGCAAAACTCAGGGATAGGTAGGCTGACTAGATCGGAGAGCTCCATGTCTTGAATAATGTTTCTGAGGTGGTGTTGATCTTGAGAGGCTCCTGTGAACCAGTCTCCCATTCTTTGACTTAAAGCTGAACTTTGAGTTGTCACAGAATAATTGCATAATTCTGCAACAGTCTTTGTAATCATCTCTGATCTTTCTTTCTCCTGATTGTAACGGGAAAACATAGATAGAACCATCTGTTCTATCTGGGTTAGCCAGTATTTAGAAGAAGCAAAGTCATTTGATTGGATGGCGCGATAACACCCATTTAATTTATTATAAATGTATTCATTAGAACCTTTGAGTTCTAAATTATACCAATCTCTTACCACCGCTGCTGCGAATGGTTTGGACTGCTGTTGTAGTCTTCGTTGGGCTGCTGTAATATTGTTGTATGATTGTGAAGAAGTAGATGTAGAGGCTACTGGCAAAATTGTCATGCCAGGTGGTGGAAATGATGTCGCTCCCATTTCTGGAGTTTGAGTAACTCCTGTTGTTGTATTATTGGATCCTCCCATTGCTAGGGTGTGTGAAATTTCCCCCTTTGCAGGGGTACCTCCCAATTTTGGGGTCTTGGCTTCTGCCTTTGCCTTTTTGGTTGTAGCTTGCCAAACTTCGTCTTAGCGTGATTTGGCCTTCTCAACCATTTGCTTTAACTTTTGAAGGTCAGACAGACCAGGGGGATGGTCGGGAATCCCGCTGTCATCATCATCCTTTCCGGTAGGAAAAAGAGTCGGACGATCTCATACCAGTCCTAGGTGGTAGTTCAATTGGATGAATCTGCCAACGTTGATGGTCAACGTACGTAGCATAGCAGACCAATCATCTGCCTCTTTCTCATTCTCGCTCGGAAGCTAGCATCTCGTCTATATTGATAGTACTGGACCGTCATACATTGTTTATTGACTTGTCGAATCGGAACCAACTACCACTCCATTCATCGCTTGTCCGGCCCTCGAAGAGTTGAGCGGGAGCTGGCCAGCAACTTTCGTGCCTGAGAATAGAAGAGGGCATAAATTCATTCTTCGTACCTGGTTTAGCCTAACAACCATTCGCGGGTTGGTCAGACGCTCTTTCTCATTCTCGCTCGGAAGCTAGCATCTCGTCTATATTGATAGTACTGGACCGTCATACATTGTTTATTGACTTGTCGAATCGGAACCAACTACCACTCCATTCATCGCTTGTCCGGCCCTCGAAGAGTTGAGCGAGCACTGGCCAGCAACTTTCGTGCCTGAGAATGGAAGAGGGCATAAATTCATTCTTCGTACCTGGTTCAGCCTAACAACCATTTGCGGGTTGGTCAGACGGACTCAGAAAAAGAAAAGAGAGTGCTTGACCAGAACAATGTCAAACTATAGAGCACAGCTCCTTTCGATTGAACCCGCCGGAAAGAAAGACGACCATCACCGTCTTTCGTATACTGTCTCAGTGAGAGCTACTATAGTCTCCCCCGTTGACCTTCTTTTAATATACCAAATCTTCAATGAGTAGAAAGGACTCCCAGATGTTTCTCCACAGTACGAGCATCATACAAAGCCACGCCCATCATGATATGATGATGAAGAAAAGACACTTTTCGAAAAAACCCTCTTTTCCGCACCAACCCTGATTGTCAAATCGAGTGTATAGCTCAGGTTGTAGAGCATTGGACTTTTAACTTAACGGTCGCAGATTCAAGTCCTGCTATACCCAAAAAAACCACTCGTCGTATTCGTGATGGATGTATAGGGGAGTTCAACAGAGCACTCTTTGGCCATCGAGACTCGCCCCTTTCTCATCAACATCTCGACTTCCCTCATTGTGTGAGGTCAGGAAGGGGGGTCAGACTGGCTCGGTCATCGATAGGCCGGCCTTTTTCTCCGTCGTTCCGGGCGCGGAGCCCGCTACGCTCAGTCGACGATGGCCAAAGAGTGATAGCGCTATGAAGAGCAATGCTTTCTCAACACTTTTCACATAGGATGCCCTACGAAAAAACAACGGCCAAAACGTACCGGCTTGGGCTTGCGGGCAATTTCAAGTACATGAACTTCGTACAGAGTATCTCGGAGGAAGATGAGCAATGTTCATAGACCATGTCTTACTGATCAAAAAGAAGAAGACCTTTGTGGCCGTGACAAATGCTAGAGGGAATAAGAAGATTGGGGCCTCCGTAGTTTCTTTGGAGGAAAGAAAAGGTCGGTTTTGTCTTTCTCAGTATGCTGCTAAAGCAACTGCAGAACATATGGGGCGATCTGCCAAAAAGATTGGTTTGAAATCAGTTGTGATGAAAGTGAAAGGATCTACTTATTTTAGGAAAAAGAAAAAAGTGATCTTGAGTTGGAGAAAGGGTTTTCGATGTGGTGTGGGAGTGAAATCTCGAATTCTGTCAGTAAACGATGTGACCCAACTTCCCCATAATGGATGTCGGCTCCCCAAAAAACATCGTGTTCAAATAGTTCGGAACATTGTCAATATCTACATTTGGAATTGAGAAGATGACAAAAGAATTCCGGAAAAAAATCTGACTCGTGACGGTAGGCTAGACAGAGTGACTGAGAAAGACTCCATTCCCCCTTCTGCATCTATAACAGAAAGCCGCGTGTCATGTAGTCTAGGCGAAGGTCCATTGTGGACGTGAGGATCTCGTTCGAAAGAGCCTTCCCGCTTATCCTACATAGAACTCGGTCCGATAAGTAGGGCGGAGACTCGACGCTATCACCTCGACCTTTTCTTTTGTGCGGGACTATGACTGTCGAGGGGGCTCCACGCTCGTCGATCCGTCGACGAGTTCTCGCTCCCATTTTGCTTTTGTCATCGCCTTTTTGATGACCCGGACGTCGTAACTGCATACTCCTTCTCGGTAATATTGCTTGCTTTCGTTGAAAGCGTTGGACATTTGACGACAGCGTGAGGACTCTGAGAGTCAGTCTTTTTTGCAGTAGGATTGGTACCAAACAAAGGCAATCTCTTGCCCAGGTAGAACCCACTATGGGCCGTCGGGCTAGTAAAGACCCAAAGGACACACTAACGAACATGGTACCACAAACCTCCAACCATCGGAACGGCATAGAGAAAGTTACAGGCGGTCGGTACGTCTGTACCTCTTGACAGCCACCATATCATAAATTTTCCATAGAAGTCGACAATCTGACGGAATGGGGATCGACATATCATAAATTCTGGTCTCATTCTTCCCTTCCCGTCGATTCACGATCCGTCGCAGCTGAATGAATCCCCCATGTGTTGGGACCTGAACCATGGTGGTGCTCTTCTACAACATCTTCTACATAGGCTCCTCCACTTCTGGAATGGATAGACGGAAACCTTTCCGACGCCCGAATTTTGATCGGAAGAACTAATTGCTTTCTACAATAACAAAATGGAAATCTACTAGCCATATTTTTTTTCTATGAGAATGCCGTAGGACTCCAGGAATTTATCGAAGCTGAACATGCTCAAAAGATGCCATAGACACATTTCGCTTTGATCATTCGACTGTCCGCCGAGTGAAACGGTTCCTCGCTAAAGAAAACTGACAGTTCCAGTATAACCAAAGAAAGAGATAGATCACATCGTCGGCCAAATGCCAATCCTCCTAGTTTGAAAGAGAAAAAGAGTGGAGTTTCGAGGATTTTAACGAGAATCATATATTTTCTCATTGATTTTAATGAGTAAGAAAAACTGATGACGTATCTCAATTTTGTCAACGGTGTGGCCACGGTCTCAATTTTGTCAGTCGTCAACGTATGTCCAAGCTTGACAATAGTAGTGGAGATTGTCAAGTCCCTCGGAATGCGACTCCCATCATGAGGTAGAAGACAAGACAGACGGATTTCACGTCGGTATTGTACCGTTCACGTCATGCGAAGGCTCACTCAGAACACGTACCGACTCTTTTCTCCGAAAGGAACAAACAGGAGTGCTCCACCCCGAAAGAGAAGGAACGGAAAGAGATCTTCACGGAATTTTTCATCTGAATGACTGAAAAAAGAGAGTCGAATGGTATTTGTTTCGGGATCGGAAAGGTCAACAAATTAGGATCAAAGAGAACTGCCCAGTGGCGACTCACCCACTAGGAAGACCTGCCTTTCAGAAAAGATAGACAGAAGGAGCGCGAGGAAGAGAGCGACACAAAGAGGAAATCGCCCTACTGAAATGGTATCCTCGTACAGACTTGACAGCTTCAGTGTACGACAGAACCGAGCTGAGACCAGAACGTAGAACATATCACCATGACGTATTAGGAGAGGTCATCCCCGTGGTAGGAAACACGTCCCAATTCCGTCACTGCAAATTACCCTTCCCGACTCCTTATCTCGACACCCTGAAAAATACCGTGAAAGCCGACACCCTATTTTGCCAAACTACTTGTCAAATGGAATCTGACCTTCCCCCCAGAATCTGACAAAAAAAGGGAGGTACGTGCAAGCCTGAATGAAAAAACGGAATATTCTAAAGCGGGTTATGGTACTTTTTCGACGTCACCTGGCATACGCCCCAGCCCTGATCCGAAAAGGACAACAACAATTCTAGGAGACAGTTGTCCTGTCTGTTCTGACTGATGAGGCGAGAATCCATTTTTTTTGTCTGGACAGAGAGAGGAATCATTCAGAGAGCTGCCGTCAATTGTCTAACGGAGTCTTTCATACACTTCTGATTCAGAACGGAATCAGCTGTATGGATGGGCCCTATAAGAATGGTATCCTCGAGTGCCTCTAAAGGGCTTCGGGGACTTCCTTCATCGACTCCTTTCGCAACGACGAAGTTAGTTCCATTGATTCTTTGGTCATTTCCATGTGTTATATCAATCGATAATCAACCCCAAGATAAGGAATGGAATGTTCATAGCCTGACGTCCACGGATTGATAGAGTGCCCTGAGAGAAAGATGAGTGAAGGTGAGTTTCAGCTCCCCCCATTACCGAGACCATTACCAAAGCAGCAAACGAAGGCATCGGCTAGTTCAGTAAGGACAATGAAAGGTACCGCTCGGGTCCAATCCCATTGTGCCCGATCCCACTTCATCAACGCAGGATATATACTGGAAACATGCAGTTGCTCTGCTTTTCGTATACCGGCGTTGAAATGATCTTTCCCTCGTGTTCGGCTAAAGATTTGACTCGTCATTCCTGCTTTTGAACTGGAAGGAATGCTACACGCTTTATAACATATTACTATGGAGGTCGGAATAGGGCTGCCCTTGGTCCAACCTATGTTGTTTGTCACCTTCTCTCCTGTAGGTAGGCCCTAATCTCGAGATGCTGCGGCATAAACTGGTTTTGGATATGAATCGTCGGGCACTGGGGCAACCACTACTGGAGGGTCATTCACTAGTTCGGATTCAAATGCCTTTCTTTACCTCTCTTTTTGAAGCCTCCTCCCCTGCTGCGCTTACTGTGCAGCTAGAACAACTAGATGGTTCCGTGCCCGTATCTAGATGCCTTCCTGGGTGTAGCTTGCTCAGATGATGGATCACAAAAAAAAAATCTGCAAATGAACAACTCTGGGAGATTTTGATATTTCTCATCTCTACTAGGTGGTACCGAACATGAGCAACTGAATCAATTGGATTGACGATCAAATAGCCAGACATCAAAAGCCCATCAATAACCAACCCCTTCCCAACGGGGCGGCTCTGTCCTAACGGAATAAATTATTCAGTCCCTAGAGTGACAAACTTCTATCAGTAAAGGCAAGAGACATGTGGGAAATGGTTTTTATCATTTTATTGCAGCGCCCCGGTCCGAATCAACCTACGGCCGAAAAGGTGGAGCAAGGGAGTACCTATGAACGAAGAACTAGTAACTAACCTCGTCGACAGAAGGCTTGCCTTCTTCCGAAGGATAGAAAGCTTATCTGTGCAATCAACGTGTATCGTTTATTTTGCTTGGAAGAATGCGTCAAATACCTACTTCCATAGCGTCGGAGGGGGGATTCTCCGTTCCTCGTTCTAGTTTGGAAATTGCCCAGAATCTTTGCATTCATTATAATGACATTGAGCTCTTCACAATGCGTCAGTTTATAATTCTCTCCCCAGTCCTGAATTCTCTCCCCAATCGTTTAGTCAATTACCTCATCCCCTCCCCTATTCTGAAGTCCACTCGTCCTAAGAAGAAATATTTGCACATTGGATTAATCCAAATAAAGATTACTGGTCTATTCAGATCCGGAATAGACACACCTATTATGATAATATGTTGTGATGAAAGAATCATCAATAATCCTCTAAATAGTATATTAGGAGGAGCAAAATCCAATTTAGCAAATAGAATATTTGGCGTAAATATACATCCTGATTTTTGCATCAGCCTACATGATACAAATATAGAAAAAGCCTGTACTCTTTCTATAAATTTAAAAGGAATTGAAATGCTTCCTGGATCACAAGTATTGGGAATACAATGGGAACATTGTTTAGCACTAAACGAAACATCTACTTTTAGATCTATCACACCTACACAGTTTATTAAACTCTTTGAAGTTGGGAATGGGAAAATAATTCAACCAAAATTGGTCAATATAAGACATTTGAGATATGATAATGAGATGCAAATATTCTTGAAATCTTTAAAACCAAAGACACATCTCCCTATAGAAACATTTATTGCTTCGGGCAATACTATTTCTACTACGATTATAAATCCAAGTATTCCAAGAAGTCTTAGTACCACTGAATATCGAAATTCCAATATTTTGGTTGAACAAGCTAGACCTAGTATGTCTGCTTTAGAAGATACTCCCCTTGAGGGAAGAACTCAACGAATCCTTGATCTTCAAAAGAAATCAGAAGACCAACATATTATAAGATTACCATCAAGTTCCTTTGGTCTATCAAATGTCGGATCTTCTTAAGAAAAAACCTCAATTACACATATACATTCCCATGACATTATTATTTCCTGATGACTCTTGTCTTACCTTACATACTCTACTAGATTCAGGTGCTGAAACTAGTCTTATACATGAAAAATTTATCCCTAAGCAATTATGGTTAACCCTAGAAAAGCAAGCAAGCTTAAATGACTTTATGGGCAGACCTGTTATCATTACTCATAAAGCAAATCTCTCTATTTCTATTCCACATATTCATAATATCTCTCATCACTATACTTTTGAATTTGCTTTATTACCTATTGACTTTAATGTCGATTGCTTAGTCGGCATGAATAACTTACGGCATTATGCCCCTTTCAATTCTCAAATTTTTCTATTTGATCATCATCAAATTCCCCGGGTTCCTTTTCCGGTACCCTTAGCATCATCTTATACTGCAGCCCAGCGTGGTGAACGACTTATTTCCACCCAAAATAACTGCACTTCTCCTCTTACTATCTTCTCTAATACAGAGGAAATCATACACAGTATGCTTAAACCATTATATTCGAATAACCCTTTATTATATTTTGATAGAGCACCAAGATACTGTACCCTTACATTACTCGATCAATATAGAAATACTAATGTAAGATCAAACAGTATAATGGTATCCCCTATAGATAAACAAGAATTTTCAGCTCAAATAAAAGAGCTTTTATCTCTAAAACTAATACAGCCTAGCAGCAGTCCTCATTCATCACCTGCTTTCCTAGTCAGAAAACATGCAGAACAAAAAAGAGGAAAGGCCAGAATGGTCATTAATTATAGAAAATTAAATAGCTATACAAAGTTTGACGGCTATTTTATACCTGCTGCAGAACAGTTAATAAAGCAGATACAAGGAGCCAAATACTATAGTAAATTTAATGCTAAATCTGGGTTTTGGCAAATAAAACTAGCCAATAAAGAATCTATAGAATTAACTGCCTTTAGTTGCCCCCAAGGACACTATGAGTGGTTAGTAATGCCATTTGGTTTGAAAAATGCCCCACAAATATTCCAAAAATGGATGAATTCTATGTTCGGACATCTACATTTTGTAGTAGTTTACATAGATGATATACTAGTTTTTGCTCCTACAATAAAAGAACATTATGGGATATTATTTATGGATGCCTTACATACAATCAATTTCTTTTTAGTAAAAAAGAAGAAGAATTGGTACCTCTTCCTCTTAAGAAATATAATCATATGCTTCAAGTATACTAAACCTATTGCAGATTTGTCAGGAGTCCTAACAATGGACGATGAACGCCTGAAAAGGCTCAGATCCATGGCTGAAAAAGCCAAATGGATTACAATAGAAGAAAGCAAAAAGACCCCGTCACAAACGGGAGGTAACACCTCAAAGAAGGCCCCTGAAAAAGGAGCAACCAATACTACAAACCAGGAAACTGGCACCTCAACAGAGGCGAAATCATTCCCCCCACTGGGAATGACTATTCTACCAGCCAATACCTCTACTCCAACATACAGCAATATTACTTCAGCCCAAAGGAGAGTCCAGACAGGACAAGTTCTTAGGCCTACTGCAGCAGCAGTTGTCAGAGATTGGTATAATACCGACCTCAAGACAACCAATTCAAACATCTATGACAAATTGAATGGATGCTACCGTGCCATTCAATCCAATGACTTCCACTCTTCTAAATATTGGTTATCCCAGATTGAGCAGATGGTGCTCTCTATGTATAACCACTACCTACAAGAGAAGACAGAGAAACAGAATATCACAAAGACAGTCCAAGACTTATGCAACTATACCCTCACAGCTCAAAGTGCAGATCTAGAGCAGAGAAAGGGAACTTGGTTCCAAGGCTCTACTCAAGACCAGACATTTCTGAGAAATATAATCCAGGATTTGGAAATCTCTGATCAGGTATATCATCCTTTACCTGAGTTTTACAAATTACTAGATCTCTGTAAAATACAAACAGAGAAAACCAGACAGTTGGAAGCTGAGATTACAGTCCACAAGATGATCGGCTTAAACCAACAAAACATGATCCCAGACAATCAGTTAAGGGATTTTTTTAGACAACTGGAAGCTACAGATGTTATCTCCATCCTTCAGGAGAACAAGCTCATCTTCAACAAGAATAATTCTCCACGAATTATTACTGGCTTTCAAGAAATACAACAGTGTGCCAAGGCCATTAAATTGGGTCTTGTCCATGAACTCTTCCTTAATTCATCTCATCCCGAAGAGTTCCAAGATATCATTCCACCTATTTGTCTGAAAATCATCAAAGCTTATACAACATGGTATCAGAGCTGGCTTAAACAAGAAGGCTATAAACTGTCGGAAACGTGATTCGGGGTTCTCACAGAGTGATCTGTGGCGAAGCTTTGGCTCTTACCCGAACACGTCCTTCCTGGCTAGCCACCGGGTGGGTTGCATTGGTCGAGAGGCCTTGCGTAAAAGATGTTCTGAGGTTACCGTTATAGCCACCCGGGAACGAAACCGGATTGAAAAGATATAACTGGTATCAGAGCCTTGTGCAGTTCCGTTCTTCTTTTTTTGTAAGTATCCTTAACTTAGCCATGTCTGGCTAAACTTGTTAGGCATGTTATTTCCTTAATTTCTTAAGCTATTTTAGGTAATAGTATCTTACGCCATGAGGTAGGAAACGAAACATGGCTGTGCTCTGTCTCTCTGAAGCTTGTAATAGTGCTTGTGGTTGACTATATGTCCGGAAGGGACGCTTCAGTTATTGCGGCCTCACTCTAGGGAGAAAACCACCCCTAGAGGTTACATAGCCGGAGAGAACAGGGTCAAAGCGATACTATTATCTAATCTAGTGAAAGAAAGGAAGGAAATAACGTGTCTAAGTTCATAAGAACCTCTATACAGAGATGTCTAGAGCTTTAGTTCTTCCAGAAACATACAAATGTCCTTTTAGTTTAAATACTCATGAACATAGTATTCATCTACCTAGTAATGGTACAATAGAACAACAAAATAGTTTGCTAAACTATTTAAGTGATCAAATCTATTTAGTTTCAAAAAAACTAACTACTTTGCAAACCTTCTTAAGTTTTCCAATGTATTCTTCATCTTCAAAAGAAAAACTTGGATCTGTTAGAATGATAAAAACATCTTCAAAAAGTTTGAAAGAAACAAACTTAGATGAAATTGATTATCAGAAATATTTGAAGTATAAAACTTTATTAGTTGATGAAATAGAAGGAAAAATTACTTCTAAAGAGATTTTCAAATTCTATGAGGAAAATTCTGCTTCTATAAAATATTATTCAAAAAGTTCTTCTGATAATGAAAGTTATATCTCTGCATCTGAATCTTTTGATGATGAATTATCTGAATATGATGATGTTGATGAAATACCCTCTAATGAGGAGTATGGTGATGTTGACCTATTATCACAACCCTCTAACGAGGAAGCCTCTTGGTCAGAGGAATCATACAACATACCCTCAAACGAGGACTATCATATACCAAATATATCCTCTAATGAGGAGCAGTATTTATATAATATAAATATGGAACGTGGGGAATCATCTATCCAAATGATTTCTACAGGTAGACAAAATCCACCACATCCTAATACTACTGAAGAAACTATGTATCATAGAGATACAGATGAAAACTATTGAGTATATATGGGGCGATCTGCCAAAAAGATTGGTTTGAAATCAGTTGTGATGAAAGTGAAAGGATCTACTTATTTTAGGAAAAAGAAAAAAGTGATCTTGAGTTGGAGAAAGGGTTTTCGATGTGGTGTGGGAGTGAAATCTCGAATTCTGTCAGTAAACGATGTGACCCAACTTCCCCATAATGGATGCCGGCTCCCCAAAAAACATCGTGTTCAAATAGTTCGGAACATTGTCAATATCTACATTTGGAATTGAGAAGATGACAAAAGAATTCCGGAAAAAAATCTGACTCGTGACGGTAGGCTAGACAGAGTGACTGAGAAAGACTCCATTCCCCCTTCTGCATCTATAACAGAAAGCCGCGTGTCATGTAGTCTAGGCGAAGGTCCATTGTGGACGTGAGGATCTCGTTCGAAAGAGCCTTCCCGCTTATCCTACATAGAACTCGGTCCGATAAGTAGGGCGGAGACTCGACGCTATCACCTCGACCTTTTCTTTTGTGCGGGACTATGACTGTTGAGGGGGCTCCACGCTCGTCGATCCGTCGACGAGTTCTCGCTCCCATTTTGCTTTTGTCATCGCCTTTTTGATGACCCGGACGTCGTAACTGCATACTCCTTCTCGGTAATATTGCTTGCTTTCGTTGAAAGCGTTGGACATTTGACGACAGCGTGAGGACTCTGAGAGTCAGTCTTTTTTGCAGTAGGATTGGTACCAAACAAAGGCAATCTCTTGCCCAGGTAGAACCCACTATGGGCCGTCGGGCTAGTAAAGACCCAAAGGACACACTAACGAACATGGTACCACAAACCTCCAACCATCGGAACGGCATAGAGAAAGTTACAGGCGGTCGGTACGTCTGTACCTCTTGACAGCCACCATATCATAAATTTTCCATAGAAGTCGACAATCTGACGGAATGGGGATCGACATATCATAAATTCTGGTCTCATTCTTCCCTTCCCGTCGATTCACGATCCGTCGCAGCTGAATGAATCCCCCATGTGTTGGGACCTGAACCATGGTGGTGCTCTTCTACAACATCTTCTACATAGGCTCCTCCACTTCTGGAATGGATAGACGGAAACCTTTCCGACGCCCGAATTTTGATCGGAAGAACTAATTGCTTTCTACAATAACAAAATGGAAATCTACTAGCCATATTTTTTTTCTATGAGAATGCCGTAGGACTCCAGGAATTTATCGAAGCTGAACATGCTCAAAAGATGCCATAGACACATTTCGCTTTGATCATTCGACTGTCCGCCGAGTGAAACGGTTCCTCGCTAAAGAAAACTGACAGTTCCAGTATAACCAAAGAAAGAGATAGATCACATCGTCGGCCAAATGCCAATCCTCCTAGTTTGAAAGAGAAAAAGAGTGGAGTTTCGAGGATTTTAACGAGAATCATATATTTTCTCATTGATTTTAATGAGTAAGAAAAACTGATGACGTATCTCAATTTTGTCAACGGTGTGGCCACGGTCTCAATTTTGTCAGTCGTCAACGTATGTCCAAGCTTGACAATAGTAGTGGAGATTGTCAAGTCCCTCGGAATGCGACTCCCATCATGAGGTAGAAGACAAGACAGACGGATTTCACGTCGGTATTGTACCGTTCACGTCATGCGAAGGCTCACTCAGAACACGTACCGACTCTTTTCTCCGAAAGGAACAAACAGGAGTGCTCCACCCCGAAAGAGAAGGAACGGAAAGAGATCTTCACGGAATTTTTCATCTGAATGACTGAAAAAAGAGAGTCGAATGGTATTTGTTTCGGGATCGGAAAGGTCAACAAATTAGGATCAAAGAGAACTGCCCAGTGGCGACTCACCCACTAGGAAGACCTGCCTTTCAGAAAAGATAGACAGAAGGAGCGCGAGGAAGAGAGCGACACAAAGAGGAAATCGCCCTACTGAAATGGTATCCTCGTACAGACTTGACAGCTTCAGTGTACGACAGAACCGAGCTGAGACCAGAACGTAGAACATATCACCATGACGTATTAGGAGAGGTCATCCCCGTGGTAGGAAACACGTCCCAATTCCGTCACTGCAAATTACCCTTCCCGACTCCTTATCTCGACACCCTGAAAAATACCGTGAAAGCCGACACCCTATTTTGCCAAACTACTTGTCAAATGGAATCTGACCTTCCCCCCAGAATCTGACAAAAAAAGGGAGGTACGTGCAAGCCTGAATGAAAAAACGGAATATTCTAAAGCGGGTTATGGTACTTTTTCGACGTCACCTGGCATACGCCCCAGCCCTGATCCGAAAAGGACAACAACAATTCTAGGAGACAGTTGTCCTGTCTGTTCTGACTGATGAGGCGAGAATCCATTTTTTTTGTCTGGACAGAGAGAGGAATCATTCAGAGAGCTGCCGTCAATTGTCTAACGGAGTCTTTCATACACTTCTGATTCAGAACGGAATCAGCTGTATGGATGGGCCCTATAAGAATGGTATCCTCGAGTGCCTCTAAAGGGCTTCGGGGACTTCCTTCATCAACTCCTTTCGCAACGACGAAGTTAGTTCCATTGATTCTTTGGTCATTTCCATGTGTTATATCAATCGATAATCAACCCCAAGATAAGGAATGGAATGTTCATAGCCTGACGTCCACGGATTGATAGAGTGCCCTGAGAGAAAGATGAGTGAAGGTGAGTTTCAGCTCCCCCCATTACCGAGACCATTACCAAAGCAGCAAACGAAGGCATCGGCTAGTTCAGTAAGGACAATGAAAGGTACCGCTCGGGTCCAATCCCATTGTGCCCGATCCCACTTCATCAACGCAGGATATATACTGGAAACATGCAGTTGCTCTGCTTTTCGTATACCGGCGTTGAAATGATCTTTCCCTCGTGTTCGGCTAAAGATTTGACTCGTCATTCCTGCTTTTGAACTGGAAGGAATGCTACACGCTTTATAACATATTACTATGGAGGTCGGAATAGGGCTGCCCTTGGTCCAACCTATGTTGTTTGTCACCTTCTCTCCTGTAGGTAGGCCCTAATCTCGAGATGCTGCGGCATAAACTGGTTTTGGATATGAATCGTCGGGCACTGGGGCAACCACTACTGGAGGGTCATTCACTAGTTCGGATTCAAATGCCTTTCTTTACCTCTCTTTTTGAAGCCTCCTCCCCTGCTGCGCTTACTGTGCAGCTAGAACAACTAGATGGTTCCGTGCCCGTATCTGCCTTCCTGGGTGTAGCTTGCTCAGATGATGGATCACAAAAAAAAAATCTGCAAATGAACAACTCTGGGAGATTTTGATATTTCTCATCTCTACTAGGTGGTACCGAACATGAGCAACTGAATCAATTGGATTGACGATCAAATAGCCAGACATCAAAAGCCCATCAATAACCAACCCCTTCCCAACGGGGCGGCTCTGTCCTAACGGAATAAATTATTCAGTCCCTAGAGTGACAAACTTCTATCAGTAAAGGCAAGAGACATGTGGGAAATGGTTTTTATCATTTCATTGCAGCGCCCCGGTCCGAATCAACCTACGGCCGAAAAGGTGGAGCAAGGGAGTACCTATGAACGAAGAACTAGTAACTAACCTCGTCGACAGAAGGCTTGCCTTCTTCCGAAGGATAGAAAGCTTATCTGTGCAATCAACGTGTATCGTTTATTTTGCTTGGAAGAATGCGTCAAATACCTACTTCCATAGCGTCGGAGGGGGGATTCTCCGTTCCTCGTTCTAGTTTGGAAATTGCCCAGAATCTTTGCATTCATTATAATGACATTGAGCTCTTCACAATGCGTCAGTTTATAATTCTCTCCCCAGTCCTGAATTCTCTCCCCAATCGTTTAGTCAATTACCTCATCCCCTCCCCTATTCTGAAGTCCACTCGTCATACCTTTGATAGAGCTTTCCTCACTCTTCCCTCACTCCTCACATAAGGGGAACTCCGGAAATTCCCTCTGAAACTACGAGGGAAGGTAGATTGTGACTAAGCCGAAGCTTCGATACCTTAGACTGACAACGGGAAGTCGAATACCTTTCATTGCTTGTTTGTCTTGTCAACTACAGACATTCAATCTGTCTGGAAGAATGCAGTGATGCTCGTCAGCGCCCATTGCGCGCAACGACTGATATGGATTCGAAAGTGTAACCATGCATTTTTTTTTTTCTCTTTCTATTCACTCTCTCCACAATCCTTAAATCACGTCTATTACATTGATTTGCTGTTTGAAATCGATATTCTTTCGGTGTTTAGTTTAGTCAATGGTACTGTACCAACGACGATCGACTTCCTCCCTTTATTCTTCCAGCTGGGATTCAATAATAACATAAATGAATTGAAGCTGTGCTCTATGCCTCGTCTAACTTATTTTTTCAACCTCCCGTCGCCTACTTTTATTCGTCGTGCTTACCTGTGCTCCCTTTTTTTTGGCACTTTCCTGGATCGCTATCTCACGGGAAGGGGTGATGTTTTCTATTGGAGCTCCCCTTATTCCTTTGGTAGAGCATAATGATTCGAATCGGGCTTTGTTGTATAACTCTGTGCCGAAAGAGGTCTCCGCCGACCCAATGACTTTCCGATGTGAATGACAAGCAGCAGGGCATGGAACGGAGTAGGAGTTATCGTGACAGGAGTTCACCAATGTCTGACGAATGGGCCAGTCATCCAATGAAAATGGGTGATGGTCAGCCAGCTGACGGCCCACTTTCACCGTCAGACGATCGACGGTCTGTGAATGAAATGTCCTCAGTAGTATTAGGAACAAGATGTAACTGATTCATCTGTGCCAACGAGAAGAGAAGGCGGGCTTCACCTGATCAGCGAATTCTGAGTGATCAGGAAGAGAGAAAGGAATGAATAGGTTTTATCTTTAGATAAAGCGGAAGCTCGTTCCTAGCCTCTTTGGTGGCAGCGAATCGTCAAGTCGTAACCTGCCAATCTATTTTTTGGCAGGAGTCATCAGATCTTGCCCAGGCAAAGGAGCGATCGACACTAGCTCGTGACACTGTAAGCGCAAGGACAAGTTGATTCATAAAGGGGAACAGGAGTAGCCGGGACTGGTTCTTCTTTGTTTTCCTGAGTAGTATGGTACGACATGTGGGAAATCACAATCAGAGAGAAGGGAAAAGACGATAAATCAGCAGGAAAGGAAAAAGTACAAGCGTGAATTTTCTATCGGAATCTTTTTGTCAGCTGTGAGAGTGGGAGCGAACTATCGACATGCAGGAATATCGAGTATGTTCGATAACCCCTCACACAAGACTCTCCCAAGGAGGATGTACGTGTTCTCGGGCGAGTCGGATGTAATCTCGTTCCGTATACAAGATCATCAACGAGTACAGTAATAGGATGCGATTGCAGAGCCCTTTTCGTCAGTTATCTTTCGGAGCAGTCCTGCCTATATTTTTGTAAAAAAGTAGTCCATAGCAACTGACTACTGACGACATGACTGTGAGAAAGAACAAATGCAAATGAATGAGATTCCATGAGTGGAGGGTGGGAAGAAGCAATAAAGCATAGTGCAACGAGATGAATGAATTTGTCTTCCAAAGGAGGGACAACTGCCGCTAAAAATGACGGAAGGTGGGTAGGTTCCAGGTAGAAAAAAAGAGATACAGTCATTGAAGAAAAAAGCCCATAAAATTTCCATGAAAGGAAGGGCAAAGAAGGATTTGGTTACAGTGTGGGTAGGGATGTGGGCATAGACGGTAGGTTTGAACGACTGACGGTTGATGGGTGGAGTCCGTCTCATCTTGAAAGACGAGGGAAAGGTTTCGAGATTTAGCATTGAATGAAGACCCAGCTTGACTCTAACGGATGAGGCAACTGGATAGTGGGTGATAGCGACTCTGATTTTTATGATCGTATACGATTGACAAGGTCTTCGCTGCAGGCGGGTGCAAACCGTCGGGTATCATGTACGGCTGCCCGCGAGAGCCGTCGACAAAATATGACATATGTTTGATAAGGCGTTGGTTCGGCCGGTCGAGGTCGCTCTTCGCGAAAAAGAAAGTATGGTACGTCGGGAGTAGATATGGAGCACGACGATCGACAGTGAGGTGAGGCGAACGACGAAGAGCTAGTAAGTGGGTAAGACAAGGTGTAGCGCAGTCTGTTCAGCGCATCTGTTTAGGTTCGAATCCTTTCACCGTTGGTGTGGCGAATTGTGATGAAAAATTTTGAGAAGTTCCCCCTATATCCGAATGTCGCACCAAGATGTCTCTGTTTCGTGCTCAGTTTGCTAGTGTTTGTTATCTTACTTAGTGTTACGTTTCTATTGAATTCAACATAGTTCGGTAGAGCATCTTTTCCAAAGAAGAGGCATTCCTTTCCTTTGCCTCGCTTCGGTATGTCTTTGTGTTCGAGATTATTGGTGGGGTTTTGCTTCTAGAGTCTCTGTTTGAAAGGGTTGCTTGCTCTCTCGGCGTGTGAGCCCTCTCTTTCTTTTTGATAGACGACGGGCTGTGCCGGGGGTCAGAGTTTCGGCGATTGTTTTTGTCGTGACGGGTCCTCCGGAAGCCCTTTCTCAGTAACATGGTGTTACCTGAAAGAACAGATGCAGGAGCGTCGGGATCAGAGGTGCGCGTACCACTACTGCCCGCTCCGGAGGGAGATGACGACCCCGAGTCTCCCTCTATGTCCACTTCTACTTCAACCTCTCTTGTTTGCCACCCTTCCAGTGAAAGTAACTTAGACAGAGACATCTTCTTTTCTCCGAAATCTTCACCGTATTTGAAAAATGAAACCCTGATTGCCGAAGAGGATTTCATTCCGGATGAGCGAGAGAGAGCAGAGTGAGAGAGGCGCATATTCCATGCTTTCGATACCAACGTCAAAGACCTTTGATAAAAGGGCGGTTTATGCAATGAATTCACCGTGAGAGCTTTTCGAGTTTTGTCGAGATGAATTCGCCTTGTGCCACATGAGGATCTCCTTCCAAATGTTTGGAACGAATTCGATAATTCTGAGGCGTCGGGGGGGAGATATTTTGGATCTAGTAATCCTCTGTTTTCTTCACCCATTCGACAAGGAGAATTGACGATTGACGTCAAGAAACCTTTCATCATGACATTACATCTCCCACTTTCTCGACTATCCCATCATTTCACATTCTATCCCCAAAAACCCGGACCGAGTGAACGAAAATGTGGCAGAAACGCTCGACAGAACGCATATCGACAAAATCTGTTGGAACCGTTGTGTCAAGGAAAATATTGAGATACCGTCGTGCACAAGCTCTTATGATATAATAGAACAAATGGTTGCGGCTGAACCGGAGAATGTGGAATTATTATCACGACGTATATGAAAGCGTTAAATACGTCTGTAGTTGCTTCTGTCAAATTGAAATTGACGAGGCTATGAGGAAATAAGTAACATAGTTAATGAGGAGGGGGTATGCATCTGGTAATCTTCTGTAATAGAATAAGAACAAAAGAGAAAGGCTGCACATGAATCTGACTCTCGAAATGCCTGTGGAATGTCCATCATCGAGAAGAAGTCGATTCGCTGAAGCATAAAAGAGAAGGAAGAAGAGATCGTCCTGCAGTTTATTCCACCCTTTGGCCAGCCCTTAGCATGTCAACGAATGTGCTCTTCTCAAGTTAATCCAAATAGGTGTTGGTTTGCGCAATGGAAGAAGAAGGGGTTGCGCACGATGAAAATGATCTTTAACAGATGGAATCAATCAGACATGATCAATAAGTAAAAAAAGGACAAGGGATGCTTGTTCGACCTTCGGGATAAATGCTTTGTCAAATGGGTTCTTTGACAGATTGCCTTGCCATTGCGCCCCATCGCCTTTCGTCACTGGATTTCTAGTTGATGGGGAAGGCGTCGGCAAAGAAGCGTTGTGTCGGAAGAGAAGTGGAAAACTAAGCTGTTCGGGCTTAACCTGAACCTGATTGCCTGGGAAGGAGTCAAAATGACAGTTGAGGCGTCGAAGACAAGCAACTAACATCTCGGATCTTACCATTTCCAGGAGCATGGATGCCGAGAATGCCCTCAGTCTATGTCTGTCTATATAGGCTTTGACAGAAAAAGGCAAGTAAGCCGTAAGCCAAAAATAGATGCTTTTGACGGACCTTCAACTGCTTATAAATAAGCGGAGAACAGATGTTTTGTGTCTTTCGAGATGCGAAGAGAAGTGATGAAAGTTTACTATTGGGATAACGAAGATATGACCATATTCGACGATCGATTTTCAACAGACGAGATCATCTCGTAGAATAGAGAGAAGGATTTGCTGTTTTTGTCAAAATGATAGAGAGTCAGGAGAGGGTCTATGTTAAAGAGCTCTTTAGATAGGGAGAGGAAAGACGTTCCCCGACCGCAGAAAGAATAGAATCTTTTACCGGTATATCTGCTGGAGATGAAAACTCTGCAAAGGAGATTTCGGAACTTTCTCTAGTTGAAGACGAATATGGATATTCCCGAAGATGCATCGACTTCAAGTTCGTCGGAGTGACAGCTTTGTAAACGATGGGTCCCATCACTCGGAGACTTTTCAACTTCATTGATCTGAAAGAAGTGACAGAAGAAAGCTACGGGCATATACCCCCACCCTGGGGGAACATGTGGCACCTCAATAGCTATATTCTAAATCTTCTAACCTTGCAACCCTTTCCTTTGTAACCTTTCCCTCTTTCCTTACTTTCCGTTGTTCAAGTTCCAACTGGACCGGTTACTTGAACAATCGGGTTACATACCGTCTCTCCAGCCGCTATTTCGCCGGAATTCACCGGAAATTTGGCCATGAAGACTGGCTTATCTGCTGTTTCGATCTCCTACCAGTCAGCTAGAAATACGAAGAATTCTTCGCGACTCAGACTACTGTCACTCCCACGACGACTCGATGCCCGAAGGAAGTCCTTCATTTTCAAATCTTTTTTGCACACTGAAAATAAATGGATTGTTGTTGATCTAGGAATAATGCTGACGAGGTGGATTTTGTTCCGGTCGACATCAGTTCTAGAAGTGTATCTAAATGAAGGTGGTGGAGGTGTGGTGGATAGAAGTCGCGTCGAGATGCTTCGGGATGGATCAGACGAAACTAACCCTATCCCTTCCTATGAAAATGAATAATTTTATTCCTTCGTCATCCATATGGAATGAATATTAATCGACGACGAGTAATTACCTTTTTATTGGTTCATGAGCCACAAGTGAAGCATTGATCCGCAATGGCTCAGTTGTGGGTGGCATGACATGGGCTTCTTGTCCGACATATTCGATGCTGAATTCGCTTGATAAAAAGATCACTCCGTGCGGAGCTGGTTCGATCCGAATGGACTTGAAAGGATCCATTTTATCGCTCTATCTACTATATTCCGTGATTCAACATAGGAGGACGAACATCTCTGTGTCGCCAGAGCGGCTGGGATGACGAATTTCCCTCATGAGAGACCGAGGTCCGGTGGAAAAAATACAGGGGCATTTATTTCTTTTGTTCATCATCATGCTGAGCGGAAAGATACCCGCTGTGGAGGAGAGATTGATGTATGGAAGTATTGTTTTGTCATAAATTGGAGGAACAATAACCGGAGCTCCTGTGGGATATGCTTTTGTCAAATATGAAAATCTTTTTTTTATTCTATTTCGAACCCCATGAAAAACCTTCTTTTGTCAATTGAATGAGAAAAAGGTTGACACCACGGGTCCGGGACACCACCTATATCTATAATTAAGTGTGCCTGAGTGTATTTGCTTTCCGTTCTGCATTAGTGTGTGACAGTAATAGTAGTAAGTGTTGTGTTTACCTCTAGTATCACACAAAAGGGGTTCATCATCTGGTCCAATAGACACAATCTTTCTAGCCAGACCGAGTTCTTCCAATGGTGCATACCTTGCTTTATCGTCGAATCGCACTTCATCATTTCCTGCCCATCAAAATATAAACTTCATTGTTGAATCTCAAAAATGCTATCCCAGGAAGCCTTTTGGGAAACTCACGGTCGAAGATGTCCATTGACGACTATATTGAATAATACCCTCGTGATTTCACCCACTGCTGGCATACCACCAAAGCATCATATCTGACTGGTAATTTCCATCATCATCAATGATAGGGAGATAGATGTAAAGATGAAATGAGTTTATAAACAGAACCTTCTCCAACTAGACGGTTTAACAGTCATCTAAAATCAGACTGATTAGAATAGTCTTTGTAGGAAGCCGCTGACGTCAAGCCTGTATAGTTTGTCCACCGGGCCCATTTGAATCAACCTGATCTTCTAATAGGTAACCATGTTCTGGCAAGCGACCATAAGAAAGACGCAATAACATAATTGATAATCCCATGGAAACCAATACATCCTCTTTATCAGAAATAATGGCACAAAGCATATCTAGATTCGAGCAATTCCCAATCATGATATCGGGACAATCAGTTAGCGTATCAGAGTAAAACTGAGAGAGTTCAACCTTGGTCGAAGAAACGAACGTCATAGCGGAGATAGAACGTATAAACCTGAAACATTTTTCTGTTGAATAACAGCTAATCGGTAGCGAGACAGACTATATAGAAAAATTCCCATCAATTTGTCTATATACCGACGTCAATATCAGCAGACAACTGCACTAGTGAACTTTCGATAGAACAAAAATCGTCCCGTCAAAATCGAGGGTAGGGGAAGGAAGAAACTTAAAAGACAAATGAGGTGGAGAAACTAAACTACTCTTCTTCAGTGTACGGAATCTAATCAAAATCATCCTGACACATGCTTACTCCAATCATAATCATCCTATTATTGTACCTTCATTACTCCGGAATCTCCCAGAACTAGACCTACCCCGACGAAAGAAAGCAACCATCACACCTAAACCGACAAACGTCAACGCATAGGGCCTCCTGCAGGGATTTTTATCTCCGTAAAAGGGTGATCATTCTCCAAAGCAGACACCACCGATGCAGAAACGTCGTTTCTTTCAACAAAACTGAGATGACGAAAGCTAGACGCATAATGAGACATATTAAAAAAGGATCATACGAGTCCAAAGGAGCAAACACGCCACCCACGGGGGGTTGATTGGCAGAGCCTGCCGCAAACGCATACCAGACAGTACAACCAATGCCCAAGCAGATAGGAACCAACGAAACGCCCATAGCAACTGATGCAAATAATGGCATGACTACAAAGGAGCCAGTTCAAGTTCCAACTGGGCCGGTTACTACCCTCTTGTACTGGTATCTCCTATAGAAAATAGCTAGCCTTCATGGAAATGGATTGGGGGAATAAGAACACGTCGAGGGTGTGTGATTTCATCCATGAGGATGGGGGTTGGGACGTCGAAGGTCTCAACGGAGTACTGTCGGTGCTGATGTAGGTAGGATGATCTTGTCCTTACCACTGGCTGATGTGATAGATGAGGATGGCATTGGTAGGGCTGACGTCTACTGTTGATAAAGTGGTGGTTGCGGATGTCTACAAAGATTTGTGGCGAATTGTGAAAGGGCACAGGGACATGTCGCTACGATGAGTGTGGAAGCATCATGGTAGGCCCGAGAGTGAAAGTCTTCCGTTGGAAGGGCCATGCAGAGTCTTCCTTGCAGAGAGAGGTATAAACGTAGAAATGTCTATGTTCGGGAGGCACAGGAGGATCTACAGCATATCTTCGATAATTGTATTGAACTCCGAAGTGCATGGACTACTCGTCGGAGCTATCGAGCAGGGGAACTATCGCTGACCTTTAGCTTCGTTTGACGAGGTGTTTACTGAAAGCCTGAGACTACTGGAGGAGGATTGGGAGGCGTGAAGGGAGGAATGGCATTATGCTCTGTTTGGCAGGGAAGAGAATGGACTCAGAATTTGTGGCTAACGTTGGAAATGGCAATCCCAACGGAAGGTTTTCAAATTTCACATTTCTATGTCGAATGTGCAAAAGGAAACCGTTGAAATAGAGAGCGTCACAGCTATCCATAAAGAGAGCTACAAGAGAATGCATCATCTTATATATTAGATTCTTTTTATCTTCTATTGAGGTGAACGTTTAGGAGAGCGGGATGGGCTCCATATAATATCCCCGAACGAGGTTAATCAATGTCGTAAGTCAATGCGAACTACATAGATAATCGTCAGTTCGTCAGAGTCGGGACGCTCGCCGCAGAGAAGGCCTGAACCAAAAGATCGTAGCAGCTCATTTCGAAGCATTTGTAGCCTCCTCTAGAGACCCATCTATTCCCTCTTCGACAGCAGGGTTCGTTGGGCGCAGGTGTCTCCAAAAGGCTTTCCAGAACCGGCGGTCGCGTAGATCATTCTCTACGTGCTCTATCTCCTCTCCAACATCAAGCAGGAATACCCTTTCTGTGATATCCATAGTTCATCAATCTAAAACTCTCATTTGATTTTCTTTTAGAGCACGAAGGCTTATCGAGCCTCTATTTATAATGCTCATTTGAAGCATTTGTAGCCTCCTCTAGAGACCCATCTATCCCCTCTTCGACAGCAGGGTTCGTTGGGCGCAGGTGTCTCCAGGGTTCGTTGGGCGCAGGTGTCTCCAAAAGGCTTTCCAGAACCGGCGGTCGCGTAGATCATTCTCTACGTGCTCTATCTCCTCTCCAACGTCAAGCAGGAATACCCTTTCTGTGATATCCATAGTTCATCAATCTAAAACTCTCATTTGATTTTCTTTTAGAGCACGAAGGCTTATCGAGCCTCTATTTATAAAGTGTAGAGGGAGACCGCCATGTGGCACGAATGTTGATGGCTGGCAGGCATAATCCGTCACTAGTTTGCAGCAGTTGAGTACTAGGAGGACTGTTGTGTGAACAAACAAACTACCGTCGCGAAGCGACGACACCCCCCAATCACGCTATTTGTGTGAACAAACAAACTTTGCACAACCGGAAAATCTTGACGCAGTTCAGCCTAATCAATCACTGCTCAGTAAATAAAGGATGGAGTCCTACCATCTACAGAGCTAAGTTCTTTGCCTAAGATTAACGTAGCGTAACAACCTTTTCCACTCGAAAGGATATGAGCATTTGTTTTTGAGCAAGATTTATTCCGGAAGACGAAAGTAGACAAAATGACGAGCTGGAGAAAATGTTCCACCCGTCAATGGCAAACGGAGTGAGAGAGTGGTCTGAAGGGGAGCGTGTTGGCGGTGATGGCAGGGCCAACCCTAGCAAGCTCGGTGTTCCCAATCTCTCCCACCCCCCGGAGGCACGTCGTCGGCAAGCGGCTATAAAGGACAATCCTAAGGTTTGCAGCAAGGACTGGTCAACCTATTGCCCTGGACGAAGACACGGAGAGCCGATGTCGTGGCAACTTTGCGAGAGCGTTGTGTGGAGGTAGATTTGACCTCGACTTTCGGGGGTGCGCGTTGGTCCTGACGGAAAAAATGCTTCTGGCAACGCTTCGAGGACAAGGGAATCTCCATGTTCTCTTTCTCTTACTTTCTTCTTTCGGCGTCTGTGGGACATAGAGCAGAGGACTGTTCTCAAGCGAAGGGATCCCAGTCCTGATTTGATCACTCATGGGGTAGGGTGTCTATCTCCCTCCGGAGTGGGCAGTAGTGGTACGCGCACCTCCGATCCCGACGCTCCCGCATCTGTTCTTTCAGGTAACACCATGTTACTGGGAAAGGGCTTCCGGAGGACTCGTCATGACAAAAACAATCGCCGAAACTCAGACCCCCGGCACAGCCCGTCGTCTATCAAAAAGAAAGAGAGGGCTCGCACGCCGAGAGAGCAAGCAACCCTTTCAAACAGAGACTCTAGAAGCAAAACCCCACCAATAATCTCGAACACAAAGACATACCGAAGCGAGGCAAAGGAAAGGAATGCCTCTTCTTTGGAAAAGATGCTCTACCGAACTATGTTGAATTCAATAGAAACATAACACTAAGTAAGATAACAAACACTAGCAAACTGAGCACGAAACAGAGACATCTTGGTGCGACATTCGGATATAGGGGGAACTTCTTAAAATTTTTCATCACAATTCGCCACACCAACGGTGAAAGGATTCGAACCTAAACAGATGCACTGAACAGATTGCGCTACACCTTGTCTTACCCACTTATTCGTCGTTCGCCCCACCTCACTGTCGATCGTCGTGCTCCATATCTACTCCCGACGTACCAACTTTCTTTTTCGCGAAGAGTGACCTCGACCAGCCGAACCAACAACGCCTTATCAAACATATGTCATATTTTATCGACGGCTCTCGCGGGCAGCCGTACATGATACCCGACTGTTTGCACCCGCCTGCAGCGAAGACCTTGTCAATCATATACGATCATAAAAATCGGAGTCGCTATCACCCACTATCCAGTTGAGCTGGATCTTCATTCAATGCTAAATCTCGAAACCTTCCCCTCGTCTTTCAAGATGAGACGGACTCCACCCATCAACCGTCAGTCGTTCAAACCTACCGTCTATGCCCACATCCCTACCCACACCGTAACCAAATCCTTCTTGGCCCTTCCTTTCTTGGAAATTTTATGGGCTTTTTTCTTCAATGACTGTATCCTCTTTTTTTCTACCTGGAACCCACCCACCTTCCATCATTTTTAGCGGTAGTTGTCCCTCCTTTGGAAGACAAATTCATTCATCTCGTTGCACTGTACTTTAATGCTTCTTCCCACCCTCCACCCATGGAATCTCATTCATTTGCATTTGTTCTCTCTCACAGTCATGCCGTCAGTAGTCAGTTGCTATGGACTACTTTTTTACAAAAATATAGGCAGGACCGCTCCGAAAGGTAACTGACGAAAAGGGCTCTGCAATCGCATCATATTACTATACTCGTTGATGATCTTGTATACGGAACGAGATTACATCCGACTCGCCCGAGAACACGTACATCCTCCTTGGGAGAGTCTTGTGTGAGGGGTTATCGAACATACTCGATATTCCTGCATGTCAATAGTTTGCTCCCTCTCTCACAGCTGACAGAAAGATTCCGATAGAAAATTCACGCTTGTACTTCTTCCTTTCCTGTGGATTTATCGTCTTTTCCCTTCTCTCTGATTGCGATTTCCCACATGTCGTACCATACTACTCAGGAAAACAAAGAAGAACCAGTCCCGGCTACTCCTGTTCCCCTTTATGAATCAACTTGTCCTTGCGCTTACAATGTCACGAGCTAGTGTCGATCGCTCCTTTGCCTGGGCAAGATCTGATGACTCCTGCCAAAAAATAGATTGGCAGGTTACGACTTGACGATTTGCTACCACCAAAGAGGCTAGGAACGAGCTTCCGCTTTATCTAAAGATAAAACCTATTCATTCCTGTCTCTCTTCCTGATCACTCAGAATTCGCTGATCAGGTGAAGCCCGCCTTCTCTTCTCGTTGGCACAGATGAATCAGTTACATCTTGTTCCTACTACTATTGAGGACATTTCATTCACAGACCGTCGGTCATCTGACGGTGAAAGTGAGCTGTCAGCTGGCTGACCATCACCCATTTTCATTGGATGACTGGCCCATTCGTCAGACATTGGTGAACTCCTGTCATGATAACTCCTACTCCGTTCCATGCCCCGTTGCTTGTCATTCACATTGGAATGTCATTGGGTCGGCGGAGACCTCTTTCGGCAAAGAATTATACAACAAAGCCCGATTCGAATCATTATGCTCTACCAAAGGAATAAGGGGAGCTCCAATAGAAAACATCACCCCTTCCTGTGAGATAGCGATCCTGGAAAGTGCCAAAAAAAAGGGAGCACAAGTAAGCACGACGAATAAAAGTAGGCGACGGGAGGTTGAAAAAATAAGTTAGACGAGGCATAGAGCACAGCTTCAATTCATTTATGTGATTATTGAATCCCAGCTGGAAGAATAAAGGGAGGAAGTCGATCGTCCTTGGTACAGTACCATTGACCAAACTAAACACCGAAAGAATATCGATTTCAAACAGCAAATCAATGTAATAGACGTGATTTAAGGATTGTGGAGAGAGTGAATAGAAAGAGAAAAAAAATGCATGGTTACGCTTTCGAATCCATCCCGCTCCGAGTCCAGTCATTGCGCGCGATGGGCTCTGACGAGCATCACTGCATTCTTCCAGACAGATTGAATGTCTATAGTTGACAAGACAAACAGGCAATAAAAGGTATTCGACTTCCCGTTGTCAGTCTATAGGAGATACCAGCTAACGAAACTGGCCCAGTTGTCTATAGGAGATACCAGCAAACAGGCAATAAAAGGTATTCGACTTCTGACATGTGCCGGAGAGAATAGGGTCAAAACGATATTATTATCTAGCCAGCTAACGAAAGAAAGAAAATAACATGTCTAATTTTATAAAAGAGCTTTAAAATGTCTAGAGCTTTAGTTATTCCTGAAAATTATAACTGTCCTTATAATTTGAATTCTCATGAACATACTATTCATCTTCCTTCAAATGGTTCTATAGAACAACAAAATAGTATGTTAAATTATCTGTGTGATCAACTTCATTTAGTTTCTCAAAAACTAAGAAATTTGCAGATGATTTCAAACGTTCCTATTTATACTCCTTTAAACGAAAGACTTGGTTCTGTTAGAATGTTAAAAAAAATTTCAAAGGACTTAGAGCATGTTGAGCCTAAAGATATTGATTATCAAAACCATTTGCAGTATAAACTTTTGCAAAAGCAAGAATTAGATGGTACTATTGATTCAAAAGATCTTTATGAGTTTTATGAAAAACATTTTTCTTCTATTAAATATTTTATTGAAGAAGTTTCTTCTGAAAAAAGTTTTTCTCAACAATCTTTTGATAATTTGTCTATACCATCTGATAATGACATATACATATCCTCTAACGAGGAACAAGATACATTAAATATACCCTCTAACGAGGAGTCCTCTAACGAGGAAAATTTATATATACATATGGAACATGGAGAATTTTCTAGTTCTATTATACAACATTCTAGACATCCACCTCCTCCTCCAAAACAAGAAGCTACGGAAGAAAATATGTATCCTAGAGACACAGCAGAATCTTATATGGATTCTTATATATTAAGACATGGGAAAAATTATCATACTCCCTCTGTAAACTTAATTTTTAATATAGATCATGTACCTGCTAGAAAACTTAGAGATTATATAGAAAATTGGGAACAATTAATGGTTGGAACATCTTTATTCCTTCCAGCAGAAGTAACAAATAAAGATTTTGTTATAATAGCATGCAGGTATTGGCAGGGAATAGCCCTGAGATGGTTATCACAATATGAAAAATTTTATCCAGATAATATAGCTGCTTTAAATGCTCATACTAATAGAAAGGATGCATTACATAGTATTTGTAAATTATTATATGGAGACGTAACTGGAGAAGATTTATCTCGAGAAGATATAACTGAAAATATTTTATTAAAAATGAGACTTTGTAATATATGCTATATAGAAGAATTTGCTAATGAATATATAAGTCATATATTTAAATTAAATTCTATAGAAAAGAAAGTATTCTGGGTAAAAGCATTTTTTGCTAAACTACCTATACCATGGGATACAATGATAGAAAAGAAATACAATAGTTTAAAAGAAGGAAATCTAGACAATACTGGAATGATAAAAAAAAGCTTGTATGGAGACAGTAAAGAAAGTTTGCCAAACACATAAGGCAAACAAACATATTAATAAACATATTCACAAATCAGATATAAAAGTATTATGTTGCCCAAAATATGATGATGAAATTAACTATCAATTTGATTGTCCCCCGGTTTATGGATATAATAAACCTTATAAAAAGAAACATTCTAAATATTCGAAATACAAATTTAGACCAAAATATAAAAAAAAAAGATATAAAATATCCAGAAAGAAATGGAAACCTGAATATAAAGAGAAATATAAAAAATCTAAAAAATATAAAAGACGAAAGTTTATCAAAAACAATAAAGTAGAAAAAACAACTTATAAAAAAGGTTGTAAATGTTTTAAATGCGACAGAGAAGGACATTATGCTTACGAATGTCCTACAAACATAAAAACAGTATGGATTGATGATCTAGAAATATATGATATTCATGTAGGAACCATAGAAGAAATTCCTAGTGACATTTCTACTATATATGAAATAGAATCTGAATCTGAAGAAAGCTTATCTAGCTCTTCGACAGAAGAAAATATAGGAATTAATATGATAACACTTAATAAAACCTACAATTTTGTACAAATAATACCTTTATCAAAAACTGTACTCCTTCCTAAAAGAGAATCTTTAAAATATCCAGGGCATATAATATATGCTAGTAAAACCTATCATCTACAAAGATATCAAACCACAGAAATATATTTAGATCTAATAATAAAAATCCCTTATGGATATTATAGAGAAGTCCAAAATTTAAAGTATCACACTATAAGGAATATTTTCATAACCTATGCATTAATAGAATCCATGACAGATCAAAATATATGTATCACTATGAAAAGTACTAGCTAGATAATCAACCATATCAAATACCTACTGGAATGCCTATTGGTATACTAGTAATACATAAATACGAAGATTTACCATTTTTAAAGATAGAATCGGATCCTCTATTATCCACATCGCCACCTTTAAGCCTTGAAATTACTCCAGGACAAACTTCTAAAGATAATATGTTCGAATATAGAATATATATGAATAGATTATCAGAAATAGAACCACAAGAAATACATAATGAAAGTTTAGATAATAGTCAAGGAGAACATTTTGAAATAACTGATGAAAATATTGAGAAATTAAAACTTTCAATACCTCACGCAAAACAAAATGAGGTATATAATCCTCAATCTAAATTCAAATCATTATGGTCAAATAAAAATACTTATATATTTGAAAGAATGCAAGGTAATATAGAATTAAAAGGAGATGAAGATTTTACTTCTATAAAAATATTAGATGTTGCTCAAATAGAAAAATTTAAGCAAAAATATCCTAAGAAAAAATACCTACATATTGGATTAATACAGATAAAAATAACAGGTCTATTTAGATCCGGAATAGATACTCCTATTATGGTAATATGCTGTGATGAAAGAATAATAAATAATCCTTTAAATAGTATATTAGGCGGAGCCAAATCTAATCTAGCAAATAGAATATTCAGAGTAAATATACATCCGGATTTTTGTATTAGCCTATACGATAAAAATATAGACAAGATATGCACTTTATCTATAAATTTAAAAGGTATAGAAATGTTACCTGGATCTAAATTATTAGGAATACAATGGGAACATTGTCTAGGTTTAAATGAAACATCTACTTTTAGATCAATAACACCTACACAATTTATTAAATTATATGACGTAGAAAATGGCAAAATAATACAGCCAAAATTAGTAGACATTAAACATCTCAAGTATGATAATGAAATGCAATTTTTCTTAAAAACATTAAAACCAAAAATACAGTTACCTGTAGAAACATTTATAACTTCCGGAAATACAATTTCCACAACAATAATAAATCTGAATATTCCAAGAAGCTTAAGTAGTACAAACTATAGAAATACACAGCAACATTGGATTCCTTTAGATAAACAAGCAAAACTACAAGACTTTATGGGTCACCCAGTTCATATTACCCATAAAACCCGACTTTCTGTCATTATTCCTGATATTCATAATCAGGAACATCATTATACCTTTGAATTTGCTTTGCTTCCTAAAGAATTTGACATTGATTGCCTTCTTGGCATGAACAACTTACGTCATTATGCCCCTTTTAATACTCATTATTTCACTTTCGACAATCATTCAATTCCTCGGGTCCCTTTTCCTATGGCCCTTGCTCCTCATTATACGCCAGCACAGCGTGGTGAATCTTTATTACAAGCCACCACTCAAACTTTTTACACATATCCCATCGCTCTTGCAACAGACACTGAAAGAATTATTCATAGTATGCTAAAACCCTTATATTCAAACAATCCTTTATTACATTTTGAAAAATCTTCTAGATATTGTTCTATCGAATTACTTGAACAATACAAAGATACTAAAGTTCGTGTAAACAGTATAATGGTATCTCCTATAGATAAAAAGGAATTTGTTGAACAAATAAACGAATTATTAGATTAAAATTAATACAACCTAGTGTAAGTCCACATTCTTCAGCTGCTTTCATGGTAAGAAACCATGCAGAGCAAAAACGTGGAAAAGCTAGAATGGTAATGTATTATAGAAAATTAAATAGTTATACAAAATTTGATGGTTACTTCATACCCTCTGCAGAACAATTAGTTAAATAAGTTCAAGGAGCAAAATATTATAGTAAATTTGATGCTAAATCAGGATTCTGGCAAATTAGATTAGCCAACAAAGAATCTATAGAGCTAGCAACATTCAGTTGTCCACAAGGACATTACGAATGGAAGGTAATGCCTTTTGGATTAAAAAATGCACCACAAATATTTCAAAAATGGATGAATTTTATATTTGAACATTTACCATACGTAGTTGTTTATATTGATGATATACTAGTCTTTTCAAAATCATTAGAAGAACACAAACAGCACTTATTACAAGTTGCTAAGATACTATTAGAAAAAAGAATTATACTTAGCCCAAAGAAAATTAGTCTATTCAAAACAGAAGTGGAATTCCTAGGAAAATATATAAAAGAATGATAGATAGAATTACAACAACATATATGTACAAAACTAAAGGAATTTCCTAAAACCTTTAAAACTTTAAAACAGTTACAAAGTTTTCTTGGCTTACTTAACTATGGTAGAAAATTCATACCTCATCTATCAGAGTTAGTACAAAATTTACAAGAAAAATTAAAACAAATACAAGCTAACTATAAATTTGAAACTGGTGAACAACCAAGAAGATGGAACACTGAAAAAATATCGATTCAATTATCTTCGAAAGAAGAAAAGGAAATTGAAAATATAAAAAACTTAATAACCCAACAAACTATTCTTTATTTTCCACAAGAATCAGAGTCATTAACACTCCAAATTGATGCTTCAGATCTTTTTTGGGCAGGAGTATTAATAGCAAAACACAAAGAAATTGTAGTATATACATCTGGAAAATTTTCTAAACCACAACAAAATTATTCTACGTATGACAAAGAATTACTAGCCATAAAGCTTGCTATAAAAAGTTTAAAAATATATTTACTATATCGAAATTTTACAATTGAAACAGATAATAAAGCAATAGCTCAATTTCTTAAAAAAAGAACTATAAATAATCCAGAAGAAAATCTTAGAAGAGTAAGAATAGCATTATACTTAGAAATTTTTCAATATGATGTTACATATATTCCTGGTTATACTAACTATCTTGCAGATCTTTTAACTCGTCCAGACGATGGACGAAGAACGTCTTAAGCGACATCGGTCTATGGCCGAACAGGCCAAGTGGACCTTAGTAGCCCCTACAAAGAAGACCCCTCAACAGGGAGGCAACACCACAAATGATAAGAAAAAGACCCCTGAAAAGGGAGAGAGCTCTACAACAACAAAAACTACCCTGGAAACAGGAGGAACTACCACTACATCAACAGCTACCCCACAACCGGGAGAGAAACAGTTCCCGCCATCCGGAATGACAGTTCTACCTATACAACAATCCAATCAGACAGCTTCACCATCATACAGCAATATAACTGCAGCACAAAGGAGGTTACAGACCACCAAACCTACAGCAGCAGCTGTAGTTCGAGATTGGTACAATCTCGAGCTCAGAAGTTCTAATCCACACATCTATGAACGACTGAATTGATGCTACAGAGCCATCCAGTCGAATGATTTTTCTTCATCCAAATATTGGCTCTCTCAGTTAGCGCAAATGATTCTTTCCATGTTTTCTCACTACACTCAGGAAAAGACAGAGAAGCAGGCCATTATTAAGGCCACCACAGATCTTTGCAGTTATACACTAACTGCACAAAGCTCTGATCTAGAGCAGAGGAAAGGGACATGGTTCCAAGGATCATCTCAAGATCAACAATATCTTAGAGAGATCGTTCAGGACCTGGAGATTTCAGATCAGGTATACCACCCTCTTCCTGAATTCTACAAATTATTAGATCTGTGCAAAATACAAAATGAAAAAACAAGACAACTAGAGGCCGAGATCACAGTTCTTAAAATGATAGGCCTGAATCAACAGAACATGATTCCTGACAGCCAACTGAGAGATTTCTTCAGACAGTTGGAAGCAACCGACATTATTTCTATCATGCAACAGCACGAGTTAGTTTGGAACAAAAATAATTCTCCTAAAATTATTGCTGGTTTCCAAGACATAGCTAAGTGTCACAAAGCTATACAACTCGGGCTAGTCCATGAAATATTTGTTAACTCCTCCCATCCAGAAGAATACTAGGATCTTCTTCCTTCTATTTGTATTAAAGGCATCAAAGCCTATACTTCCAGGTATCAGACCACTTTCTTTTTCCGTGTATGGAGTACATGGGAAGAAAGAAAGTATTTAAAGATTTATAGCTCCGTCCAGTTATGGGAGCTTCACAGTCACAATTACATTCCCTCGGCATCCTGTGAAAATCTTCCTGTTTTAGACCTGGAGGCAGAAACTAAAAAGGCTGCCAAAGAATTCTTCGATGAAGCTTATACGAAGGCTATATCCGGTCATGCCATAAAAATTGAGAACAATGTTCTTTTTTATGATTATATTGGAGCATTCGAAAATTCTGAGACTAGAATTCCTAAAGTTCTGGAATTCCTATCTTCCCTCCAGTTGGGGAAGATTAGCTCAAAAGCCAAAGAAGAATTCTATGAAGATTTAGAAAGAATAGAAGACGAGGACCTTGGAGGAGACGAAGACCAGCAACAAGATGATATCCAGGAAGCAATGGATGAAGGAGCACTTCAGAACATTATGCAAGATTAAGCGTGGTGGGACCATACTTGTCAAGATTCATCCTCATCCTTCTGCCAACACCAGTACAATCCTTCTGCCAGCTAGCTCACCCTCCACTAAAGGATTCTCTCTTTAATTATTGTACTACACCTTTGTCTTGTAGCAATACTTTTAACTTTCCCTGTAGCACTTTTTCCACCTTTGTCTTGTAGCAATAATTTTACTTTCCCTGTAACACTTTTTCTGTTTAAAGATTCCTTTCTATCTAAATGGAATCTTACTGTAACTCTGAGATTTCTATAAATAAAGAGTTTGAAAGGTGAGGAGGCATCGAGTTTTCGAGCCCTTCCGATCCTTCTTTGCTTCCTTCTACTCTTTTTTAAAGTTTAGAGTGTTAAATATTTTGTGAATAAATAGAAGCTGCGAGTTGCGAGCAAAGTGAGAGAGGCGCATATTCCATGCTTTCGATACCAACGTCAAAGACCTTTGATAAAAGGGCGGTTTACGCAATGAATTCACCGTGAGAGCTTTTCGAGTTTTGTCGAGATGAACTCGCCTTGTGCCACATGAGGATCTCCTTCCAAATGTTTGGAACGAATTCGAAAATTCTGAGGCGTCGGGGGGGAGATATTTTGGATCCAGTAATCCTCTGTTTTCTTCACCCATTCGACAAGGAGAATTGACGATTGACGACAAGAAACCTTTCATCATGACATTACATCTCCCACTTTCTCGACTATCACATCTTTTCACATTCTATCCCAAAAAACCGGACCGAGTGAACGAAAATGTGGCAGAAACAGAACGCATATCGACAAAATTTGTTGGAACCGTTGTGTCAAGGAAAATATTGAGATACCGTCGTGCACAAGCTCTTATGATATAATAGAACAAATGGTTGCGACTGAACCGGAGAATGTGGAATTATTATCACGACATATATGAAAGCGTTGAATACGTCTGTAGTTGCTTTTGTCAAATTGAAATTGACGAGGCTATGAGGAAATAAGTAACATAGTTAATGAGGAGGGGGTATGCATCTGGTAATCTTCTGTAATAGAATAAGAAACAAAAGAGAAAGGCTGCACATGAATCTGACTCTCGAAATGCCTGTGGAATGTCCATCATCGAGAAGAAGTCGATTAGCTGAAGCATAAAAGAGAAGGAAGAAGAGATCGTCCTGCAGTTTATTCCACCCTTTGGCCAGCCCTTAGCATGTCAACGAATGTGCTCTTCTCAAGGTAATCCAAATAGGTGTTGGTTTGCGCAATGGAAGAAGAAGGGGTTGCGCACGATGAAAATGATCTTTAATAGACGGAATCAATCAGACATGATCAATAAGTAAAAAAAGGACAAGGGATGCTTGTTCGACCTTCGGGATAAATGCTTTGTCAAATGGGTTCTTTGACAGATTGCCTTGCCATTGCGCCCCATCGCCTTTCGTCACTGGATTTCTAGTTGATGGGGAAGGCGTCGGCAAAGAAGCGTTGTGTCGGAAGAGAAGTGGAAAACTAAGCTGTTCGGGCTTAACCTGAACCTGATTGCCTGGGAAGGAGTCAAAATGACGGTTGAGGCGTCGAAGACAAGCAACTAACATCTCGGATCTTGCCATTTCCAGGAGCATGGATGCCGAGAATGCCCTCAATCTATGTCTGTCTATATAGGCTTTGACAGAAAAAGGCAAGTAAGCCGTAAGCCAAAAATAGATGCTTTTGACGGACCTTCGACTGCTTATAAATAAGCGGAGAACAGATGTTTTGTGTCTTTCGAGATGCGAAGAGAAGTGATGAAAGTTTACTATTGGGATAACGAAGATATGACCATATTCGACGATCGATTTTCAACAGACGAGATCATCTCGTAGAATAGAGAGAAGGATTTGCTGTTTTTGTCAAAATGATAGAGTTAGGAGAGGGTCTATGTTAAAGAGCTCTTTAGATAGGGAGAGGAAAGACGTCCCCCGACCGCAGAAAGAATAGAATCTTTTACCGGTACATCTGCTGGAGAAGTAAACTCTGCAAAGGAGATTTCGGAACTTTCTCTAGTTGAAGACGAATATGGATATTCCCGAAGATGCATCGACTTCGAGTTCGTCGGAGTGACAGCTTTGTAAACGATGGGTCCCATCACTCGGAGACTTTTCAACTTCGTTGATCTGAAAGAAGTGACAGAAGAAAGCTACGAGCATATACCCCCACCCTGGGGGAACATGTGGCACCTCAATAGCTATATTCTAAATCTTCTAGCCTCGCAACCCTTTCCTTTATAACCTTTCCGCTTTCCTTACTTTCCTTCCGTCGCTCCGTTCAAAAAGGCTTTTTCCACTTTGCATTGTTCATATGACGAAGTCATAAAGAAGTGACTCTCCAGATTTATAAGACTTCCCACTCAGAAGAACTGGCTTTTCAACTAAAATGAGGTGGAAGCTCTACTGACTACGGAGATGGAAAGGAGGGCACGTCAGCTTGGCTTCCAGTATTTAAGAGTGAAAGTAGTATGAGGCAGAGCCAAGACTAAGAGAGGATGGAACCATCAATACGTCGACGGAGAGAGTTTCACTCTTGCCAGGCGGGGAAGTGTTGACTTTGACTTCGGGAATCTGATTGATAGCTTTTTTAATGGGGCGAGGCGGAAGGATATGATAGAAAGCGATGCCTATTAGACTGGCTCGAATAAGCCTTTAAATAGTCTCATAGCTTCTTCACCTAGCAGAAGCAGAAGTGACGAGATGCAAGGAAACAAAAAAGCTTGTCCGAGGCAAACAAAGCCTATAAACCTTCACTATTCCGAGTTGGAGCTCTCTTTTTATCTGCATATAGTTCAGTAGGTGCGCTTACCGTCGTGAAAGTCAAGCTGCTTCCTTGTTTCCTTGCAATCGAGCCTAGAGACTATTACAAAACTTTTCCATCCATTAGAGAATGAATGCGACGGTTTACTCTTCAGTCTTCGGCAGGAGGAGAAGTGGATTCCCTTTCGACAAAATGACGGAATCCGTCGATGCTTCTCAAATGTCGTCGAAGAATGCTCTCCATCAATGTGAGGTACATGTGAGGGAAAGAAAGAAGTGAAGGGCTGACGTCAGTTCACATTCCAACTTCGAGGGAAGTCATCAATTCCACTCCAATCCTATTTTGCCGAGGGGAGTCGAAAGCAATCTACCGTCGGGATAATAGCTATCTTTGTTCTCCCCAATACTGCTGCAGTTGGTCGAGCACCGTTGTTCCCTATTCCTTCGATCGGAACTAGCAATGTCGATGTGTTTGTAGAGTAATCTTCCCTCCTATACGTCGAGTAAGTACCTAAAAAACCTTTGACGTAGAGTGAGTTCCACGGGCAAGAAGACCAAAGAAGAGGAAGAAAAGGTGCAGTACCAATAGGTTCTGGATCGGATCGAGCAATAAGTGAAGAAGTGTCGACCAATTCCAATGAGGGAAGTTGCTAAAGAGAAGCGGAAAGGGACATCGTTGAACTCAGGGGGAAGGGACATGGAAGACAACAAAAGAAGTGCGTGCATTTCCCGATCAAAGAAGCCCGTCGAACTCACCTTCATTCAACAATGAAACTTCACGTATGAACTCTGCTCGGGATTGGCCTCTTCTCACAAATTGGATTCGAACCTAGATCCAAGATCAGATTTACATCTATGGGATTTGCTGCCGCCTCCGACAGCCCGAGTGAAGAGATGGGACTAGAGTTCGCCTCTTTCGGAATACCTGGTCGGTTTAAGAGGTTGCATCAATAGAAGAAGGAATAGGACAAGGCAAGCAGACGATGGCATTTTCCTCTGACGCGGATTGATGGCATTCATACTCCCCTATTGAATCTGACGTGAATATGCCTATCCGTAGGCCTTCCTGCACTGAAAGCGAATGGTCCGTCACAGTCAGGATAAACAACTGGCCGATTCAGAAGCGATGACAAAAGCAAAATGGGAGCGAGAACCCGTTGACAGATCGATGGGCATCGAGCCCCTTCGATAGTCATAGTCCCGCTCAAAAGAAAAGGTCGAGGTGATAACGTCGAGTCTCCGCCCTACTAATCGGACTGAGTTCTATGTAGGATAAGCGGGAAGGCTCTTCCCAACGAGATCCTCACGTCCACAATGGACCTTCACCTTGACTACATGATGGGTCCTTCAGTCACGCGGCTTTCCGTTATAGATGCAGAATGGGAGGATAGAGTCTCCCTCAGTCACTCCGTCTAGCCTACCATTACGAGTCAGATTTTTTTCGGAATTCTTTCATCGTCTTCTCAATTCCAATCCTATTTTGCCGAGGGGAGTCGAAAGCAATCTACCGTCGGGATAATAGCTATCTTTGTTCTCCCCAATACTGCTGCAGTTGGTCGAGCACCGTTGTTCCCTATTCCTTCGATCGGAACTAGCAATGTCGATGTGTTTGTAGAGTAATCTTCCCTCCTATACGTCGAGTAAGTATCTAAAAAACCTTTGACGTAGAGTGAGTTCCACGGGCAAGAAGACCAAAGAAGAGGAAGAAAAGGTGCAGTACCAATAGGTTCTGGATCGGATCGAGCAATAAGTGAAGAAGTGTCGACCAATTCCAATGAGGGAAGTTGCTAAAGAGAAGCGGAAAGGGACATCGTTGAACTCAGGGGGAAGGGACATGGAAGACAACAAAAGAAGTGCGTGCATTTCCCGATCAAAGAAGCCCGTCGAACTCACCTTCATTCAACAATGAAACTTCACGTATGAACTCTGCTCGGGATTGGCCTCTTCTCACAAATTGGATTCGAACCTAGATCCAAGATCAGATTTACATCTATGGGATTTGCTGCCGCCTCCGACAGCCCGAGTGAAGAGATGGGACTAGAGTTCGCCTCTTTCGGAATACCTGGTCGGTTTAAGAGGTTGCATCAATAGAAGAAGGAATAGGACAAGGCAAGCAGACGATGGCATTTTCCTCTGACGCGGATTGATGGCATTCATACTCCCCTATTGAATCTGACGTGAATATGCCTATCCGTAGGCCTTCCTGCACTGAAAGCGAATGGTCCGTCACAGTCAGGATAAACAACTGGCCGATTCAGAAGCGATGACAAAAGCAAAATGGGAGCGAGAACCCGTTGACAGATCGATGGGCATCGAGCCCCTTCGATAGTCATAGTCCCGCTCAAAAGAAAAGGTCGAGGTGATAACGTCGAGTCTCCGCCCTACTAATCGGACTGAGTTCTATGTAGGATAAGCGGGAAGGCTCTTCCCAACGAGATCCTCACGTCCACAATGGACCTTCACCTTGACTACATGATGGGTCCTTCAGTCACGCGGCTTTCCGTTATAGATGCAGAATGGGAGGATAGAGTCTCCCTCAGTCACTCCGTCTAGCCTACCATTACGAGTCAGATTTTTTTCGGAATTCTTTCATCGTCTTCTCAATTCCAAATGTCGATTCTGACAATGTTCGAACTATTTGAACATGACGTTTTTTGGGGAGTCGGCATCCATTATGGGGAAGTTGGATCACATCGTTTACTGACAGAGTTCGAGATTTCACTCCCACTCCTTCACCTCGAAAACCTTCTCTCCAGTTCAAGATCACTTTTTTCTTTTTCCTGAAATAAGTAGATCCTTTCACTTTCATCACAACTGACTTCAAACCAATCTTCTGGCAGATCGCCCCACATGTTCCGTAGTTGCTTCAGTAGCATACCGAGAAAGATGAGACTGACCTTTTCATTCATCCAAAGAACCTGCGGAGGCCCCAGTCTTCTTATTCTCTCTAGCACTGTCACAGATGCAAAGGTCTTCTTTTTTATTAGTAAGACATGGACAAAATCACTTTTCTTTTTCCGTGAACATTGGTCATCTTCCTCCAAGATACTCTGTAGGAAATTCATGGACTTGAAACTGCCCGCACCCGCAAGCCCAAGGCGGTACGTTTTGGCCGTTGTTTTTTCCTGGGGCATCCTATGTGAAAAGTGTTGAGAAAGCTTTTGCTCTTCATAGCGCTATCACTCACGTCATCGATCACTTCAGACATTCCATTTTGCTTTTTTTTTTTCCCGTCGACTGAGCGTAGCAGGCTCCATGCTCGGAATGATGGTGAAGAAGGCCGACCTGTCGATGACCAGGCCAGTCTGACCCCCCTCCTAACCTCACACAATGAGCAAAGTCGAGATGTTGATGAGAAAGGGGTGAGTCTCGACGGCCAAAGAGTGCTCTGTCGAACTCTGCTATGCATCTGTCACAAATACGACGAGTGGTTTTTGCGTATAGCAGGACTTAAAACTGCGACCATTAGGTTAAAAGCCCAATGCTCTACCAACTGAGCTATATACCCGATTTGACAATCAGGGTTGGTGCTGAAAAGAGAGTTTTCTCGAAAAGTGCCTTTTCTTAGTCATCATATCAGGACGAGCGTAGCCCTGTATGAGGCTCGTACTGCGGAGCGACGCCTGGGAGTCCTTTCCACTCATTGAAGATTCGGCATATAAAATAAGGTCAACGGGAGAGACTATAGTAGCTCTCACTGAGACGGTATACGAAAGACGGTGATGGTCATCCTTCTTTCCGGTGGGTTCGACCGAAAGGAGCTGTGCTCTATGGTTTGACATTGTTCCGGTCAAGCACTCTCTTTTCTTTTTCCGGTCCATATGACCAACCTGCGAAGGGTTGTGAGGCTAAAACAGGTACGAAGAATGAATCTATGCCCTCTTCCATTCTCAGGCACGGAAGTTGCTGGCTAGTGCCCACTCAACTCTTCGAGAGCCAGACAAGCGATGAAAGGAGTGGTGGTTGGTTCCAATTTGACAAGTCATTAAATAATGTTTGATGGTCCAGTACTGTCAGTATAGAGAAAAGTGAGATGCTGGCTTCCAAGCGAGAAAGAGGCAGATGATCGGTCTGCTACGCTACGTACGTTGACCATTGACGTTGGCAGATTCATCCAATTGCACCACTACCTGAGACTGGTACGAGATCGTCCGATTCTTTTTCCTACTGGAAAGGATTATGATGACAGTGTGATTCCCGACAATCCCTCTCGGTCTGTCTGGCCACTGCTTTTGTCGAGTTCGATCTAGTCTATTGGAATGTGACAGCAGAGAACTCACCAGATACCACAGCTTGCCTTCCCTCTACTTTCTTTCTTCCCCAATTAATTCACCAGTGGAGTGGTCTCATTCCTGCCAGTAGTCATTTTTGGAAAAGAGCCATCTGGCTAGTGAACAGCATAGGGAAAAAACGAAAGACGAGTTCAATCAGAATATGGTAGGAAAACGGACAAAAAACTTCGTCTGCAAACAACGATCTTGGGAGAGGAGGTGAATCTTCCTCTCCTTAGTTCCACTGAGCCAAAGGAATGATCTGCACAATCTTTCAATACAACTCACTCGACGATGGCGATGGGCACCCAGCAGTTGGACATGAAGTAGATCGGTAGGGATGTGAGGACCAAGGACGACTTGCCGAGGGACGTCAGAGTTCCTTTGATGCGCTTTATCACCGAGGAGATGACGTGAGTCAGGCGTCGACCCGTCAACAGCCTCTTACCCTACATAGAGATGCCCAATGTCTATCCACACCTCTCATTTGCCATCGAATTCCCTCCAACAAAAAGAGATGACCAAGCCCTGCCATGGCACATGAAAGGAACCGAGGGGAATGCGACAAGGGAACGGAACCGACGGGTAAAGCCCCAAACGACGGAAAGAGGGATCTTCTTTTGTTACTGATTTACAGACGACTAGCCAACTTCTTCAAAATTGGACGTCAATGTAGCCCAATGAAGCCTCCCTTTTTGAACTCTGCTCGAATACTTTATGTCGCTAATGATTGGCGTTCATCTTCCCGAACTCCTACGCAATAGTTGGATACAATAGTGGTGACTAGATCGTGCCATCACCAGGAAAAGAGAAAATCATAGACGGAGGGAGCACGTTAACATCACGTTCTGAGCCCCTAAAAGATATTGTTGGCATGTTTGGCTCTAGTTTCGCCTCCCTGTTCGTCCCATGCTGATAACGACAAGACTGTCAGAGAGGTTGGGGATCAGGGAGACCAGAGCATGATGGCTGCAGATAGGATGGAGCCGTCTGACGGGTCTGAATAAGGCCGACGATGGGGAAGAAGGACTCTCCGGGCCAAAGGCCCAACGCCACGCAAAAGTCCTTCCCAGTGATGCCGGCAAAGAGGGAGGCTCTGAAACCCACGTCACTACATCCCCTATGAAAAATTTTCCGCCGAGGAGTTTTCCAACGACGCTCTATTCCCGCATCTTTTTTTTCGAGAAATATCTCCGAAAGCACTATATTCTCCCACACTGATAAGCATATAGCAAAGTTCTAAACTTTTTAAAGAAGTCATAGGCGTATGTCAAGTCAAAAAACAATCGGAGTAGGTTGATAGTAGTCGGATGTGCTCGAGCCGAATAGGGGTTGACTAGAAGCCAAAGGATAAGAGTAGGAGGGGTCTGGCCTGGCAAGCGTCACGAGGGTCTTCTATCATCATCCACCCATGTTGTAGCTGATAAGCAGGAAAGATCTTTCGGTAGTTTGTACGTTCATTCAGGAACAGAGTTACTAGGAGACGAAGGCAGTGTAGAGCTCTCTTTCTCTTTAGTATGGGGATCGTCACCACCAGCCAGTGTAGAGCTCTCTTTCTCTTTAGTATGGGGATCGTCACCACCAGCCATATGCCACTTCCATCACAGACTACGTTCTCATCTCGTCATGTTATTTTTTTGCTTATTGACCGTCAAAGAACCATTATAAATTCCGAGTTTGACTGTGTTGTCACTCCTCTTTCGGCATGTCAGGCTAATAAGCATCATGTGACGGTCCCCATACTATCGGTCGACGTAATAGCAAGTCAGAGCCCTATTTGATGAAAAGTGCCTGTCTTCCTGTGGTAATCGTGAAAGTCTGACCTTCTTTTAGGTCGTACTGAACCGACGAATTCTCTTTCTTCATCATTAATCGAATCACTATTCGCGACCCATGATTCGATTTTATCATCAATCCAATCACTGTTCACGTTTTTTCTTTTTCTTATCAATGAATAGATCTCTTTACTTGTTTTTATTAGTAAGACATGGACAAAATCTCTTTTCTTTTTCCGTGAACATTGGTCATCTTCCTCCAAGATACTCTGTAGGAAGTTCATGGACTTGAAACTGCCCGCACCCGCAAGCCCAAGGCGGTACGTTTTGGCCGTTGTTTTTTCCTGGGGCATCCTATGTGAAAAGTGTTGAGAAAGCTTTTGCTCTTCATAGCGCTATCACTCACGTCATCGATCACTTCAGACATTCCATTTTGCTTTTTTTTTTCCCGTCGACTGAGCGTAGCAGGCTCCATGCTCGGAATGATGGTGAAGAAGGCCGACCTGTCGATGACCAAGCCAGTCTGACCCCCCTCCTAACCTCACACAATGAGCAAAGTCGAGATGTTGATGAGAAAGGGGTGAGTCTCGACGGCCAAAGAGTGCTCTGTCGAACTCCGCTATGCATCTGTCACAAATACGACGAGTGGTTTTTGGGTATAGCAGGACTTAAAACTGCGACCATTAGGTTAAAAGCCCAATGCTCTACCAACTGAGCTATATACCCGATTTGACAATCAGGGTTGGTGCTGAAAAGAGAGTTTTCTCGAAAAGCGCCTTTTCTTAGTCATCATATCACGACGAGCGCGTTCTGTATGAGGCTCGTACTGCGGAGCGACGCCTGGGAGTCCTTTCCACTCATTGAAGATTCGGCATATAAAATAAGGTCAACGGGAGAGACTATAGTAGCTCTCACTGAGACGGTATACGAAAGACGATGATGGTCATCCTTCTTTCCGGTGGGTTCGACCGAAAGAAGCTGTGCTCTATGGTTTGACGTTGTTCCGGTCAAGCACTCTCTTTTCTTTTTCCGGTCCATATGACCAACCTGCGAAGGGTTGTGAGGCTAAACCAGGTACGAAGAATGAATCTATGCCCTCTTCCATTCTCAGGCACGGAAGTTGCTGGCTAGTGCCCACTCAACTCTTCGAGAGCCAGACAAGCGATGAAAGGAGTGGTGGTTGGTTCCAATTTGACAAGTCATTAAATAATGTTTGATGGTCCAGTACTGTCAGTACAGAGAAAAGTGAGATGCTGGCTTCCAAGCGAGAAAGAGGCAGATGATCGGTCTGCTACGCTACGTACGTTGACCATTGACGTTGGCAGATTCATCCAATTGCACCACTACCTGAGACTGGTACGAGATCGTCCGATTCTTTTTCCTACTGGAAAGGATTATGATGACAGCGTGATTCCCGACAATCCCTCTCAGTCTGTCTGGCCACTGCTTTTGTCGAGTTCGATCTAGTCTATTGGAATGTGACAGCAGAGAACTCACCAGATACCACAGCTTGCCTTCCCTCTACTTTCTTTCTTCCCCAATTCATTCACCAGTGGAGTAGTCTCATTCCTGCCAGTAGTCATTTTTGGAAAAGAGCCATCTGGCTAGTGAACAGCATAGGGAAAAAACGAAAGACGAGTTCAATCAGAATATGGTAGGAAAACGGACAAAGAACTTCGTCTGCAAACGACGATCTTGGGAGAGGAGGTGAATCTTCCTCTCCTTAGTTCCACTAAGCCAAAGGAATGATCTGCACAATCTTTCAATACAACTCACTCGACGATGGCGATGGGCACCCAGCAGTTGGACATGAAGTAGATCGGTAGGGATGTGAGGACCAAGGACGACTTGCCCGGCCATATGGAGAGGGACGTCAGAGTTCCTTTGATGCGCTTTATCACCGAGGAGATGACGTGAGTCAGGCGTCGACCCGTCAGCAGCCTCTTACCCGACATAGAGATGCCCAATGTCTATCCACACCTCTCATTTGCCATCGAATTCCCTCCAACAAAAAGAGATGATCAAGCCCTGCCATGGCACATGAAAGGAACCGAGGGGAATGCGACAAGGGAACGGAACCGACGGGTAAAGCCCCAAACGACGGAAAGAGGGATCTTCTTTTGTTACCGATTTACAGACGACTAGCCAACTTCTTCGAAATTGGACGTCAATGTAGCCCAATGAAGCCTCCCTTTTTGAACTCTGCTCGAATACTTTATGTCGCTAACGATTGGCGTTCATCTTCCCGAACTCCTACCCAATAGTCGGATATGACTAGATCGTGCCATCACCAGGAAAAGAGAAAATCATAGACGGAGGGAGCACGTTAACATCACGTTCTGAGCCCCTAAAAGATATTGTTGGCATGTTTGGCTCTAGTTTCGCCTCCCTGTTCGTCCCATGCTGATAACGACAAGACTGTCAGAGAGGTTGGGGATCAGGGAGACCAGAGCATGATGGCTGCAGATAGGATGGAGCCGTCTGACGGGTCTGAATAAGGCCGACGATGGGGAAGAAGGACTCTCCGGGCCAAAGGCCCAAGGCCACGCAAAAGTCCTTCCCAGTGATGCCGGCAAAGAGGGAGGCTCTGAAACCCACGTCACTACATCCCCTATGAAAAATTTTCCGCCGAGGAGTTTTCCAACGACGCTCTATTCCCGCATCTTTTTTTTCGAGAAATATCTCCGAAAGCACTATATTCTCCCACACTGATAAGCATATAGTAAAGTTCTAAACTTTTTAAAGAAGTCATAGGCGTATGTCAAGTCAAAAAACAATCGGAGTAGGTTGATAGTAGTCGGATGTGCTCGAGCCGAATAGGGGTTGACTAGAAGCCAAAGGATAAGAGTAGGAGGGGTCTGGCCTGGAAAGCGTCACGAGGGTCTTCTATCATCATCCACCCATGTTGTAGCTGATAAGCAGGAAAGATCTTTCGGTAGTTTGTACGTTCATTCAGGAACAGAGTTACTAGGAGACGAAGGCAGTGTAGAGCTCTCTTTCTCTTTAGTATGGGGATCGTCACCACCAGCCAGTGTAGAGCTCTCTTTCTCTTTAGTATGGGGATCGTCACCACCAGCCATATGCCACTTCCATCACAGACTACGTTCTCATCTCGTCATGTTATTTTTTTGCTTATTGACCGTCAAAGAACCATTATAAATTCCGAGTTTGACTGTGTTGTCACTCCTCTTTCGGCATGTCAGGCTAATAAGCATCATGTGACGGTCCCCATACTATCGGTCGACGTAATAGCAAGTCAGAGCCCTATTTGATGAAAAGTGCCTGTCTTCCTGTGGTAATCGTGAAAGTCTGACCTTCTTTTAGGTCGTACTGAACCGACGAATTCTCTTTCTTCATCATTAATCGAATCACTATTCGCGACCCATGATTCGATTTTATCATCAATCCAATCACTGTTCACGTTTTTTCTTTTTCTTATCAATGAATAGATCTCTTTACTTGTACGATGTCAGATGTCTAGTATTTCTCGAAAAAGTGATTCGATTGATGGGATGTCAATATGATACTTATGAGATTGATATTCGACATATTTCTTCGTCAGAACATATTGATTTGACCACCACCCAATAGCATGTTTCCACCAGAAGCAGAACCCCGTATTTCTTCCAGAGAATCTCCAGAGTGTTCCAGAGCAACTCAAAAGAGATTCGTCGGAACAGAAAGAATTCAGTTTAGATGTAGGATACCAATCCAGAAGTTTTCGCAACTCAATCATGTATGATGGAAACATCAAAGATTTGATCTTTTCGGAACCTATTTGTAACTCCCCCGAGGCTCGGGAAACAAAGAGAAGATGGATACGAACAAGATATCCAGCAACAAGAAGAAGGAAAATGATTGAATAGAGGAACTCCCGAGCATTTCGTCGATCTCAGATGTGTCCATATCAATGGAACGTGTGACTCATTATTTCGATGAATCATTTTTTCAGACAGAAGAAGATTCTGTAAACACGTCATTTGAAATCTCACTGGTAAGAGTCCATTTTGGAAGAATCTTCTGAGGAATTGGCATGATATGTTTGATCCATACATAATATCATGAAAAATGGATACGCCATTTTTGGACGGCTACGTCAGTATCGTATCGGTAATGGGTCTAAAAAAGTATCTAAATGGGTGAAATTGTGATATTTTCACCCTGTCGAAGTGACGGAACCATGGCATATATGTTTGGAATAGATTCCATTTTGAGAAATTTGAAAAAGCACTATCTCGTTGAAAGGTTCCATACATCTGCCCTTTCTCAACATATTTCTTTAGACAAAGACTCTGTTATTTCCTCTTTCCGGATAGTAAATATTTCTCAGAAGAAAATGGAGTGTGAATCAAACCCATGTTTGAATTGAAACTAATGATATTGATGCGACGTTCTTCCCTTCCGAATCATCTCGATTCATATCTGAAAGAGGCTGACAATGACATTCTTTCTAAATTGACTATTTGTTCCTCTTGTCAGAGGTGTTGCAGAAATTCTCTCTTAGCCATGTCTGGCTAAACAGTTTAGACATGTTATTTTCTTAATTTCTTTAGTGTAATTTCTACAAGTTCCAAGAGGGGATGGTTCTTTCCAAGTTCTAGCACACATCAATGACAACGTTTACAAGCTAGATTTGCCCGGTGAGTACAATATTAGTGCTACTCTCAATGTTACTGATTTGAGTCCTTTTTATGTAGGTGATGATTTGAGGGCAAATTCTTTTTAAGAGTAGGAGAATGATGCAAATAATGACATGACTATAACGGAGTCAGTTCAAATTCTAACTGGGCCGGTTACAAGAGCACGAGAGAAGATGTTCAAAGATGCACTTAATGGGCTGATTCAAGAGGTTTGGGCTCAAGCAAATTCGTGGAGGCCCATTGAGAATGGTTCACGTGTTCAACAAAGATGCATCATATGATTCAACTAGAAGAATCCGGACAAATTAAGGGCTGATTATTTTCATTTTCTATTGTAGGCGTGTGATCAGCCAAATTAAGGGCTGATTGTTTCTTTTTGTTTCGTTTCTATTTCTGATTGTTTCCTTTTTTATGGGCGTGTGATCAGCCAAATTAAGGGGCTGATTATTTCCTTTTGTTTTGTTTATATTTCTGAAACTTTTCTTTTATTTTTTAGCCTATTAATAGGCGTCTAATGGAATAGAAGAGGGATAGTTTTCTGGAAATTTGTGAGTTTTATTCTCTTTGGTTCTTTGAAGGACTATTCGAACTTATCAGAATTCTTCCATGGCGTTTATCATCGACTTATTAAACGGATTTCCACTGCCATTTGTCACGTCTTTCTAATACTAAGATTTTTGTTTCGCATTAAACAACGGGTTGAGATCAATTTTACCAAGATTCTTATTTTTGTTGAAACCGTTACGGGTCGAGGTCTCCCAACCAAACCTAATCGTGGACGTCCTTGAATTTTCCTTTTGTTTTCCTGGTCTCATTATTCTTAACGGGGTTCGCATCACAGGGATTATTGAATATAAATCTGTGAACGAACCCATGCAAACAGGGTTAAAAGTAGTAGACGGACAACGAGAACTTATAATCGGTGATAAACAAACTGGAAAAACAGCTATAACTATCAATAATATATTATACCAAAAGCAAATAAACGAAAGGGGAACCTCTGAGAGTGAGACATTGTATTGTGTCTATGTAGTGATTGGACATAAACGTTCGACTATGACATAATTAGTTCAAATTTTTTCAGAAGCGAATGCTTTGGAATATTCCATTCTTATAGCAGCCACCGCTTCGGATCCTGCTCCTCTGCAATTTCTGGCCCCATATCCGGGTGTGCTATGGGGGAATATTTTCATGATAATGGAATGCATGCATTAATAATATATGATATCTTAGTAAACAGGCGGTGACATATCGACAAATGTCATTATTGTTACGTTGACCACTAGACCGTGAGGCTTTCCCCAGGGATGTTTTCTATTTACATTCCCGTCTCTTAGAAAGAGCCGCTAAACGATCAGACTAGACAGGTGCATGTAGCTCGACTGCGTTACCTGTCATTGAAACACAAGTTAGAGACGTATCGGCCTATATCCTCACCATTGTGATCCTTATTACAGATGGACAAATCTGTTCGGAAACAGAGCTCTTTTATCATGGAATTAAACCTGCAATTAATGTTGGCTTATTTGTCAATCGTGTCGGATCTGCCGCTAAGTTGAAAGCTATGAAACAAGTCCACAATAGTTCAAAACTAGAATTGGAACAATATCGCGAAGTGGCTGCCTTCGCTCAATTTGGCTTAGACCTTGATGCAGCGACTCAGGCATTACCGGAAAGAGGTGCAACGTTACAGAAGTGCCTAAACAACCACAAAATTCACTATTTCCAATTGAAAAACAAATTGCAGTGATTTAAGCAGCTGTCAAGAGCTTCTGTGATCGAATGCCACTAGACAAAATTTCTCAATATGAAAGAGCCATTCCAAATAGTATAGATACCAAATTACTAAAATCCTTCTTAGAAAAGGGTGGTTTAATGGAAGAAAGAAAAATGGAACCAGATAATGCTTAAAAGAAAGCACTTTGCTTACTTATGATGTCAAAAGCGTGATGAGCAAATGGTCTCCGATTTTATTTATTTTATTTTTTCTGAATAGAAGATTTCTTTGAGAGCATGAGGGAGGGTGGTAACGAATCTCTTGAAGTGCTACCGCATTACTTGTCTCGACACGCGCTATTATGAGGAATCGACGAAGAATCCAACGAAAGAGCAGCAAAGGAAAAGCGTGACGAGCAAATGGGATCATATTAGAAATATATTAGAGGGTGTAAAATCAAGAGGTGCCGGAGCAATGACAATTGCTTTAGTGGGAGCAGCTGTCGGTATTAGTAACATCTTCAGTTCCTTGATTTATTTCATGGTGTGAAATTCCTCATTGGCTAAACAATTATTTGGTTATGCCATTTTGGGATTTGCTCTCACCGAAGCTATTGCATTGTTTGCCCCAATGATGGCCTTTATGATCTCATTTGTCTTTCAATCATAAACAAAGTTGTACTCTATCTTTCTCTTCTCGGTAAAAGAAAAAAAAGGAAGATACAGATCCTATTTCAGCCATGGAGCAGGGGAAGGGGAGTGGTGAGGTGGGCTCCTTCACATTCTTTAGGAAGGAAGGAAATGAGAAGTGGAAATCTTTTGTGCTAGTAAATAGTCCTCGGACATGGTTTTCCACGGAGAATGCGCCCCCGTTCTGTTGTAAAATTTCTTCATCTACCTACGATGCAGGTGTAGTCAATCAACGATATTTGATAGTTTAGCCGTATGCTTGCTATACCTTTACAAAATCCTTCTGGGAAGATTTTTCACTTCGTCTGGGGGGATGGATCTACCAGCTAGAACCACGAACCTGAGATTATCAGCTTGGTCTTCTTTCAATGGTGGAAAGGATGAAGCGTCGACTCGGGTAGGAGGACTGCTGACATCCGCACGACTTTTGAAACTAAAGATATGCCGATGGATCTTCCAACAAAGTGTTCACTATATCTTCCTCAAAACCTATACGACATCATTTCAAAAGGGTGGTTAAGGTAGGAGAGGAGGTTCCAGGGGGGTATACTTCCTAGTGTTTGGAATGCAGGAGGTGCAAGATTTTTACGATGCCGGATAAGGTCCTAGGATTCTTCATTTTGACTATCTTCGCTTGCATTAGAAACATCGCCAACTCCTTTCTTTCTTTCTTTCAATATGCTCTGAGAAGTAGGTCTTTTGGAATGGAAAAAACTCTATAGAATGGCATTAAGGCAAGGCTATTCTGTAGATCCTTCAGGTACTTCGGCAGATTTCCGATGGTTAGTCCAGTTCAGTTGCTTATGCAAGATCGAAGGTGAATGAACTATCTCTGCCACATACTCTCCATTTATTGGAATTTACTCTCCCAATGGTCGAGCATATTTGTTTTAACTTCCTTTCCTGGTGCCATTTCTCTTACAGAGATCGACGTCGACTTTTTCTTGGAATTGGTGAAGAGTTGCTATTATTCTTTAGGATATTTCGCACGAGCGGACCGATTTTACACACTCGAATAAGCTAGAGGAGAGGTATGCCTGCGTCGAAAATATGGAGTGAATCTCATAAATTTCTTCAAAAAGTCTTCAATAGAATCGCGTAAATAATTTTGCTTTTCAGTGGGTGTGATAGAGAAGGCTTGTGAAGAAGTAGGATCTTTGTATTCTCATCATCGAAATGGATCTTTTATTCGTAGAATAAGTGACTGGAGGATGGGGTTCCTTAGAGGATAGAGATTTGTCGACTCTAAAGGAAAGTGAAACGTTAGAATTGTTTTCCCAACTAAACGATGATTTCTGTTTTGTTTCATCAGAGAATGATTCATCATAAAAAGAGTCGGAACCAGAATACGTATGGAAATAAATCTTTTGGAAAGTGGGCACAGCAGACCGGCACCCCAAAAGAGGTTGCCGAGCTCAAAGACGCTCTCTAGAGCTGGAAGACAGAGAGGGCAAGCCACTGTCAATGAACAGGGATAAGTGAAAACCTGGATACAGATCGATGAACTCAGGCTAACCTATGCCTTTTCAAAACCCTCACTGCCTTTTCACTTGGGATTTTTTTCTGTTTTTATATAGTTGTGTGTTGTTTAGATCACATGTCGAATGGTGGGTGATAAAGCCTAACTTTGAGAAATGCGGCTCGAGCCACGAGGTCCCACTGTTTATTGAAAAAAGATTCTCAAACGGTTTTACTTTTCCTTCATGTCTATCTTCACTTTCACACAAAAAGGGAAAGAGAAAAATGAATTGCATATATGATTATGGTTTGCTATCTTTCCGAAAATACCAAGCAAGCATAAGCCCAATTGAGCGGTGTGTCACCCGTCGTCATCTATAGAAATACTTTTTTGATTTAAGACATGACTATGAACTAGCTGGCTTTAGAACAACAAACCTTTCTTTCAAATTTCGTAGATACTGATCTCGTACTTTCTTACCTCTTGCTAGTACTCTAGAATATGAAATATAGGATCAGCGATAGTTGACCCGACTTCGGAAGCAAATGAAGCTCCTTTCAAAAGGAGGGTCGCCTAGGAAGAGCGTCAGTATCAATCACCTTGATTGAAAGCCTCTATCTATAGACATTCTTACCAGCTTCTTTTTTCTGGACCAACGAAGTCATACACCGGTCCGGTCGCGCTAATGTGATACCGTCATGTATCCTCTCTTGCGGCTTTTATTTCGTTTCATTCTAGCAACTGCTTCGCTTTAGGAGCCATTTGGTGTAGAACCACATAGTTTGTCTGAAGCTATGGCATTGATAGGCAGGGTTGGGAGGTATAGTAGGCAAGTTGTTGAATCCTTTGCAAATATTGCAACTACTGGAGGAAGGTCATTCAAGCGATTATATTAAGACTGACCTTCCGAAGGATGTCCTTCCAATCTATGTGTGCACGCTTCCTCATTCTAATGTGCTTCCCATTCCCCTAACAGATGAGACTTATGTTCCTCCACCATCTCCTACAATAGACTTTATCACTAACATGTCTGATCTACCATGTGCTTGGTTCAGTCTTCTGTCTGGGAGACACGGACTTTCGGTACCTATGTCGGATGTGAGGATAAATCCTGACAGCGTTTTTGGCCGGGAATAAGGCTGGGTAGTAGTCCTGTATTTCCTAAAAGAGGTTGGAGGGATGCTAGATTGAAACCAATTCGACAATATACCTACCGATAAAGAAGACATATCAAAAGACATCGAACTATCTCTTCTAGATGGGCACCTTTCTTTCTCAACACATCTTTCTTTCGTCAGGACAGGGAGTCCTGTCAGCCTCTGTTTTAGGGAGTACTTCCATGGGGGTGAAGCATCTTCTTATTCCGAAAGAGTACGAGAAGTTAGAAAACACCAAATGCAATATAACGAAAAGCATCTAACGGAGCAATGATGCAGGAAAGCAAGTCCTCGCTCGTAAGAAGAGCTTTTATATGTTTACTTTTTTCGTAACTTTCCATGGACTAACGGTTTCGGTATGTGGTAAAATCCGAGTCGACAGAACTAGAACTGTAACTCTAGTAAAGGGATAGCTCAGCCAGTACCGATGTGTCCCAAGCCGTTACCAAGTCAGTATAGAGCCAGTAGCAGTACCTGTAGCAAGTCTAAACCTGACAGTGATGGGGCAAATTCTCTCAAAAATGACGGTGGGATTGTCTTTTAGGGTAACCGATCGATCCGATCACAGGAAGAGAAGGGAAAGGAGGTCAGCTATCCTAAATAAGTAAAGGGTCGGTCTGACGCATCCGATGACATTTTTGAAGGACTAGCTTTCCTTAATTGCTCAAAAGGACTGACTCACTTTGGATGAATGTCCCAGAATCTGTAGTGGTGCCTATGCCTTCTAGTATGCCTAGCCTATGTCTGATTTGTTGATATTATTAAAATGGAAGGCTTTTTCAATCCCCTATCTCTTTGGTGTTGGAAGACCAACGTTCATAAGTAAAGGGAAGTGCATGAATTGTTCATAAGTAAAAGGAAGTGCATGAATCGGTTGAATAAGAGAGTGCTATTGATGAAGGAGACGTCGCTGAAGAGGATTCTAGCAAAGAGGGGATGCAAGCCGACGCAATGTGGGCAAGGAAAAGTGAGTGGTTCGCCATATCGAAGCACTTCTTTCTCTACCCGAGTTTATGTTGAATTCCTTTGCTCGTGTGGCCATACCTCTCTCTCTGTCATGGAGCATCTATCCATATCCTTTCTTGTTCATCACATAGTGAATATCAATACCTCTCCGCTGCGGATCATCTATCGATACCAGGTCCCGTCGTTCAATCATCTCTAGCATGCCATGCCTTTAGTGGAGAGATTGAATTGATTGGAATGACAAGAGTGACACCAAATGCCTAAACAAGACAAAAACCAACTATATGCAGAAAACACACATTTCAATCCTATCTAGCACACAGGGTTGGCCCCGGGGACAAAGCAAATGCAGAGGTCACTTTAGCTTGTTGTACCGGAGTGGTTCATCGTCAAAAGAACAACAATGGGTTGTAGCATTTCCTTCTTTTTTGATTTGTCTAGGGTATGCTCTAGTTGCTGCGGGCTGCTCTTAGTTGAATGCTCTGTTTTGCCCTACATCTGATGGAGACAACGACGGAGAAGATTGATGATAGAGGGCTTTACGACTTTTCTGTTAATACAGAGACTTTCCTCCCTCACATTTGATTCAATAGCACTGGTAATTCCTCCAACACCATCAACCGTGAATATGATGGATGATTCTATGCCTTTCTCATTCCCTTCCGTCGCGTGCTTTCCCTTACCCTATAGCTACTTCCCGCATTAGAACTACCTCGACGTCCTACAGCAGATTCTGGGCATTCGTCTGTAGCTATTACTTTGACAACTGTTATTTCATGGAAGGAATGGATATGACCCGAACCAAAAGAAAGAGCTTTTTCTTGAACAACCGGCTCACTATCAATTGAATAATCGAAGAGGGATGGGATCCTAACGTAGAAAAGAGATCCAACGGAAGAGAGCTTCTATGATCAGTAGTAGTAAAGAACTAGAGATGGTACCACTGACGTTGATTGTTGATGATGAAAAAGACGCTGTTTATAAAACGTGCTCGATGTTGAATGGGTGTCTATAAAGGGCTCTCGTCTTTCAACCTCTAGTCAACAATCATTCTTTTATTTCCATTCATTCACGTCGAAAGCAAGAGCTGCAAGAAAAATTTTTGATCGCCATAGTAATCGCCCATCTCGATTCAACTACAAGTCTGCTATTCACTCGATTGAAAATCGGATCGTCGCCTTCACTCCTACTTCTGATAGTAAAGGAAGAAAACTTCAACTCAGGTATTTAGGATAGCTGACCTCCTTTCCCTTCTCTCTCTGTGATCGGATCGATCGGTTGCCCTAAAAGACAATCCCACCGTCGTTTTTGAGAGAATTTGCCCCATCACTGTCAGGTCTAGACTTGCTACAGGTACTGCTACTGGCCCTGTACTGACTTGGTAACGGCTTGGAAAACATCGGTACTGGCTTAGCTATCCCTTTACTAGAGTTACAGTTCTAGTTCTGTCGACTCAGATTTTACCACACGTGAACCATCCTTAATGGGCCTCCACGAATTTGCTTGAGCCCAAACCTCTTGAATCAGTCCATTAAGTATATCTTAGAATTTTTTTTCTCTTACTCTTGTAACTGGCCTAGTTGGAACTCGAACTAGCTCCTTTGTAATCATGCAATTATTTGCATCAAAGAGCCTTCAACGAAAGAGGGGCTATCTTTCACATGTGATGCCGTCACCAAGAATTCCAATGTAAGAGATTTTCGGGAACTTCTAAACAGAAAGAGGGAAGAATCCTACGCATCTCATTGCCATTGGGAACAACTGATCAATGCAGTACTATCTCATTGTCATTTTTCAGCCCATAAGGAAGAAAACTTCAACTCAGGTATTTAGGATAGCTGACCTCCTTTCCCTTCTCTTCCTGTGATCGGATCGATCGGTTGCCCTAAAAGACAATCCCACCATCGTTTTTGAGAGAATTTGCCCCATCACTGTCAGGTCTAGACTTGCTACAGGTACTGCTACTGGCTCTGTACTGACTTGGTAACGGCTTGGGAAACATCGGTACTGGCTTAGCTATCCCTTTACTAGAGTAACAGTTCTAGTTCTGTCGACTCGGATTTTACCACACGTGAACCATCCTTAATGGGCCTCCACGAATTTGCTTGAGCCCAAACCTCTTGAATCAGTCCATTAAGTATATCTTAGAAATTTTTTTCTCTTGCTCTTGTAACTGGTCTAGTTGGAACTCGAACTAGCTCCTTTGTAATCATGCAATTATTTGCATCAAAGAGCCTTCAACGAAAGAGGGGCTATCTTTCACATGTGATGCCGTCACCAAGAATTCCAATGTAAGAGATTTTCGGGAACTTCTAAACAGAAAGAGGGAAGAATCCTACGTATCTCATTGCCATTGCGAACAACTGATCAATGCAGTACGATCTTATTGTCATTTTTCAGCCCATACTAGACCGTCGGTGTTCCATCGACTATCGACTACATCAACATCCTCATCCTAACTGGTGAAGAGGAGACGATGAAATATGTTCAAGTTTTTTGAGCCCGAATACCCCGAAGTATCATCCAATATGATAAGTATCGGGAAAAAGAAGAAGAAAAAGAAGACAAAGAAGTCTTCGAAGGAGGTGCTTCCGACTCAGAGCTCTCTTCGGGGCTGAAGGACGTACTCAATGAAGAGCGAGGAGTTTTCCAGAACACTCGACTCAAGAGTGGGATGTCAGCTTCAAATTGCGGGTGCCGAACGTGTGGGTGCAAATATGGTAATGACATAGCAGCTCCCAATAAGTACTATAGACCAAGGGGTCCTAGGTCTTCTAGCAAATGGAGTTCTTCCCCAGTAGGGACGTACTCCTCATATGGGATATCTCCCAAGGGCAAGCCCGAAATTTCATACATCTCGTGAAGGGCGAAACCCAATTTGCCGCGAGGGCAAAAGATTGTACAAGTATCGTGATTGTACAGTTCCATTAAAGCAAAATAATGGAATTTGCTAGCGGGAATACCATGCTGAACGACCCTGATAGCATGATGAAGCTGATCACTGAAAGCTTTCAGAAAGAAGTTAGTCAAGACTACCCACTCTCCTTTTGAAGAGCAGTGAACCCACCCAGGAGGACGAAAATCCTAAACAGGAAACTCCCCTTGTGCATTAGCGAATCGGTGCAAGAAAGTTTGCGCAATTATGGGAATTTCGCCTCTGGAGAGGTCATGTTTAAGTAATCCCGAGAGCAATCCACGAAAATATTTCCCAATGGTACGGGAAAGAGCACCTTGAGAGTTGAATCCTCCCAATAAGATGCTGTCCTGCGGCCTCTTTATGTTCCAGTCCATTCGTCTGGACACGGAAAGGGATTGGAGGAATAAGAACGGGTAAGACCTCTCCATGTTGGGGAGAAACAAGTAGCGACCTTCAACTTGACGAAACCACTTGTAATCTCCATCTTCCAAACCACTATCGGGCACCTAAACATGATCCCCAAACAAAAAGGCTGGTTAGTGTAGCAAGGACCGATCTTCCCCTTCAAAAGGTGCATTGGCCATAAGTTCTCGCAATGTTGAGCGAGTAGAATGAAGAATTTTATCTTCCCTCTCTTGGCTATCAGATGTTGTATAATGCAGGGAAAACTTGACCGAATCTGAACTCTTTCTTCCCGTCATAACCATCCGAGTATCCGAAATAATGGTCCTTAGGCCAAGGATTCAAAGCATAATCAACTGCAAAAGGAGATATTTAGATTCAAGACAAGGAAAAAGTCTAAGAAAGGGATTGTCTTTCGAAAATTCTTATTATTACCTCCGATCAAGGGTTCCTGCCGAACCACCATCGAACTAGAGGTTGTTTGGAGATCTGGATGACCACTGACAGCAATATCAGAGGAAGAAGCTTGCTGCTGCATCTTTTGTAGATTCAGGAAATCCCTCACAAGAAGAATTGAAAGCTGAAGGAGGCCGAAGATGAGAAGTCTTAAGAACCATAAAAGAAGAAACTTGGAGTTCAAATTTCTTGTGATAGAAATGATCTTTCCCATGAAATCGAGGTTATATAGCAGATGATTTGACGGCCGAGATCTTCGGATGGACGTGATCTCTGGCCCAAATCTCGTTAGTACCTTTTTATTTAATGTGGCTCATAGAACATCTCAATTTCTACGCCGTAAAAAGCAACAGCCTTCCAGTTTTTTCGCAACCAAAAGGGAAAAGGTCGCGCTGGACTATTCAATGTGGAGCTCTGATACCAGTTGCTCCCAGGTTATTCACAAATTATTCACAGCTGGACTATTCACAAAAATTGAAAATTTAAAACTTGAAGAACTTAAGAAGAACAAGAGATATTAAAAAAGGAAAGGCAAGAAAGCTCGATGCCCCTTTCCCTTCGTCTCAGGCTTTATTTATAACCAAACTTAAAGTTACAGTAAGATTCCATTTGATAAGATAGAATCTTTGAATAGGAAAAGTGCTACAGAAAAAGGTGAAATAATTGCTAAAAAACAAAAACTTTTCATACAATTATTAAAGATGCTGTCTGCAGGCTGCTTCCTTAGTGATAAGAGAGCATCTTCTTAGTGGAGAGTGAGCTGGATAGCATGTGCTGATGTCGGCAGGTGGATGAGGATGAATCTTGATAAGCATGATCCCACCACGCTTAGTCTTGCATAATATTTTGAAGTGCTTCTTCATCCATGACTTATCTGATATCATCATCTTGCTAGTGGTCGTCGTCTCCGCCGAGGCCTTCATCTTCCATTTTTTCTAACTCTTCATAGAATTCTTCTTTGGCTTTTGAACTAATTTTTCCAAGCTGGAGGGATGATAAGAATTCTTGAACTTTCGGGATCCGAACCTCCGAATTTTCGAATGCTTCAATATAGTCATAAAAAGAATATTGTTTTCAATTTTTATGGCATGAGCACCTGATATGGCCTTAGTGTAAGCTTCATTGAAGAATTCTTTGGCAGCTTTCTTGGTTTCTGCCTCCAGATCTATTACTGGAAGATTGTCACATGTTGTAGAAGGAACATAATTGTGGCTGTGGAGCTCCCATAACTGTACGGAGCTATAAAGTTTCAAATACTTTCTTTCTTCCCAAGTACTCCATATGCGGAAGAAGAAAGTGGTCAGGTATCTTGAAGTATAAGCCTTGATACCTTTAACACAAATAGGTGGAAGAAGATCCTGGTATTCTTCCGGGTGAGAGGTGTTGACAAATATCTCATGGACTAGCCCGAGCTGAATAGCTTTACGACACTTAGCTATATCTTGGAAACAAGTGATAATTCTAGGAGAATTATTTTTGTTCCAAATTAACTCGTGCTGTTGCAATATAGAGATAATATCTGTAGTTTTCAGCTGTTTGAAGAAATCTCTTAGCTGGATATCAGAAATCATATTCAGCTGATTTAGGCCTATCATTTTATGGACTGTAATCTCGGCCTCTAGTTGCCTGGCTTTTTCATTTTCTATTTTGCACATGTCTAGTAATTTGTAGAATTCAGGTAAAGGGTGGTATACCTGGTCGGAGATGTCCAGGTCCTGAATAATTTCTCTCAGGTACTGCTGCTCCTGAGAAGAACCTTGGAACCATGTTCCCATTCTCTGATTTAGATCAGATCTTTGTGTAGTAAGTGTGTAACTGCAGAGATCTGTGGTGGCTTTAACAATGGCTTACTTCTCCATCTTTTTCTTGATTATAATGGGAAAATATGGAAAGAATCATCTGCTCTAACTGAGAGAGCCAGTATTTTGAAGAGTGGAAGTCATTTGACTGGATTGCGCGGTAGCATCCATTCAACTTTTCATAGATATGTGGATTGGAATTCTTGAGTTCGAGATTGTACCAGTCTCGAACCACTGCTGCTGCCATTGGCTTTGACATTTGTTGGACTCTTCTTTGTGCTGCGGCAATATTGCTGTAGGATGGCAGTTGTGTTGTATGGGGGGATGACTGTACAGGAAGCACCGTCATTCCGAGTGGAGGAAATTGTTTGTCTCCTGCTGTGGCGGTGGATGTTGTTGTAGTAGAAACTCCTGTTTCCAGGGTGTGTGAATTTTCTCCTTTTTCAGGAGCTTTTTTCTTCTCGTCTCTGGTGTTGCCTCCCTGTTGAGGGGTCTTCTTTGTCGTAGTAATAGAGGTCCACTTGGCTTGTTCAGCCATACTCCTCGTCCATTTTCTGGACGTGTCGAAAGATCTGCAAGATAATTAGTATAACCAAGAATATATTTAACATCATACTGAAAGATTTCTAAATATAAAGCAATTATTATTCTTCTAATATTTTCTTTAGGATTGTTTATAGTTCTTTTTTTCAAGAATTGTGCTACAGCTTTGTTATCAGTTTCTATTATAAAGCCACGATTTAATAAATAAATTTTTAAGCTTTTTATAGCTAATTTAATGGCTAATAACTCCTTGTCATAGGTAGAATAATTTTGTTGTGGTTTTGTAAATTTACCCGAAGTATAAGCAACTATTTCTTTTTGTTTTGCTATTAGGACGCCTGCCCAAAATTGGTCAGAAGCATCTGTTTGGAGAGTTACTAGTTCTTCCTCTTTAGAGAAATATAGTATTAATTGATTTGTAATTATTTGTTTAATTTGCTCAATTTCCTTTTCTTCCGCTGAAGATAGCTGAATACTTATTTTATCTGTATTCCATTTTCTAGGTTGTTCACCATGTTCTACTTTATACTTTGACTGTTCTATTGTTAGTTTTTCTTGTAAGTTTTGAACTAACTGTGATAGGTGAGGAATAAATTTTCTCCCGTAATTTAGTAATCCCAAAAAACTCTGTAATTGCTTTAGAGTTTTAAAGGTTTTAGAAAATTCTTTTATCTTTGAATATATGTGTTGTTGTAATTCTATCTGTCCTTTCTTTATATATTTTCCAAGGAATTCGACTTCTTTTTTAAATAAACATATCTTTTTTGGACTTAAGGTAATTCCATTATCAAGTAGTAATTTTGCAAATTGTAATAAATGTTGTTTATGCTCTTCTAAAGTGAGCGAAAAAATTAGAATGTCATCTACATAAACTTAGATGTCCAAATATAGAATTCATCCATTTTTGAAATATTTGTGGTGCGTTTTTTAAACCAAACGGCATTACTAACCATTCATAACGTCCTTGTGGGCAACTAAATACTGTTAATTCTATAGATTCTATATTGGCTAGTTTTATCTGCCAGAAACCAGATTTAGCATCAAATTTACTATAGTATTTTGATCCTTGTATTTGTTTTATTAATTGTTCAGCAGAAGGTATAAAATAACCATCAAATTTTGTATAGCTATTTAGCTTTCTATACTTGATAACCATTCTAGCTTTTCCTCTCTTTTGTTCTGCATAGTTTCTTACCAAAAATGCAGAAGAAGAGTGTGGACTAGTACTTGGTCGTATTAACTTAAGGTCTAATAATTCTTTGATTTGTTCAGAAAATTCTTTTTTGTTTGAAGGTGATACCATAATGCTATTTACTCTTATTTTAGTATCTCTGTATTGTTCTAGGATTTTTAAAGAACAATATCTAGGTGCTTTGTCAAAATGTAATAAAGGATTGTATGAATATAAGGGTTTTAAGAGACTATGAACAATTGTTTTCGTATCAGAAGTAGTTGAAATTGGATATGTATAAAATGTATTATTAGTATCATTATTATTATTAGTATCATCACCACGCTGTGCTGGCGTGAAACAGGGTGCTAAAGGAATAGGGAAATGCATACGAGATATACGATGATTGTCATAGGAAAAGTAATGTGTATTGAAAGGAGCATAATGTCGAAGATTATTCATCCCGACTAGGCAATCAATGTCAAAAGCAATAGGTAATAAGGCGAATTCAAAGATATTGTGATTTTATTGATTTTCAATATCAGGAAAAGTGACTGATAATTTTGCTTTATGGGTGACTAAAACAGGTCTACCCATGAAATCATGTAATTTAGCATTTTTTGCTAATGGTAACCAAAATTGTTGAGGGATGAAGGCATTTTGAATAATATTAGTTTCTGCTCCGGAATCTAAAAGAGTATGAATAGTAAAGCGTTGGTATTCATCAGAGAGTGATATAGTCATTGGTAGGTAAATATGTAGTTGAGATTTTGTTTCAAGGTCCAACATTTGAAAGTCCAAAAGAACTAGTTGGTAAGCATATAATATTTTGTTCTTGAATTTGTCTTTGTTGATCCAAAAGAACTAGTTGGTAAGCGTATAATATTTTGTTTCAAGGTCCAACATTTGAAAGTCCAAAAGAACTAGTTGCCTGGCTTTTTCATTTTCGATTTTGCACAAGTCTAGTAATTTGTAGAATTCAGGTAAAGGGTGGTATACCTGGTTGGAGATGTCCAGGTCCTGAATAATTTCTCTCAGGTACTGCTGCTCCTGAGAAGAACTTTGGAACCATGTTCCCATTCTCTGATTTAGATCAGAGCTTTGTGCAGTAAGTGTGTAACTGCAGAGATCTGTGGTGGCTTTAACAATGGCTTACTTCTCCATCTTTTTCTTGATTATAATGGGAAAATATGGAAAGAATCATCTGCTCTAACTGAGAGAGCCAGTATTTTGAAGAGTGGAAGTCATTTGACTGGATTGCGCGGTAGCATCCATTCAACTTTTCATAGATATGTGGATTAGAATTCTTGAGTTCGAGATTGTACCAGTCTCGAACCACTGCTGCTGCCGTTGGCTTTGACATTTGTTGGACTCTTCTTTGTGCTGCGGCAATATTGCTGTAGGATAGCAGTTGTGTTGTATGGGGGGATGACTGTACAGGAAGCACCGTCATTCCGAGTGGAGGAAATTGTTTGTCTCCCGCTGTGGCGGTGGATGTTGTTGTAGTAGAAACTCCTGTTTCCAGGGTGTGTGAACTTTCTCCTTTTTCAGGAGCTTTTTTCTTCTCGTCTCTGGTGTTGCCTCCCTGTTGAGGGGTCTTCTTTGTAGTAGTAATAGAGGTCCACTTGGCTTGTTCAGCCATACTCCTCGTCCATTTTCTGGACGTGTCAGAAGATCTGCAGGATAATTAGTATAACCAAGAATATATTTAATATCATACTGAAATATTTCTAAATATAAAGCAATTTTTATTCTTCAAATATTTTCTTTAGGATTGTTTATAGTTCTTTTTTTCAAGAATTGTGCTACAGCTTTGTTATCAGTTTCTATTATAAAGCCACGATTTAATAAATAAGTTTTTAAGCTTTTTATAGCTAATTTAATGGCTAATAACTCCTTGTCATAGGTAGAATAATTTTGTTTTGGTTTTGTAAATTTACCCGAAGTATAAGCAACTATTTCTTTTTGTTTTGCTATTAAGACGCCTGCCCGAAATTGGTCAGAAGCATCTGTTTGGAGAGTTACTAGTTCTTCCTCTTTAGAGAAATATAGTATTAATTGATTTGTAATTATTTGTTTAATTTGCTCAATTTTCTTTTCTTCAGCTGAAGATAACTGAATACTTATTTTATCTATATTCCATTTTCTAGGTTGTTCACCATGTTCTACTTTATACTTTGACTGTTCTATTGTTAGTTTTTCTTGTAAGTTTTGAACTAACTTTGATATGTGAGGAATAAATTTTCTCCCGTAATTTAGTAATCCCAAAAAACTCTGTAATTGCTTTAGAGTTTTAAAGGTTTTAGAAAATTCTTTTATCTTTGAATATATGTGTTGTTGTAATTCTATTTGTACTTCCTTTATATATTTTCCAAGGAATTCAACTTCTTTTTTAAATAAACATATCTTTTTTGGACTTAAGATAATTCCATTATCAAGTAGTAATTTTGCAAACTTGTAATAAATGTTGTTTATGCTCTTCTAAAGTGAGCGAAAAAATTAGAATGTCATCTACATAAACTACTACGAATGGTAGATGTCCAAATATAGAATTCATCCATTTTTGAAATATTTGTGGTGCGTTTTTTAAACCAAAGGGCATTACTAACCATTCATAATGTCCTTGTGGGCAACTAAATGCTGTTAATTCTATAGATTCTATATTGGCTAGTTTTATCTGCCAGAAACCAGATTTAGCATCAAATTTACTATAGTATTTTGATTCTTGTATTTGTTTTATTAATTGTTCAGCAGAAGGTATAAAATAACCATCAAATTTTGTATAGCTATTTAGCTTTCTATACTTGATAACCATTCTAACTTTTCCTCTCTTTTGTTCTGCATGGTTTCTTACCAAAAATGCAGGAGAAGAGTATGGACTAGTACTTGGTCGTATTAACTTAAGGTCTAATAATTTTTTGATTTGTTCAGAAAATTCTTTTTTGTTTGATACCATAATACTATTTACTCTTATTTTAGTATCTCTGTTTTGTTCTAGGATTTTTAAAGAACAATATCTAGGTGCTTTGTCAAAATGTAATAAAGGATTGTATGAATATAAGGGTTTTAAGAGACTATGAACAATTGTTTTCGTATCAGATGTAGTTGAAATTGGATATGTATAAAATGTATTATTAGTATCATTATTATTATTAGTATCATCACCACGCTGTGCTGGCGTGAAACAGGGGGCTAAAAGAATAAGGAAATGCACACGAGGTATACGATGATTGTCAAAGGTAAAGTAATGTGTATTGAAAGGAGTATAATGTCGAAGATTATTCATCCCGACTAGACAATCAATGTCAAAAGCAATAGGTAATAAGGCGAATTCAAAGATATAGTGATGATATTGATTTTCAATATCAGGAAAAGAGACTGATAATTTTGCTTTATGGGTGACTAAAACAGGTCTACCCATGAAATCATGTAATTTAGCATTTTTTGCTAATGGTAACCAAAATTGTTGAGGGATGAAGGCATTTTGAATAAGATTAGTTTCTGCTCCGGAATCTAAAAGAGTATGAATAGTAAAGCGTTGGTATTCATCAGAGAGTGATATAGTCATTGGTAGGTAAATATGTAGTTGAGATTTTGTTTCAAGGTCCATCATTTGAAAGTCCAAAAGAACTAGTTGGTAAGCGTATAATATTTTGTTCTTGAATTTGTCTTTGTTGATCCAAAAGAACTAGTTGGTAAGCGTATAATATTTTGTTTCAAGGTCCAACATTTGAAAGTCCAAAAGAACTAGTTGCCTGGCTTTTTCATTTTCTATTTTGCACGGGTCTAGTAATTTGTAGAATTCAGGTAAAGGGTGGTATACCTGGTCGGAGATGTCCAGGTCCTGAATAATTTCTCTCAGGTACTGCTGCTCCTGAGAAGAACCTTAGAACCATGTTCCCATTCTCTGATTTAGATTAGTGCTTTGTGCAGTAAGTGTGTAACTGCAGAGATCTGTGGTGGCTTTAACAATGGCTTACTTCTCCATCTTTTTCTTGATTATAATGGAAAAATATGGAAAGAATCATCTGCTCTAACTGAGAGAGCCAGTATTTTGAAGAGTGGAAGTCATTTGACTGGATGGCGCGGTAGCATCCATTCAACTTTTCATAGATATGTGGATTGGAATTCTTGAGTTCGAGATTGTACCAGTCTCGAACCACTGCTGCTGCCGTTGGCTTTGACATTTGTTGGACTCTTCTTTGTGCTGCGGCAATATTGCTGTAGGATGGCAGTTGTGTTGTATGGGGGGATGACTGTACAGGAAGCACCGTCATTCCGAGTGGAGGAAATTGTTTGTCTTCCGCTGTGGCGATGGATGTTGTTGTAGTAGAAACTCCTGTTTCCTGGGTGTGTGAACTTTCTCCTTTTTCAGGAGCTTTTTTCTTCTCGTCTCTAGTATTTCCTCCCTGTTGAGTGGTCTTCTTTGTAGTAGTAATAGAGGTCCACTTGGCTTGTTCAGCCATACTCCTCGTCCATTTTCTGGACGTGTCAAAAGATCATACTGAAATATAACCAAGAATATATTTAACATCATACTGTCCTTGTAGTAGTAATAAAGGTTTTAGAAAATTCTTTTATCTTTGAATATATGTGTTGTTGTAATTCTATCTGTCCTTCCTTTATATATTTTCCAAGAAATTCAACTTCTTTTTTAAATAAACATATCTTTTTTGGACTTAAGATAATTCCATTATCAAGTAGTAATTTTGCAAACTTGTAATAAATGTTGTTTATGCTCTTCTAAAGTGAGCGAAAAAATTAGAATGTCATCTACATAAACTACTACGAATGGTAGATGTCCAAATATAGAATTCATCCATTTTTGAAATATTTGTGGCGCGTTTTTTAAACCAAAGGGCATTACTAACCATTCATAATGTCCTTGTGGGCAACTAAATGCTGTTAATTCTATAGATTCTATATTGGCTAGTTTTATCTGCCAGAAACCAGATTTAGCATCAAATTTACTATAGTATTTTGATTCTTGTATTTGTTTTATTAATTGTTCAGCAGAAGATATAAAATAACCATCAAATTTTGTATAGCTATTTAGCTTTCTGTACTTGATAACCATTCTAGCTTTTCCTCTTTTTTGTTCTGCATGGTTTCTTACCAAAAATGCAGGAGAAGAGTGTGGACTAGTACTTGGTCGTATTAACTTAAGGTCTAATAATTTTTTGATTTGTTCAGAAAATTCTTTTTTGTTTGAAGGTGATACCATAATACTATTTACTCTTATTTTAGTATCTCTGTATTGTTCTAGGATTTTTAAAGAACAATATCTAGGTCCTTTGTCAAAATGTAATAAAGGATTGTATGAATATAAGGGTTTTAAGAGACTATGAACAATTGTTTTCGTATCAGATGTAGTTGAAATTGGATATGTATAAAATGTATTATTAGTATCATTATTATTATTAGTATCATCACCACGCTGTGCTCAAACTTTGATCTGTATTTATGTCCTATAAATTTTGTCCGTCTACATAATTTCCTTCTTTCTAACTTGAATATTGATTTAATAATTGCTGCATAAGTTATTTATGAAATTTTACGATCGAATCTTTCGCTTGCACATCTACTTATTCTTTTTACTCTTCCTTTGTTGGAAGGCTCTATCTTATGACCTAAGGATTCCGTACCGTTTTTGTTTGATATTATTATTCTTTCATCTATTAGTTTCCGTAGTTTTTGATGGAAAAAATATTTATTATTTGCTTTTGTGTATAAATTTCCTTTTACGATTCTTCTAAGGTAAAAAATATCTTTTTTCGTTTGTAATATATTTCCTTGAAGAATTCCTCTCATGTGATTTACAAATCTTTTTTCATCCTGTGTCTTTTTGTATTTTAAGTATTTTGAGAACGCTTTGAATTCACATAGTTCAATTTTAGATATTGCATAAAGGATTATTTTGTCACAAGCCTTGTCATCTATTAAGCTGCATAAATTTTCTTTTATAAGGTCAATGGGGATATCCTCATATCCAATTGGCTTATTGTTTTCATCCCATTCCTTCTGTGAATTTATCCATTGTTTTATCAGAACATCTCCTTGTAATATTCTCGTAATGTCCCAAGATTCTTTTTGATTTGTGATTACGATGATTAGGGATTGTGCCCAGTCATTTATATCCTTGAAATGTATTTCGGGCAAATCTAGATTACTATTCCTTTGGTCATTTTCCATTAAATTAATCCGCTTAATGTCAGATCCGATATTTTCTTTAGATTCTGTCCTGTACTCATCGTCTGTAATCATTCCACAGTCTTCATTATCTGGATTCGTGATGCTCTCATTTTCTAGGTCTTTATTTAGGTTGTATATTCCAGGGTCAAACTTAAAATAGTGTAATAGATTTTTATGTTGGAGGTACATCTCTTGTATCCTATTTACTAGATAGTTTTTCTCCTGAATAATGCTATTTTGATCCATATATAATTCTTTCCAGCAATTAATTATCTCAAGTATTGAGTTGTATTCTTCTCTGGAGTATATTTTCTCGGTTTGCATCATATCTATTGGTTGACCTGGTTTATCTTGTTTTGAACTAATTCCTAATCTGTCAATGTGATCTAATTTTTCTACAGAAAGTACTTCATTATGCCCTATCATACACTCTTCTATTCTATCAGAACTCGAGATGAGTTCTTCATTTGTTCTCTCTTCCTTATATCTATTTTCTTGGTAACTATTTTCTATTTGACTTTGTGATAAGTTATTACATTCATTTTTCTCATCTTTGTTAGGGGGTTCTTCGTACTTTAAGATAATCTCTTCAACTGTTCTTTCCACATCATTAATATCATTTTGGTAACTATTCGCTTCTGGTTTAGATTGCAAAAGATCTTCCTTCACTTTTTCCTTTTCGTCCTCTTTAGTGATATTGGGTTCAACCTTTTCTTGATTAGGCTTATATCCAAAATGACTTAATAGACCCTTAAATTTTTTATAAATTTCTTTGAGTTGTTGGGTCAGATCTTCTTTGTCTTCTAGAGTTAGGTCGGGACTTTTATCCTGTTCTTTTAATCTTTCTATTCGGAGAACTACATCGTCAAATTTCTTTTTGGAATATCTCGGGGTGTACATCATATCATATATATCATTATACATAGCGTCGTATTTACTACACTTTGCTCTACATATCTCGCAATTGCACAACATGCCGGTAGCCATCTAAGATGTCAGTGGATAACTAACTCTGAGTAGCCTATGGTGCCTTAAACCGTCTCCTAAGGATCACCCTACAAACGCCTACCCACGGCAACAAAGGGATTACTTCAGGAATCTGGGCTTTTAGCATACTCAATTCTAGTAAGCGACACTTAGAGTGTAACTAGGACAATATTGATACAGCTTGTGAGAAAATATAGGTCAGAGTTATAGTCAATTTGATACCATGTAAGTGCTATAGATGCTACAAATCCTTCCCCAAATTTTTCCTAATTTTTCTGATTTTTTGCTACAGTAACTTTTTGATTTTTTCAGAATTTTCTAGAACAAACATAGAGACTTATCTAAACATATATAAACAAATACATATCACTTAATAAAAATTCAGAAACATACAGAACATACCAGAACAGTAGCTATTACACCGGAGACTCTGTGTTATAGACTGCAGACTCCTACCGCCCAAAAAGGAACGTCCCTCAGGGCTCTGATACCAGGACAAACATAAGAAGCTGTTAACATGATGCCTTGTAATGTCCCCGGGGGACCCCTACCCCTTACCGAATTAACCCACCATCCACTTATAGTTATTTCCCTTCCGATCCCATACCGGTCTGACACTGTTCTCAAAATACTTAAAATACAAAGAGACACAGGATGAAAAAAGATTTGTAAATCACATGAGAGGAATTCTTCAAGGAAATATATTACAAAGGAAAAAAGATATTTTTTACCTTAGAAGAATCGTAAGAGGAAATTTATACACAAAAGCAGATAATAAATATTTTTTCCATCAAAAACTAAGGAAACTAATAGATGAAAGAATAATAATATCAAACAAAAACGGTACGGAATCCTTAGGTCATAAGATAGAGCCTTCCAACAAAGGAAGAGTAAAAAGAATAAGTAGATGTGCAAACGAAAGATTCGATCTTAAAATTCCAGAAATAACCTATGCAGCAATTATTAAATCAATATTCAAGTTAGAAAGAAGGAAATTATGTAGACGGACAAATAGTAAATGTAGCAAAAAATCAGAAAAATTAGGAAAAATTTGGGGAAGGATTTGTAGCATCTATAGCACTTACATGGTATCAAATTGACTATAACTCTGACCTATATTTTCTCACAACCTATATCAATATTGTCTTAGTTACACTCTAAGTGTCGCTTACTAGAATTGAGTATCCTAAAAGCCCAGATTCCTGAAGTAATCCCTTTGTTACCGCGGGTAGGCGTTTGTTGAGTGATCCTTAGGAGACGGTTTTAGGCACCATAGGCTACTCAGAGCTAGTTATCCACTGACATTTTAGATGGCTACCGGCATGTTGTGCAATTGCGAGATATGTAGAGCAAAGTGTAGTAAATACGACGCTATGTATAATGATATATATGATATGATGAACACCCCGAGATATTCCAAAAAGAAATTTGACGATGTAGTTCTCCGAATAGAAAGATTAAAAGAACAGGATAAAAGTCCCGACCTAACTCTAGAAGACAAAGAAGATCTGACCCAACAACTCAAAGAAATTTATAAAAAATTTAAGGGTCTATTAAGTCATTTTGGATATAAGCCTAATCAAGAAAAGGTTGAACCCAATATCACTAAAGAGGACGAAAAAGAAAAAGTGAAGGAAGATCTTTTGCAATCTAAACCAGAAGCGAATAGTTACCAAAATGATATTAATGATGTGGAAAGAACAGTTGAAGAGATTATCTTAAAGTACGAAGAACCCCCTAACAAAGATGAGAAAAATGAATGTAATAACTTATCACAAAGTCAAATAGAAAATAGTTACCAAGAAAATAGATATAAAGAAGAGAGAACAAATGAAGAACTCATCTCGAGTTCTGATAGAATAGAAGAGTGTATGATAGGGCATAATGAAGTACTTTCTGTAGAAAAATTAGATCACATTGACAGATTAGGAACTAGTTCAAAACAAGATAAACCAGGTCAACCAATAGATATGATGCAAACCGATAAAATATACTTCAGAGAAGAATACAACTCAATACTTGAGATAATTAATTGCTGGAAAGAATTATATATGGATCAAAATAGCACTATTCAGGAGAAAAACTATCTAGTAAATAGGATACAAGAGACGTACCTCCAACATAAAAATCTGTTACACTATTTTAAGTTTGACCCTGGAATATACAACCTAAATAAAGACCTAGAAAATGAGAGCATCACGAATCCAGATAATGAAAACTGTGGAATGATTACAGATGATGAGTATAGGACAAAATCTAAAGAAAATATCGGATCTGACATTAAGCGGATTAATTTAATGGAAAAAGACCAAAGGAATAGTAATCTAGATTTGCCCGAAATACATTTCAAGGATATAAATGACTGGGCACAATCCCTAATCATCGTAATCACAAATCAAAACGAATCTTGGGACATTACGAGAATATTACAAGGAGATGTTCTGATAAAACAATGGATAAATTCACAGAAGGAATGGGATGAAAACAATAAGCCAATTGGACATGAGGATATCCCCATTGACCTTATAAAAGAAAATTTATGCAGCTTAATAGATGACAAGGCTTGTGACAAAATAATCCTTTATGCAATATATAAAATTGAACTATGTGAATTCAAAGCGTTCTCAAAATACTTAAAATACAAAAATACACAGGATGAAAAAAGATTTGTAAATCACATGAGAGGAATTCTTCAAGGAAATATATTACAAAGGAAAAAAGATATTTTTTACCTTAGAAGAATCGTAAGAGGAAATTTATACACAAAAGCAGATAATAAATATTTTTTCCATCAAAAACTAAGGAAACTAATAGATGAAAGAATAATAATATCAAACAAAAACGGTACGGAATCCTTAGGTCATAAGATAGAGCCTTCCAACAAAGGAAGAGTAAAAAGAATAAGTAGATGTGCAAGCGAAAGATTCGATCGTAAAATTCCAGAAATAAACTATGCAGCAATTATTAAATCAATATTCAAGTTAGAAAGAAGGAAATTATGTAGACGGACAAAATTTATAGGACATAAATACAGATCAAAGTTTGAGCATAAAATTACAAAGAAATTATCCAGACTAATTCTTTGGTATTTAAATTTGCAAATGATTTCCAGAGAGTTCATGAAATTTGGAGATATATATCTTAAGCAGTATGCCACTCAGAGTAAAGAGTCATTCAGAATCACTGAATTTCAGGTAGATTTAGTACAACAATGTCTATTAGATAATTTATGAAATCTAAGACTAGATCAGCCAAAAGAGAAGGCTAAAGTAATAAAAGCACTAGCTTATTATTTCAAAGGAATTATCCAGACACCTCAGTCACGAAGTTTTATTTGCTACGTCATACTTAGAGGTCATCAAGTAGGAATTTACAAAAATTGGAATACAGTTAAGAGATTAGTTTCAAATTTTAATAACCCAGTGTTTAGAGGTTTTTATAGTGTTAAAGAAGCCATAGAATGTGCAAAAAATAATATTCCAACTCCCTGGCATTTCGATGAAAGCCTTAAAGAATTTATGTCACAAGAGAGTCAACAGAGTATAAGTAATAAAGAATTGTCAACAGAGTGTAGAGATTGTCAAGTTATTATGAAACACTTTAAAAATCTAAAAATACAGAAGGAGAGATTAGTTGAAGAACTCTGTGAACAAACACAGTTAACAGTGAGCTTGCAGAAAGAAAATGAGGGCCTAAAAAATATGAGAGAAAAGGAAAGAAAAGAGAGCCCCCAAAATACGAGAGTTACAGAACCCATGCAAGCCAGATTATTCTTTAAAACAAATGATGAGCCATCTTTTCTTCCAGAAGATATCAGGCAAAACATTCACCATAAAGTTCAAGACAATTTCTATAAGAAAGCCGAAGACATGCAACAGATACTCAGAGAAATCCAAAAAAGAGAAAGAAAATGCAGAGGAGTAACTGTAGAGAAAGTGAAACATTATGCCAACACCGATAGGTGCGTCAACAACAATACAAACTGCAGCATCATGGACCCCTCACAACCAAAATGCCAATGTGAGTTAGCTTATGCCATCTACAGACTAAATATTCAATTTCTTCTTCTTCTTCTTCTTCTACTTCAGCTGTGTGTTGTAGTAGTAGTGTGTTTTCCCTGGTATTAGAGCCCGGAGGGACGTTCCTTTTTGGGCGGTAGGGGTCTGCAGTCAGTAACACAGAGTCTCCGGTGTGATGGCTACTGTTCTGGTATGTTCTGTATGTTTCTGAATTTCTATTAAGTAATCTGTATTTGTTTTTGTGATTAAAAATAAAATAAAATAAAGTTACTATAGCAAAATTACTGTAGCAAAAAATCAGAAAAAAATAGGAAAAATTTGGGGAAGGATTTGTAGCATCTATAGCACTTACATGGTATCAAATTGACTATAACTCTGACCTATATTTTCTCACAACCTGTATCAATACTGTCCTACTTACACTCTAAGTGTCCCTTACTAGAATTGAGTATCCTAAAAACCCAAATTCCTGAAGTAATCCCTTTGTTGCCGTGGGTAGGCATTTGTAGGGTGATCCTTAGGAGATGGTTTTAGGCACCATAGACTACTCAGAGCTAGTTATCCACTGACATCTTAGATGGCTAGTGACATGTTGTGCAATTGCGAGATATGTAGAGCAAAGTGTAGTAAATATGACGCCATGTATAATGATATATATGATATGATGAACACCCCGAGATATTCCAAAAAGAAATTTGATAATGTAGTTCTCCGAATAGAAAGATTAAAAGAACAGGATAAAAGTCCCGACCTAACTCTAGAAGTCAAAGAAGATCTGACCCAACAACTCAAAGAAATTTATAAAAAATTTAAGGGTCTATTAAGCCATTTTGGATATAAGCCTAATCAAGAAAATGTTGAACCCAATATCATAAATAACACTAAAGAGGACAAAAAAGAAAATAGTGAAGATATCCCGGAAGGAATAACAAAGGCAGTAAACAGTACAACTAAGGATAAAGAAAAAGTGAGGGAAGATCTTTTGCAAACTAAACCAATAGAGAATAGTTACCAAAGTAATATTGATGATGTGGAGAGAACAATTGAAGAGATTATCTTAAATTGCGAAGAATCCCCTAACATAGAAAAGGAAAATGAACGTAATAATCAATCACAAAGTCAAATAGAAAATAGTAACCAAGAAAGTAGATATAAGGTAAAGAGAACAAATGAAGAATTCATCTTAGAAGAGTGTATGATAGGATTACTTTCTGTAGGAAAATTAGATCACATTGACAGATTAGGAACTAGTCCAAAACAAAAGAGTCCAAGTCAACAAGTTAATATGACATACTCCAGACAAGAATACGACTCAATACTTGAGATAATTAATTGCTGGAAAGAGTTGTATAGGGATCAGAATAGCACTATTCAAGAGAAAGAGTATCTAGCGAATAAGATTCAAGAAACATACCTCCAATATAAAGATTTGTTGCACCATTTCGAGTTTGACCCTGGGATATACAACTTAAATGAAGACCTAGAAAATGAGAGCATCATGAATCCAGAAAATGAAGACTGTGGAATGATTACAAATGATGAGTACATGACAGAATCTAAAGAAAATATTGAATCTGACAATAAACTGATTGATTCAGTGGAAAGTGAGCAAAGGATTAGTGATCTAGGTTTGCCCAAAGTATATTTCAAGGATATAAACAACTGGGCACAACCCCTAACCATCGAAATCACAAATCATAAAGAATCATGGGAGATTAGGAGAATATTACAAGAAGATGATTTGCTAAGGATAGGACAATAGATAAATTCGCAAAAAGAGTGGGATGAAAACAATAAACCAATTGGATTTGAAGATATCCCCATTGACCTTTTAAATAACAAGGCTTATGCAATATCTAAAATTGAACTATGCGATACATGCGAATTCAAAGAATACTTAGAATACAATAGGACACAAAACTTGATTGATCCGTTCCTTCACACATTTCCAAGTCTATGGGATACGAAAACACAAAACAGATATCTAGAATACCTAAAACAAATAGAGAAAGAGAACAAACTAAGACACTATATTCAAAATACAGAATCTTATAAGGAAGTGAAAAATGCAAAAAGTAACTCTCCTAAAAAGAGGAAATACTGTAATAACGAGAAATGGAAAAAAGGAAGAAAGAAAAGACCAAAAAAGGAAAGGAATAAAAAGCAACAACAGAGGCTACTAGAACTGCTGAATTGTGGAAAAAATTTTCAAAAGAAGCTGCCCAAGCAAGAAAAGCCACTATTAAAAATGATAAATAAAAATCGAGGTTTTATCTGGACGGATGAAGATAAAAGAATTTTAAAACAGCAAACGAAAAATACCCAAAAGGTTTACCCACCTAGACTAGTATCTAGAAAACCATGGAGAGACAAAAAAGGATTTATCAAGAGTAACAAGTATATCCAGAAGTGTGATGAATCCTCTACATAAATGGGTAAGAGAGAATATATTTTAGATATAACAAAAAGGGACACTGTCCTAAAAAAGAAGAAGATACTCAAAAGATGATAAAGCATAATTTAGAAGTCTACATTGGAAAAGAAATCATCTTTTCTGATATAGTGCTCTGCAGACATAAAAACAATTCAGAGTTTGAGATAATCGCTATAATAAATAACGACTCAGATATAATCACACTCCTAACGTCAAGATTAAGTAACTTAATGTTAAGAGATGCAGACGGAAGAAAAACGGCCTCTAGTCCAGGATACATCGTAAAACAAGTAATAAATAATAATAAATTCTTAATAACAGAAAACAATAATATATCAATCAAGATTTTGAAGAAGAAAAACATGGTGAGAGCTATAACAAATAGTATTTCAGCAGCATTTATTGTATACATAGAATACCGACCAGATATATACACAATACGGGATAAATGTTATAAACAGGTATTCAACAGATATCATTACCCCTGTAAGAATATATCACTTCAGACAGAAAAAACAAAAGTGATAAGACAGATTCCCAGAGCTAAAAGAAGCCTGGAAATTACACCAAAGAATAAATCATGCTGCTAAAAATCATCAAGTAGTATATAAGGCAAAGATAACAAAGAAGCTACTCATCCTTACTAAATCAAGGCAAAAGAAGATCTGCAGATAGGATGGTCAAAGAAGTAGATGTCGATAGAAGTATCGATCTCCGTAATGGTAAGAACACTATCCAACAACAATACAAATGAGTATTCAAATGTAAAACATGCAGCAAACAGTTCACTTCGTTCCAAGCACTTGGAGGCCATCGGGCAAGTCACAGAAGGTCAAGGTCAAAAAAGCTATATGAAAAAGAAAGGAAACCTAAAATGCACAAGTGTTCCATCTGTGGAATCGAGTTTATGAACGGGAATGCACTTGGAGGGCACATGAGGACACATAGAACTAGAGAAAATCAAGAAGATTCTTGCGCCAAGAATGGCCTGTGTCTAGATCCTTGGGGTCTTCCAGCCATGTCAACAAAGTAAAACGACCTTGCATTTTCAGGTATGACAAAAATCTTAGCCTCTGGTAATTTATATCTGTATATATACTCAAATAAAAATATAATATAGATATAGCCTATTCAAAAAAAAAAATTTGCTGAAAGGATTAGTTTGGCATATAAGTCCAAACGAAGTTCTTAACAACTCATCATGCTGAGAGGAATAGCATGGCTAGACCAACGCAAACAGTAGTTGGTAAAGGCAAATCAAATCCGTTGATAGCTGGGGGTTTGCTAAAAATTCCATATGAGTCCAAATGAAGATCTTAACAACTCATCATGCTGAGAGAAATAGCATGGCTAGCCCAACTCAAACGGTAGTTGGTAAAGGCAAATCAAATCCATTGATAACTGGGGTTTGCTAAAAATTCCATATGAGTCCAAATGAAGACCTTAACAACTCATCATGCTGAGGGGAATAGCATGGCTAGCCCAACTCAAACGGTAGTTGGTAAAGGCAAATCAAATCCGTTGATAGCTGGGTGTTTGCTAAAAATTCTATATCATTTTGACAATTCCTGATGAAGTCTCTAGCGATGAAATTATCTACGAAGGAAAATAGACAAACAAAGCCTGATATGACAAAAATAGCCTAATATGACAAAAAAAGTCTAACATGACAATTTCATCATGGAATCTCTACAACAATATTGACAGAGGAAGCCTGATAAGACAGAAGAATGCCTGATACAGACGAAAACCAAAAGAAAAAAAGGCATGCTTCATCAAGAAGAAACCATTACAAGTCATCTGATGAGATATCAACAAAGAAGATTCCTGGTAACAACAGTACGGTCCCTGACAGCAACAGTACAGATTCGTGATAAAGACTTCTACAGTAAAGATTCCAGACATCAACAGTGAAGATGCCTGACAGAGACAAGACGTCAAGGCTCATAACGAGGCTTCTACAACAAGATTCTCAAGAGGCTTCTCATGCATGGAAGCTCGCCTATAAAATGGGCTTTCAAAGGGAGAGGAAGGAGAGAGCAAATAAGCACAAGAAGGAGAAATTAAGAAATAGAAGAGTAATCCAACAAAAACATCAGAAGCTCCTCAACAGATCCCTCTCCTCATCACCATCCTCTCTCACCCTCTCATCCTCTTCCACCCGTCTTGCCTGGTTTATGCCTTCCGATGAACCCACCATCCACTTATAGTTATCCACCACCCATATGTATAATTAAGTGTGCCTGAGTGTATTTTCCTTTGTATTTTCTTCTTCTTCTTCTTCTGTAAAACAATCAAAAAGTTTGTCCTGGTATCAGAGCTCTGTGAACAAATTGAGATATGGGTGGTGGATACCAGTATAGAATTTATAGAATACACTGGTCTGATATCTTTACAGAAATGTAAGATGATATTTATAAATTCTATAGCCTGATATCTTCTGGAAGAAAAGATAGCTCATCATTTGTTTTAAAGAATAATCTGGCTTGGGTAAATACTATATTCTAATCAAAAAAAGGTTGAACCCAATATCATAAATAACACTAAAGAGGACGAAAAAGAAAATAGTGAAAATATCTCGGTAAGAAAGGAAGAAGGTAGTAAAGAAGAAATAACAGAGGCAGTAAACAGTACAACTAAGGATAAAGAAAAAGTGAAGGAAGATCTTTTGCAATCTAAACCAATAGAGAATAGTTACCAAGGTAATATTGATGATGTGGAAAGAACAGTTGAAGAGATTATCTTAAATTGCAAAGAACCCCCTAACATAGAAGAGGAAAATGAACGTAATAATCTATCACAGAGTCAAATAGAAAATAGTAACCAAGAAAGTAGATATAAGGTAGAGAAAACAAATGAAGAATTCATCTTGAGTTCTAATAGAGTAGAAGAGTTTATGATAGGATACGATAAATTACTTTCTGTTGGAAAATTAGATCACATTGACATATTAGGAACTAGTTCAAAACAAAAGAGTCCAAGTCAACAAGTTAATATGACATACTCCAGACAAGAATACGACTCAATACTTGAGATAATTAATTGCTGGAAAGAGTTGTATAGGGATCAGAATAACACTATTCAATAGAAAGAGTATCTAGGGAATAAGATTCAAGAAACATACCTCCAATATAAAGATTTGTTGCACCATTTCGAGTTTGACCCTGGGATATACGACCTAAATGAAGACCTAGAAAATGAGAGCATCATGAATCCAGAGAATGAAGACTATGGAATGATTACAGATGATGAGTACAGGACAGAATCTAAAGAAAATATCGAATCTGACAATAAGCTGATTGATCCAATGGAAAATGAGCAAAGGATTAGTGATCTAGATCTGCCCAAAGGACATTTCAAGGATATAAACGATTGGGCACAATCCCTAACCATCGTAATCACAAATCATAAAGAATCATGGGACATTACGAGAATATTACAAGGAGATGATTTGCTAAGGATAGGACAATGGATAAAATCGCAAAAAGAGTGGGATGAAAGCAGTGAATCGATTGGATCTGAGGATATCCCCATTAAAGAAAACTTATGAAAGGCTTATGCAGTATCTAAAATTGAACTATGTGATACATGCGAATTCAAAGAATACTGCAAAATATTCTCAGAGTACTTATAATACAATAGGACACAAAACTGGATTGATCCGTTCCTTCGCACATTTCCAAGCTCATGGGATACAAAGGCACAAAACAGATATCTAGATTACCTAAAACAAATAGAAAAAGAGAACAATCTAGGACACTATATTCATAATACAGAATCTTATACGGAAGTGAAAAATGAAAACAGTAACTCTCCTAAAAAGAGGAAATACTGTAATAACGAGAAATGGAAAAAAGGAAGAAAGAAGAGACCAAAAAAGGAAAATGAGCAACAACAGAGCCTACTAGAACTGCCGAATTGTGGAGATAATTTTCAAAAGAATCTGTCCAAGCAAGAAAAGCCACTACTAAAAAAGATAAATAAAAATCGAGGTTTTATCTGGACGGATGAAGATAAAAGAATTCTAAAACAACAAGCTGAAAATACCCAAAAAGTTCATCCACCTAGACTAGTATCCATGGAGAGACAAAAAAGGATTTATCAAGAGTAACAAGTATATCCTGAAGTGTGATGAATCCTCTACACAAATGGGTTAGAGAGAATACAAGTATTTTAGATATAACGAAAAGGGGCACTGTCCTAAAAAAGAAGAAGATACTCAAAAGATGATAAAGCATAATTTAGAAGTCTACATTGGAAAAGAAATCATCTTTTCTGATATAGTGCTTTGCAGACATAAAAACAATTCAGAGTTTGAGATAATCCCTATAATAAATAACGAGTCAGATATAATCACACTCCTAACGTCAAGATTAAGTAACTTAACGTTAAGATATGCAGACGGAAGAAAAATGGCCTCTAATCCAGGGCACATCATAAAACAAGTAATAAATAATAATAAATTCTTATTAACAGAAAACAATAATGATATATCAATCAAGATTTTGAAGAAGAGAAACATGGTGAGAGCTATAACAAATAGTATTTCAGCAGCATTTATTGTATATGTAGAATACCGACCAGGTATATACACAATACAGGATAAATGTTATAAATAGGTATCATTACCCCTGTAAGAATATAACACTTCAGACAGAAAAAACAAAAGTGATAAGACAAAGATTCCCAACGCTAAAAGAAGCCTAGAAATTACACCAAAGAAATCATGCTGCTAAAAATCATCAAGCAGTATATAAGGCAAAGATCACAAAGAAGCTACTCATCCTCACTAAATCAAGATTGCAGTTTAAAAAGAAGATCTGCAGGTGCGCAACACTTCCAAAGATAGGATGATCAAAGAAGTAGATGTCGACAGAAGTATCGATCTCCGTAATGGTAAGAACACTATCCAACAACAATATAAACGAGTATTCAAATGTAAAACATACAGCAAACAGTTCACTTCGTTCCAAGCACTTGGAGGCCACCGGGCAAGTCACAGAAGGTCAAGATCAAAAAAGCTACATGAAAAAGAAAGGAAACCTAAAATGCACAAGTGTTCCATCTGTGGAATCGAGTTTATGAACGGGAATGCACTTGGAGGGCACATGAGGACACATAGAACTAGAGAAAATCAAGAAGATTCTAGCGCCTAGAATGGCCTGTGTCTAGATCTAAGCTTGGGATCATCCAGCCATGTCAACAAAGTAAAACGACCTTGCATTTCCAGGTATGACAAAAATCTTAGCCTCTGGTAATTTATATCTGTATATATACTCAAATAAAAATATAATATAGATATAGCCTATTCAAAAAAAAATAAAAATTTTGCTGAAAGGATTAGTTTGGCATATAAGTCCAAACGAAGTCCTTAACAACTCATCATGCTGAGGGGAATAGCATGGCTAGCCCAACTCAAACGGTAGTTGGTATAGGCAAATCAAATCCGTTGATAGCTGGGGGTTTGCTAAAAATTCCATATGAGTCCAAATGAAGACCTTAACAACTCATCATGCTGAGGGGAATAGCATGACTAGCCCAACTCAAACGGTAGTTGGTAAAGGCAAATCAAATCCGTTGATAGCTGGGGGTTTGTTAAAAATTCCATATCATTTTGACAATTCCTGATGAAGTCTCTAGCGATGAAATTATCTACGAAGACAAACAAAGCTTGATATGACAAAAATAGCCTAATAAGTCTAACATGACAATTTCATCATGGAATCTCTACAACAATATTGACAAAGGAAGCCTGATAAGACAAAAGAATGCCTGATACAGACGAAAACCAAAAGAAAAAGAGGCATGCTTCATCAAGAAGAAACCATTACAAGTCATCTGATGAGATATCCACAGAGAAGATTCCTGACAACAACAGTACGGTCCCTGACAGCAACAGTACATATTCGTGATAAAAACTTCTACAGTAAAAATTCCTGACATCCACAGTTCAGATTTCAACAGTGAAGATTCCTGACAGAGACAAGACGTCAACAGTAAATAATCCTGACAGAGACAAGACGTCAACAGTGAAGGCTCGTGACGAGGCTTCCACAGAAAGATTCTTCAAATGGCTTCTCGCACAAGGAAGACATCTATAAAAGGAGCCTCCGAGGGAAGTGAAAGAGAGAGAGCAAATAAGCAAAAGAAGGAGAAATTAAGAAATAGAAGAGTAATCCAATAAAAACATCAGAAGCTCCTCAACAGATCCCTCTCCTCATCACCATCCTCTCTCACCCTCTCATCCTCTTCCACCCGTCTTGCCTGGTTTATGCCTTTCGATCAACCCACCATCCACTTATAGTTATCCACCACCCATATGTATAATTAAGTGTGCCTGAGTGTATTTCTCTTTGTATTTTCTTCTTCTTCTACTTCAGCTGTGTGTTGTAGTAGTAGTGTGTTGGTTCTAGAAAATTCTGAAAAAATCAAAAAGTTACTGTAGAAAAAATCAAAAAGTTAGGAAAAATTTGGGGAAGGATTTGTAGCATCTATAGCACTTACATGGTATCAAATTGACTATAACTCTGACCTATATTTTCTCACAACCTGTATCAATATTGTCCTAGTTACACTTTAAGTGTCCCTTACTAGAATTGAGTATCCTAAAAGCCCAGATTCCTGAAGTAATCCTTTTGTTTCCGCGGGTAGGCGTTTGTAGGGTGATCCTTAAGAGACGGTTTTAGGCACCATAGGCTACTCAGAGCTAGTTATCCACTGACATCTTAGATGGCTACCGGCATGTTGTGCAATTGCGAGATATGTAGAGCAAAGTGTAGTAAATATGACGCCATGTATAATAATATATATGATATGATGAACACCCCGAGATATTCCAAAAAGAAATTTGACGATGTAGTTCTTCGAATAGAAAGATTAAAAGAACAGGATAAAAGTCCTGACCTAACTCTAGAAGACAAAGAAGATCGGACCCAACAACTCAAAGAAATTTATATAAAATTTAAGGGTCTATTAAGTCATTTTGGATATAAGCCTAATCAAGAAAAGGTTGAACCCAATATCACTAAAGAGGACGAAAAAGAAAAAGTGAAGGAAGATCTTTTGCAAGCTAAACCAGAAGCGAATAGTTACCAAAATGATATTAATGATGTGGAAAGAACAGTTGAAAAGATTATCTTAAAATACGAAGAACCCCCTAACAAAGATGAGAAAAATGAATGTAATAACCTATCACAAAGTCAAATAGAAAATAGTTACCAAGAAAATTGATATAAGGTAGAGAGAACAAATGAAGAACTCATCTCGAGTTCTGATAGAATAGAAGAGTGTATGATAGGGCAGATGAAGTACTTTCTGTAGGAAAATTAGATCATATTGACAGATTAGGAATTAGTTCAAAACAAGATAAACCAGGTCAACCAATAGATATGATGCAAGCCGAGAAAATATACTCCAGAAAAGAATACAACTCAATAATTGAGATAATTAATTTTTTGAAAGAATTATATATGGATCAAAATAGCACTATTCAGGAGAAAAACTATCTAGTAAATAGGATACAAGAGACGTACCTCAAACATAAAGATCTGTTACACTATTTTAAGTTTGACCCTGGAATATACAACCTAAATAAAGACCTAGAAAATGAGAGCATCACGAATCCAGAGAATGAAGACTGTGGAATGATTACAGATGATGAGTACAGGACATAATCTAAAGAAAATATCGGATCTGACATTAAGCTGATTAATTTAATGGAAAATGACCAAAGGAATAGTAATCTAGATTTGCCCGAAATACATTTCAAGGATATAAATGACTGGGCACAATCCCTAATCATCGTAATCACAAATAAAAAGAATCTTGGGACATTACGAGAATATTACAAGGAGATGTTCTGATAAAACAATGGATAAATTCACAGAAGGAATGGGATGAAAACAATAAGCCAATTGGACATGAGGATATCCCCATTGACCTTATAAAAGAAAATTTATGCAGGTTAATAGATGACAAGGCTTGTGTCAAAATAATCCTTTATGCAATATCTAAAATTGAACTATGTGAATTCAAAGCGTTCTCAAAATACTTAAAATACAAAAAGACACAGGATGAAAAAAGATTTGTAAATCACATAAGAGGAATTCTTCAAGGAAATATATTACAAAGGAAAAAAGATATTTTTTACCTTAGAAGAATCGTAAAAGGAAATTTATACACAAAAGCAGATAATAAATATTTTTTCCATCAAAAACTAAGGAAACTAATAGATGAATGAATAATAATATCAAAGGTACGGAATCCTTAGGTCATAAGATAGAGCCTTCCAACAAAGGAAGAGTAAAAAGAATAAGTAGATGTGCAAGCGAAAGATTCGATCGTAAAATTCCAGAAATAACCTATGCAGCAATTATTAAATCAATATTCAAGTTAGAAAGAAGGAAATTATGTAGACGGACAAAATTTATAGGACATAAATACAGATAAAAGTTTGAGCATAAAATTACAAAGAAATTATCCAGACTAATTCTTTGGTGTTTAAATTTGCAGATGATTTCCAGAGAGTTCAAGAGATTTGGAGATATATATCTCAAGCAGTATGCCACTCAGAGTAAAGAGTCATTCAGAATCACTGAATTTCAGGTAGATTTAGTACAACAATGTCTATTAGATAATTTATGGAACTAAGACTAGATCAGCCAAAAGAGAAGGTTAAAGTAATAAAAGCACTAGCTTATTATTTCAAAGGAATTATCCAGACACCTCAGTCACGAAGTTTTATTTTCTACGTCATACTTAGAGGTCATCAAGTAGGAATTTACAAAAATTGAAATACAGTTAAGAGATTAGTTTCAAATTTTAATAACCCAGTGTTTAGTGGTTTTTATAGTATTAAAGAAGCCATAGAATGTGCCAACTCCCTGGCATTTCGATGAAAGCCTTAAAGAATTTATGCCACATGAGAGTCAACAGAGTATAAGTAATAAAGAATTGTCAATAGAGTGTAGAGATTGTCAAGTTATTATGAAACACTTTAAAAATCTAAAAATACAGCAGGAGAGATTAGTTGAAGAACTCTGTAAACAAACACAGTTAACAGTGAGCTTGCAGAAAGAAAATGAGGGCCTAAAAAATATGAGAGAAAAGGAAAGAAAAGAGAGCCCCCAAAATACGAGAGTTACAGAACCCATGCAAGCCAGATTATTCTTTAAAACAAATGATGAGCTATCTTTTCTTCCAGAAGATATCAGGCAAAACATTCACCAGAAAGTTCAAGACAATTTCTATAAGAAAGCCGAAGACATGCAACAGATACTCAGAGAAATCCAAAAAAGAGAAAGAAGATGCAGAGGAGTAACTGTAGAGCAAGTAATACATTATGCCAACGCCGATAGGTGCGTCAACAACAATAAAACTGCAGCATCATGGACCCCTCACAACCAAAATGCCAATGTGAGTTAGCTTATGGCATCTACAGACTAAATATTCAATTAGGCCAAATGAAAACAGAAAAACTCCATGGAACCAATTATAGCTGGAAAGACTTCTTAGATATGGGATTTGTTTCACAAATAATCATTAGTCATCCAGATCATGTAGAATTACTCCCTGATTCACTAGCAATTCTAGTTTCAGAAGCTTTTATAGGAAAAGAACCACAGCTCAACATAGAATTCGATTCCATAATAGCAGAATACATAAAAAGAGTGTGGTATCCCACAAAGCACAGTGCATGGATTACACACAGACTAGCCCATCCCCTGCATCCAGATAGAGAAGAAAGAGAAGTAGTTTGTGACAGAGAGATCCCAACGTAAATCAGGCACTGGAGAGCAAAAACCATAGCATATGAATTCAACTAGCAAAAATACAGTAGCAATAGATTCAGACTAGCCACAGGAACTGAAATCTACAGAGTTTATGTAGACAAAGAAATTGTTTGTAAGGTCCCAAAGTTTATCAGGTCAGCCCATGAGGAATTAATTCAGTACTATAGACAAAAGAAAAGGGGAGAAAACAGATTACTTCAGCAAGACATGGCAGAATGGGCAGAAGAATATACACCATCGGATCTACTCAGAAACATGGGAGATGAAGGCATACAAAATCTTGACAACATGACCAACTAGTCAAAAAAAAAAAAGAAGGAAAAAGTTATATACATCTATAAAATACTAAAAGGATTAGTTTGGCATATAGCACAAATGAAATCCTTGACAAACTCATCATGCTGAGGGGAATGGCATAGCTAGCCCAACTCAAACGGTAGTTGGTAAAAGCAAGTCAAATCCGTTGACAGCTAGAGGTTTGCTAAAAATCTCATATCATAATCTCTGCAACAACATTGACAAAAGAAGCCTGACAAAATAGAAATCCTCTCTAAGCATCAGTTTCACAAAGATTCCTTCCAAGAAAAACCAAGTGAATGCCTGATAAAGACAGGAGTAGCCTAATACAATCAAATATGTGGGCTCCCATTTTTCATCAAAGCTTCACACGAAAGACAATGAGAGCCTGATATATCCAAAAAAGGTACAGGCTACATCAATTTTTCATAAAAACCCGACTCAAAGTGAGGATTCCTGACAGAGACAAGACGTCAACAGTAAAGATTCCTGACAGAGACAAGACGTCAACAGTATTCCTGACAGAGACAAGACGTCAACAGTAAAGATTCCTGACAAAGACAAGACGTCAACAGTGAAGGCTCGTGACGAGGCTTCCACAGAAAGATTTTTCAAATGGCTTCTCGTGCAAGGAAGACATCTATAAAAGGAGCCTCCGAGGGAAGTGAAAGACAGAGAGCAAATAAGCAAAAGGAGGAGAAAAAAAGAGAGAAAAGATTAGCAATCCAACAAAACATCAGCAAGCTTCTCCTCTAATCAACCTTTCATCCTCCTCCATCCATCTTGCCTGCTTTATGCCTACCGATCAACCCACCATCCACTTATAGTTATCCACCATCTATATGTATAATTAAGTGTGCCTGAGTGTATTTCCCTTTGTATTTTCTTTTTCTTCTGCTTCAGCTGTGTGTCGTAGTGTGATGTTTGTCCTGGTATCAGAGCAAACATTTTTGTTGGATTAACTCACTACTACCGCCCAATTCTTCTGATGTTATTGTCCTGGTATCAGAGCCCGGGATGCCTTCCGATCAACTCTTCTGATGTTTTTGTTGGACTGCAGACCCCTTTTCAAACGGTAGTTGTTACAATTTTTTCTCTTTGGTTTGAGTAATGTTTATGTGTGTGCGCGCGCGCGTGTGTGTGTGTATTACTCATCATCCCGATCCCGCCGCTCTTACCAATGAACATAGAAGTTTTGAGGGTTTACTTATTGAAAGATTTGCATGCGAGAGAGATCGCAATTCTGTATATCTGTTCCAGCAAGCCCTACAGTCAGCTTTCACCCATTCGACGAAGGTCCTGATCCGAGTGTTTAATAATAAGAGCATTCGTTATATATAAAGAGAGAGAGGCGACGAAGATGACCCAGTCACGTTTGCTCCCATTCCGATGGCTCCCAATAATTGGGCTAATCGATTACTCTCCTATACCTGCCTGAGGTATCGATGGGATACGAAGCAGAGCCGAACGGAGGGGATAGAACTACCGATCCTGGAAATGACAAGGGTGTCAGGGAAAGATGCTATATGTTGAGTCACAGGAAATGGTTGGTGATGAAGAAAATCTCAAAATAATCATCCAAGGTTTCCTCTGATACCAGTTTCGACAATAGTTGTACAGTGTCATTGTCAAAAATCACTGTCTTGTTTTTCACATCTTCCTTTTCTCCTCCATCTATATATAATATTTTTATCATGCAATTTTTTCTTTTTGGTCTGAGCAATGTTTATGTGTGTGTGTGTATTACTCATCATCCTGATCCCGCCGCTCTTACCAATGAACATAGAAGTTTCGAGGGTTTCCCTACCAAAAGATTTGCATGCGAGAGAGATCGTAATTCCGTATATCCATTCTAGCAAGCCCTACCTTCAACTTCAACCATTCGAAGAAGGTCCTGATCCGAGTGTTTAATAATAAGAGCATTCATTATATATAAAGAGAGAGGTGACGAAGACGACCCAGTTACGTTTGCTCTCATTCTGACGGCTCCAATGATTGGTCTAATCGATTACTTTCCTACACCTGTCTGAGGTATCGATGGGATACAAAGCAGAACTGAACGGAGGGGATGGAACTACCGATCCTGGAAATGACAAGGGTGTAGGGGAAAGATGCTATATGTCGAGTCACCGGAAATGGTTGTGACGAAGAAAATCTCAAAGTAATCATCCAAGGTTTCCTCTGATATGAGTTTCGACAATAGTTGTACAGTGTCATTGTCAAAAATCACTGTCTTGTTTTTCGCATCTTCCTTTTCTCCTCCATCTATATATAATATTTTTATCATGCAAATTTTTCTTTTTGGTTTGAGTAATGTTTATGTGTGTGTGTTATTACTCATCATCCCGATCCCGCCGCTCTTACCAATGAACATAGAAGTTTCGAGGGTTTCCCTACCAAAAGATTTGCATGCGAGAGAGATCGCAATTCCGTATATCCGTTACAGCAAGCCCAGCCTTCAGCTTTCACCCATTCGACGAAGGTCCTGATCCGAGTGTTCAATAATAAGAGCATTCGTTATATATAAAGAGAGAGAGGCGACGAAGACGACCCAGTTACGTTTGCTCCCATTCTGACGGCTCCATTGATTGGGCTAATCGATTACTCTCCTATACCTGCCTGAGGTATCGATGGGATACGAAGTAGAACTGAATGGAGGTGATGGAACTACCGATCCTGGAAATGACAAGGGTGTCGGGGAAAGATGCCATATGTCGAGTCACCGGAAATGGTTGGTGATGAAGAAATCTCAAAGTAATCATCCAAGGTTTCCTCTGATACCAGTTTCGACAATACTTGTACAGTCAAAAATCACTGTCTTGTTTTTCACATCTTCCTTTTCTCCTCCATCTATATCTAATATTTTTATCATGCAATTTTTTTTTTTGGTCTGAGTAATGTTTATGTGTCTGTGTGTGTGTGTGTGTGTATATATATATATATAGTACATCATCCCAATCCCGCCGCTCTTACCAACGAACATAGAAGTTTTGAGGGTTTCCCTACCAAAAGATTTGCATGCGAGAGATCGCAATTCCGTATATCCGTTCCAGCAAGCCCTACCTTCAGCTTTCACCCATTGGACGATGGTCTTGATCCGAGTGTTTAATAATAAGAGCATTCATTATATATAAAGAGAGAGAGGCGACGAAGATGACCTAGTTACGTTTGCTCCCATTCCGACGACTCCAATGATTGGGCTAATCGATTACTCTCCTATACCTACCTGAGGTATCGATGGGATACGAAGCAGAACTGAACGGAGGGGATGGAACTACCGATCTTGGAAATGACAAGGGCATCGGGGAAAGATGCTATGCGTCGAGTCACCGGAAATGGTTGGTGACGAAGAAAATCTCCGGTAGCTTTCGACGCTCCAGAATTGATAATCGAATTCTTTCATTCCCCCCCAGCCGATGTGCTAGATCATCTTCTTCTACTCCTGCTGATGCCCCAACTCCATTTCCTTTGCATGTTATATTTGCCCATATAACTTAGATAGTTTTAATCATATAGTTCATGCTTCTGATGATCAAAATAGAATTAATAATTATATATGCGATTAATTAAAAAAATAATACTAGAATTTAACCAGATTAAATAGTAAGTTAACCATATCAGAAAATAATATTATTCCTTATCTTGATCTTCAACATGAAAAGTTTGGAACTATATGTATGTTAAAGCTTTCTTCCAAAGAACAAAACAAAATTGATACTAATCAAGTAGATCTTTAGATCTACAAAACATTTTTATTATTGCAGGAGAAGGAACTATTGGGAGAAATCCCAAGCGAGGAGTTATATAATTATTATGAGAAGCATACAGTTTCTATAAACTATTTCTGATCTGAAAAAAAATCAAACTTCTGATTATGAGGATAATATATCTAAAAAGAGTATTAGCTCCACTAATACAAAAGATTTAACAGGCGAATCTTCTTCTTCGGAGGATGAGTATAAGCCTGTGCATTTTTTACCAGACGAATCTTTGTTTTTGGATAAAAAGTATAAGTCTGCATTTTTTCAACTAGATGAATCTTTGCCTTCGGATGAAGAGTATAAGTCTGAATATTATAAAATAAATATGGAGTAAGGATCTACATCCGGATCTGCACTCCTACCTCTACAAAATCTTGAAATAGAAATGACACATGAAGAAGAAAGTCATGATCAAAATTATCAAAGTAGAGACGCCTTTGTTAATGAACATATAGTAAGACAAAATAATTGATTCAAAAATCTATCAGATGATAGTCAATCTCCAGGATTGATTTTTAATATAGATAGAATACCTCTTAAAAAAATTAAGACAGGTAATTGGATTCAACACATAGTAGGAACAGTTTTCTTAGTACCAAAAATAGTTTCTAATATGAAATTTGTCTTATGGGCAACAAGTAAATGGGAAGGGATAGCATTATCTTGGTTATCTCATTATGAAAAATTCCATAAAGAATCAGTTTTAAAATTAGATACAGATTATAAAACAATGAAAGAAGCTTTGTATAGTATAGTCACAATATTCTTTGCAAATTTAACTGGCGAAATATTATTTGAGGATGAAAATTATGAAGAGATATTTATGAAATTACGGTTATGTAATATTTGTTATGTAGAAGAATTTGCTAATGAATATATTGGATATATATTCAAATTAAGTACAATAGAGACAAAATTATTCTGAATTAGAGGATTTTTCTCAAAAATTCCTTATCCGTGGAATAATTTAATAAAAAAATAAATATGATTCTTTAAGATTACACATATACACGGGTAATAATCCGGAAGAAACCCATGCAACAGGATTTTTGAGAAAAGCTTGCATGGATACATTAAAAGAAATATTTCAACAGACAAAAGCTAATAATCAAATGAAAAAAACAAATTTTGAAGTCAAGACTTTAAAAATCTTACTGTCCTAAATATGATGATGAGATAAATCTACCATTTGGATGTGAATTCGAATACAATAAAAAAACATAAGAAAAGATTTTTTAAGAAAAAGAAAAAAATTCAGAATTACAAAGAAAAGTGGAATCCTGAATTTAAAAATAAATATAAAAAGAATAAATCTTTTAAAAAAAAGATTTATTAAAAAGAAAATCAAAAACTGATGTAAATGTTTTAAATGTGATAAAGGACACTATGCAAGTGAATGTCCTTTAAATATCAAAACAGTCATAATAGATGTCTTAGACATCTATGGAATAAATGTCGGTACAATACAAGAAATATCTTGTGACAATTCATCTATTTATGAATAGAAAGTATTTCAAACTCAAAATCGGAAGATTCTTTAGATTTAGAGTTTGAACAAATGAATATAAATATATTGACTATAAGTAAAACTTATAATCATATAAAAATTACACCACTAACGGTATATGCAATTTTACCTAAAAAGGAAAGAGTAAATTCTGCAGGACATATGTTATATTCTGAACGTAGTTTTAAACTAAAAAGATACAGAACTACGGAAATATACCTATATTTGATTATACAAATACCATTTGGATATAATGGAGTTATTCATAATATACTAAAACATGCTAAAAACAATGTATTTATTACATATGGGTTAATTGAATCTATTTCAAAAATAAATGTTAGTGTACGATTAGAAAGTATCAGTCTTCAAGATAATGATTATAATGCGAACTACGTCAAGAATAACGAGACCCGTAGAACAAAAGGAGAATCCAAGAACGTTCTCGATCAGGTTTGGATGGGAGACCTCCACCCGTTGCTTCAACAAAAATAAGAATCTCGGTATAATTGATCTCAACCCATTGTTTAATGCGAAACAAGAATCTTGGTATAAGGAAGACGCCACAAACGGTAGTGGGAAGCCGTTTGATAAGTTGATGATGAACGCCATGGAAGAATTTCGATAAGTTAGAATAGTCTTTCAAAGAACCAAAGAGAATAAATCTCACCAATTTTCAGCAAAACTAAAATATCCCTTCTATTCCATTAGACGCCTATTTATAGGCTTAAAAAAAATACAAGGAAAGTTCTGACACGAAAAGTTCAAGAAATAGAAATAAAACAAAAGGAAATAATCAACCCCTTAATTTGGCTGATCAATACAAGGAAAGGTCTAGAGATAGAAACTAAACAAAAAGGAAACAATCAGTCCCTTAATTTGGCTGGTCAATACAAGAAAAATTCTAGAAATAGAAATAATTAGCTTTGACCGGATTTTTCTAATAGTTGAATCATATTGATGCATCTTTGTTGAACACGTGAACCATCCTCAATGGGCCTCCACGAATTTGCTTGAGCTCAAACCTCTTGAATCAGCCCATTAAGTGCATTTTTGAACTTCCTTTTTCGTGCTCTTGTAACCGGCCCAGTTGGAACTTGAACTGACTCTTTTGTAGTCATGTCATTTTTGCATCATTCCCCTTCTCTTGAAAAGGATTTACCCTCAAATCATCACTTACATCAAAAGAACTCAAATCAGTAACATTGAAAGTAGTACTAACATTGTACTCACCAGGTAAATCTAGTTTGTAAGTATTGTCATTGATGCGCTCTAGAACTTGAAAAGGACCCCCCTCTTAGAAGCAATTTGGAACGTCTTTGCGCTGGAAATCTCTCTTTTCGCATATGCAACCAAACCTAGCGTTTTTCTCTCACAGTTCAAAAATAAGGTTGTGACGCCCCTTGTTGGCTTGTTTTGCATAGTGCTCCGTTCTTCTCTCAATGTTGAGTTTTGCCTTCTCATATATCTGCTTAACAAAATCAGCATTTTTCTTTCCATCCAAATTAACACGCTCAGAAACAGGCAATGGAGATAAATCCAGTGGAGTCAAAAGATTAAATCCATAAATAATTTCAGACGGTGAGAATTTAGTAATAGAATGAATAGACCTATTATAAGCAAACTCAACATGTGGTAAACACTCTTCCCATGTTTTGATACTCTTTTTAATTATTGCCCTCAAAAAGTAAACAAAATTCTATTTACTACTCCGGTTTGACCATCAGTTTGTGGGTGACAAGTAGTAGAAAATAAAAGCTTGATACCTAGCTTACACTACAGAGTCTTCCAAAAGTAGCTCAACAACTTAGCATCTCTATCCGAAACAATGGTTCTAGGCATACCATGCAATCTCATAATCTCCCCAAAGAACAAATTAGCAACATGCGAAGCATCATCCGTTTTGTGACATTGAATAAAGTTTGTCATCTTAGAAAATCCACAACCACAAAAATCGAATCTCTTCCACGTTTAGTCCTAGGTAATTCTAACACAAAGTCCAGTGAAATATCAATCCATGGCTCATTAGGAATGGGTAAAAGAGTATACAAACCGTTGGGCTGCACTCTGAATTTAGCTTGCTTACATGTGACACATCTACCACAAATTCACTCAACATCTCATTTCATGTGTGGCCAATAGAAGTGTTTCACAAGCGTTCTTCTCACAAGCCTGATACACTTCACAAAATTCGTGGTCATCAATGTATAAATTTTTAATGTGTTCAAAACCAAGCAATTTTGTATCAAGTGTAGAGAGTAATGCATACCTGCGAGAAAGTGCATCGGCGACCACATTCTCTTTACCTTATTTATATCGGATGACATATGGAAATGTCTCAATGAACTCTACCCAACAAGCATGCCTTTTATTTAGCTTGTGTTGGCCCTTCAAGTGTTTCAAGGACTCATAATCAGTGTGAATCACGAACTCCTTAGGACATAGGTAGTGCTGCCATGTCTCCAAAGCTCGAACCAATGCATACAACTCCTTGTTATAAGTCGGGTAGTTTAAAACTACCCCGCTTAATTTCTTGCTGAAATAAGTAATTGGTTGTCCCTCCTGCATAAGAACTACGCCTATGCCAATACCTAAAGCATCACATTCAATCTCAAATGTTTTAGAAAAGTTAGGTAAGGACAATAAGGGGGCATTGGCTAGCTTCTCTTTGATTAGCTGAAACGCCTTCTCTTGTTCTTCTCCCCATCTAAATTCGATATTCTTCTTGATCACTTCGGTAAGTGGTGCAGCTATGCTACTAAAGTCCTTCACAAACCGCCGGTAAAAACTAGCAAGTCCATGAAAACTATGAATATTGCCTACACTTGTGGGACTTGGCCACGTACCTTCTCTTCATCAACCTGTATACCATGTGCACTTACAACAAATCCTAGAAATACAAACTTATCGGTACAAAAAGTACACTTCTTCAGGTTAGCAAATAACTTTTCTTTCCTAAGTACATCTAAAACCGATTTCAAATGTACGGCATGATCATTTAAGTTTTTGCTATAAATGAGTATATCATCAAAATAGACAACAACAAATCTGCCTATAAATGCATGCAAAATATAATTCATAAGTCTCATAAAAGTGCTTGGTGCATTAGTCGAAAGGCATAACTAACCATTCATATAAACCATATTTTGTTTTAAAGGCACTTTTCCATTCATCTCCTTTTTTCAATCTAATCTGATGATAACCACTCTTTAAATCAAACTTAAAGAACACACAAGAACCATGTAACTCATCTAACATGTCATCTAAGCGAGGAATAGGATGACGATACTTTCCGTTATGTTGTTGATGGCTCAGCAATCAACGCATATTCTCCACGTCCCATCCTTCTTAGGTACAAGTAAAACAGGAACGGCGCACGGACTCATGCTCTTCCTCACGTACCCCTTCTCCAACAACTCACTTACCTGCCGTTGAAGCTCCTTTGTCTCCTCGGAATTGCTCCTATGGCTGGTCGGTTTGTAATTGTCGCACCGGGAACAAAATCAATTTGATGTTCAATCCCTCGAATTGGTGGTAGTCCATATGGTGTTTTCTCGGGAAAGACATCCTCAAATTCTTGCAAAAGAAAAACAGCAGAACTGGGCAAATCAGGGTCAAGTTCGTTAGTGTTTAAAAATGCCTCTTTGTATAAAAGTACAATCATCGGCTGATTTGAAAACATTACTCACTTAATTTCACTCATTTTTGCATAGAAATTCTTTTGTTTTCTCTTTGATTTTCTTTCAATGGCTGAATTTTAATTTTCTTTTTCTCTCTCAATTTGTTCGGCCACTCTCCGATTTTCACTCTTTTTCTGTTACTCACTCTGTTTCTTTTGATCACTCTCTTTTTGCAACCTCACTTGATCTTCATAAGCCTATTTTGGTGTCATCGGCGCAAGAGTGATGGGTCTTTGGTTGAGCACGAACGAGTATTTATTGGTGAAGCCATCATGTTTAACCTTCCGATCGAATTGCCACGGTCGGCCTAATACCAAATGTCTAGCTTGCATCGGAACTATATCACACAAAACTTCATCTTCATATTTTCCGATGCAGAATAAAACTAAAACCTGCTTATTCACCTTTACCTCACCACTATCATTCAGCCATTGTAACTTGTACGGCCTAGAATGTTTTAGTGTGGGCAGTCCTAACTTCTCCACCAAGGTTGTGCTTGCAACATTAGTACAACTTTCTCTATCAACAATCATACTACATACCTTGTTTTTGATGTAGCACCTAGTATGAAAGATGTTCTCCCACTGCACTTCTTCAATTTCTTTTTTTTGCAAACTTAGAAGTCTTCTTGACACCAACAATTCACCTTGAACCGCATATTCTTCTTCATCCACATCCTCCAATAATGGCATAGAGTCGGTATCAGACTCGTTGTCGGTTTCGATCTCTCCATTCCCTTTTATCACCATGACTCTTTTGTTAGGGCATTGACTTGCTATGTGACCCCTGCCTTGATATTTAAAACACTTAATGTCATGATTTCGAGAAGTAGAAGGGTCAGATTTACCTTAAGTGCCATAATTGATTGTCTCTTGTTTTGGCTCGAATTTAGGTTTTGCAGCTGGTTTCTCCTCTTTCTTCACATGACTCGATTTTTATGGGAAAAAACACGAATTATGATATGCACGTGTACCACCTCTCCTCTTGAGCTGTTGCTCCACCTTGATGGCCATGTGCACCATATCCTCTAATTCCACATAATGCTGCATCTCCACCCTGTCATGAATTTCTTGATTCAAACCATTCAAGAACCTAGCCATAGTAGCCTCTCGGTCTTCTTCGATATTAGCTCGGATCATATCAATCTCCATCTCTTGATGATAATCCTCCACACTCCGGTTACCTTGTCGGAGCGTTTGCAATTTATTGTACAACTCCCAGTGGTAGTGACTGGGCATAAACCGCTTCCTCATCACTATTTTCATCTCTTCTCACGTCTTAGCCAGTCGTTCCCTACTTCGCCGCTTGTTCAACACTAATTGATCCCACCACATAATAGCATAGTCAGAAAACTCAATTGCAGCAAGTTTTACCTTTTTTATCTCAGAGTAGTTGTGGCAATCGAACACTAACTCCACCTTTTTCTCCCACTCAAGATAAGTCTCAGGGTCGTTTCTTTCTTGAAATGCTGAAATTTTCATCTTGATACTACCTAATTGGTTATTTTTCCGATTCCTATATTCTCTAAACCGCCCTCCATATCTCCTATTACCAACAGCTGAACCCCAATCTTCTTCTTCATCAAAACCAACCCCATAATACTCTCCATCTTCATCTCTCACTCTCCAATGTTGATCTCTTTCCCTCCTATGCACCTTATGAGTGTTTTGTTGCTGCTCCAATTCTCCATCCGATCAATCAGCTCATGTACCTGTTCCAATTCTTACCTCATCACACGCCTCATCTCACTCATCATGGCCTCCATGAGCAATTTTGGGTCAGCCATCCCTGTAGCACCTTCGGCGTTGCTCTTTCACTATTGTGAGACATGATTGTTGAAAATTAAAGTTAGAAAACAAAGAAAAGACCTCACACACTCCCTCACGTGTTTTCACTCAAAGAATGATTCACTCTATTCCACTCGTGTTTCACTCAGTATAATCGGTTTTACCCTCTAATATGCTCACCACTCTTGCCTTTTTCCACTCGATAATCCTCGTTCCGTTCTTTTGAAACTATTCGAATAATATTCAAAATTCCAGCAACAATTTGGGTTTTTGGGGTGAGGTGATTTTCGGGCTTATTGGAAACAAACGAAAAAAGAATCTTTTTACTCCATTTTTTTTCGGACCTTTTTTTCGGATCTTTTTTTGCATATTCTCTCTTTTGTTAATAACAGAACATTATTTCGAATGGGGTAAAAGAAAGAAATTTGGCTAGATAAGAAAAAAAACTAAATTTAAATGGATAGGCAAACTTGAGACGAGAAATTCTTTACTCTGATACCAAATGATGCGAACCCTGTCAAGAATAATGAGACCCGTAGAACAAAAGGAGAATCCAAGAACGTTCTCAATCAGGTTTGGGTGGGAGATCTCGACCCGTTGCTTTAACAAAAACAAGAATCTCGGTATAATTGACCTCAATCCATTGTTTAATGCAAAACAAGAACTTTGGTATAAGGAAAATGCCACAAATGGTAGTGGGAAGCCGTTTGATATGTCGATGATGAACGTCACGGAAGAATTCCGATAAGTTCGAATAGTCCTTCAAAGAACCAAAGTGAATAAATCTCACCAATTTTCAGCAAAACTATGATATCCCTTCTATTCCATTAGACGCCTATTTATAGGCTTAAAAATATATAAGGAAAGTTCCCACGAGAAAAGTTCAAGAAATAAAAACAAAATAAAAGGAAGCAATCAACCCCTAATTTGGCTGATCAAGACAAGGAAAGGTCTAGAGATAGAAACTAAACAAAAGGAAGTAATCAGCCCCTTAATTTGGCTGGTCAATACTAGAAAAGTTCAAGAAATAGAAACAATTAGCTTTGACTGGATTTTTGTAGTAGTTGAATCATATTGATGCATTTTTGTTGAACACGTGAACCATCCTCAATGGGCCTCCACGAATTTGTTTGAGCCCAAACCTCTTGAATCAGCCCATTAAGTGCATCTTTGAACTTCTTTTCTCGTACTCTTATAACCGGCCCAGTTGGAACTTGAACTGGCTCCTTTGTAGTCATGCCATTATTTGCATCTGCTTATGTAATAGAACAAGGTGATCCTATAGGATTATTAGTGTTACATAAATACGAAGACTTACCAATTATAAAAGAAGAGATGAGTAAATATAATCCGCCTATTTCACCATCATCCTAAAATCCAAATCTAAATGCTGGAAAAGAAACGTATTATGAATATAGAATATATAGAAATACAGTTTCTACTAGTTCTGGAAAATCTGAAAGTTCTGAAAGACAGAATGATAGTATACAAGATAGTATGGGGAACAATTCATCATTACTGATAAAGATCTTGAGAAATTAAAAGAGGCAATTTCATATACAGATAAAAGGGATGTTTATAAAGATACACCATTTGTGTTAAGATTTAAAAATAAAAAAACCGATGTATTTGAAAGAATGCAAGATAATATTGAATTAAAAGGTGATGACTATTTTACCTCAGTAAAATTAATAAATCAACAGCAGAGTGATAGAATTAAAAGAAAATATCCAAAACTAAAATATCTTCATATTGGTTTAATACAAATCAAAATAACAGGATTATTTAGATCCGGTATTGATACACCAATAATGATTGTTTATTTAGATGAAAGAATTATAAATAACCCTTTAAACAAGTTGATGGGAGGAGCTAAGTCAAACTTAACAAATAGAATATTTGGAGTAAATATACATCCTGATTTTTATATAAGCTTAGAAGATAAAAATATTGATAAAGTTTGTTCTTTATCAATAAACCTAAAGGAATAGAATTATTATCGGAATCAAAATTACTAGGAATATAATGGGAACATTGTATGGCCCTAAATGATACATCAATATTTAAATCAATAATACCAAATCAATTTGTTAAATTATTTGAATTAGGTCATGGAAAGGTTATTCAACCAAGACTTGTAGATATTAGACATATCAAATATAATAATGACATGTAAATATTTATTTAAATCATTGAGACCAAAGATAAATCTTCTAATAGAACAATTTGTTATTTCTGTAAATATAATTTCTACAATATTAATAAATCTTATATCTTGGATTTGACCACGAATTGCTCAAGGTAATAGTATTGACCATAAATCTGAAAATTATCAAAAAATTAAAAATCCAAGACATAGTTTTTCAATAGAAAGAGAACATTAGATTCAACCTCCTCTAGAAGGAAGAACACAAGAATTTTTAGATGAACAACAAGAATGTTCACATGCACGACCTAATTATATAAGAATAAGAGATGCTTGATTTAAAAGCAAAATCATAGTTACATAATTACATTCCTATTACATTAAACTTACATTTACAGCAAGAATTTACAATTCATGCTTTAATAGATTCAGGAGCTGAAGCTAGTTTAATTCAAGATACTTTTGTACCACAACAATTTTGGATATTTTTAGATAAAAATGGGATGTTAAATGATTTTATGGGAAGAAAAGTACTGGTCACCCATAAAACAATAATTCCTATATCTATTCCAGATATTAATGGAATTGAAAAGGAATATACTTTTAAATTTGCATTATTACCAAAAGAACTTGACACAGATTGTCTTATTGGTTTGAATAATTTGTGAAATTATGCACCATTTAACACATATTATTTTGAATTTGATGGAATTAGGATACCCCGAGTACCTTTTCCTGTACCTTTATTACCTAATTTTACGCCAGCCCAGTGTGGTGAAACACATTCAATTAACACAGTTACTAGTAATAATAAAGTGTGTACTTGTACTATTCCAATAAAGAATGAGTTTGAAAAAACAATTCATAATATGTTGGAACTACTATATAGTGAAGATCCATTAAAACTATTTGATAAAGCACCTAGATACTGTTCATTATAATTATTAGAACAATACAAAGAAGCAAAAATAGGAGTAAATAGTATTATAGTATTTCCAACTGATAAAGCGGAATTTGCTAAACAAATTCAAGATCTATTAAAATTAAATTTAAACAAAAAGTTCTAGTCCACAGTCGTCTCTTGCTTTTTGGTAAGAAATCATGCAGAGATAAAATGAGAAAAAACTAGAATGGTAATTAACTATAGAAAATTAAATAACTGTACAATGTTTGATGCATATTTTATACCATTGGCGGAACAATTAATCAAACAAATATAAGATGCAAAATACTATAGTAAATTTGATGCAAAATCTAGTTTTTGACAAATAAAACTAAAAGATAATATTTTAAAAGAATTAACTGCTTTTAGTTGTCCACAAGGCCATTTTGAATGGAATGTAATGCCCTTTGAATTAAAAAATGCACCACAAGTATTTCAAAAATGGATGAATTACATATTTGGCCATTTACAATTTGTTGTTGTATATATAGATGATATTTTAGTATTCTCTTATTCTTTACAAGAATATAAACAACATTTATTAATAGTAATTAACTTACTATTAGACAATGGAATAATTCTTAGCCTAAAGAAAATTGAGTTATGTAAAAAGGAAATTGAATTTTTTCGTACATATATAAAAGATGGTCAAATAGAACTACAACAACATATTTATAATAAAATTAAAGATTTTCCTTCTACTTTTAAAACTCTTAAAGAGTTACAAAGTTTTTTAAGACTTTTAAATTATAGAAGAAAATTTATTCCCAATTTATCTAAAAAAATTAAAAATCTTCATGAAAGATTATCAATAGAATAAGGAAAATATAAACAAATGACAAGAGAGCAGCATAGAAAATAGAATACATATAAGATTCCAATCTCCTTAACAAGAGAAGAAGAAGTGGAAATTGAAAAAATTAAAAAATCTAATAAAAGAACAAACTATACTTTATTTTCCATCTGAAACAAAATTAATATCGTTACAGACTGATGCTTCGGATTTTTCTGGGCAGGTGTTCTAATAGCACAAAAAAAGGAAATTTTCTTTGTTTAACAATTTAACGAATTGATTTGGTATTACTGATTTAAATGTTGATGTATCATTTAGGGCCATATAATGTTCCCATTGTATTCCTAGTACTTTTGATCCCGGTAATAATTATATTCTTTTAAGGCTTATTGTTAAAGAACAAATTTTATCAACATTTTTATCTTCTAAGCTTATACAAAAATCAGGATATATATTTACTCCAAATATTCTATTTGCTTAGTTTGACTTAGCTCCTCCTATCAAAATATTTAATGAGTTATTTATAATTCATTTATCTAAACAAACAATTATTATTGGTGTATCAATACCAGATCTAAATAATCCTCTTATTTTGATTTGTATTAAACCAATATGAAGATATTTTATTTTTGGATATTTTCTTTTAATTCTATCAATCTGTTGTTGATTTATTAATTTTACTGAGGTAAAATCTTCATCACCTTTTAATTCTATATTGTCTTACATTCTTTCAAATACATAGGTTTTTTATTTATAAATCTTGACACAAATGGTGTATTTTTATAAACATCCTTTTTATCTGTATGTGAAATTGCCTCTTTTAGATTCTCAAGATTTTCATTAGTAATGATGAATTGTTCTCCCATACTATCTTGTATACTATCATTATGTATTTTAGAACTTTTAAATTTTTCAGAACTAGTAGAAACTATTTTCATATATATTCTATATTCATAATACATTTCTTTTCCAGTATTTAGATTTGGATTTGAAGATTATGGTGAAATAGGTGGATTATATTCACTCATCTCTTCTTTTATAATTGCTAAGTCTTCGTATTTTTGTAATACTAATAATCCTATAGGATCACCTTGCTCTATTACATAATCATTATCTTGAAGACTGGTACTTTTTAATAGTACATTAACATTTATTTTTGACATAGGTTTAATTAACCCATATGTAATAAATACATTATTTTTAGCATGTTTTGGTATATTATGAATAACTCTATAATATCCAAATGGTATTTGTATAATCAAATCTAGGTATATTTCCGTAGTTCTATATCTTTTTAGTTTAAAAATACGTCCAGAATATAACATATGTCCTGCAGAATTTATCCTTTTCTTTTTAGGTAAAATTGCATATACCGTTAGTAGTGTAATTTTTATATGATTATAAGTTTTACTTATAGTCAACATATTTATATTCATTTGTTCAAACTCTAAATCTAAAGACTCTTCTGATTCTGAGTTTGAAATACTTTCTATTTCATATATAGATGAATTGTCACTAGACATTTCTACCAACATTTATTCCATAGATGTCTAAGTCATCTATTATGACTGTTTTGATATTTAAAGGACATTCACTTGCATAGTGTCCTTTTTTATCACATTTAAAACATTTACATCCTTTTTTGAATTTCTTTTTAATAAATTTTCTTTTTTTTAAAGATTTATTCTTTTTATATTTATTTTTAAATTCAGGATTCCATTTTTGCTTTGTAATTCTGAATTTTTTCTTTTTCTTAAAAAATCTTTTCTTATGTTTTTTATTGTATTCGGGTTCACATCCAAATGGTAGATTTATCTCATCATCATATTTAGGACAACAAGATATTTTAAGACTTGACTTCAAAATTTGTTTTGTCATTTCCTTATTAACTTTTCTGTTGACATATTTCTTTTAATGTATCCTGCAAGCTTTTTTCAAAAATCCTATTGCATGGGTTTCTTCCGGATTATTACCTGTGTAATTGTGTAATCTTAAAGAATCACATTTATTTTTTATTAAATTATTCCAGGGATAAGGAATTTTTGAGAAAAATCCTTTAATCCAGAATAATTTTTTCTCTATTGTACTTAATTTGAATATATATCCAATATATTCATTAGCAAATTCTCCTACATAACAAATATTACATAACTGTAATTTCATTAATATCTCTTCATAATTTTTATCCTCAAATAATGTTTCGCCAGTTAAATCTGCAAAGAATATTGTGACTATAATACTATGCAAAGCTTCTTTCTTCGTTTTATAATCTGTATCTAATTTTAAAATTGATTCTTTATGGAATTTTTCATATTGAGATAACCAAGATAATGCTATCCCTTCCCATTTACTTGTTGTGCCCATAAGACAAATTCCATGGAGATGGATTGGCCCATAAGTGGTATGGCAATCTATATCTCCGGCTGAGGGGGAGTGACTTCTGTCCAATCGGTGTAGCATCGAGCTCAGAGACTATGCTCTCGCAAAAGACTGAATTGGCCTACAGGGAGAAAAGCAGAATACCTTTTTCGGTAAAGTGGAAAGGAGGGATGGTAGGTCCCTTTTCTTTGGGCTGGGCCAGTTACCCTTACGGTCTGGGGAAATGTTCCGCGAAAGTCTAATGCTGGCCCTTTCATGGGACTGGTAGTTGATGGTACGCCCATCTTTCTGTAGAAGTAGAATGCCACAAAGAGGTCCACTCCCGTCTTCCTATTCCCGAAGCCGACGGAAATTGATTTCGAGTGGCAGAATTTACCCAAAAGTTCTGGCCCTTCCGACAGCGGGGAATTATGCTCGCATGGGTGGTCTTTTTCCTTTTCTGTGTTGTGCCCCCTCCTCGTCATTCCGAGGAGTAGGCTCTCCAGCATAAACTCCGAATCTGATAAGAGGTTCTCTGTCTTGATGTCTAGTATGGCAGGGATAGGGCGCTCCTAGTTTTCGATCGGTTACAAAAGCCAACGCCAAATAGTGCCTTAGGAACCCGTCGGTCAGAGGCCGGTCCCCTCATTCTCATAGATGCCTGGTGAGGAGCTCTTTCATTGTTATAGTGTATCAGCAGTAGAAAGCCCTTTGTCTGCTCTCTCTTATATAACCTAAAAGTCAGTCGGGGAAGGCCGAGTCTTTTCCTAAACTCTGCTCTGTGGAAGTAGCTTTCCGGTCTATTTTTCTATCACCGAAGCCAGGAATCACAACCAGTTCTGTCTATACGGTTGACTTCTGTTCTAGTGGTAATTGGCTACGTGAACGGCGGTGGTAGTGAAAAAGAGATTGTTTTCTGATGGTCTCATCTCTCTTCTTCCCTTCCGTCGGGGAGGAGCGGAAAGGCAGAGAAGTCCCGAGAAGTACTTCCCCCATCAACTGATAGGATCATTGCGGGACCATTGGCTTCATCGAGATCGGATAGTCATGACGAGGGCATTTTCTAAATGAGAAGATTCTCTTTCTACACTCGAGACATATCTTGCCTCTTCCTTCCGTCGCCCGCATCAGAATATTCCTTCCTTTTTGACTGGTGGGATGAAGTCGCATTAATTGAATCAGTTCTGGTCTTCACTGAAAAAGTGAGGCTTTATGTCGACGAGTATACCGTCAGTTACCCAATGAATCATTTGCAACATACGTGGGAAGTTCCATGTCCCGGGAAGCTAAAGTGAAAGTGATGCCTCCAGTCTATGAAAGTTATTAGACGAATATGTTCTGACAGACCTCCCGTAACAACCCCCTCAGACGGGTAGTGCAAGTCCATTACTGAGAGTGTTTACCTCTCTCTTTCGGGTGAATTTGTTCCATCGCATGGTGGGGAGAATGAGGTGATACTCAGGACTTCCACCAATGGCTTTGTCTCCAATTATTCGGAAGACCTTCCCATCGTGATGGAATGATCAGCTGTCCCACCAGTAGCAGATCGAAACCATTGGTAACTCATGTTTCATGATGTCCTTTTATCTTCCTAATCGGCTTATGCATCGTAAGGAGTTGTTGGTCGGATGCTGACTTTTTGGCTCCTGCCTATTGGTATGTGGCTCACATAGGGGCATTGCCTATTCCAATGGCCATTCTAAAAGAAGACTACAACAACTCTTCCTCTTCAAGCTGACGTGCTGTCTGTCCATATGATGGGCTCGTCAGCCCGGACTATGGAATCTGATTCCTTCGCGGTCCCCTATGCCATTTTTCATTCGGAGGACTGAAAATCAGTGCTTTGATCCAGGAATCCGAGAGTTTTGAAGTTGTGATTGACTTTGTCTGTGTGAGCCCTCATTGGGACCGTCACCGTCAGACAGAGCCGGTCTCAGAGAATGATCATGATTATAGCAATAAAGCATTGCTACGAGATGAACTGGGTCAAACGCCGTTGCGACGCGACGATTTCTTTCATCCGATTCTTTAGATTTTCCATGAGAAAGGTACATCAGTGTACCGAAGCTCCCTTTTCCATTGAAAAGAGACGGGTGCATGCAACTGAAGAAGAATAGTCTGAAGCACAAGGCCGAACTGATTCCCTTTCGTCTCTTTACCGAGATCCACGGGATTGACTGACGCGTGCCCTTACCAGAAGTGGTTGACGACACAAATCTGCACGTTCGTAGGGACGGATCGATAGTGGCTTTGGGGGGAGCAGTGAGGTGGTCCAGGCTTTCATCGGTTATGCGAGTGGGGTCAGACGGTTTTATCTCATGGTATCCTAGACCGGAAAGATCAATGATGAATGCTTGGTTTGATGAATCTGCTGTGATGAAGTCGAGAGAGTCAAATGTGCATAGCACTGTTGAGGTGGAGCTGGAAACTGATGAACAATCAGACAGTGAGACTTCGGTAGATTGCTATTACCAACCTCCGGACGAACCGAATGTGTAGGATTTTCAGAAGGAGGAAGAGGACATAGGGAAGCAATAGCATAGAAAGCGGGAAGTAAAAACAAGCGAAGTTGCTGACAAGTAGAGGTCAACTTTTGTCAAAATCGGAGTTTAACTCGATAGATCGGGATGTTGTAAACCAACTCTTCCAATGGCTTCCGACATCCTTTGCGGCAGTTTACTCATCATGACTGGCTGCAACAGACTTCTCCTGCCATCTATGTTCGTCAAGTCAGGAACTCGACATAATGATAGAAGACAGACTGTCGTTACCTTTTTTTTTTGACAACAGGTATTCGGGAACGACAAACGCACCCTAGAAAAAAGGCACAACAATGGAAAGGGGTGCATGAACTGGAAAAGGTTTTTTATTTTCAGCAGGACCCTAAAAGAAAATCATTCCTCCTGAAAATGCAGAGGATCAACGTCCTGTCTATCCACCGTCACCCATCGACATCCGAATGGTCGGCAACAACAAATGCCATGGGCTCCTCCAAACATGTGAGCTGTGCCACCCCCACATCAATTTGACATAAGAGCGGCTGTCGCAACCCAAAAGTTCTAACGGACTCCGTTGCCGGAAACACTCCAATCTCCACGTTGGATGGCTGCTCAGAATGCAATAAGATATCCTCCAGAGAAAGCAAAGCCGTGGCCTCCGGAACGTCTTTTTACTCAACAGTAGGGGGGACCATTACACAGATATCCAGTCATAACATTTGACGATTGCATCCAATTCCGAAACATGGTCTATGACCTCAATGATCAAGGCATGATTGATTGGCAAGGACTGACGAGGCCGACGATCAAGCAAACCCAAATCGACAATATGGACATTTATCGACAATCCTCCTCAGGCCCAGGAAAGATACACTCACTCATTCGGTCAAGAAAGAAAAGCAAGCGACAGAAAAGAATGGAGGAACATAACAAATGATTTCGGTTATAGATGGAATCCCCTTTGATTTGACCGGGCATGGCTGTCGAGTTTGGAAAAGGAAAACCGAAATCCTTCATATGGGGATCTCTTTGCTCGTCAGAGCAAGTTCAGAATGACCGAAGAAGAGAATAGCACACAACCCTATTGACAAATTGCTAAAAAAGGGATTGATAGGTTGTACCCTTTCCGTCTATGAATGCTATTGCAAGCCCGAACCTATTGTCCAGGGATTTTCTCTTATCTCCCATTATCCCTTTCTCTATTGGGACTCTGTGACAGGAAGAACCTTCTTTCCTGCCTGTTTGACCTGTTTGTGCAGTATGCTTCATCGATCTGGCCTTTGGAATGTCGAGAGATGGAATGTCATTTCAATTCATAGTCAGGGATACACCAGTGGATGGTACGAGGAGCAGGCGTCGGGATCTGAGCCCCTATGAAGAAATCACTGAAAGAGGTACTCAAGTTGAATGAGCCTTTCTCTGCCCGACAAGAAGAAAAAATGCCGGCAGCGTAGCATCGTCGGTTGAAGTAGGAGCAACACCCATGTCTTTCAATGGGCGGAGCTAATGAACAGGGCTGCTGCCACTTTGTCTTATGATATGTTGTGGAATCTTTTGGATTCCGTCAAGGTGCCATTCCCTCCCCTTCTAGTGGAACTTCGATTCCCTACATCTCCATGCAGATTTTACCGAGCATGATGACGAGGGTACTAAGTGCTTAAAAAGCTTCTACACCACTCATTGAGTGACGGCGGCCTGCTTCCACCATCTGTGCTCTAGCAACCCAAAGGTAACCAGCCAAATGGGCAAAAAGAAATCATACGATCGATCCTCAGACTTCGTCGTGCATACTGATTGAATCTCAGGTGCCCCTGGCGTCATCTTCTATAGATCCCGCTTTTGACATCCCTCGTAACCCTATTGCTAAAGATCGTGCGGGCCGGCCTGAGCACCCGTCATTCCGCCCATTATGTGATGCTTGCTTCCCTCTTCTATAAATCTAGAGATCCCTTTGATAGCACTCTTTCAAAGGTCATCGTCAGCTTGTGGGACTTCCTCCTTCAAGATTGGCCCAACATCGCAAAAAGAATATCCGCTGACGACAGTGAGGAAGGGAAGACTGATCTCATACCTATGCCCATTGCGGGAGGTGGACTTCCATGCCTCTGCCTCCCATCAGACTCAGCCCGTCGTTGGAAGTCCATAGTGACAAAGGGATAGAGAGTAGAGAGCCGACGAAGAAAGAGCAACCGATGGCATCATATCTTCTCCAATCAGAGTTCTGAGAGTAACTAGATATAGACAGATGGGGAGGAGTCACCTCGATGTCTTATGCATTCCAAGCCTCCCACGAAAACTGTCTTCATCCCTCAGAGGGAAATGAAATCTGGGTGACGGACCCATACCCATAGGCAGATCTAACTCATTGAATAAGCCCAAGGGAGGGAAGGGCCCACGACGTGGATATCTATCTTTTCCAAGGATGGAAGAGAGGGATCTCATAGTTCGTGTACTTACTCTTTCAGCCGAGATCCATTGTCTAGAGACAACCTCTTCCATGTCGACAATCAAAGGCCGGGCTTATGACTTTCCATCTTCCTTCATGACAAGGCCTGGCAACACTATGTGGATTTAGAAAGGACTGAGATCTAGAGTCGCGCTTCCTCTAGTGGAGCTCTTGGGTCGTTGACCAGCACTATAGACTATTTGACAACTCTCGATCCCCTATTCCCCTTCTACCAAGTTATGTATTGACGCATCATCAATGTCGAATGAATGGATGAATGCTCCGTCGGCTGAACGCAAAGAAGAGCTGCTGCCTCAATTTTCTAAATCGAAGGTTGAAAGAAGGTCCGGAGAGGTAATTTGGCCATCGTATCTTCCAGGGTGGCTACTCCTCGTCGAAAAAAGTCTCTGATAGCGATCGTCACGTCACTGCATTCTCATCCTTCGTCAATTTTTGAATGGAGGCTGAAAGGACCAACCCATGATTGAGCTCACCCGTCGACCATCGTCGCTTACTCCGTCGTGTGCTTGACCTTCCCTATATGAAGGATTTAGGTCAAAGATATCTCCCACCCTCTTTAGACACTCTAATCTCAAAGAGGAATCCATAGGAAGTTGCATCAGAGGCAAACCCCGTCGTTTTGTTGATGCCATTCTTCTCTCTTCTGGTTGTGGTAGACAGTAGATGGTAGAGGGAGGAGCTGAGGCAAATCGTCGGTTGGAGAGTCGTCAGTCCCAGGAGCAGACTCCCCTTTCTCTCCCCTCTAATAGCCTATTCAGATGATCTTTAGGAGACAAGTGCACCGCATCCTAGTGTAGTGGCTAGAAGGGATTCCGTCGATGACGGTGCAGCTCTGTCGGAGATCGTTCAAGAAAATGCGAAGCACTCCGTCGTCATTCTTTTTTTTTTATCATCCCATCCTACCCTCCGGTACCAACGAAAGCGACGAAGGTCTATCACAAAGGGAATGACGGCCGTCGTTGGAGATAAAAGCCAGTCAATGAGTCTAGGATGACTCGTTTGACGAGGCATGTGATAGCGCAATGGCAGATCGATACACCCATATTGCATATTCGATGTGACGGTAGAAGTGACTAACACCTTCTGATCCCGCTCTCTTTCAAATCCGACGAAAAGTGTAGCTGCGAACCAGAGAATTATATCGGGATTGATCGTTGTAAACCTACCGTCTGGGTTTCCCCATGATAGCAAGTAGTAGATCTTCGGTTTGATTGCCTCTCTGAGTTGCTGCTCACTCTCAACGTCATGCATCCCAATGTCAGTGCAACCCGTCACGTCATACGATCTTCACAGCCTATGACGAGAGGATACGAAAGGAGGAGGGAATGGGTTCGGACTCCCGTCAAATGAGGAAAACTATACCAGATTTACATTGTAAAGCAATTCCGGGCTGGAGCCAATGGCAATCCTTCTCCTTCGAGATTTAGGAGACTCGATAATGCCTTGAATCCGGGATCTTCCCTTTCGAAACTGGAAAAGTGTGTCAGATTTTCTGGTGGTGAATGGGCTCCCTTCCTGCTTTATTTCCGAATTCAACTGTAATGATAATGGGGCTGGAGGAATGAGCATCTCATCCGACGGAGAGGGTGCTCATGTCGAATATGGCGTCGAAGGGGTCCTGCCACTATGAGAGATTGGACGGCCCGTCAACGCGCTTATGGTAGAAGGTAAATAAGTAGAGCCAGATCCTATTCACTTGACGCCGACGCACTGGCCCCGAGGAATCCCGATTTGAGGCCAAAGGAAGAAGGTGGCCCATCCATCAATCTAGATCGTCATAAGCCCTCATCATTCTCACGAAGACTCCCACAGCCCAATGATTCCTAGAGTGATTGGTTCAAATCCATGAAAGAGGAAGAGGGTAGGACTGAGCAAGAGAGGAGCAATATCACGTCAACTTTATCCCGACCCGAACTCAGCCTCGAACAATTCCTTCGGAATAAACAGGACCCCAGTCCGCTGTGGAGGACGGTTGTGCTCTCATGGAGTCGGGCTTTGACGAAACCAGCGTCTGACGAGAAAGATCGATGTTCTCATCACTAGGGCTCTTTCCATTGACATGCGACTTATCATGCTCTCAGCACGTCGAATTGGCACCCCAAACTTTCTATCCATATGAGTTCAATCAAAAGAGTACGGTACTGACGTTTAGAGTATCCTCCTCCTATATTCTCATGAATGACGGTGGACCATCTATAGATATAAAGCCAGTGAGATAGGGGCCATCGGACAAAGAGGGTCTATGGTAGAAGGCCTGTTTGGATTGAAGAGAGGGAGGGGAGTGAAGAGGACTCTACCACGAGGGTCGCAGCCTGACGATGGCACAACCACTTGAGACATGATAATGAGATAATATGAGAGACTATTCAACATCTTTTCTTCCTTCTATTGACGGAGGGTTCGGAATTCGTCGAATGCCAGTTAATGGTATATCTCTACAAAATCTGTCCTTAAATCGCCCGGGATGCTCTCAACAGAAGTGAGAAGAAGAGATTGAAAGGCATACCTAGTCAGATCCTCCGCTATAGATCCCAGGCCCTGACAACATCCTCTCGACTCAGGCTCAGTTGAAACATCAGTTTGTAGCTTCAATAGAATGGTAGCCACTATCAATCGTCGGCTGAGACTACCACTTTCCCTCTTCATTCGCATTGGAAAGCACACAATGGGTCAGGCCCCCGCTACATTCAGAGATATCAAAATAGCTCTCTCGTCGCATTCAGGAGTGTGGAGGGGATTAATTTGAGTCTTATGGCATAATCTTCCCCCCGAAAGGGGGAGAGGGCCACTCATGCGAGTACGGCTTCTAGTAGTGAGGGAAGGCATATAGAATGCCCCTGCTCTCTTTCTATGTTATTCTCATATATGCTCTTGACGATCATGGGTTCTGTTCTTTGTCTTTTCAAAAAGAGATGATTTGCAAGGCTTGTAGAAGGAGGGGTCTCAGACTACCTAGATCTTGCTATACCAAAGACAGGCGAGTGAAAATTCCCTCTCCCCCTCCCGTCATTATGTCGATTCCATTTCCTGTCTGTCCGAATCATTTGTCATCCTACATAGAATCGTCAGCAAAGAACAATAAATGCATGTTGTTCTGGCATACAAATCCACGACAAATGGGTCCTTTTGGCAGATATAAAGTACTGAGGCTATAGACGTGAGAGATGGCCACTCACCATGCATCAGAAATCTGATTGGTAATAACTCCAGCTATGTAGAGCAGCGTCGGTAGCTCGTGAGGTGTAGGAGATGGACAGTCATAGGTTCAAATCCTGTCTTCGCAAGCCCTTCATCCCCCCTTCGACGCGTCGGTCTAGGATTTCGAATTCTAGCTCGTCTTCCAGTTTGTATTTGGGATCTGAGTCTGACGTCGATTGCTTGGGATTGCTTTTTTTCTTGTTCTCTTTCATTTTTAATCTCTTTCTTTAGGGAGAGTTTTCAGAAAGGGATGTGTGGAATGGGCCAGAAGGAGGGCATTAGCTAGCTCGACCAGCAGGGGAAGCAGTGTTGCAGGGAATAGGGATTAGGGGTTGCATCAGCCTACGCAAACAGTAGCCTCATTGAACGCCCATTCATTGAGTTTCGTCAGATTAGTAGCTTCAGTGGGACCCTCTTTCCTCATGTGCTGTGGGTTCCAGGAGAAGGAATAGCAAAAGGGGTTAAAGTGAGAGCATGAATCTCTTCAATTCTGATTGGGTTCTCCTTCTCAGTCACCTCAATCCCCTTCTATATGGTCCGTGGAGCAAGAGAATATATGCACAACCATCTAAGAGGCGACAGTATGCGGAGAAGCAGCTAGCCGACCTCCAGAAGATGGATCTTCGGACTCGTGATCGTGACCAATTGGCCCTCATGGTATTGAGAGCCCCATCGACATCCCTTTCCAGAGAAGGTGTGCTAAGACTAGGGTTACCTCGATGGAAAGGATCGGAGGGAAAAGAAGATGAGGCCCATACGTCTGCAGATAAGGTTGAGTTGAAATGAGAGCGCTCAATGAGGCCGCGGATCACAAGCTGAGAGTCTCGAGATGTGCTATGTCGGTCATCATCAGTCAGTCAAATAAGCGACGCCTTTCTTTTTCGTAGGAATATTTAGATCTGACGAATTGCATATATAGAGAAGTGTGTTGCTTCTCTTCGAATGCATCTGCTTTGATTGAAGCAAACGTGCTCCCTATTTTTAGCCCCGCTGACGCTATAAGGCCCCTATCTGATAAGGAATTCAAGTCAATTCAGATGTCTCATGACAAATCTGATTCGATGGCTGTTATCTACTAACCATAAGGATATCTATACTCTATATTTCTTCTTCGGTGTCATTGCTGGAGTAATGGGCACATGCTTCTCCGTACTGATTCGTATGGAATTAGCCCGACTCGGCAATCAAATTCTTGGTGGGAATCATCAACTTTATAATGTTTTAATAACAGCTCACGCTTTTTTTATGATCTTTTTTAAGGTTATGTCGGCAATGATAGGTGGATCTGGTAATTGGCTTGCGTCGATTCTGATAGGTGCACCTGACATGGCATTTCCACGATTAAATAATATTTCATTCTGGTTGTTGCCACCAAGTCTCTTGCTCCTCTCCAGCTCAGCCTAAGTAGAAGTGGGTAGCGGCACTGGCTGGACGGTCTATCTGCCTTTACGTGGTATTACCAGCCAATCTGGAGGAGCAGTTGATTCAGTAATTTTTAGTCCTCATCTATCAGGTGTTTCATCAACTTTCGGTTCTATAAATTTTATAACAACTATCTTCAACATGCGTGCACCTGGAATGACTATGCATAGATTACCCCTTTTTGTGTGGTCCGTTCTCGTGACAGCATTCCTACTTTTATTATCACTTCCGATACTGGCAGGGGCAACTACCAAGTTATTAACCGATCATAACTTTAGTAAAACCTTATTTGATCCTGCAGGAGGGGGAGACCCCATATTATACCAGCATCTCTTTTGGTTCATCGGTCATCCAGAGGTATTCTCATTTTACCTAGATACGGTATTATTAGTCATATCGTATCGACCTTTTTGGGAAAATCGGTCTTCGGGTATCTAGAAATGGTTTATGCCATGATCAGTATAGGTGTTTTTGAATTTTTTGTTTGAGCTCATCATATGTTTACTGTGGATTTAGATGTTGATACGCTTGCTTACCTCACCGCAGCTACCATGATCATAGCTGTCCCCACTGGAATCAAAATCTTTAGTTGGATCGCAACCATGTGGGGAGGTTCGATACAATACAAAACACCCATGTTATTTTTTATAAGGTTCATCTTTTTGTTCACCATAGGAGGGCTCACTGGAATAGTTCTAGCTAATTCTGGACTAGATATTGCTCTATATGATACTTATTATGTTGTTGCACATTTCCATTATGTACTTTCTATTGGAGCCATTTTTGTTTTATTTGCAGGATTTTACTATTGGGTGGGTAAAATCTTTGGTCGGACATATCCGGAAACTTTAGGTCAAATCTATTTTTGGATCACTTCGTTCAGGGTTAACCTGACCTTCTTTCTCATTCATTTCTTAGGGCTTTCGGGTATGCCACATCGCATTCCAGATTATCCAGATGCTTATGCCGGATGGAATGCTCTGAGTAGTTTAGGCTCTGAGATATCCGTAGTTGGGATTCATTATTTCTTCGTGGTCGTCACAATCACTTTAAGCAGTGGGAACAACAAAAATGTGCTCCAAGTCCTTGGGCTATTGAACAGAATTCAACCACACTTGAATGGATGGTACAAAGTCCTCCAGCGTTTCATACTTTTGGAGAAATTCCAGCTATCAAGGAGACAAAAAGTTATGTGAAGTAAAAGTAAAAAAAGGTCGCCGACTGTTACTGACGAACTTAACAGAAAAATAAATTCGATCCAAGTGGCTGACGAATGGCAGGTTTGCAGGAGAAATTTTTTTCGGAGGAGTATGATGACGTGTTGTTGTTTATTGAGTCTCGGTCATGCTTTGTGCTCCTATTCTTCCCACGTATGAAGAACTTTTGTTGTTTGTTTCTGCCATTCCCGTATCCCATCATCTTTGAAGAACTGGGCATCATCTTTGTTGGTTTTGCGGGGTGCTTTAACCCCGAAACTACAGAGGGGAAATCATTGCACGCAAACTCTAGAAAAAGGGGCAAACAGCTCCACACTATGCTAGTGTCGGTTCATGTGCAGGAAGAGGAGGATGTCGGTCGGCCTGAGCCACCAGCGTGGCCCCCGATACACACCATGTGATGAAAATCGTGGTCAACTATCTTGTCTACTGAGCTCAAAGTGTCCTGCGAATATACCTATTCGTTTTTTAATGCGTTCCCCTACAAAAATGCAACGCGGTCGCTCAGTCAACCAAAAAACAATGAAATGGACCCACTGCGTTCTCTACTACTCTCCTTGTCATTTGTCGACGGATGCAACTCTAGTCGGGACATTCTCTTTCACTCTTTCATGAACAGGCTCTGATACCAGATTGTGTTTTGGTAGACAAGGAAGGTCTTGGCCGCCGAACTCTAAGATGAAAACCACTCTTAGAGATTATGATGAGACGGAGAGAAGGTGTGCTAAGACTAGGGTTACCTCGATGGAAAGGATCGGAGGGAAAAGAAGATGAGGCCCATACGTCTGCAGATAAGGTTGAGTTGAAATGAGAGCACTTAATGAGGCCGCGGATCACAAGCTAAGAGTCTCGAGATGTGCTATGTCGGTCATCGTCAGTCGTCAAATAAGCGACGCCTTTCTTTTTCGTAGGAATATTTAGATCTGACGAATTGCATATATAGAGAAGTGTGTTGCTTCTCTTCGAATGCATATGCTTTGATTGAAGCAAACGTGCTCCCTATTTTTAGCCCCGCTGACGCTATAAGGCCCCTATCTGATAAGGAATTCAAGTCAATTCAGATGGTCTCATGACAAGTCTGATTCGATGGCTGTTATCTACTAACCACAAGGATATCTGTACTCTATATTTCTTCTTCGGTGTCATTGCTGGAGTAATGGGCACATGCTTCTCCGTACTGATTCGTATGGAATTAGCCCGACTCGGCAATCAAATTCTTGGTGGGAATCATCAACTTTATAATGTTTTAATAACAGCTCACGCTTTTTTTTATGATCTTTTTTAAGGTTATGTCGGCAATGATAGGTGGATCTGGTAATTGGTTTGCGTCGATTCTGATAGGTGCACCTGACATGGCATTTCCACGATTAAATAATATTTCATTCTGGTTGTTGCCACCAAGTCTCTTGCTCCTCTCCAGCTCAGCCTAAGTAGAAGTGGGTAGCGGCACTGGCTGGACGGTCTATCTGCCTTTACGTGGTATTACCAGCCAATCTGGAGGAGCAGTTGATTCAGTAATTTTTAGTCCTCATCTATCAGGTGTTTCATCAACTTTCGGTTCTATAAATTTTATAACAACTATCTTCAACATGCGTGGACCTGGAATGACTATGCATAGATTACCCCTTTTTGTGTGGTCCGTTCTCGTGACAGCATTCCTACTTTTATTATCACTTTCGATACTAGCAGGGGCAACTACCATGTTATTGACCGATCATAACTTTAGTAAAACCTTTTTTGATCCTGCAGGAGGGGGAGACCCCATATTATACCAGCATCTCTTTTGGTTCTTCGGTCATCCAGAGGTGTATATTCTCATTTTGCCTAGATACGGTATTATTAGTCATATCGTATCGACCTTTTTGGGAAAATCGGTCTTCGGGTATCTAGAAATGGTTTATGCCATGATCAGTATAGGTGTTCTTGAATTTTTTGTTTGAGCTCATCATATGTTTACTGTGGATTTAGACGTTGATACGCTTGCTTACTTCACCGCAGCTACCATGATCATAGTTGTCCCCACTGGAATCAAAATATTTAGTTGGATCGCAACCATGTGGGGAGGTTCGATACAATACAAAACACCCATGTTATTTTTTGTAAGGTTCATCTTTTTGTTCACTGTAGGAGGGCTCACTGGAATAGTTCTAGCTAATTCTGGACTAGACATTGCTCTATATGATACTTATTAAGTTGTTGCACATTTCCATTATGTACTTTCTATTGGAGCCATTTTTGTTTTATTTGCAGGATTTTACTATTGGGTGGGTAAAATTTTTGGTCGGACATATCCGGAAACTTTAGGTCAAATCTATTTTTGGATCACTTCGTTCAGGGTTAACCTGACCTTCTTTCTCATTCATTTCTTAGGGCTTTTGGGTATGCCACATCGCATTCCAGATTATCCAGATGCTTATGCCGGATGGAATGCTCTGAGTAGTTTAGGCTCTGAGATATCCGTAGTTGGGATTCATTATTTCTTCGTGGTCGTCACAATCACTTTAAGCAGTGGAAACAACAAAAATGTGCTCCAAGTCCTTGGGCTATTGAACAGAATTCAACCACACTTGAATGGATGGTACAAAGTCCTCCAGCGTTTCATACTTTTGGAGAAATTCCAGCTATCAAGGAGACGAAAAGTTATGTGAAGTAAAAGTAAAAAAAGGTCGCCGACTGTTACTGACGAACTTAACAGAACAAATAAATTCGGTCCAAGTGGCTGACGAATGGCATGTTTACACGAGAAAATTTTTTCGGAGGAGTATGATGACGTGTTGTTGTTTATTGAGTCTCGGTCATGCTTTGTGCTCCCATTCTTCCCACGTATGAAGAACTTTTGTTGTTTGTTTCTGCCATTCCCGTATCCCATCATCTTTGAAGAACTGGGCATCATCTTTGTTGGTTTTGCGGGGTGCTTTAACCCCGAAACTACAGAGGGGAAATCATTGCACGCAAACTCTAGAAAAAGGGGCAAACAGCTCCACACTATGCTAGTGTCGGTTCATGTGCAGGAAGAGGAGGATGTCGGTCGGCCTGAGCCACCAGCGTGGCCCCCGATACACACCATGTGATGAAAATCGTGGTCAACTGTCTTGTCTACTGAGCTCAAAGTGTCCTGCGAATATACCTATTCGTTTTTTAATGCGTTCCCCTACAAAAATGCAACGCGGTCGCTCAGTCAACCAAAAACCAATGAAATGGACCCACTGCGTTCTCTACTACTCTCCTTGTCATTTGTCGACGGATGCAACTCCAGTCGGGACATTCTCTTTCACTCTCTCCTTCCCAACCCGTCGTTAGTGGGTGATTGGTAATCTTCCTCTGTACCTCCATTCGCTAAAGGAAAGGGAATCCCGTCCTTCAATTCATCTGCGGAAGTGCGCATCACAAAGGCAAGAAAGAGAGCAATGGTGACATCAAACGTCTGTTTCCCTTTGTTACCGACGGCCCCGTCGTTTGAAGGGAGCAAAGTGACGGCCTTTCCGTGGTCAAGCCATAGCGACGTGAGGCTTTGACGGCCTCGGAGCCTAGCCTGCCTATCTCCGGTGTTGAGGCATTTAGGTGACGTAGCCAAGCCTCATGATGACGAAGGGGGTTCGTGGATTCCCTTCGAGCTGTGGAGAACAAGTTTCGTTACGTCTAACTATCGTCAGGAAATTTATGACAGCTACAGGATTCTCTCTTTGTTACTCGATTGTCGAATTTTGTCAACGTCACTGCAACTTTTTTTCATTGGATCAGCAACCCGACGATTGCTTCTGCGACTACCTTCTCTCCGAGTGCCAGGGCCACAACAATAGCTCCAATCATAGTGAAGTAAGCGATGGATTGGTTACTCATGTAAACGTGGAATGGGTCGTGTACAGTGAGATCGATTCGACTGCGTCGAACATAGTTTCAATGGATCAAAATATTCATCCGGTTGTAAAAACAGTTTTGACGACGTTTATCATGAATTTGCCCATAGTGAAGACAGCCTGTATTATATGCCCTTCCTTCGCACAGAGGCAACCTTTTATACATCTTGAGAAACATGGGTGACATAGTGGTTTCGAGGCCTGACCAAAAGAAATCCCAAATGCAGGAGAAAATTGATTTAAATATCTTCTCCAGAAGCCTAAAAGCAGACGACCCTCCGATGTGAAGGCTTGCAAGCACTGAGGATATGAGCTCCATTCTTCTGGCAAAGCTTGTCTTAGGAAGGGTCTTCGACGAAAAGGCTCCGTCTAGGAGTGAAAAAAGATTGTAGGCATTTCTCGAAACTGGGGTTTGCACATCGAGGGAAGTACGTATTGATCTGACGCGGCTGACGATGATAGGGATCGAAGAATATCCTGCTCATCAGAGGAAAATTCGATTTCCAACAATTTCAACAGGCTCACTTTGCTTTCTCAGGACAGTCAATCTCAAATCAATTCGAATTAGAAGCATGAAAAAATGCCCTTTTTCGTCGGCGTCAGACGAGCCCTGTCTTCTGTCGATCGTCCCTGATACCATTGACAGTTCACAATACGCTTTCTGACGTGTCAGACGAGTGGCATTTCCTTTCAACTTTAGTTGTGAGGTATTTGCTATTGGATTTGAACTGGCTGGATTCCCGCCTGACCCACCTATGGGATTCGAGCTTTGTCCTGAACAGCCCTTTCTTTCCTGTTCGCCGAAGAACCACTCTTTTCGCTAGGTGGGCTTATCAGAAAGTCTCTTCTATCTATTTATTGGAAAAAAGTCATTCTGCTTCTCACTCAGACCGACTCCACCCCCGTTGTCTCGAGACTTTTTCGAGTGATCGGGAATTGCTCACTGTGGGATGGATAAACTGAAAAGAGAGTCAAAGAGATCACCGTCATTCCGTACACTCGAATCCTCATCAGATGGAAAGGCAGAATGGGCAACTGCTGCTCTGTCACGTCAGTTAGTCTCGACAAGTCGTCGCGTCGACACTTCTGTAGGAGATTCCACTCCTGTAGAATCAACCTAGGTTCGTGCTGCCCTCTCAACGAGGTTTATTGCCAAGCGATGTTCAAAGATGAATCAGCTCTTTCCATCCGTCGAAGGTGGAATAGTTGGTGGAGAATTCACTTATTCTAGTTTGGGCTCCCGCTCCTGGCTCTTCATCCGCCTACTGAGTCTCTCTTGTATGAACGCGAAAACTCTATCATGGCATTATGGATCCTCAATTCATTGCTTATCATCGGATATGTCTTGGTCTAGAAGAAAGGGAGTATAGTATAGTTTGTGTTTCCTACTCATTGGATGCTCGTCCGGAAGGACTCGATCAGTTCTCCACATATTCGAGTAGATTGATGCTTTCATTTGGTTCAATCCAGTGGTGATGATAGGGATATGACGAAGACTCCAGTGTTTAACGGTATAGAAAAAGCAATTCCTACGCCTATACACGTGCGTCAGGCCACTTCAATTGGTCAGAGAAGGGTTGCCGCAGGTGAGACCAGGGATGGCGATATTACAGAAAGATGCTTTTCCACGTCCTCTTCCGTCCATTGATGGGGGAGTAGCCCTTTCTTCGAGTATGAATGGTTTAGTACATTCATTCAGGAGCAACCGACGTGATGGTAAATAATAGACGGGGGCCTAGGATTCAGTAGAGTATAGGTTTGAGATCTGATCGTTGGGAAAAGAAGTAGAGACATGCTTCCTACAATGGGCGAAAGCGGTAGATAGAAAGAACTCTTTTTTCGAGCAAAGCCGTCAATGTCGAATGTCGATAAATGAACAAAAACAACTGACGAGGTCCTTTCCTTCCTATGCGTCGCATCGCGTCTGATCAGGACGTGACGGCCTAGCCTGAGATACTTCCAACGCGCAATTCATCTCATTCTCATTCGACAAAAGGGAAACGTTGCACTTATTCATCTCGAAATCGAAAGTCCTATTGACATCTCAAAAGTACTATGCTTTCATCCTCGCGGCCTGACGGGCCGGGTCCGACTCCTCAACCGGTACACAACCCATTACGTTATTCCATTCTGGATTTTGCTTCCATTCAATACTCAATTCAATACATAGCATGCATTCGACATCCTTCCTCAGCAGCCTCCTGGTTCATAAGCAATTAGTAGAAAGGGAGAAAGAAATCCATAGAAAGAAAAGGCAAAGCTCCGTATCCGATGTGGGAATCGTCGTTCCATTTAGGGGGGTGAAATCCCATCCAGCAGAACCATTTGCAAGATTTGATTGTCGAAACTGGATTGAGCGGGTGCCTGACGCGTCGAATCATGATCATTAGGAAGTGTAATAACTTATTCACTTGCAGCAAGTTAGCCTTCGTCATGAGTCGGGCACAGCTAAGAACTTTTTTGAGGAAGAAGGAATAGTACGATCTATGATAAGAGATTTCATCCTCGAATGATGTAATAACCAGACTGATGTCCTGATAGTCTTTCCAACCAACTTCAATTGTGAGGCATCCTTTTCTTAATAGACTGATCGGGGCGGGTTGGAGAGGCATCTGTTTATAGATATCCCGAGATGACGAAAGACATCTTTCCAGTGGGGAGGGCCAATCTTCTCTTTTGACGTGAAATTGAGAAGTTTGAGGTTTGATCTCTATAAATCTCAGCAATGGGTTGCACCCAAACCAGTCGTCGGCTTTACAACTGCAGCGCCTACGGTTGTTGATGAGCTTTCTTCCATTCATATGGTAATGTGGTGATTACAGAATTCCGTTGCGCGGAGGTTGATCATAAGCGACGAAAGAGATTCGCTTTGATAGAGACTCCCCGGTGCGTATCTGGTCACAACCTACAGGAATAGCCGGATGTTTTATTTCGAAATCCAGAAATGAAAATGACTGGCGGTACCTGTAGAGTTCCCTAATGTATCGTCTTTGGATTCTTCGTTTTGTTTGAAAGTTTTCTTTGGGAGTCTTCATCGACAATGCTCCGGGGAGTTCATGGATAAAAATAACTGACTACATCAGAAGAAAAGGTAGAAGTCTGGGGCACCTGCTACCGATCTCATTGAAGTTTATGAATAGAGTTCTGTCGAACGCAACCCAATGAGTTCATCATTCATCGGAGAGCAGTCCGGGTCAAGGTACTATGCCTTCTCCTTGATAGATGGAGAGGGATTCGAATGATGAGCAAAGTCGACGTGCGATACCAACTTTTCATGGTAAATGCTGTGACATTCCGGTTTCACAATATGACCAATGCTGCATTGTTCTGACGATGATGTTTCGCAAAATCGAAATAATATTCCCGACGTTGCGGTTAGCCTTTCACCTTCCTTCTTTGTGATGGATACCTGTTCCTCCCCAATGCAATTATTTACTAGACATTAACAGATGACCTGCCGTGCAGTAAAAAATCCGTTGCGTCATTCGGAAGCGCAACGAATTTCTTTTAGACTTTCGGGTGGAGGTATAGAGCCAGAGCCAGTGTCGTAGTATAGCTACGGCATGTTGACTAGACATGCATGCATAACCTGTTGATGTTTGGGTGAGGTTTACCTGCTTCGTCAAAGCGTACCAGTTTGGGGGTCTCACTGCTCAACCTACCGGGTATCACTCAGCCCATATGAGAGAGGGGGGAGAGGAGAGGTGTACTACCACACGAAATACTGGATTGACAAATGTTGTTTATTCGATTGATAAATCTCGATGCAAAGAAGCAAAGCAACGAATGGATTGCTTGCAGCTAGCTGATCACCACCGTTTCGTAGTATGAATGAGATAATGTTGACACTGCACATGAACTCTACCGCCTTGCGCTCTACGGAATCCAATGGAAGAGTGAGGAAACCGAAGGGAAGGGGACGAGTGTGACGGGAGCTCGAAAAAGGAGTTGATCTTCCTCTATGAAACCATATCGTCATCGATGAGTATGAACTAGGACTAGAAGCTTCTGTCCACGAGTGCAACGAAGGGATGGGTATCCCACCCGAGTAGCTGGCTGTGTCTCTGGCTCAGTAAAAACCTATTTTGAGCACTGATCTTTGTCTCTGTCTCCTTCTCCCGACTCTGTCTACAGTACAGTCGTCTCTCCCGTGCCCTCCTCTCGCTCTCCCGGCTCCAACAACTACTGTCCTACAAGCTGAAGCCACCCGCTCAATGCTATGACTCCTCTACAGTAGATTCATTTCGACGGGATTCATGGATTACCCGTGCGTCCGACGAGTGCAGAAGCCAGAGCCGATCGTCAAGCTGTTGCCAGCCGTTGATTGAAATGAAAACAAGACCGGAATCGCACACTCTTTCCTGACATCAGAAGAAAAGAAAGATACTAACGGAACTGGCTTCTTTGGATAAATCGGAAGCGCGATCTTCAGGCACACAAGCAAATCAGAATAAGAGCACGCCTATCAATCTATCAAACGAGAGTCATCTGATCTGCCTATGGCCTGGATGCAAGTCAAGAACACATCGTGATGGAGGTCGCTGTCACACTCTACCTCTGTGACAAAGCTCGCCCCCCGACAAGTAGGAACCCGCAAAGCTCGCCCCCCCGATGCTCATATACAGATTCTACTTCGTATATAGTAGAAGTTTCATTAGGAATTTCTTCAATAGTTCCTAAATGTATATCATAGGATTCTAAATCTTGTAACCATACTGTTTTTATGTTGACAGTACATTCATAAGAATAATAACCTTCTTTTTCACATTTAAAACATTTACAATTCTTTTTAGAATTGTATTTGTTGCTTTTAATAAACTTTCGTTTTTTATATCTTTTAGACTTTCTATATTTTTCTTTGTGTTCTGGTTTCCATTTTTTCTTAAAAACCTTGTATCTCTTTCTCTTATATTTAGGTTTATAATTTGTATAATCTCTTTTATACTTGTACTTCTTAGAATATTTCTTATGCCTCTTTTTATAAGGAAAGAAAGGTTTATTATATCCATAAGTAGGTGGACATCCAAATTGGAGGTTAATATCTGGGTCATATTTTGAACAACAAGAAGTTGTTATGTCCGATTTATGTAGATATTTTGTTAAATGATTGTTTGCCTTTTGTAACTGGCAAGTCTTTTTACTGTTTCCATACAAGCCTTTTTCAAGGTTCCTGTGTTATGTGGAATACCACCTGCTCTAAGATTATTATATTTTTTTCTCAATCATAGAGTCCCAAGGCATAGGTAGTTTCGAAAAGAAAGCTGTTATCCAAAATTCTTTCTTTTCTAAAGAATTTAATTTGAATATATAGCTTATATATTGATTTGTAAATTCTTCAAGATAGCATATATGGCATAATTTCATTTTTAATAATATATTTTCATCAATTCCTTCTGCTGATATGTCTTCTCCAGTTAAGTCTGCATATAAACATTTGCAAATACTATGTAAAGCCATTTTCTAGAAGAATGACTGTTTAGGGCTAATATTTCATTAGGGCATAATTTTTCATATTGTGTTAACTATCTTAGGGCTTTTCCTTGCCAGTAACCACAAGCAAGTATTACAAACTCTTTATGTGGTATGTCTCTGGTATTAATGTATTTGTTCCTACCATTAATTGTTCCCAGTTTACTATATAATCTCTTAATTCGTTTGCTGGTATATGATCTATATTAAATATTAAATTTCCTGTTGTTCTATGATGTCTATTGCTTTGTCTATATATATAAGAATCAACATAATTTTCTCCAGTATCTCTATGATACATATTATCATCTGTACCTTCCGGTTGATGAGGAGGTGGTTGTGGATGTCGAGGATGATATATTATAGAAGATTCTCCTTGTTCCATATGAACATATAAATTTTCCTCGGTAGAGGACTCCTCGGTACTCCTCGTTAGAGGGTATATATGGTATATCAGATTCCTTGTTAGAGGATATATATGTATATGTTTCCTCTTTAGAGGATATAGACAACGCATCATCAAAAGAACTTTCAACAGAAACAAAGCTATCATCAGAGAAAGATTTTTCAGAAGATTTTTCATTGGAAAAGTAATTTATAGAATCCGAGTATCTTTCATAAAATTGAAAAAGTTCTTTAGAGTCTATTTTTCCATTTAATTCGACTGTTTGTAAAGACTTGTACTGCAAATATTTTTGATAATCAATTTCTTTCGGATCAATGTTTTTCAAAGATTTTGAAGAAGTTTTTATCATACGAATAGATCCAAATCTTTCTTTAGAAGCAAAAGAAGGAAAACTTAAAAATGTTTGCAGAGTAGAAAGTTTTTGAGAAACGAGGTATAATTGATCACTTAAATAATTTAACATACTGTTTTGTTGTTCAGTGGTACCATTGCAAGGAAGATGTATACTATGCTCATGAGAATTCAAATTAAAAGGACATTCATATCTTTCAGGTAAAACTAAAGATCTAGACATGTTTAAATTTTATAAACTAGACACGTTATTTTCTTTCTTTGTTTGGTTAGCTAGATATTAGCATCGTTTTGACCCTCTTCTCTCCGGCCTTATAACCTCTAAGAGTGGTTTTCATCTTAGAGTTAGGCTGCACCGACCTTTTTGTCCGCAAACATAGTCCACCACGGGCCGATTACTTAGCTTCAGAGAGAGAGAGCGCAGCCATGTTTCGTTTCCTACCTCATGGCATAAGATACTAACATCTAGTTTCACTAAAAAAATTAAGAAAATAACATGTCTAACTAGTTTAGCCAATCATGGCTAAGGTAAGTATACTTACAAAAAAAGAAGGAGATCGCTACACAAGGCTCTGATACCAATTGCAGGAGAGCGTCTGCCTCAGCTCAAAGCTCAAATATATTCACAATTTATTCACAAAGAAAGTCTCACAAAGAAAGATAAGAAGATTAAAAAAAGAAGTTTGGGAAAGCTCTCTGCCTTCTCCCGTTTCATTTCATTTCTTATATAGAGTTACAAAGTGATTCCTTTAGGATAAGAAGGAATCCTGCTACAGGAAAAGGTGTACAGTAAAAGTTTGCATTATTGCTACAGTATATCGTACAATAATTACACAATTTATCGTACAATTATCTAAGATGTTGTCGGCTGAAGGATAAGAAAGAATCCCCTTTTGAGGTGGCTCTGAGTTGGAAGATAAGGAGGGTTCTGGAAGTGGGTCCTCCATGCTTCAATCCTGCATTATGTTTTGTATAGCACCCTCGTCCATTGCGTCCTCGAGATTTGCATCTTGATCTCCATTGTTGCCGCCGAGGTCTTCGTCCTCCAGATATTCTAATTCCTCATAAAACTCTTCCTTCGCCTTGGAGCCAATCTTCCCAAGCTGAAGAGAAGCTAGGAATGACAGAGCTTTGGGAATTCTCTGTTTAGAGGCCTCATAGGCACCAATATAGTCATAAAAGAGGATGTTTTCCTCAACTTTAATGGAATGAGCTCCAGAAAGGGCCTTGACATAAGCTTCTTCAAAAAATTCTCTAGCTGCCTTCTTTGTCTCTTCCTCCATGTCTAAGACAGGGAGATTCTCACAAATAAGAGAAGGAATATAATTGAAATTGTGAAGCTCCCATAACTGTGCAGATGGAAATACCTTACGATATTTCCGTTCTTCCCATGTACTCCAGATACGAAAGAAGAATGTAGTCTGGTATCTGGTCGTATAGGCCTTGATACTCTTGAGACAAATAACAGGCAGAAAGTCAAAAAATTCCTCTGGATGTGAGGCATTTACGAACAATTCATGCACAAGGCCTAGCTGGATGGCCTTATGACATTTAGGAATTTCCTGAAATCCAGAAATAATTCGGGGAGAATTATTCTTATTCAGGACCAATTCATTTTGTTGAAGAAGAGCCAAGATATCTGTGGCTTCTAGTGTCTTGAAGAAAAGCTTCAGGTCATTATCAGGGATCATATTTTGCTGATTTAACCCGATCATTTTGTATATTGTCATCTCAGTTTCAAGATGCCGAGATTTCTCATTTTGAATCCTGCAAAGTTCCAATAATTTGTAGAATTCTGGAAGTGGATGATATACCTGGTCGGCAATTTCCATATCCATAATTGTGTTTCTTAGAAATTCTTGCTCTGGAGAAGAGCCTTGGAACCATGTTGTCTTTCTTTGCTCTAGTTCTGAACTCTGGGTGGCCAGAGTATAGTTGCTGAGATTGGTAACCGTCTTCACAATGGCTTGTCTTTCTGATTTTTCCTGATTGTAATGAGAGAGCATAGAAAGTACTAGTTGCTATATCTGAGAGAGCCAGTACTTAGATGCATGAAAATCATTTGATTGAATGGCACGGTAGCATCCGTTCAATTTTTCATAAAAAGAAGGGTTAGCATTCTTGAGATCTGTGTTGTACCAGTCATGTACAACTGCTGCTGCTGTTGGTCTTTGGGGAACTTGGACTCTTCTTTGGGCTGCTGCAATATTACTGTAAGTTGGTGTAGTGGACTGAATTGGAAGAACCGTCATTCCCGGTGGTGGGAATGGTCTTGCTTCTGTAGAAGCTGTTGTGGTAGTAGTAGTATTGCTGCCTCCAGTTGTTGTCTGGGTAATGGTGTGTCCTCCAGTTGCCTGAACGGATTTTGTTCCTTCGGACGCCTGGGTAGAGCTTTCTCCTTTTTCAGGAGCTTTCTTTTGATTGTTTCCTCCCGAGTGCGGGGTCTTCTTGTTGCTGATGGTGGTCCACTTATCTTTATTAGCCATGGACCTAAGCCTTTTAAGCCTTTCTTCGTCCATTTTAAGGACGAGTCAATAAATCTGCAAGAATATTAGTGTAAGCAGGAATATATTTAACATCATATTGATATATTTCAAGGTATAAAGCAATTCTTATCCTCCTAATATTTTCTTCAGGATTGTTTATAGTTCTTTTTTTCAAAAATTGTGCTACTGCTTTGTTATCAGTTTCAATCATAAAACTACGGTTTAATAGATAAATTTTTAAGCTTTTTATAGCTAGTTTAATGGCTAATAATTCTTTATCATAAGCAGAATAGCTATGTTGTGGCTTTGTAAATTTGCCAGAAGTATAAGCTACGATTTCTTTTTGTTTTGCTATTAAGATTCCTGCCCAAAATAGCTCAGAAGTATCTGTTTGAAGAGTTACTAATTCTTCATCTTTTGGAAAATATAAAATAAGCTGATTTGTGATTAGCTGTTTAATTTGCGAAAGCTCTTCTTCTTCAGAAATAGAAAATCTAAATGTTAATATGATGACTATTAACAAAACATATCATTCTGTACAAATTATACCGTTATCTAAAACAGTGATATTACCTAAAAGAGAAATTTTAAAATTTTCAGGTCATATACTCTATGCAAACAAAAATTATAGTCTACAGAGATATCAAACAACTGAAATCTACTTAGACTAAATCATAAGAATACCCTACGGATATTACGGGGAAATCCAAAATTTAAAATTTGAACGTATGCAAGGAAATATTGAATTAAAAGGAGATGAAGATTTTACTTCTATAAAAATACTAAATCTGGCTCAAGTAGAGAAATTAAAACTCAAATATCCTCGAAAGAAATATTTACATATTGGATTAATACAAATAAAGATAGCTGGTTTATTCAGATCTAGAATAGATACACCAGTAATGATAATATGTTGTAATGAAAGAATTATCAACAATCCTCTAAATAGTATATTAGGAGGAGCAAAATCAAATTTAGCCAATAGAATATTTGGTGTAAATATACATCCAGATTTTTGTATCAGCTTAAATAACATCAATATAGAAAAGGCTGTACTCTATCTATAAATTTAAAAGGAATAGAAATGCTTCCTGGATCAAAGATTTTGGGTATTCAATGGGAACATTGTCTAGCCCTAAATGAAACTTCTACATTTCGATCAGTTACACCTTCTCAGTTTATTAGACTATATGAAGTTGGGAATGGAAAAATAATCCACCCAAAATTAGTCAATATCAAACATCTCAAATACGATAATGAAATGCAAGTTTTTTTGAAAACATTAAAACCAAAACCACAACTTCTTATAGAAACTTTCATTGCTTCAGGAAATACTATTTCTACAACATTTATACAGCCAAATATTCCAAGAAGTTTAAGTTCTACTACCTTCAGGAATACTACTCTACATCTAGAGCCTAGCAGACCAAGCACTTCTTCTATAATTGATAATCTAGAAAATACTCTTTTAGAAGGAAGAACTCAAAAAATTTTAGAGCAACAAAAACAGATTCAAGAGCAACATATTATACGATTACCAACTAGTACCTTCGGACTTTCTAATGTTGGACCTTGAAACTAATGCTCAATTACACATTTATCTTCCAATGACTATAACACTATCAGATGAATATCAAAAGTTTACTCTTCACACTCTTTTAGATTCAGGTGCAGAAACTAGCCTTATTCAAAGGGCATTCATCCCCCAACAATTCTGGATACCGTTAGCAAAACATGCTAAACTCCATGATTTTATGGGTCGACCTGTTTTAGTCACCCATAAAGCAAAACTATCAGTATCCATTCCTGATATTCACAACCAATTTTATCAATACAATTTTGAATTCGCCCTATTACCTATGGAATTTAACATCGATTGCCTAGTAGGAATGAATAATTTTCGCCATTATGCTCCTTTCAATACACATTATTTTACTTTTGACAATCATCGTATTCCGCGCATACATTTCCCTATACTTTTAGCCCACACAGCCCAGCGTGGTGAAGAAGCACCAAAAGATGAAAATGCACGAAAAGATACTTTTTTCACGTATCCTATTTCAACAATATCTGAAACCGAAACTATTCTACATAGTCTTTTAAAACCCTTATATTCTAATAATCCTTTGCTATACTTTGATAAAGCACCAAGGCATTGTACTCTAACTGTCCTAGATCAATATAGAAACACTAAAATTAGAGTAAATAGTATAATGGTATCTTCTTTAGACAAAGAAGAATTCTCTATTCAGATCAAAGAATTATTAGATCTCAAATTAATACAATCAAGCACTAGTCCACATTCTTCTCCTGCATTTATGGTAAGAAACCATGCAGAACAAAAAAGAGGAAAAGCAAGAATGGTCATAAACTATAGAAAATTAAATAGTTGCACAAAATTTGATGGTTATTTTATACCTTCTGCAGAACAATTAATAAAATAAATACAAGGATCAAAATACTATAGTAAATTTGATGCTAAATCTGGTTTCTAGCAGATAAAACTAGCCAACATAGAATCCATAGAATTAACAGCTTTTAGTTGCCCTCAAGGACATTACGAATGGTTAGTAATGTCTTTTGGCTTAAAAAACGCTCCACAAATATTTCAAAAAAGGATGAATTCTATATTCGGACATCTACCCTTTGCAGTTGTCTATATAGATGATAAACTAATCTTTTCGCTTACTTTAGAAGAGCATAAACAATACTTACTACAGGTCTCAAAATTACTACTTGACAATGGAATCATTTTAAGTCCAAAAAAGATCTCTATTTAAAACAGAAGTAAAGTTCCTTGGAAAATATATAAAAGAAGGACATATAGAATTACAACAGCATATATATTCTAAGATAAAAGAATTTCCTAAAACCTTTAAAACTCTAAAGCAATTACAGAGTTTTTTAGGATTACTAAATTATGGAAGGAAATTCATTCCTCACATGTCTCAGCTAGTTCAAAACCTACAAGATAAACTAACAGTAGAGCAATCAAAGTATAAAGTAGAAAATGAGGAACAACCTAGAAAATGGAACACAGACAAAATAAGTATTCAATTATCTCCCTCCGAAGAACCCTTATATTCTAATAATCCTTTGCTATACTTTGATAAAGCACCAAGGTATTGTACTCTAACTGTCCTAGATCAATACAGAAACACTAAAATTAGAGTAAATAGTATAATGCTATCTCCTTTAGACAAAGAAGAATTCTCTGTTCAGATCAAAGAATTTTTAGATCTCAAATTAATACAATCAAGCACTAGTCGACATTCTTCTCCTGCATTTACAGTAAGAAACCATGAAGAGGAAAAGCAAGAATGGTCATAAATTATAGAAAATTAAATAGTTGCACAAAATTTGATGGTTATTTTATACCTTCTGCAGAACAATTAATAAAACAAATACAAGGATCAAAATACTATAGTAAATTTGATGCTAAATCTGGTTTCTGGCAGATAAAACTAGCCAACATAGAATCCATAAAATTAACAGCTTTTAGTTGCCCTCAAGGACATTACGAATGGTTAGTAATGCCTTTTGGCTTAAAAAACGCTCCACAAATATTTCAAAAATGGATGAATTCTATATTCGGACATCTACCCTTTGCAGTTGTCTATATGGATGATATACTAATTTTTTCGCTTACTTTAGAAGAGCATAAACAACACTTACTACAGGTCTCAAAATTACTACTTGACAATGGAATCATTTTAAGTCCAAAAAAGATATCTCTATCTAAAACAGAAGTAGAGTTCCTTGGAAAATATATAAAAGAAGGACAGATAGAATTACAACAGCATATATATTCTAAGATAAAAGAATTTTCTAAAACCTTTAAAACTCTAAAGCAATTACAGAGTTTTTTAGAATTACTAAATTATGGAAGGAAATTCATTCCTCACCTGTCTCAGCTAGTTCAAAACCTACAAGATAAACTAACAGTAGAGCAATCAAAGTATAAAGTAGAAAATGAGGAACAACATAGAAAATAGAACACAGACAAAATAAGTATTCAATTATTTCCCTCCGAAGAACCCTTATATTCTAATAATCCTTTGCTATACTTTGATAAAGCACCAAGGTATTGTACTCTAACTGTCCTAGATCAATACAGAAACACTAAAATTAGAGTAAATAGTATAATGGTATCTCCTTTAGACAAAGAAGAATTCTCTGTTCAGATCAAAGAATTATTAGATCTCAAATTAATACAATCAAGCACTAGTCCACATTCTTCTCCTGCATTTATGGTAAGAAACCATGAAGAGGAAAAGCAAGAATGGTCATAAACTATAGAAAATTAAATAGTTGCACAAAATTTGATGGTTATTTTATACTTTCTGCAGAACAATTAATAAAACAAATACAAGGATCAAAATACTATAGTAAATTTGATGCTAAATCTGGTTTCTGGCAGATAAAACTAGCCAACATAGAATCGATAGAATTAACAGCTTGTAGTTGCCCTCAAGGACATTACGAATGGTTAGTAATGCCTTTTGGCTTAAAATAACCATCAAATTTTGTGCAACTATTTAATTTTCTATAGTTTATGACCATTCTTGCTTTTCCTCTTTTTTGTTCTGCATGATATTCAAATTAAATTCTTTAGAAAAGAAAGAATTTTGAATAACAGCTTTCTTTTCAAAACTACCTATGCCTTGGGACTCTATGATTGAGAAAAAATATAATAATCTTAGAGCAGGTGGTATTCCACATAACACAGGAGCCTTGAAAAAGGCTTGTATGGAAACAGTAAAAAAGACTTGCCAGTTACAAAAGACAAACAATCATTTAACAAAATATCTACATAAATCGGACATAACAACTTCTTGTTGTCCAAAAAATGACCCAGATCTTAACCTCCAATTTGGATGTCCCCCTACTTATGGATATAATAAACCTTTCTTTCCTTATAAAAAGAGGCATAAGAAATATTCTAAGAAGTACAAGTATAAAAGAGATTATACAAATTATAAACCTAAATATAAGAGAAAGAGATACAAGGTTTCTAAGAAAAAATGAAAACCAGAACACAAAGAAAAATATAGAAAGTCTAAAAGATATAAAAAACGAAAGTTTATTAAAAGCAACAAATACAATTCTAAAAACAATTGTAAATGTTTTAAATGTGGAAAAGAAGGTCATTATTCTTATGAATGTACTGTCAACATAAAAACAGTATGGTTACAAGATTTAGAATCCTATGATATACATTTAGGAACTATTGAAGAAATTCCTAGTGAAACTTCTACTATATACGAAGTAGAATAGTGCTTGATTGTATTAATTTGAGAGCGTCTGCCTCAGCTCAAAGCTCAAATATATTCACAATTTATTCACAAAGAAAGTCTTAAAGAAAGTCTCACAAAGAAAGATAAGAATATTAAAAAAAGAAGTTCGGGAAAGCTCTCTGCCTTCTCCCGTTTCATTTCATTTCTTATATAGAGTTACAAAGTGATTCCTTTAGGATAAGAAGGAATCCTGCTACAGGAAAATGTGTACAGTAAAAGTCTGCATTATTGCTACAGTATAACCTTTCGTATAATAATTATACACTTTATCGTACAATTATCTAAGATGCTGTCGGCTGAAGGATAAGAAAGAATCCCCTTTTGAGCTGGCTCTGAGTTGGAAGATAAGGAGGGTTCTGGAAGTGGGTCCACCATGCTTCAATCCTGCAATTGGTATCAGAGCCTTGTGTAGCGATCTTCTTCTTTTTTTGTAAGTATACTTACCTTAGTCATGATTGGCTAAACTAGTTAGACATGTTATTTTCTTAATTTCTTTAGTGAAACTAGATGTTAGTATCTTACGCCATGAGGTAGGAAACGAAACATGGCTGCGCTCTCTCTCTCTGAAGCTAAGTAATCGGCCCGTGGTGAACTATGTCTGCGGACAAAAAGGTCGGTGCAGCCTAACTCTAAGATGAAAACCACTCTTAGAGGTTATAAGGCCGGAGAGAAGAGGGTCAAAACGATGCTAATATCTAGCTAACCAAAGAAAGAAAGAAAATAATGTGTCTAGTTTATAAAATTTAAACATGTCTAGATCTTTAGTTTTACCTGAAAGATATGAATGTCCTTTTAATTTGAATTCTCATGAGCATAGTATACATCTTCCTTGCAATGGTACTACTGAACAACAAAACAATATGTTAAATTATTTAAGTGATCAATTATACCTCGTTTCTCAAAAACTTTCTACTCTGCAAACATTTTTAAGTTTTCCTTCTTTTGCTTCTAAAGAAAGATTTGGATCTATTCGTATGATAAAAACTTCTTCAAAATCTTTGAAAAACATTGATCCGAAAGAAATTGATTATCAAAAATATTTGCAGTACAAGTCTTTACAAACAGACGAATTAAATGGAAAAATAGACTCTAAAGAACTTTTTCAATTTTATGAAAGATACTCGGATTCTATAAATTACTTTTCCAATGAAAAATCTTCTGAAAAATCATTCTCTGATGATAGCTTTGTTTCTGTTGAAAGTTCTTTTGATGATGCGTTGTCTATATCCTCTAAAGAGGAAACATATACATATATATCCTCTAACGAGGAATCTGATACACCATATATACCCTCTAACAAGAAGTTCTCTACCGAGGAAAATTTATATGTTCATATGGAACAAGGAGAATCTTCTATAATACATCATCCTCGACATCCACAACCACCTCCTCATCAACCGGAAGGTACAGATGATAATGTGTATCATAGAGATACTGGAGAAAATTATGTTGATTCTTATATATATAGACAAAGCAATAGACATCATAGAACAACAGGAAATTTAATATTTAATATAGATCATATACCAACAAACGAATTAAGAGATTATATAGTAAACTGGGAATAATTAATGGTAGGAACAAATACATTAATACCAGAGATAATACCACATAAAGAGTTTGTAGTACTTGCTTGTGGTTACTGGCAACGAATAGCCCTAAGATGGTTAACACAATATGAAAAATTATGCCCTAATGAAATATTAGCCCTAAACAGTCATTCTTCTAAAAAAATGACTTTACATAGTATTTGCAAATATTTATATGCAGACTTAACTGGAGAAGACATATCAGCAGAAGGAATTGATGAAAATATATTATTAAAAATGAAATTATGCAATATATGCTATCTTGAGGAATTTACAAATCAATATATAAGCTATATATTCCAATTAAATTCTTTAGAAAAGAAAGAATTTTGGATAACAGCTTTCTTTTCGAAACTACCTATGCCTTGGGACTCTATGATTGAGAAAAAATATAATAATCTTAGAGCAGGTGGTATTCCACATAACACAGGAGCCTTGAAAAAGGCTTGTATGGAAATAGTAAAAAAGACTTGCCAGTTACAAAAGGCAAACAATTACTTAACAAAATATCTACATAAATCGGACATAACAACTTCTTGTTGTCCAAAATATGACCCAGATATTAACCTCCAATTTGGATGTCCCCCTACTTATGGATATAATAAACCTTTCTTTCCTTATAAAAAGAGGCATAAGAAATATTCTAAGAAGTACAAGTATAAAAGAGATTATACAAATTATAAACCTAAATATAAGAGAAAGAGATACAAGGTTTCTAAGAAAAAATGGAAACCAGAACACAAAGAAAAATATAGAAAGTCTAAAAGATATAAAAAACGAAAGTTTATTAAAAGCAACAAATACAATTCTAAAAAGAATTGTAAATGTTTTAAATGTGGAAAAGAAGGTCATTATTCTTATGAATGTACTGTCAACATAAAAACAGTATGGTTACAAGATTTAGAATCCTATGATATACATTTAGGAACTATTGAAGAAATTCCTAGTGAAACTTCTACTATATACGAAGTAGAATCTGTATACGACGAAAGCTCTTCTTCTTCAGAAAATCTAAATGTTAATATGATGACTATTAACAAAACATATCATTCTGTACAAATTATACCGTTATCTAAAATAGTGATATTACCTAAAAGAGAAATTTTAAAATTTCCTGGTCATATACTCTATGCAAACAAAAATTATAGTCTACAGAGATATCAAACAACTGAAATCTACTTAGACTTAATCATAAGAATACCCTACGGATATTACGGGGAAATCCAAAATTTAAAATATCATACTATAAGAAATATTTTTATAACCTATGGGTTAATAGAATTCATGACAGATCAGAATACTTGTATAACAATGAAAAGCACAAGCTTAGAAAATCATCTATATCTAATTCCGTTAGGAACTCCTATTGGAATTTTAATTATACATAGGTATGAAGATTTACCAATGGTTAAAATTGAACAAGATCCTTTATTTTCAACTTCTCTTCCATTAAGCCCAGAAATATTTCCGGGACAAACTTCTAAAGAACCTATGCACGAATACAGAGTATACATGAATACAATATCAGAAATAGAACCTCTTGAAACTCATAATACAAGTATAGAAAATAACCAAGGTGAGCAATATGAAATCACAGAGGAAGATATTGAAAGATTAAAACTTTCAATACCTCAGGCAAAACCAAATGAAGTATATAATCCTCAATCTAGATTTAAATCTATATGGTCTACCAAAAATACATATATATTTGAACGTATGCAAGGAAATATTGAATTAAAAGGAGATAAAGATTTTACTTCTATAAAAATACTAAATCTGGCTCAAGTAGAGAAACTAAAACTCAAATATCCTCGAAAGAAATATTTACATATCGGATTAATACAAATAAAGATAACTGGTTTATTCAGATCTGGAATAGATACACCAGTAATGATAATATGTTGTGATGAAAGAATTATCAACAATCCTCTAAATAGTATATTAGGAGAAGCAAAATCAAATTTAGCCAATAGAATATTTGGTGTAAATATACATCCAGATTTTTGTATCAGCTTAAATGACATCAATATAGAAAAGGCTGTACTCTATCTATAAATTTAAAAGGAATAGAAATGCTTCCTGGATCAAAGATTTTGGGTATTCAATGGGAACATTGTCTAGCCCTAAATGAAACTTCTACATTTCGATCAGTTACACCTTCTCAGTTTATTAGACTATATGAAGTTGGGAATGGAAAAATAATCCACCCAAAATTAGTCAATATCAAACATCTCAAATACGATAATGAAATGTAAGTTTTTTTTGAAAACATTAAAACCAAAACCACAACTTCCTATAGAAACTTTCATTGCTTCAGGAAATACTATTTCTACAACATTTATACAGCCAAATATTCCAAGAAGTTTAAGTTCTACTACCTTCAGGAATACTACTCTACATCTAGAGCCTAGAAGACCAAGCACTTCTTCTATAATTGATAATCTAGAAAATACTCCTTTAGAAGGAAGAACTCAAAAAATTTTAGAGCAACAAAAACAGATTCAAGAGCAAAAAATTATACGATTACCAACTAGTACCTTCGGACTTTCTAATGTTGGACCTTGAAGCTAATGCTCAATTACACATTTATCTTCCAATGACTATAACACTATCAGATGAATATCAAAAGTTTACTCTTCACACTCTTTTAGATTCAGGTGCAGAAACTAGCCTTATTCAAAGGGCATTCATCCCCCAACAATTCTGGATACCGTTAGCAAAACATGCTAAACTCCATGATTTTATGGGTCGACCTGTTTTAGTCACCCATAAAGCAAAACTATCAGTATCCTTTCCTGATATTCACAACCAATTTCATCAATACAATTTTGAATTCGCCCTATTACCTATGGAATTTAACATCGATTGCCTAGTAGGAATGAATAATCTTCGCCATTATGCTCCTTTCAATCCACATTACTTTACTTTTGACAATTATCCTATTCCGCGCATACATTTCCCTATACCTTTAGCCCACACAGCCCAGCATGGTGAAGAAGCACCAAAAGATGAAAATGCACGAAAAGATACTTTTTTCACGTATCCTATTTCAACAATATCTGAAACCTAAACTATTCTACATAGTCTTTTAAAACCCTTATATTCTAATAATCCTTTGATATACTTTGATAAAGCACCAAGGTATTATACTCTAACTGTCCTAGATCAATACAGAAACACTAAAATTAGAGTAAATAGTATAATGGTATCTCCTTTAGACAAAGAAGAATTCTCTGTTCAGATCAAAGAATTATTAGATCTCAAATTAATACAATCAAGCACTAGTCCACATTCTTCTCATGCATTTATGGTAAGAAACCATGCAGAACAAAAAAGAGGAAAAGTAAGAATGGTCATAAACTATAGAAAATTAAATAGTTGCACAAAATTTGATGGTTATTTTATACCTTCTGCAGAACAATTAATAAAACAAATATAAGGATCAAAATACTATAGTAAATTTGATGCTAAATCTGGTTTCTGGCAGATAAAACTAGCCAACATAGAATCCATAGAGTTAACAGCTTTTAGTTGCCCTCAAGGACATTACGAATGGTTAGTAATGCCTTTTGGCTTAAAAAACGCTCAACAAATATTTTAAAAATGGATGAATTCTATATTCGGACATCTACCCTTTGCAGTTATCTATATAGATGATATACTAATCTTTTCGCTTACTTTAGAAGAGCATAAACAACACTTACTACAGGTCTCAAAATTACTACTTGACAATGGAATCATTTTAAGTCCAAAAAAGATATCTCTATTTAAAACAGAAGTAGAGTTCCTTGGAAATTATATAAAAGAAGGACAGATAGAATTACAATAGCATATATATTCCAAGATAAAAGAATTTCCTAAAACCTTTAAAACTCTAAAGCAATTACAAAGATTTTTAGGATTACTAAATTATGGAAGGAAATTCATTCCTCACCTGTCTCAGCTAGTTCAAAACCTACAAGATAAACTAACAGTAGAGCAATCAAAGTATAAAGTAGAAAATGGTGAACAACCTAGAAAATGGAACACAGACAAAATAAGTATTCAATTATCTCCCTCCGAAGAAAAAGAAATTGAGCAAATTAAACAGCTAATCACAAATCAGCTTATTTTATATTTTCCAAATGATGAAGAATTAGTAACTCTTCAAACAGATGCTTCTGAGCTATTTTGGACAGGAGTCTTAATAGCAAAACAAAAAGAAATCGTAGCTTATACTTCTGGCAAATTTACAAAGTCACAACATAGCTATTCTGCTTATGATAAAGAATTATTAGCCATTAAACTAGCTATAAAAAGCTTAAAAATTTATCTATTAAATCGTAGTTTTATGATTGAAACTGATAACAAAGCTGCACAATTTTTGAAAAATAGAACTATAAACAATCCTGAAGAAAATATTAGGAGGATATGAATTGCTTTATACCTTGAAATATATCAATATGATGTTAAATATATTCCTGGTTACACTAATGTTTTTGCAGATTTATTGACTCGTCCTTAAAATGGACGAAGAAAGGCTTAAAAGGCTTAGGTCCATGGCTAATGAAGATAAGTGGACCACCATCAGCAACAAGAAGACCCCCGCACTCGGGAGGAAACAATCAAAAGAAAGCTCCTGAAAAAGGAGAAAGCTCTACCCAGGCGTCCGAAGGAACAAAATCCGTTCAGGCAACTGGAGGACACACCACTACCCAGACAACAACTGGAGGCAACAATACTACTACTACCACAACAGTTTCTACAGAAGCAAGACCATTCCCACCACCGGGAATGACGGTTCTTCCAATTCAGTCCACTACACCAACTTACAGTAATATTGCAGCAGCCCAAAGAAGAGTCCAAGTTCCCCAAAGACCAACAGCAGCAGCAGTTGTACATGACTGGTACAACACAGATCTCAAGAATGCTAACCCTTCTTTTTATGAAAAATTGAACGAATGCTACCGCGCCATTCAATCAAATGATTTTCATGCATCTAAGTACTGGCTCTCTCAGATATAGCAACTAGTACTTTCTATGCTCTCTCATTACAATCAGGAAAAATCAGAAAGACAAGCCATTGTGAAGACGGTTACCAATCTCAGCAACTATACTCTGGCCACCCAGAGTTCAGAACTAGAGCAAAGAAAGACAACATGGTTCCAAGGCTCTTCTCCAGAGCAAGAATTTCTAAGAAACACAATTATGGATATGGAAATTGCCGACCAGGTATATCATCCACTTCCAGAATTCTACAAATTATTGGAACTTTGCAGGATTCAAAATGAGAAATCTCGGCATCTTGAAGCTGAGATGACAGTATACAAAATGATCGGGTTAAATCAGCAAAATATGATCCCTGATAATGACCTGAAGCTTTTCTTCAAGACACTAGAAGCCACAGATATCCTGGCTCTTCTTCAACAAAATGAATTGGTCCTGAATAAGAATAATTCTCTCCGAATTATTTCTGGATTTCAGGAAATTCCTAAATGTCATAAGGCTATCCAGCTAGGCCTTGTGCATGAATTGTTCGTAAATGCCTCACATCCAGAGGAATTTTCCGACTTTCTGCCTGCTATTTGTCTCAAGAGTATCAAGGCCTATACGACCAGATACCAGACTACATTCTTCTTTCGTATCTGGAGTACATGGGAAGAACGGAAATATCTTAAGGTATTTCCATCTGCACAGTTATGGGAGCTTCACAATTTCAATTATATTCCTTCTCCTACTTGTGAGAATCTCCCTGTCTTAGACATGGAGGAAGAGACAAAGAAGGCAGCTCGAGAATTTTTTGAAGAAGCTTATGCCAAGGCCCTTTCTGGAGCTCATTCCATTAAAGTTGAGGAAAACATCATCTTTTATGACTATATTGGTGCCTATGAGGCCTCTGAACAGAGAATTCCCAAAGCTCTGTCATTCCTAGCTTCTCTTCAGCTTGGGAAGATTGGCTCCAAGGCGAAGGAAGAGTTCTATGAGGAATTAGAACATCTGGAGGACGAAGACCTCGGCGGCAACAATGGAGATCAAGATGCAAATCTCGAGGACGCAATGGACGAGGGTGCTATACAAAACATAATGCAGGATTGAAGCATGGAGGACCCACTTCCAGAACCCTCCTTATCTTCCAATTCAGAGCCACCTCAAAAGGGGATTCTTTCTTATCCTTCAGCCGACAGCATCTTAGATAATTGTACGATAAAGTGTGTAATTATTGTACGAAAGGCTATACTGTAGCAATAATGCAGACTTTTACTATACACCTTTTCCTGTAGCAGGATTCCTTCTTATCCTAAAGGAATCACTTTGTAACTCTATATAAGAAATGAAATGAAACGGGAGAAGGCAGAGAGCTTTCCCGAACTTTTAAAAAAAAAAAAAAAAAAAAAAAAAAAGCTCAAATATATTCACAATTTACTATGAATGTACTGTCAACATAAAAACAGTAGCGATCTTCTTCTTTTTTTGTAAGTATACTTACCTTAGCCATGATTGGCTAAACTAGTTAGGCATGTTATTTTCTTAATTTCTTTAGTGAAACTAGATGTTAGTATCTTCCGCCATGAGGTAGGAAACGAAACATGGCTGCGCTCTCTCTCTCTGAAGCTAAGTAATCGGCCCGTGGTGGACTATGTCTGCGGACAAAAAGGTCGGTGCAGCCTAACTCTAAGATAAAAACCACTCTTAGAGGTTATAAGGCCGGAGAGAAGAGGGTCAAAACGATGCTAATATCTAGCTAACCAAAGAAAGAAAGAAAATAACGTGTCTAGTTTATAAAATTTAAACATGTCTAGATCATTAGTTTTACATGAAAGATATGAATGTCCTTTTAATTTGAATTCTCATGAGCATAGTATACATCTTCCTTGCAATGGTACTACTGAACAACAAAACAGTATGTTAAATTATTTTAGTGATCAATTATACCTTGTTTCTCAAAAACTTTCTACTCTGCAAACATTTTTAAGTTTTCCTTCTTTTGCTTCTAAAGAAAGATTTGGATCTATTCGTATGATAAAAACTTCTTCAAAATCTTTGAAAAACATTGATCCGAAAGAAATTGATTATCAAAAATATTTGCAGTACAAGTCTTTACAAACAGACGAATTAAATGGAAAAATAGACTCTAAAGAACTTTTTCAATTTTATGAAAGATACTCGGATTCTATAAATTACTTTTCCAATGAAAAATCTTCTGAAAAATCTTTCTCTGATGATAGCTTTGTTTATGTTGAAAGTTCTTTTGATGATGCGTTGTCTATATCCTCTAAAGAGGAAACATATACATATATATCCTCTAACGAGGAATCTGATACACCATATATACCCTCTAACAAGAAGTTCTCTACCGAGGAAAATTTATATGTTCATATGGAACAAGGAGAATCTTCTATAATACATCATCCTCGACATCCACAACCACCTCCTCATCAACCGGAAGGTACAGATGATAATGTGTATCATAGAGATACTGGAGAAAATTATGTTGATTCTTATATATATAGACAAAGCAATAGACATCATAGAACAACAGGAAATTTAATATTTAATATAGATCATATACCAGCAAACGAATTAAGAGATTATATAGTAAACTGGGAACAATTAATGGTAGGAACAAATACATTAATACCAGAGACAATACCACATAAAGAGTTTGTAGTACTTACTTGTGGTTACTGGCAAGGAATAGCTCTAAGATGGTTAACACAATATGAAAAATTATGCCCTAATGAAATATTAGCCCTAAACAGTCATTCTTCTAAAAAAATGGCTTTACATAGTATTTGCAAATATTTATATGCAGACTTAACTTGAGAACACATATCAGTAGAAGGAATTGATGAAAATATATTATTAAAAATTAAATTATGCAATATATGCTATCTTGAGGAATTTACAAATCAATATATAAGCTATATATTCAAATTAAATTCTTTAGAAAAGAAAGAATTTTGGATAACAGCTTTCTTTTCGAAACTACCTATGCCTTGGGACTCTATGATTGAGAAAAAATATAATAATCTTAGAGCAGGTGGTATTCCACATAACACAGGAGCCTTGAAAAAGGCTTGTATGGAAACAGTAAAAAAGACTTGCCAGTTACAAAAGGCAAACAATCATTTAACAAAATATCTACATAAATCGGACATAACAACTTCTTGTTGTCCAAAATATGACCCAGATATTAACCTCCAATTTGGATGTCCCCCTACTTATGGATATAATAAACCTTTCTTTCCTTATAAAAAGAGGCATAAGAAATATTCTAAGAAGTACAAGTATAAAAGAGATTATACAAATTATAAACCTAAATATAAAGAGAAAGAGATATAAGGTTTCTAAGAAAAAATGGAAACCAGAACACAAAGAAAAATATAGAAAGTCTAAAAGATATAAAAAACGAAAGTTTATTAAAAGCAACAAATACAATTCTAAAAAGAATTGTAAATGTTTTAAATGTGGAAAAGAAGGTCATTATTCTTATGAATGTACTGTCAATATAAAAACAGTATGGTTACAAGATTTAGAATCCTATAATATACATTTAGGAACTATTGAAGAAATTCCTAGTGAAACTTCTACTATATACGAAGTAGAATCTGTATATGACGAAAGCTCTTCTTCTTCAGAAATAGAAAATCTAAATGTTAATATGATGACTATTAACAAAACATATCATTCTGTACAAATTATACCGTTATCTAAAACAGTGATATTACCTAAAAGAGAAATTTTAAAATTTCCAGGTCATATGCTCTATGCAAACAAAAATTATAGTCTACAGAGATATCAAACAACTGAAATCTACTTAGACTTAATCATAAGAATACCCTACGGATATTACGGGGAAATCCAAAATTTAAAATATTATACTATAAGAAATATTTTTATAACCTATGGGTTAATAGAATCCATGATAGATCAGAATACTTGTATAACAATGAAAAGCACAAGCTTAGAAAATCATCCATATCTAATTCCGTTAGGAACTCCTATTGGAATTTTAATTATACATAGGTATGAAGATTTACCAATGGTTAAAGTTGAACAAGATCCTTTATTTTCAACTTCTCCTCCATTAAGCCCAGAAATATTTTCGGGACAACCTTCTAAAGAACCTATGCACGAATACAGAGTATACATGAATACATTATCAGAAATAGAACCTCTTGAAACTTATAATACAAGTATAGAAAATAGTCAAGGTGAGCAATATGAAATCACAGAGGAAGATATTGAAAGATTAAAACTTTCAATACCTCAGGCAAAACCAAATGAAGTATATAATCCTCAATCTAGATTTAAATCTATATGGTCTACCAAAAATACATATATATTTGAACGTATGCAAGGAAATATTGAATTAAAAGGAGATGAAGATTTTACTTCTATAAAAATACTAAATCTGGCTCAAGTAGAGAAATTAAAACTCAAATATCCTCGAAAGAAATATTTACATATCGGATTAATACAAATAAAGATAACTGGTTTATTCAGATCTGGAATAGATACACCAGTAATGATAATATGTTGTGATGAAAGAATTATCAACAATCATCTAAATAGTATATTAGGGGGAGCAAAATCAAATATAGCCAATAGAATATTTGGTGTAAATATACATCCAGATTTTTGTATCAGCTTAAATTACATCAATATAGAAAAGGCATGTACTCTATCTATAAATTTAAAAGGAATAGAAATGCTTCCTGGATCAAAAGTTTTGGGTATTCAATGGGAACATTGTTTAGCCCTAAATGAAACTTCTACATTTCGATCAGTTACACCTTCTCAGTTTATTAGACTATATGAAGTTGGGAATGGAAAAATAATCCACCCAAAATTAGTCAATATCAAACATCTCAAATACGATAATGAAATGCAAGTTTTTTTGAAAACATTAAAACCAAAACCACAACTTCCTATAGAAACTTTCATTGCTTCAGAAAATACTATTTCTACAACATTTATACAGCCAAATATTCCAAGAAGTTTAAGTTCTACTACCTTCAGGAATACTACTCTACATCTAGAGCCTAGCAGACCAAGCACTTCTTCTATAATTGATAATCTAGAAAATACTCTTTTAGAAGGAAGAACTCAAAAAATTTTAGAGCAACAAAAACAGATTCAAGAGCAACATATTATATGATTACCAACTAGTACCTTCGGACTTTCTAATGTTGGACCTTGAAGCTAATGCTCAATTACACATTTATCTTCCAATGACTATAACACTATCAGATGAATATCAAAAGTTTACTCTTCACACTCTTTTAGATTCAGGTACAGAAACTAGCCTTATTCAAAGGGCATTCATCCCCCAACAATTCTGGATACCGTTAGCAAAACATGCTAAACTCCATGATTTTATGGGTCGACCTGTTTTAGTCACCCATAAAGCAAAACTATCAGTATCCTTTCCTGATATTCACAACCAAATTCATCAATACAATTTTGAATTCGCCCTATTACCTATGGAATTTAACATCGATTGCCTAGTAGGAATGAATAATCTTCGCCATTATGCTCCTTTCAATACACATTACTTTACTTTTGACAATCATCCTATTCCGCGCATACATTTCCCTATACCTTTAGCCCACACAGCCCAGCGTGGTGAAGAAGCACCAAAAGATATTTGATGCATCTTTATTGAACATGTGAACCATCCTCAATGGGCCTCCACTAATTTGCCAGAGCCCAAACCTCTTGAATTAGCCCATTAAGTGTATCTTTGAACTTCTTTTCTCGTGTTCTTGTAACCGGCCCAATTGGAACTTGAACTGACTCCTTTGTAGTCATTTGCCGATCGTCAAGCTATTGCCAGCCGTTGATTGAAATGAAAACAAGACCGGAATCGCACACTCTTTCCTGACATCAGAAGAAAAGAAAGATACTAACGGAACTGGCTTCTTTGGATAAATCGGAAGCGCGATCTTCAGGGACACAAGCAAATCAGAATAGGAGCACGCCTGTCAATCTGTCAAACGAGAGTCGTCTGATCTGCCTATGGCCTGGATGCAAGTCAAGAACACATCGTGATGGAGGTCGCTGTCGCACTCTACCTCTGTGACAAAGCTCGGCCCCCGACAAGTAGGAACCCGAAAAGCTCGCCCCCCCGATGAGCATGCATGATGATTATGCCCTGGCAAGGCTCCCATAGGACATCAGCAATGACCGAATGAAGGTTTGCTGCGTCACCTACCACGGAGGCAGTTTGTAAAGCAAGAAGAGAAGCAGCTTGCATTTAGGAGGGGCCGCTCCCTATGTGCGAGAGGGATGACCGAGAAATATGTTTCCAGCATATAGTCGCGTCATTGTCTTAGTCACTATACCCGCAGGAAAGGTTGATGCCGTCAAAGAAAATAGTAAACCAATGCATGACGAAGGGTATTCGGAAGAGGAAGATGTCGAATCAGAACCTTCGACGAGTCACTTCAATCAGTGAATCACCAAACCAATCGACATCTGAAGGCTCACCTACCCGCCTCAAACTAGTCCGTGATTTCTCATCACGCGAAACTCTTCCAGAGCCTTGGGTGTCTGCACCACTCGGCACAAGTCTATAGAAACTACTCTTCTTGGTCTCTGACCTATGCCTCATTAGCACTGTCTGTCCTTCCTACTCGAGCTTATAAACCTACTCGTCGTCTATAGTCGTACTCTATTTGCTTTCTTTGTTTCTCGTCCTCGGTAGTCCTTGGCATAGAGGAAAGGCAAAGCCGATCATATGACGATGCATGAAAATGCTATTCAAACAAAGAAAAGTGGCTATACAGAAAGATGCTCCGAGAAAGACAAGCCTCAGTCAAAAGACCTCTATTCCCCCTTTCGTCGACTGAAATCATAGGACGTAGCGAGCGCCGTCAGGGATGACGTCCTAAAGCAGAAGAGAAAGACATTCCTCCTCCCCTGACTTTTATTCCCTACCTACTAAACCAAATCTGACTTGCCTACGTCGATTCCTATCGTCACTTGCCTGACTTTACACTTTTTTATGTCGAATCACTTCACTCGGAAACTGAGTCTGACTCATCATTCTGACTCAATCAAAGGCTAGCTCGTGAGTCATCTATCGATGTCTTAGCTTTTCAATGGATTAGAAAGACCTTCGACTCATGCTCCCAATCGTGGAAGCATGAGCATACTTCCACTGAGATTGACTTTTGAAAGGAGAGGATCCGTCAGGAAGGAAAGGATATTGCTTTACAACTCAACAACTACAGCTCCCCCTGAACTCAGAACTATGAGCTACAAACGGGACTACTAGAATTGTCTTGACGAACTGCTCTCGTCGCTTCTTTCGTCGTGTCACTCCTATTAATCCTAAACCTGGGAGAGGCAAAGAACATCCTACGTATCTACCGCTATTCCCCCGGTTCTTTTTCTCTGCGAGTTTCCTGTCCTCTGATTGTGATTGAAGGACCGGAAGTTTGTTTTGTCTCCCTGAATAGTGGATACTCCCATTCGACAAAGGATTTGTCGGGCCCATCACCGTCGGAAAGGGTTTCAAACTCTTTCTTCTTTTCATCCGAGTCAACTGACAATATCCCCCTAGTACTGGATCGGAAAAGCACCAATGGGATTCGGGTTTAGAAGTTCGAGCGACGTGTTGCCGAAAGGTTTTGTGAATCATAAGAAAAGTGGAATCGAGTCGTCTATCGAAGACTGGTTTGGAGTATAGACGTGTAGGTTGCCAATCGTCTCTCTCGGTCTTCATCCCACAAAGCAGTGGAAGCTCACAAAGGCTTTGTCTTCCTTTCTGTCTAGGTGAAAAGAATACAGTTGCTTATCGACATCCATTTCTTCCCGTTCAGCATTTTGGATAGTTGGCTTGATGAGATCGGCCAACTCCTCTTCGTCTAAAAATTCTCTCATCTCCCTCTTCCTCCGTTTCGAGCCCGTCGGATAACGCGAGGATCTTTTTCATTACTAAAATCGAGTGTCTGATCAACGAGAGCCTCGTGCTAGGGGTCGCCCTCTAGAATCGGTTGATTCTGATCTAGTAACGGTCGGAGGTTCTGTATGAGCATATCAGGATGATGGTTTCCATGGGAATCTCCCATCAGGTGGAAAATTTCGATCGATGACTCCGGATCCCGATGGCTCCGAACCAGCCCCCCTATTTTTGGGGGTTCCATCATATACAATAGTGTCATCGTGGCTTCGGTAACATAGCTTACTGACCCAACAACGTGGGTAGCAGCTCTCATCATTTGGATATTGATAGGAGAGACATCAATGCTCTTAACAAATACCGAATTTCATCAGCGAATTTTGACATCGCCGATATCTTAGACCAGTGACTTAGGCAACGAGACACTGACTCCCAGATCATGCCACCACTGTTTGTTTCGCAGATACCCTTTCAGATCCCTAATGACAATATCGTCACCAAGAAGAGTGCAGTCTAGAAAACAACGACCGGGGGGATATACATCCTCAGCTACACATCACACAACGAAAATAGTGACAGAGAAAACAAGGGTCGACGACGAGAGGTAGCCCAACGGCTTCCTGCTATTAAAGTACACAGTTGTCAGTTTCTTTTCGTCGAGTCCCCCAGAACTTAAAACATATGTCATACCGACGCTCACTAAAGACCCAAGCTAAATGACGCTCTTGCTTGACCACCATCTCCTGAAATGGCAGCGGAAACCTATAGGTCGCCGCCGACAAATCAAAAGAGAAAAAGTGGTCCAACCGAGATAACCGGGGAGGGAGGCTTTCATCTCAAATGTCCCATCAGTGGGAATTCGCCGCAGAACCCTCATACACCAGTCATGAGCAGGCCATCATGAGAGCCTGTTTAAAAGCCTTCAGTATAGCGAAGATATACAGTTTCCCTGTTCCCTTCTACTTGAAGCTGGAACATCCCGACGGGGAACTGATCAAAAATCAGTTGACCAGACATTTAGATCACCCTACTGCGGGACTACCGAGGCAACACCACAAACTGACGCACCTGAGGGTGCAGCGTCAAGGAAAAGCTCGTACATCGATAGTGTCCGACGAAAGCCACCGCTCTCTTCTCCATCACTTGCGGTTTCGGATGGTCAACACCCTCCGCATAAATAGTGTATGGACTGTTGCGAGTACACGGAAAAGGTTAATGACATAGAGAAAAGGGGAACTTCCGCCTGATGCGGTGAAACCATTCGGTCTTAGCCAGCACTCGTTTGTCGGAACCTAGGTACTGGATCCATGGAGGATACAAATTATGACAGCCCATGACGAAACCGCTAAAGGTTACCGCATAGAGCTCCCATAGGCACGTGTGAAAAAGGATCCAGCCTGCAAGGCCACCACACATTCGATGACACCGCGCCAGCTGACCAAAGAGGTAACCAGGTCGAACCCCATATTCATGGAAATCTCGAATGTCCAAAGGGCATACCGACAAAATAGAGTACGAAAAGGGGTTACGAAGACAAGCTTCGGTCCATTCTTTTGAGAAGGATCCAACCTCCGAAGCATATTTTTAGTCATTGCGCTTGGCAACAACCACCAGCTTCCCCAATGAGAAGACCGAGAGATAGAATCTCACCGGTTTATCACTGTGATCAACTCCCATACGAATGGGTCATTCCGTCAATGAAACTAGGAATAACCCTAGGTAAGCCTCCTCTATTCCGGGATATCGGATGCGTCAAAGGCATATGCTTATCAAATCTGCCTGGCCGTACCCTCATTGACGGCTACTGCGCAACATTATCGAAAAGGAAGCGGTTGAAAGAAATCCATCCTGCTTTACGTGATATCATCTTGAGACACTTTGCCACAATGTATATCCCAATACAATACTCCATCTGTGAGGCAACCAAAAGGCACAGCTGGATCGTCTTTCCAAAGCCTCCCCCTACACCGTGTGCTTTCCGACGGCACGCTGCCACGAGTGATACAAATAATGACATGACTACAAAGGAGTCAGTTCAAGTTCCAATTGGGTCGGTTACAAGAACACGAGAAAAGAAGTTCAAAGATACACTTAATGGGCTAATTCAAGAGGTTTGGGCTCTGGCAAATTCGTGGAGGCCCATTGAGGATGGTTCACATGTTCAATAAAGATGCATCAAAATGATTCAACTACTAGAAGAATCCAGTCAAAGCTAATTATTTCATTTTTTATTGTGAGTGTGTGATCAGCCAAATTAAGGGCTGATTGTTTCCTTTTATTTTGTTTCTATTTCTGAAACTTTTCTTGTATTGATCAGCCAAATTAAGGGACTGATTGTTTCTTTTTGTTTTGTTTTTATTTCTGAAACTTTCCTTGTATTTTTTAGCCTATAAATAGACGTCTAATGGAATAGAAGGGACATTACAGTTTTATGGAAATTTGTGAGATTTATTCTCTTTGGCTCTTTGAAGGACTATTCCAACTTATCGGAATTCTTCCGTGGCGTTCATCATTGACTTATCAAACGTATTTTCATTACCGTTTGTGGCGTCTTCCTTACACCAAGGTTCTTGTTTCGCATTAGACAACGGGTTGAGGTCAATTATATCGAGATTCTTGTTTTTGTTGAAGTAACGGGTCGAGGTCTTCCGTCCAAACCTGATCGAGGAGGTTCTTGGATTTTCCTTTTGTTTTACGGGTCTTGTTATTCTTGACGAGGTTCGCATCAACGAGTGCAACTCGACGCTTTTCGATTATAATTGACAGCTGGAAAAGCTCAAAAAGTTTGTCATGAAACTCTTATCACTCTGTGTTACCACAACGAATGGAGAGAGTCCACTATGGACTTAGGTCTCGCTTTATTTCGGTTGTATTATCAACCGACAGAGGGGAAGAGAATGATTTTCACCTATAGAGGGGACAACCGACGGGCAGTGGGTCTCATAGCAAACTAGTCGTTCATCTCGCATCGGTTCTATTTCTAGTGTCTGGTGTTGGTTTCGAAAATGCAAATAAATCAATGCTGCAAAACTTCAATCTTTGAGCATTCGAAGGGGAAGTGAAATGGGAATATTGGAAGATCAATCGGTCAAAATAACCATGAGCAGCTACGATATTCTGAGGTTTCTTCCTTTTGACTGAATTTGTAACTTTTCTCCGCAGACTCGTTTTCAGTATTTTCCCTGATCAAACTAGAGGAAAGCAAGGAACCATGCATAGCACTGACATAAGGAGCCGCCAAATACACCAGCTACGCCGGAAATTTGAAATGGATGCATAAGGATGTTGTGCTCCGCCTGGAATACAATCATGAAGTTGAAAGTACCATATATTCCTAAAGGCATACCATCAGAGAAACTTCCGTCGACAGAGAGGGTAGATCAAGAAAATAGCAGTAGCAGCTGTTACAGGAACTGAATATGCAACAACAATCCGATGAACGCATACCCAGACGGAAACTGACGTTCCCACTCACGACCCATGTAACAAGCTATACCGACGTAACAAAGTGTAGAACTCTCCGCTTATAAGGAGTGCCATTGTATAACCATTCATCAACAGATGCTCCTTCCCATATCAGATAAAAATGCAAACCTATAATTGCAGAAATCGTAATAATGGCACCAGAAAGAATTTGGTTTCCATAAAGTAGAAACCTCGAAACCGGTTAAAAAAATCTCCTACATATATACTGGAGGAGCAGCAATAAAGGCTACCATAAAAAAAAGAAGTTGCGGTCAATGATGGTAGGGATTATCAAAACACTAAACCATTCAATGTAAAGACAGTTTTCAGTGTTGATTATCCAGTTACAGAAGCAACCCCATAGGCATCGTACTTTTGCGTCTCTTTAAAATTGCAGTCATGGTGACGATCCTCTTTCAATTCAATTTTTGACAGACTCGCGACACACACATATGGAATAGGAATAGAGATGAAAGAGAAAATAGATGGCCTTTGACGCCATCGGTAGGTCGCTGACTTTAGATCAAAAGAGTACGCTTCCGTCAAAACCAGTCTGAAGGTCGGTAGGGCGAGTCTCATTGAATGTACCATCAGTTGGAAGACGATACCATATCTCCATCAACCACTTGTGGTACGGAGCCAACAACCTTTGTTTGATGTAATTTCCTATAGCGAAAATCTTTTTCTTACCAGCTCCCTCAACCACCTAGATGTTGAAGCTAACTAAAGGTCGGCAACACAGGGCCAACCCACTTTTCAAACCACTCTTCCTCATAATTGGTCCATTTTGTGTTGTCTGGATTCGGAGCAAACGTCGACTCTTTCTCTCCACAAACACGCATTGGGGAAGAACCCTTCCATACTGTGATCGATCTGAAGCATAGTACCGTGACGCACCAGAGTCACATGTGAGCGCGAGAAAGCCAAATTAATGACCTTCCATACTGTTTAGGTACTACTGCTAGAAATTGGACATTAGGAATAGCTTTCCAGATTGGTTTCCAGGTAATACCATCGAGAAATTGGTATGGTAGAAACCCGACAGGATATACCTATCAATCAGCTCACGACTGAAGGTTTTAAGTTCAGCCAGGACTTCATGAATCGATTGTTGATCTTTTGGGAGTGAGACTATACTCTCGACAGGTTGCTCGATGGAGAGTCTTGGCCAACTGAATGGTCGTCAACCTTCTCAAACCATGTGAGAGACAATTGAACCAACATATCGGCCTTTTCATCCGTCACTATAAATCATCTTCCTACGGAAAGAAGGTATTACCGTAAGATACCATTTTCGAGTGACGTATGACTGGGAATAGCAACAGGGCAGTTGATGGATCACCACCACAAGCTTTTTGTAGTAATGATCACATTGCTTTAGATAAAGAGCAGTGAATAACAAACCAGCTTTGCGACGCATTCTCAGTACCTCTTTTCCCAAAGGAATGTTGCGATACAAATCTCCGTCGATGTGACTGTCGAGTACCAAAAGGATCGCTTTATGAAGCAAACCCAATATGGTACCGGTACCCTCAAAAGTACTGCACTATAATGGCTGGACTAAGTGCAATAGAACATTAAATAAATCTTTTTTCGAAGTATTCCTTCTCTTTCTCTATATTTTTTAACAGTCACTCTCCAAAATAAAGAGATGGGCGTGGGTACCCAAAATGTTTGGGCCCACCGTATCCCATTTTCATGAACTAGGAGATTCGCAATACCGCCAACTCTCCAGAGAGAGGGAGAGAGCGTCGTTCTCCCATGGGGGGCATCCCAGTTACTAGCTAGGATGATTACTATTACCCACAATGCTCCGGTCGCAACCCGAGGTTGGCAACACCATATCAATCGGAAGATCAACTAGTGAAGCTGCCCCTAAACACAACAGAGTGGAATATCTTGAACTATATATATATATATATATATATATATATATATATATATATATATATATATATATATATATATATATATATATATATATATATATATATATATATATATATATATATATATATATATATATATATATATAGTTATAGATGTCATTCCTTTCTCTCCCGCTCAACTGTGTGAGAGGAGGTAACCCTCTCCACCCCTATCGGCATCGAGCTATCTGTAGGTGCTGAAAGTTGATGAAAGGAATTGCTACTTCTTTAGGTTTGGTACTAGGCGGTGTGCCGATGGTTCGTCGTAACGCTTGCCTTCCCTCCCTGAGAAAAAAAGAAAGAGAAACATATAAGAGAGAGAAAGACCTGTGAAATTCCTCTAGTCAAAGAAAAATGTTCTTCTCGATGCTCTACCTGAGGCCTTTCTGATCGTTTGAGAGTTCTCGCATGACTAAGCATGACGATTAGGGGTTCCCAATTTACCCAGTCGGATCTCTGGCGGGTCTCTGTCTGGTATGGCAGTAGTTACGGGAATTGAGTGACGGTCGTGAAGTCCATTGGTTGGCGTGAAGCTATTTCTACGATTCTTTTTTATTGCCCCGCTCATCAAGCATATCGGGTTTTTAAGTCGACGGACATTTGATTGTTAAGGGTATTAGTGACGCAACTACCTCGTCGACGTCCTGCTTATGGAGCGTCGAGGGTATATGATTTCCGCTCGATGCAACTAAACAATCCCATGCGTGCGCACTTGTTCTCACCCTGCCCCGGCTTACTCCCCCCTCATGTTGTTGACATGGGTAAAGTACTCTCCATCGGCTGTCAGTTTCGTGTTACCTTTGTGTGTAGGTGTGGTTAGGTCCCGGGTTTTGTTCCGGTAGTCTATTCCTAATGCAGAGTGTGGATAGGTCGATCCTATAGTCTTTCCTCGGGTTATTCGGGAATGGGGGAGAGGTCTTACGCCGACGAAAGCGATGAGCGTCGGATGGCTCCATATCGTTCCCATGTATTTCAGAACGGTTGGTCTTCCTTCCCGTCGAATAGTTGTGACTAGATTTACTTCGTCTCACTTCCATCACGAAGGAAGGGTTCATTTGATAACGTGATGCCCGTTATACGTACTCCTTTTGTTTTACGGGTCTCGTTATTCTTGACGAGATTCGCATCAATGAGCGCAGCTCGACGCTTTTCGATTATAATTGACAGCTGGAAAAGCTCAAAAAGTTTGTCATGAAACTCTTATCACTCTGTGTTACCACAACGAATGGAGAGAGTCCACTATGGACTTAGGTCTCGCTTTATTTCGGTTGTATTATCAACCGACAGAGGGGAAGAGAATGATTTTCACCTATAGAGGGGACAACCGACGGGCAGTGGGTCTCATAGCAAACTAGTCGTTCATCTCGCATCGGTTCTATTTCTAGTGTCTGGTGTTGGTTTCGAAAATGCAAATAAATCAATGCTGCAAAACTTCAATCTTTGAGCATTCGAAGGGGAAGTGAAATGGGAATATTGGAAGATCAATCAGTCAAAATAACCATGAGCAGCTACGATATTATGAGGTTTCTTCCTTTTGACTGAATTTGTAACTTTTCTCCGCAGACTCGTTTTCAGTATTTTCCCTGATCAAACTAGAGGAAAGCAAGGAACCATGCATAGCACTGACATAAGGAGCCGCCAAATACACCAGCTACGCCGAAAATTTGAAATGGATGCATAAGGATGTTGTGCTCCGCCTGGAATACAATCATGAAGTTGAAAGTACCATATATTCCTAAAGGCATACCATCAGAGAAACTTCCGTCGACAGAGAGGGTAGATCAAGAAAATAGCAGTAGCAGCTGTTACAGGAACTGAATATGCAACAACAATCCGATGAACGCATACCCAAACGGAAACTGACGTTCCCACTCACGACCCATGTAACAAGCTATACCGACGTAACGAAGTGTAGAACTCTCCGCTCATAAGGAGTGCCATTGTATAACCATTCATCAACAGATGCTCCTTCCCATATCAGATAAAAATGCAAACCTATAATTGCAGAAATCGTAATAATGGCACCAGAAAGAATCTGGTTTCCATAAAGTAGAAATCTCGAAACAGGTTAAAAAAATCTCCTACATATATACTGGAGGAGCAGCAATAAAGGCTACCATAAAAAAAAGAAGTTGCGGTCAATGATGGTAGGGATTATCAAAACACTAAACAATTCAATGTAAAGACAGTTTTCAGTGTTGATTATCCAGTTACAGAAGCGACCACATAGGCATCGTACTTTTGCGTCTCTTTAAAATTGCAGCCATGGTGACGATCATCTTTCAATTCAATTTTTGACGGACTTGCGACACACACATATGGAATAGGAATAGAGATGAAAGAGAAAATAGATGGCCTTTGACGCCATCGGTAGGTCGCTGACTTTAGATCAAAAGAGTACGCTTCCGTCAAAACCAGTCTGAAGGTCGGTAGGGCGAGTCTCATTGAATGTACCATCAGTTGGAAGACGATACCATATCTCCATCAACCACTTGTGGTACGGAGCCAACAACCTTTGTTTGATGTAATTTCCTATAGCGAAAATCTTTTTCTTACCAGCTCCCTCAACCACCTAGATGTTGAAGCTAACTAAAGGTCGGCAACACAGGGCCAACCCACTTTTCAAACCACTCTTCCTCATAATTGGTCCATTTTGTGTTGTCTGGATTCGGAGCAAACGTCGACTCTTTCTCTCCACAAACACGCATTGGGGAAGAACCCTTCCATACTGTGATCGATCTGAAGCATAGTACCGTGACGCACCAGAGTCACATGTGAGCGCGAGAAAGCCAAATTAATGACCTTCCGTACTGTTACTGCTAGAAATTGGACATTAGGAATAGCTTTCCAGGTTGGTTTCCACGTAATACCATCGAGAAATTGGTATGGTAGAAACCCGATAGGATATACCTATCAATCAGCTCACGACTGAAGGTTTTAAGTTCAGCCAGGACTTCATGAATCGATTGTTGATCTTTTGGGAGTGAGACTATACTCTCGACAGGTTGCTTGGAGAGTCTTGGCCAACTGAATGGTCGTCAACCTTCTCAAACCATGTGAGAGACAATTGAACCGACATATCGGCCTTTTCATCCGTCACTATAAATCATCTTCCTACGGAAAGAAGGTATTACCGTAAGATACCATTTCCGAGTGACGTATGACTGGGAATAGCAACAGGGCAGTTGATGGATCACCACCACAAGCTTTTTGTAGTAATGATCACATTGCTTTAGATAAAGAGCAGTGAATAACAAACCAGCTTTGCGACGCATTCTCAGTACCTCTTTTCCCAAAGGAATGTTGCGATACAAATCTCCGTCGATGTGACCGTCGAGTACCAAAAGGGTCGCTTTATGAAGCAAACCCAATATGGTACCGGTACCCTCAAAAGTACTGCACTATAATGGCTGGACTAAGTGCAATAGAACATTAAATAAATCTTTTTTCGAAGTATTCCTTCTCTTTCTCTATATTTTTTAACAGTCACTCTCCAAAATAAGGATATGGGCGTGGGTACCCAAAATGTTTGGGCCCACCGTATCCCATTTTCATGAACTAGGAGATTCGCAATACCGCCAACTCTCCAGAGAGAGGGAGAGAGCGTCGTTCTCCCATGGGGGGCGTCCCAGTTACTAGCTAGGATGATTACTATTACCCACAATGCTCCGGTCGCAACCCGAGGTTGGCAACACCATATCAATCGAAAGATCAACCAGTGAAGCTGCCCCTAAACACAACAGAGTGGAATATCTTGAACTATATATATATATATATATATATATATATATATATATATATATATATATATATATATATATATATATATATATATATATATATATATATATATATATATATATATATATATATATATATAGTTATAGATGTCATTCCTTTCTCTCCCGCTCAACTGTGTGAGAGGAGGTAACCCTCTCCACCCCTATCGGCATCGAGCTATCTGTAGGTGCTGAAAATTGATGAAAGGAATCGCTACTTCTTTAGGTTTGGTACTAGGCGGTGTGCCAATGGTTCGTCGTAACGCTTGCCTTCCCTCCCTGAGAAAAAAAGAAAGAGAAACATATAAGAGAGAGAAAGACCTGTGAAATTCCTCTAGTCAAAGAAAAATGTTCTTCTCGATGCTCTACCTGAGGCCTTTCTGATCGTTTGAGAGTTCTCGCATGACTAAGCATGACGATTAGGGGTTCCCAATTTACCCAGTCGGATCTCTGGCGGGTCTCTGTCTGGTATGGCAGTAGTTACGAGAATTGAGTGACGGTCGTGAAGTCCATTGGTTGGCGTGAAGCTATTCCTACGATTCTTTTTTATTGCCCCGCTCATCAAGCATATCGGGTTTTTAAGTCGACGGACATTTGATTGTTAAGGATATTAGTGACGCAACTACCTCGTCGACGTCCTGCTTATGGAGCGTCGAGGGTATATGATTTCCGCTCGATGCAACTAAACAATCCCATGCGTGCGCACTTGTTCTCACCCTGCCCCGGCTTACTCCCCCCTCATGTTGTTGACATGGGTAAAGTACTCTCCGTCGGCTGTCAGTTTCGTGTTACCTTTGTGTGTAGGTGTGGTTAGGTCCCGGGTTTTGTTCCGGTAGTCTATTCCTAATGCAGAGTGTGGATAGGTCGATCATATAGTCTTTCCTCGGGTTATTCGGGAATGGGGGAGAGGTCTTACGCCGACGAAAGCGATGAGCGTCGGATGGCTCCATACCGTTCCCATGTATTTCGGAACGGTTGGTCTTCCTTCCCGTCGAATAGTTGTGACTCTAGATTTACTTCGTCTCACTTCCATCACGAAGGAAGGGTTCATTTGATAACGTGATGCCCGTTATACGTACGTTATACCCTCCAGAGTCTCACTTTCTTTTACTCCTATCGAAAACATACTAAAACAGATACACTATATACTCTATGAAGAAAAGATGACAATCTGATTATAGCGAATTGCTAAAATATAGTACTGCGGAGGTGAAGGAAGTGCAAACGACGGTCTTCCCTTTAAACATAGTTGCATTGTGAGGCATTGGCCACAGGGCAGCCAGCGTCCTTAGGAATAGTGGGTAGGCGTCAGGTCCGTCGCAATCGACCAGACAAGCAAACATCAGATGGTTGCTCTAGAATGAATGCACTAAAACATCCATATTAGAAGAAAGGGCTATTCCCCCGTCAATGGACGGAAGAGGATGTGGAAAAGCATCTTTCTATAGAATCACCATCCCCGGTCTCACCTGCGGCAACCGTTCTCCGACCAATTGAAGTGGCCTGATGCACGTGTATAGGCGTAGGAATTGCTTTTTCTATACCGTCGAATACTGGATTCTTCGTCATATCCCTATTGTCACCACTGGATTGAACGAAAAGAAAGCATCAATCTACTCGAATATGTGGAGAACTGATCGAGTCCTTCCGGACGAGCAACCAATGAGTGGGAAACACAAACTATATGATACTCCCTTTCTTCTAGACCTAGACATACCCGATGATAAGCAATGAATTGAGGATCCACAATGCCATGATAGAGTTTTCACGTTCATACAAGAGAGACTCAGTAGGTGGATGAAGAGTCGGGAGCGGGAGCCCAAACTAGAATAGGTGAATTCTCCACTAACTATTCCACCTCCGACGGATGGAAAGAGCCGATTCGTCTTTGAACATTGTTGCAATAAACCTCGTTGAGAGAGCAGCACGAACCTAGGTTGATTCTACAGGAATGGTATCTCCTATACAGAACATCGACGCAACACCCCGTCAAGACTGACTAACGTGACGGAGCAGCGACTGCCCACTCTGCCTTTCCTTCTAATGTGGATTCGAGTGTACAGAATGATGGTGATCTCTTTGACTCTCTTTTCAGTTTATCCACCCACAGTGAGCAATTCCCGATCACTCGAAAATGTCTCGAGACAAAGGTGTTGGACTCGTTCTAATGTGAGAAGCAGAATAACTTTTTTCAAATAGATTTCTGATAAGCCCACCCAGCGAAAAGAGTGGTTCTCCGGCAAACAGGAAAGAAAGGGTTGTTCAGGACAAAGCTCGAATTCCATAGGTGGGTCAGGTGGGAATCCAGCCAGTTCAAATCCAATAGCCAGTACCTCACAACTAAAGATGAAAGAAAATGCCACTCGTCTAACGCATCAGAAAGCGTATTGTGAACTGTCAATGGTATTAGGGACGATCGACACATATTAGAAGAAAGGGCTTCTCCCCCGTCAATGGACGGAAGAGGATGTGGAAAAGCATCTTTCTATAGAATCACCATCCCCGGTCTAACCTGCGGCAACCGTTCTCCGACCAATTGAAGTGGCCTGATGCACGTGTATAGGCGTAGGAATTGCTTTTTCTATACCGTCGAATACTGGATTCTTCGTCATATCCCTATTGTCACCACTGGATTGAACGAAATGAAAGCATCAATCTACTCGAATATGTGGAGAACTGATCGAGTCCTTCCGGACGAGCAACCAATGAGTGGGAAACACAAACTATACGATACTCCCTTTCTTCTAGACCTAGACATGCCCGATTATAAGCAATGAATTGAGGATCCACAATGCCATGATAGAGTTTCACGTTCATACAAGAGAGACTTAGTAGGTGGATGAAGAATCGGGAGCGGGAGCCCAAACTAGAATAGGTGAATTCTCCACTAACTATTCCACCTCCGACGGATGGAAAGAGCCGATTCGTCTTTGAACATTGTGGCAATAAACCTCGTTGAGAGAGCAGCACGAACCTAGGTTGATTCTACAGGAATGGAATCTCCTATACAGAACATCGACGCAACACCCCGTCAAGACTGACTGACGTGACGGAGCAGCGGCTGCCCACTCTTCCTTTCCTTCTAATGTGGATTCGAGTGTACGGAATGATGGTGATCTCTTTGACTCTCTTTTCAGTTTATCCACCCACAGTGAGCAATTCCTGATCACTCGAAAATGTCTCGAGACAAAGGGGTTGGACTCGTTCTAATGTGAGAAGTAGAATAACTTTTTTCAAATAGATTTCTGATAAGCCCACCCAGCGAAAAGAGTGGTTCTCCGGCAAACAGGAAAGAAAGGGTTGTTCAGGACAAAGCTCGAATCCCATAGGTGGGTCAGGTGGGAATCTAGCAAGTTCAAATCCAATAGCCAGTACCTCACAACTAAAGATGAAAGGAAATGCCACTCATCTAACGCATCAGAAAGCGTATTGTGAACGGTCAATGGTATTAGGGACGATCGATAGAAGAAAGGGCTCGTCTGATGCCGACAAAAAAGGGCCTTTTTTCATGCTTCTGATTCGAATTGATTCAAGATTGACTACCCTGAGAAAGCAAAGTGAGCCTGTCGGAACTGTCAGAAATCGAATTTTCCTCTGATGAGCCGGATGTTCTTTGATCCCTAACCTCGTCAGCCGCGTCAGATCAATACCTACTGCCCTCGATGTGCAATCCCCAGTTTTGAGAAATGCTTACTCTCTTTTTCACCCGTAGACGGAGCCTTTTCGTCGAAGACCCTTCCTAAGACAAGCTCACCTTAGCGATTGAAACCTGTATTTTCAGGGAGAACTATCTCACAATCTTCCTCGTCTATAGCCTATACGTCTATCGCATCATAGTGCTTCTTGCCATATTCCAATTCGTCATGCGGGCTCTTTCGTCGCTCTTTCCCAAATGGATCGAGCAGGGTATCACTCATACCTAGAGGAAGGCACGGGAGTACCCCCTAATGAGATATTGGGCTTTCCTCACTACTTCATAGTGAGTGATTAGGCTTGACGCCAGTGGATTCGGATTCTGTTTTCTGCCGAAATAGTATAGTGTTTGTTTTTCGACGAGCAACAATCCCATTTTATTCTTTCTATTTGCCGACAATATGACCTCAAACTAGTGATCTCATTAAAATGCCTATGTCTAGTGCTTTTTGACGGGCAAAGGAGTGACCCCGCCTCCAATATTGAAATGGATTTCGTAGTCAAAAACTCGGCTGTCTGAAAAGAGATTTTGTATTGACTTACAACATTCACAATTCCTTTGTCTATTGAGCCTTCCCGCTACGTCGGAGGGTGAGTACATCATTTCCTTCGGGTGCTCTATGGGATACTAAAAAAAATGCTGGAAACGCCAAATTCCCCCAGTCAGATCGATTCACTCAACAACGAGGAGATTAATTAGCCAACTCAGGAATAACCATTCCCTTAACTATGCTCGTTACCGACACGAGCGCTGGTCCCTCGCTCCAACTACTGATATGACTTTGAGAACACTATGTGACGGGCATCCGTGGCTTCCAAGCCCGCCATTCTCTCTCGCCAATTCCTCCAGTCAGGGTAGAAAGGTACTACATATCACACTCGCCTTCTCAATGAGACTCCCTAGATACCTAACCCGAGAATCGATGTTCAAACCCTGCAGACAATAAAAAAAAGGAAAAACTGACAATAACAAGGGAAGATCCAGACATGAGACCCTAGAAGGAGACAACCATAGGAAAAAGAACTACGTCATTCCTTCCACAAAGGACGATGCACTGTCACACAGGCACAAGCAAAGAGAACCTAAGCCAAGAGCACTTACTCAAGACATTCCAGGAGCACTTTCTGATAGCCTCATTCCCTATCTTCAATCTAGCAATTCACTAAACATTACATCTTGAGATCTCGAAAGTGTCAAGTCGACGCATCAAATGGAAAGAGGAAATTTCAGTGGGACAATCCAGCAAACCAGCTACATTGACATTCTCTTTCCGTCAAATTGCATTTTACACCTTCGGAAAGACACGAAACAGATGAAAATTTATTTTTCTCCGAAGTTGGACCAATAATACATATGTCCGGGCAGAGCAGAACCTCAGGCCGTACTACCAAAGGACAATATCTGCCGAGCCTTGATACAATTAAACGAGAATTTATATAGCATTCCTACGAAAGAAAAGAGATTATGAAATCCGGAATTCCGAGTTAAGGACGAACTAAGGAAGACATATATACCCCTGGAAGGAATGCAACTCATAGCCTCTCCAGACAATCACTTACCGTCACCGAAGCTACAAACGAATAAGAGAAGGCCAAATACGAAGGTGCGATGGCTACAACGGGGAAGGAGTGCTTCCTCCCAGCAAACACTGCCCTTCCCCTCCAAAGGCTTTCTCAACCGACGATGGAAGCAAAAGATGACTCGACCAAAGCCGTTCCCAAAGTTATTAGGGAGACGTTCCCTTAAATTAATGAAAGTCACAGCTCAGTCGAACTTCCAGAGACAATCCACATGAACCTAGAAAACGTCAACCACGGAGGATTGAAAAATTGCTAAACCGACAACTCTTTAACGAACAACGAATTTCCTTCTGCTGATGTGACGATTCTATACATGTACTATCTGCAATCATAGTTATCATAGCGAGTTGGCTTTCAACATTGCCCCTCCAACTCGCTCCCGATGCCCTCCAGCATTCCTTCCATGTTGGTCCGCTCAATAGTCACTGGAACGGTCACCGAAAGCCGTCTGTGAAAGAATATGGTTTTCGTGTCGGCTTCGACAACGGTCCGACGGGGTGAACCGCTGACGTTGAAATTAGTAAGTGGGGCTTCTAGCGTGGAATTTCACTTGTCTGATTATTCCGTGTTTAGGAGTGGAATTTTCTAAAGAGTGAAGAAAATCATTCGATACAGCGGCGGGTGGTGGTAGAGGTTTGAAAAATCTAAAACTTTAGTATCGTCGGATGCGCCCAAACCCCTTCCACCAAAAAGCGAATATTCCACCGAGGAAGGGCCTGAATAAGCTTTTTGCCCCACCGAACGGAATCAATCGCAACACAATGGGAGATGAGAAGGCATAGAGCCGTCTGTTATGTTAGGGCCATAGAGGCGAATAGGATCATCATAATTCAAGCAAAAAAGGTGAGATCTCTTTTCTTTTGGGCCTGAGAGAGGATGACAGACAGACGTAGACAGGGATGGCTCCGACATGAGTAGGCGACGGTATAGAAAGGGAACATCCCCTCAAAGTGCTTGTCCCCCTGTACATGAAGTCGTCAGAGCACCGTCGACCTGCTGGGAAGGTGCCTGGCAGGGAAAAAAAAGAAAGACGCAACCTGGGGAAAACCCAAGTAGATGTCAGCTGCAGAACGGGATCTTTCATTCACAAAATCAATAGAAGAATAGACCTCTGACCACGCAAAGCGTAAGTATCTCTCTTTCCTTCCCTTTCTGCTTCTGTAGGGATATAGAGCTACAGGGAATTAATCTCGACGGATCAAAACGACGAAAGCATTGTGCGCAAGCGGTTCCCCTTATTCAGCTTTGACTAGCCCTTCCGCGAAAACGACATCCCTGACTACTCTAGAGAAAGGCTGTTCACACTATGATTGGGAGGGAGGAGTGGAACCGCTCGATCTAAAGTAAAGCACTTTGATAGCACTGGCCCTGTTAAGACGTCAATCAAAGCAATTAGGTATGGTGGCTGTGCACCGTCAAAGGGTTGAGGCAATGGGTGAACCCGATGGAACTCAGGCTTCTTCATATCCGAGTCCGGGAAGAAAGCAGTCAAAACAGCTCATAGACAAAAAGTTTCACCAAAGCCGCTTTTACCTATCTCTCATTCCGTCAGTAAATGGAGGACAGAGCCCCCATCACAACATAATACGTGCATGAAGCCGCCATCTGAAAGAAGGCCCCAACGTCACAGTTTGAGGTTCTCACTCATCCAACAGAAGGAGAAGCAACATAGGAGCATACCGATGGATATCGATTCCGACAGCTGACATTTCTCTATGCAAAATGCAATTTCGGGCTATCGTCAGGTCCCAGACAATTGTAATCAGACAAGTCTGCCAAACGATTCACTTTCTTTCTTCGATGTGTGAAATCGTCTAGGCTCGTCGCTTGCCTTTCCGAATCCAGCATTTAGGAAGTCTCACCCAGGGGAGTCAGTTCTTTGTCAATGAGGTAAGCTCGTCTTCCCGATCATTGATTGAACCCCGCTCCTATGCTAGCCATTCAATCGACGGAGTTAAGCCCCGTTCGGTTCTCTCGATCTGGCTTTCCTGGGTCACTTCAGTCTTCGACAGATGAAAGAAGTACTTGTCTTTCTTCACCAGGGTCAAAGCAATCGTTCGTATATGCCAAAAAGACCAGCTTTCATCAACCCGGATTAAAGTCTTCTGAAGGGAAAAGGTCTTTAGGATCAAAGGAGGCTCTTTCATCTCTCACCCGTGCATGCCTCTCTTTATAGAATGAGTCTGGGATCTACCCGAGTCATTCGTTGAGTCCTCAGCTTTCCTCTAGAGGTTCGTTGCCGGAAGGCATTCTTTGATTCCACCCATCTTCGTCGAACAAGAGGTTATATCTCAATTAGTTTGCGCTAGTGTGCAATGCCGTGGGACGTCAGATTGAGATCTTTGGTTCACCGTCGAACTACTTATCGTCAGCAGCTTATTCGTCGTGAGAAAATAGGTTGTTCGTGAGAAGGTTTCCGAATAGGTTGCTCCTTGCCTTGCCGAGTTCAACCCATCTTTTGAGAACCCAATTTTGTAATGGAATCGGTTCTTCGTTCTCTATCTTATCTAATGTAGCAACCGATCTTCGCAACGTTATTATATTATCATAAGAGGTTGTTGGTGTATGGGTTGTTTTTGTTTCCAATATCTCGAACTCAAAGGTCTCCGTCGGAGCTGCCTGAACGTTAGCTGAAAGTGGCAGTGACGGTCTCGGACAAGCGCAGCGGATAGTACGAACAGCGAATAGAGGAACAGCGGATGCGATGATCAGTTGCAGCTTATTTCAACAACGTCATTATTTGTTTGCATAAAATAGGTTGTTGTGGCATGCTGTAAAGGAAAGTGCCCCAGTCTTTAGAATTATAAAGAGAAGTGGGTGGGACTGGGAACATCTCGACAGTTGAGAGATGAGGAGCGTTGGTCAATGGATTGAGGCGCTAAAAGTAACGTCGACCAACAAACGGGGTAGGAGCTGAATGTCAAAAACGAAAAGGGAGGCAAGCGCAGGAAATGAAGCTTGGACTCTCTTCTCAGTACAGTACTCTTTTGTACAACACTCTTTCCATACTGTTCCGGAGCACAGCCGACAACCAACCGACAAAAGCAAGTGTATTCCGAACATGGACTACATAGCCATCTTCTGTAGTTCTCAACTTCAAAACTCGAAAGGAGTTTAAAGCAACTCGAGCATTGGGAAGTCCCTGCCCTATGAAAGCACTCGTTCCAATGGAGTTGGAAAGCCTTCCCTTTATACTCCCTTTCTTTCTCCATGATAACATTTGCTCCGAGCAGGCACAGGCACAACGTGCCGACGATGAAAGAATGAAGGAAGTCACGATAAGGGCAGTCACCCACCTGGGGGAAGTGTCAGGCCAATCGACCATCAGTTGAGGAGAAGAAAGATCAAAAAGACTGAACTTCTCACCCGCCACCATTTAGTAGTGATTCAGGGGAAGAGGAGCGTCGGTAGCTTGCTCCAGCCCAGTTTCAGAGGTTCAGAAGCCAAAGGCTCCCTTGTGGTACGGTACTCTACCGTCGCGGGGTTATATCCTATATGAAGAAGACAAAAACGGGTCGAGCACCCCTACCCCCCAGATACATACATACTTTTCTTCCTTTCTCCCATAGATGCTTCATTTCCTGAATCGTTAGCTCTTCTCTTTCTTATTTATTCCGACTACTATCACTTTATAAACCAGGCCGGCTGATATAAAACGTAACGTATCAGGGCTTGGAATGACGAAGGTTCGTCGTACAATTTCGACGATTACAAAAAGAAAGGAGTATATCCCTCTCCTCCGTCAGTGTCTTTCCACTTCTGTCATTCAGGAACAAACACTTTGCCGGAGTCTTTGGAATCCCGGCCCGTCCTAGACAAACTACCCACCGCGCGTATTTCTCAAAAACAAAAAGTTGTTTAGCACTTCGTCGAAAAAGCTGCGAGTTCCTCCCGTAAAGAAAAAAATCAGTTCATAAGCGCATTATTTCGAGTAGTCCCTAAACCATAGCGATGGATCGTCTAGCGAACACTCTCATCGAAAATGTCGGCAGTGGGAGGATGACGAAGTATGGTTCTGTCGAAATAGATTTTCTATAAAAGAAATCGGGCTTCCTCTATCTTTATGAAAGCGTCGGGGGTATACGAGAGTGAGACCGCTGCGGTCCGGTACAATTCCCGTTGGATTGCGACGAATATAGGCTGGTTGAAGTTCGCAGTGTAGATCCTCGAAAAAGAGGATATAGCCATTTAATTTGCCACGAGTTCTAGAGGGTTGTCTAGTCTGAAATAGAGGCCGGTAGCTATAAAAGGGTGGGGAAGTAGGAAGCGTCGGGCTAGAGTCCTCTGTATCTGTTCATAAACGGGCACACCCTCATAAACAGGTAGACCTTGTGAAGAGTCACAAGACATGCATTGGAAAAACGACGGAAGCGGCAAAAAACAGCTCGGATAAACTAGTTTATAAAATATGAAAATTACAACACTAAACCAAATAATGAATCGGAATAGCCAAATGAACCCTTTCTTTCGTCACCAAAAAACAATGGAGTCGTGTTTCACATTCGAATGAGGGCGTTGTTAGAAAATAGAAGTAGGATCACTAAATAGATACATCTCGGTGCGACATTCTAACATAACCACAACCCTCTTGGTTTTCTCGCTCCGTCGTTGGCGGAGCGCCATACCAACAAAAAAAAAAAAAAAGGATTCGCACCATCTAGACAAAGGTGCCATGGAGATATTGGGCAACTACAGTTGCTTCGGCAACTGTCCCATCGACTACGTCAGTGCAACCCCCATCAAAAAAGGCTGGGGGGTCCTTCCGATACCCCTGAACCTATCCACTGAACACATACTACGAAATCAGTTACAAAAAGACATACAAAAAATCAGGGACGGGACGAGGTCTTCAAATGAAAATTGCTCAGTCCGACGTCTGCTGCAATTGGAAACTCAATTGGATAAGTATTGGTTGTCGTAGACTCTTGGTCACGCTTCCCTGTCTTTCTTTTTTACTATCTGCTAATCCACCTTTCAGGCTATTATATTTTTTCTCTATCATTGTATCCCAAGGTATAGGTAGTTTAGCAAAAAAGGCTTTTAACCAAAATGTTTTCTTTTCTAAAGAATTTAATTTAAATATATGACTTATGTACTCATTTGCAAACTCTTCTAAATAACATATGTTGCAAAGCTTCATTTTTAACAAAATAATTTCATCTATAGTCTCTTCGAATAATTCTTCTCCTGTTAAATCTGTATATAGTAGTTTACAGATACTATGTAAAGCAGTCTTTCTATCAGTATAAGTATCTAAAGCTGCTATTTCTGTAAGGTGTAGTTTTTCATATTGTGTCAACCATCTTAAGGCTATTCCTTGCTAATAACCACAGGCTATAATTACAAAATCTTTATTTTTTATTGTTTCGGGTAATAATAAAGCTGTTCCTATAAATCGTTGCTCCCAATTGACTATATAATCTCTTAATTTTCTAGCAGGAACGTGATCTATATTGAATATCAAATCCATAGAAGGAGTATAGTATTGTCTACCTTGCTTGAATATATAATCATCTATAAAGGTTTCAGCAGCGTCTCTATGATACATACTCTCGTCTGACGCTTCGTGAATCGGAGGATGTTGATGTGCATGTTGTATGACAGATCCTGAGGATTCTCCTCTTTCCATATTGATATATAAATATTCCTCGTTAGAGGGTATATGTAGTGTAATATTCTCCTCGTTAGAGGGTATATGTTGCATATCATCATCAGAAGATACAGTCAGTTCATCAGCAGAACTTTCAACAGAAGAATTTAAAGAAGAACTTTTTTCAGCAAAATATCTAATAGATGAAGCATATTTTTCATAGAAATCATAAAGCATTTTTGAATCAATAGCACCATCTAATTCTTGTTTTTGCAAAAGTTTATACTGTAAATAATTTTGATAATCAATTTCTTTTGGATCAAGATTTTCTAAATTCTTTGAAGAAATTTTTAACATTCTAACTGAGCCAAGCCTTTCTTTAATAGGAGAATAAATAGGAATATTTGTAGAACTTTGTAAAGATTTAATTCTTAAAGAAATCAAATGTATTTGGTCTGCTAAATAGTTTAACATACTATTTTGTTGTTCTTCAGATCCATTCAATGGTAAATGAATAATGTGTTCATGCGAATCTAGCTTATAAGGACATGCATAGTTTTCTGGGATAACTACAGATCTAGACATTAAAAACTCTTATGAGTATTAGACACGTTATTCTCTTTCTTTCTATAGCTAGTTAGATAACAATATCGGTTTGACTCTATTCTCTCTGGCTTATGGTTACAATAAACCATATAAGAAGAGACATTCAAAACATTCTAAATATAAGAACTTTAAACCTAAATACAAAAGAAAAAGATATAAAATATCTAAGAAGAAATGGAGACCAGAATTTAAAGATAAATATAAGAAATCAAAGAAATACAAAAAGAGAAAGTTTATTAAAAATAACAAAGTGGATAAAACAACTTATAAAAAGAATTGTAAATGCTTCAAACGTGATAAAGAAGGTCATTTTGCATACGAATGTCCTTTAAGTGTAAAAACAATATGGATTGATGATCTAGAAACATATGATATACATCTAGGAACTATAGAAGAAATTCCTAGTGATAATTCCTCAATATATGAAGTAGAATTTATATATGAAGAAAGTTCTTCTGAAGATTCAGAAGAAGAAAACTTTGGAATTAACATGATAACCCTAAATAAAACATATCACTCTGTGCAGATTATACCTCTATCTAAAACAGTTCTGTTACCCAAGAGAGAATCTTTAAAATACCCTGGCCATATAGTATATGCCAGCAAAACGTATCTATTGCAAAGATATCAAACAACAGAAATATATTTAGATCTTATTATAAAAATTCCGTATGGATATTATGGAGAAATCCAAAACCTAAAATATCATACTATTAGAAACATTTTTATCACTTACGGATTATTAGAATCCATGTCAGATCAAAATATATGTATAACAATGAAAAGCACCAGTTTGGAAAATCAGCCATATCAAATACCTTCGGGAATGCCAATAGGTATATTGATAATACACAAATATGAAGACCTACCATTAATAAAGGTAGAATCAGATCCCTTACTATCAACATTACCACCATTAAGTCTTGAATTAACTCCTGGACAAACTTCTAGAGAAAATACTGTTGAATATAGAATATATATGAATAGACTAACAAAAATTGAGCCCTTAGAAACAAGAAATGAAAGCCTAGACAATAGTCAAGGAGAACAATATGAAATTACAGATGAAGATATAGAAAGATTAAAACTTTCTATACCTCATGCAAAACAAAACGAATTATATAATCCTCCACCTAGGTTTAAATCTTTTTAGTCAACAAAAAATACTTACATCTTTGAAAGAATGCAAGGAATATAGAGCTAAAAGGAGACAAGGATTTTACCTCTATAAAAATACTAAGTTCTGCACAAATAGAAAGACTAAGGCAGAAATATCCAAAAAAAAAATATTTACATATAGAATTAATCCAAATAAAAATAACAGGTCTTTTTAGATCTGGAATAGACACACCAATTATGGTCATCTGTTGTGATGAAAGAATAATAAATAATCCTCTGAACAGTATATTAGGAGGAGCAAAATCTAATCTAGCCCATAGAATATTTGGGGTAAATATACACCCAGATTTTTGTATAAGTTTATATGACAAAAATATAGACAAAGCATGTACACTATCTATAAACCTAAAAGGAATTGAAATCTTACCCAGATAAAAAATTTTAGGAATACAATGGGAACACTGTTTAGCCTTAAACGAAACTTCTACCTTTAGATCTATAACACCAACACAATTTATTAAACTATATGAAGTTTGAAATGGAAAAGTTATACATCCGAATTTAGTAGATGTCAGACATCTCAAATATGATAACGAGATGCAATTCTTCTTAAAAAGTCTTAAACCAAAAATGCAACTCCCTGAAGAAACGTTTATTGCTTCAGGCAATACCATTTCTACAACGATAATTAATCCCAGTATACCAAGAAGTTTAAGTACCATTGACTATAGACATACACAATTTCATATAGAACCTAGTAGAGCTAGTACCTCCACTATAGAAACTAATTTAGAAAATACTCCTTTAGAAGGAAGAACACAGAAAATTATAGATCAACAAAAAAGATTACAAGAACAAAATATAATAAAATTACCATCATCTCCCTCTTATCTTACTCATGTTGGACCTTAAAGTAAAATCCCAACTACATATCTATATTCCATTAACCATAAAATTTCCAGATATTCAAACAGATTTAACTATACACGCTTTAGTAGATTCTGGAGCTGAAACTAGTCTAATACAAAACACCTTTATTCCTCAATAATTTTGGATTCCATTAGAAAAACAAGCAAAATTACAAGATTTTATGGGACGACCTGTCCATATTACACATAAAGCACGCCTATCCGTATACATACCCGACATTCATAATCAGGAACATCATTATAAATTTGAATTTGCCCTATTACCCAAAGAATTTGATATTGACTGCCTTCTAGGTATGAACAATCTTCGACATTATGCCCCTTTTAACACACTATTTTATTTTTGATAATCATTCCATTCCTCGCGTACCATTTCCCATGGCTTTAGCACCAAATTTCACGCCAGCACAACATGGTGAATCTCTTTTTACTTCAATGTTTCCTGCAACACAAATGCCATCCTTTTACACTTATCCAGTGACTATAGCTTCAGATACAGAAAAATTTATACATAGTATGCTAAAACCATTATATTCTAATAATCCTCTTTTACACTTTGAAAAATCACCCAGATACTGTACTATAGAACTTCTAGATCAATATAAAGATACTAAAGTACGTGTTAATGGTATCTCCTATTGACAAAAAAGAATTTGCAGAACAAATAAATGAATTATTAGAGTTAAAATTAATACAACCTAGCAAAAGTCCTCATTCTTCTCCTACCTTCATGGTTAGAAATCATGCAGAACAGAAGAGAGGAAAGGCCAGAATGGTTATAAACTATAGAAAATTAAATAGTTATACAAAATTTGATGGATATTTTATACCTTCTGCAGAACAATTAGTTAAACAAATATAAGGAGCAAAATACTGTAGTAAATTTGATGCTAAATCTGGTTTTTGGCAAATAAAATTAGCAAACCAAGAATCTATAGAATTAACAGTATTTAGCTGTCCACAAGGCCATTATGAGTGGTTAGTAATGCCCTTTGGTCTAAAAAACGCACCACAAATATTTCAAAAATGGATGAGTTCTATATTTGGACATTTACACTATGTAGTTGTTTACATTGATGATATATTAGTTTTTTCAATACATTAGAAGAACATAAACAACATTTACTACAAGTGGTAGAAATATTATTAGAAAAGGGAATTATATTAAGTCCAAAAAAGATAAGTTTATTTAAAACGGAAGTAGAATTTTTGTGAAAATATATAAAGGAAGGACAGATAGAATTACAACAACATATTTATACAAAGCTAAAAGAATTTCCGAAGACTTTTAAAAATTTTAAACAATTACAGAGTTTTCTTGGCCTATTAAATTATGGGAGAAAATTTATACCCCATTTATCTGAGTTAGTACAAAACCTACAAGAAAAGCTAAAGCAAGTTCAAGCCAAGTATAAATGTGAAACTGGTGAGCAACCAAGAAAATAGAATACGGAAAAAATATCCATCCAATTATCAACTACAGAAGAAAAAGAAATTGAAAAGATAAAAAGAATTAGTTACAAAACAAACCATATTATATTTTCCTCAAGAAAATGAATTGTTAACATTACAAACTGATGCTTCTGATTATTATTGGGCAGGAGTACTAATAACCAAACAAAAAGAAATAGTTGCTTATACCTCGGGAAAATTTTCAAAACCCCAACAAAATTATTCTACTTACGACAAAGAATTACTAGCGATAAAACTTGCTATAAAAAGTTTAAGAATCTATTTACTTAATCGAAATTTCATTATAGAAACAGATAACAAAGCAGTAGCACAATTCTTAAAGAAAAGAACAGTTAATAATCTAGAAGAGAACCTCATAAGAGTAAGAATTGCATTATACTTAGAAATTTATCAATATGATGTTAAATATATTCCTGGTTATACTAACTATCTTGCAGATCTTTTAACCTGTCCAGAATATGGACGAGAAACGGCTGAATAAGCTGAAGTCTTTGGCCGAGCAGGCCAAATGGACTACCATCTCCAACACTAAGAAGACCCCGCAAGCGGGAGGCAACACCCAGGACAACAAAAGGAAGACCCCTGAAAAGGGAGGAAGCAGCTCAACCACCCCTGAAAAAGGAAAAAGCAGTACCCAGGAAACTGGAGGCGACAACAACTCAGTTACTACACCATCGACTTCTACAGAAACGAAGCAATTTCCACCTCTTGGTATGACAGTTCTACCAGCCCAGAACCAACCAACATACAACAACATCACGATGGCTCAAAGAAGACTACAGATTACCAGACCAACAGCAGCAGGGGTAGTAAGAGACTGGTATAATACATATCTCAAAACTACCAACCCTAACATCTATGAAAGACTAAATGGGTGCTATCGCGCCATACAGTCTAATGACTTTCACTCTTCTAAATACTGGCTTTCCCAGATAGAACAAATGGTTCTATCGATATATTCTCTCTATATGCAAGAAAAGGCGGAGAAGCAAGAAATCCTCAAGGCAACCACAGAACTGTGCAACTATACATTGACTGCACAAAGTTCAGACTTACATCAGAGGATTGGCACTTGGTTCCAAGGAAGCTCTCCAGATCAACAATATTTGAGAGAGCTTGTACAAGATTTAGAGATTGCAGATCAGGTATTCCTTCCATTACCTGAATTTCATAGATTAATAAATCTGTGCAAAGTCAACAGTGAGAAGGTCAGGCAAATTGAAGCAGAACTCACTGTGCACAAGATGATTGGATTGAATCAGCAAAACATGATCAGCGACACTCAGCTGAAAGAATTTTTTAAGAAGCTTGAGGCCACCGACATTATTTCTATCCTTCAGCAGCATGCCTAATAATGAACAAGAATGATTCTCCAAGGATCATCACTTGCTTTCAGGACATTGCAAATTGCAGCAAGGCTATAAAATTAGGTCTTGTTCATGAAATATATGTTAATTCCACTCATCCGGAGGAACATCAAGATCATCTTCCATCTATCTGCCTCAAGAATATTAAAGCATATGCCTCTAGATACCAGACAAACTTCTTCTTCCGAGTCTGGAGTACATGGGAGGAGAGGAAATATCTAAAGGTATATGAATCAGTACAATTATGGGAAATGCATAATCACAACTATGCACCTTCTTCTTCCTGTGATCAGTTTCCAGTTCTTAATCTGGAAGAAGAGACTAAGAAGGCAGCTTAGGAATTCTTCGACGAAGCCTACAACAAATCCATCACAGGTGCTCATAATGTTAAAATTGAAGATAATATTCTCTTTTTTGACTATATAGGAGCCTTTGAAAACTCGGAGACTAGAATCCCCAAGGTCTTGGAGTTTTTATCTTCTCTTTAGTTAGGGAAGCTGGGTTCTAAAGTCAAAAATGAATTCTATGAGGACCTCGAATGAATGGAAGATGAAGATCTTGGAGGAGGAAATGACCAGCAAGATAATGATATTCATGAAGCTATGGATGAAGAGGCCATACAAAATATTATGCAAGATTAAGCGTGGTGGGACCATGCTTACTCATCAAGATTCGATCTCATCCTTTGCCTACTCAGCCTCCATCTAGAAGACTCTCTCGACAACCACTTTATCTACTTTTAATTATTGTACTAAAAGTTTTGCATTATTGTACGAAAAAGTCAGTACTGTAGCAATAATGTAAACTTTTCCTGTAGCACTTTTACTATTGAGAGATTCCTTCTTATCTGAAGGTCTCCTTTTGTAAACTCTATATAAAGAAACGAAGGGTGAGGGGAAGAGGCATCGAATTTTCGAAGTCTTTCTGATCCTCCTTTGTTTACTTCTCTCCTTAAATTTTAAGTTTAAGTCTTGAGTTTTGTGAATAGAGTTTTAAATAGCGTTGCGTAATTGGTATTAGAAATTAAGAGAATAACATGTCTAATTATTTAGCTAGACATGAGTAAGAATACTTACAAAAGAGAAGAAAAAAACGTTGGTAGTCTTCGCCAAGCTCTGTACACCAAGGCTCTGAAATTTGGTGCTAAAGCCATTTGTGTTGCAGGAAACATTGAAGTAAAAAGAGATTCACCACGCTGTGCTGGCATGAAATTTGGTGCTAAAGCCATGGGAAATGGTACGCGAGGAATGGAATGATTATCAAAAATAAAATAGTGTGTGTTAAAAGGGGCATAATGTCGAAAATTGTTCATACCTAGAAGGCAGTCAATATCAAATTCTTTGGGTAATAGGGCAAATTCAAATTTATAATGATGTTCCTGATTATGAATGTCGGGTATGTATACGGATAGGCGTGCTTTATGTGTAATATGGACAGGTCGTCCCATAAAATCTTGTAATTTTGCTTGTTTTTTAATGGAATCCAAAATTGTTGAGGAATAAAGGTGTTTTGTATTAAACTAGTTTCAGCTCCAGAATCTACTAAAGCGTGTATAGTTAAATCTGTTTGAATATCTGGAAATTTTATGGTTAATGGAATATATATATGTAGTTGGGATTTTACTTTAAGGTCCAACATGAGTAAGATAAGAGGGAGATGATGGTAATTTTATTATATTTTGTTCTTGTAATCTTTTTTGTTGATCTATAATTTTCTGTGTTCTTCCTTCTAAAAGAGTATTTTCTAAAGTAGTTTCTATAGTGGAGGTACTAGCTCTACTAGGTTCTATATGAAATTGTGTATGTCTATAATCAGTGGTACTTAAACTTCTTGGTATACTGGGATTAATTATCGTTGTAGAAATGGTATTGCCTGAAGTAATAAACGTTTCTTCAGGGAGTTGCATTTTTGGTTTAAGACTTTTTAAGAAGAATTGCATCTCCTTATCATGTTTGAGATGTCTGACATCTACTAATTTCGGATGTATAACTTTTCCATTTCCAACTTCATATAGTTTAATAATTTGTGTTGGTGTTATAGATCTAAATGTAGAAGTTTCGTTTAAGGCTAAACAGTGTTCCCATTGTATTCCTAAAATTTTTGATCTGGGTAACATTTCAATTCCTTTTAGGTTTATAGATAGTGTACATGCTTTGTCAATATTTTTGTCATATAAACTTATACAAAAATCTGGGTGTATATTTACCCCAAATATTCTATGGGCTAGATTAGATTTTGCTCCTCCTAATATACTGTTCAGAGGATTATTTATTATTCTTTCATCACAACAGATGACCATAATTGGTGTGTCTATTGCAGATCTAAAAAGACCTGTTATTTTTATTTGGATTAATCATATATGTAAATATTTTTTCTTTGGATATTTCTGCCTTAGTCTTTCTATTTGTGCAGAACTTAGTATTTTTATAGAGGTAAAATCCTCGTCTCCTTTTAGCTCTATATTTCCTTGCATTCTTTCAAAGATGTAAGTATTTTTGGTTGACCAAAAAGATTTAAACCTAGGTGGAGGATTATATACTTCGTTTTGTTTTGCATGAGGTATAGAAAGTTTTAATCTTTCTATATCTTCATCCGTAATTTCGTATTGTTCTCCTTGACTATTGTCTAGGCTTTCATTTCTTGTTTCTAAGGGCTCAATTTCTGTTAGTCTATTCATATATATTCTATATTCAACAGTATTTTCTCTAGAGGTTTGTCCAGGAGTTAATTCAGGACTTAATGGTGGTGATGTTGATAGTAAGGGATCTGATTCTACCTTTATTAATGGTAGGTCTTCATATTTGTGTATTATCAATATACCTATTGGCATTCCCGAAGGTATTTGATATGGCTGATTTTCCAAACTGGTGCTTTTCATTGTTATACATATATTTTGATCTGACATGGATTCTATTAATCCGTAAGTGATAAAAATGTTTCTAATAGTATGATATTTTAGGTTTTGGATTTCTCCATAATATCCATACGGAATTATAATAAGATCTAAATATATTTCTGTTGTTTGATATCTTCGCAATAGATACGTTTTGCTGGCATATACTATATGGCCAGGGTATTTTAAAGATTCTCTCTTGGGTAACAGAACTGTTTTAGATAGAGGTATAATCTGCACAGAGTGATATGTTTTATTTAGGGTTATCATGTTAATTCCAAAGTTTTCTTCTTCTGAATCTTCAGAAGAACTTTCTTCATATATAGATTCTACTTCATATATTGAGGAATTATCACTTGGAATTTCTTCTATAGTTCCTAAATGTATATCGTATGTTTCTAGATCATCAATCCATATTGTTTTTACACTTAAAGGACATTCGTATGCAAAATGACCTTCTTTATCACATTTGAAGCATTTACAATTCTTTTTATAAGTTGTTTTATCCACTTTGTTATTTTTAATAAACTTTCTCTTTTTGTATTTCTTTGATTTCTTATATTTATCTTTAAATTCTGGTCTTCATTTCTTCTTAGATATTTTATATCTTTTTCTTTTGTATTTAGGTTTAAAGTTCTTATATTTAGAATGCTTTGAATGTCTCTTCTTATATGGTTTATTGTAACCATAAACCGGAGGACATCCAAACTGATAATTTACTTCATCATCATATTTAGGACAACATGATACTTTAATGTCAGAACCATGTATATGTTTTTTCAAATGTTTACTAGCCTTTTGTCTTTGGCAAGTTTTCTTAACTGTTTCCATACAAGCTTTCTTTAACATTCCTGTACTATCTGCTAATCCATCTTTCAGGCTATTATATATTTTCTCTATCATTGTATCCCAAGGTATAGGTAGTTTAGCAAAAAAGGTTTTTAACCAAAATGTTTTCTTTTCTAAAGAATTTAATTTAAATATATGACTTATGTACTCATTTGAAAACTCTTCTAAATAACATATGTTGCAAAGCTTCATTTTTAACAAAATATTTTCATCTATAGTCTCTTCGAATAATTCTTCTCCTGTTAAATCTGTATATAGTAGTTTACAGATACTATGTAAAGCAGTCTTTCTATCAGTATAAGTATCTAAAGCTGCTATTTCTGTAGGGTGTAGTTTTTCATGTTGTGTCAACCATCTTAAGGTTATTTCTTGCCAATAACCACAGGCTATAATTACAAAATCTTTATTTTTTATTATTTCGGGTAATAATAAAGTTGTTCCTATAAATCGTTGCTCCCAATTGACTATATAATCTCTTAATTTTCTAGCAGGAACGTGATCTATATTGAATATCAAATCCATAGAAGGAGTATAGTATTTTCTGCCTTGCTTGAATATATAATCATCTATAAAGGTTTCAGCAGCGTCTCTATGATACATACTCTCGTCTGACGCTTCGTGAATCGGAGGATGTTGATGTGCATGTTGTATGACAGATCCTGAGGATTCTCCTCTTTCCATATTGATATATAAATATTCCTCGTTAGAGGACTCCTCGTTAGAGGGTATATGTAGTGTAATATTCTCATCGTTAGAGGGTATATGTTGTATATCATCATCAGAAGATACAGTCAGTTCATCAGCAGAACTCTCAACAGAAGAATTTAAAGAAGAACTTTTTTCAGCAAAATATCTAATAGATGAAGCATATTTTTTATAGAAATCATAAAGCATTTTTGAATCAATAGCACCATCTAATTCTTGTTTTTGCAAAAGTTTATACTGCAAATAATTTTGATAATCAATTTCTTTTGGATCAAGATTTTCTAAATTCTTTGAAGAAATTTTTAACATTCTAACTGAGCCAAGCCTTTCTTTAATAGGAGAATAAATAGGAATATTTGTAGAACTTTGTAAAGATTTAATTCTTGAAGAAATCAAATGTATTTGGTCTACTAAATAGTTTAACATACTATTTTGTTGTTCTTCAGATCCATTCAATGGTAAATGAATAATGTGTTCATGTGAATCTAGCTTATAAGGACATGCATAGTTTTCTGGGATAACTACAGATCTAGACATTAAAAACTCTTATGAGTATTAGACACGTTATTCTCTTTCTTTCTATAGCTAGTTAGATAACAATATCGGTTTGACCCTATTCTCTCCGGCTCACGGTAACTTTTAAGAGTGGTCTTCATCTTAGAGTTAGGCTGCAAAGACCTCCTCTGTCTACCACAGGCCTATTACTTACTACAGAGAGATAGAGCATAGCCATGGTTCGTTTCCAACTCCATGGCGTAGGATATTATTATCTTTCTAGACTATAGGTGAGTGGAAAAGGTTGTTACGCTACGTTAATCTTAGGCAAAGAACTCAGCTCTGTAGATGGTAGGACTCCATCCATTATTTACTGAGCAGTGATCGATTAGGCTGAACTGCGTCAAGATTTTCCGGTTGTGCAAAGTTTGTTTGTTCACACAAACAGCGTGATTGGGGGGGTGTCTTCGCTTCGCAACGGTAGTTTGTTTGTTCACACAACAGTCCTCCTAGTACTCAACTACATCCACATCCTCTTAAGAATGAAAATAATCATAAATAAAATGATGAAAATCTGCTTACAATTCGATCCCGGATCAGAAAGTGATACATATCGTTGGCTCTGGGTTCGTCGTCGTCGAAGAAGACTGATTCTCCTACCGTCTTTCGACGAGCCCACGTCGGCAAATAGGCCATCATTCACAGCGTCGTACCCCATCGTAAATATACCCCCGATGCCCACGAACATGTCGGGTGGCTGTCGAATAAATAGGAAGACTAATCCCATCAAACCTATATGTTGGCTCTCACAAACCTGCACCACAGCTGCCTTCATCTGTGCACATCCATAGCTGCATGCGTCGGCAAATAGACCTATTTGCTGAGTCCATTCTTTCAGCCTCCGAATCCCTTTGCCCTCCTTCTTTTTTGGGCTTATAGACATCAATCCTAGGCCAGCAAATGCACACCTCCTCTACCCCTCTCCCCGAACCCCAAAAGAAGTCTATAAAAGCCTGCTCGATGGAGTCCATTATGCAGAGAGGAAGCCACACATTCGACAACAGTAGGAATGGGCATTGAGACAAGCACAGAATGGAAGAGGGGAAGACGTCCCGTGATGGCAAGTGAACCTACACCTTCCACGAGCACACCCTCCCGTCGAATACCTGAAAAAGACTTCGTGTAGTCTGCCTTCGTCAGGGCGCTTCCCCGAAATTGGAAGATCAAGATGACATCCCCCTAAATGCCTGTGCGGAACTTTACTCCAAGACAACTCCCTAACATCGTCAGCCTACCTTTTATGAATCGTCCGAGCTGACATGCACCTCAGACTGGAATAGATTCAATCTTTGGCCTGAACTCAAATAGTCTTCATCCACCACCTTGCGCAGAGCATGGCATTCCTCAAAAACATCGCTCTTCTCTAGACGGAAGCACTTTGTTCTACGGAATGATGGAAACCTGAGGCGACCAAAGGGAGGCTTCCCCACTCTATCCTTAAGAAAAGATCATGGAATGAGAGTTAGCTCATCAAGTCAGGCAGGGTATTCTCCATTCCTCCGTTTAGGAAGTCCTTGACTCAGCTAGCCTCCTCAGGCTAAAAAAAGGGTATTCAGTGGGGAAGGCTGGGAAGATGTAATTCTCCGCGGTAATTCTGGGAGGAGATATTCTCGTTTCCCCGGTTTAGGAAATTTGATCTGCTCAGAATAACCCTCATCAACCAGTTCGAAGTGACGATATCAATTCTCCGGACACTAAACCCACCTGAAATGACTTATAGAGGAATATGGAAGCTCACCGTCGATATTGACGAAGAGGAGATTCTCACCGTCAAATGAGTCTAACGGTCCCCCCGGGATCCCAGACGGGGGAACAGAACACCAACTTCCTTTGGTTGCCTCCCCTGACTTGGATGCCCTTTATGGAAGGGTATCTTTTCTCCACTCGCCTAAAAACAAAGCACCTAAAGACAAACATGACGGAAGCCTTCGTAAAGGCTCTACTGATGAAAGGATGGAAAGAAAGAGGTACGTCATAATGACAAAAGTATGTCAGAAAGAGAGGTGTTATCTATTGGAACGTCTGTCAGACGCTGATATTACTCTAGCTAGAACTGGCAAAGTGACATATGAAAAGCTAAAGCTGGAAGAAAAGACGACGATCTTTATAACCAGAAATTCCGTCATACACGACAGCCATTTCACTTCTGCCTTGACGACTTTTGCAAGCTTCTGTAAAGGGAAGCCCGACGTTTCATTTGCCTTCTCCAATTCCGATGCGACATACGGAGTAGGCGACAGTTACATTAAAAAGTAAACAAGGAAAGGCAACCAGCCGGGAAAAGACGAAAATCGTAAAGCCGATGGTATTCTCCTGTCGTCAATCTTCTCCATCGTTGTCTCCACAGGATTCCGCTCTACAGGCCAACTTTGTGCTAACTTTCCCTCGCTCAGTTCGACGAACCAATAGACCGAGAAGAAAAGAAGGGATCAGCTAGAATAACTCCGTTTGTGATCCCACGAGAAAAGCACTGCAATCGATCAACTGTTCATCTTTTGACGAAAATGACCAGTCTAGACGGAAACAAGAGATGGAAAACCGCTGATGGCTATACATTTCAGCAATAGGAGAATCAATTGGAGCTGCTCTTACTCAGATCAACGAGGATGGCAAAGGGCAAGCTGTGTATTACCGTCAACAAAGTGTTACGACGGCCCAGAAGTACAGTACACAGTGATCAAGAATTGTGCCTTTACTTGTCTTTTGCAGCAACAAAACTCAGTCCTCCCTTGCTGCCGACAACAAACATTTGTCATAGCAAAAGATTTTCTCGACATACATGCGGGACCGGCTGTTTGTCGAAAGGCCAGATTGTTAAATGGATCTTCGCCCTATCAGAATTCAAGTTCACCTACCTGCCCCAGCAATCAGTCAAAGAACAGGTTCTGGCCGATTTCGTCGGTTGATCGCCCGCTCGACCTCGGAAAAAAGGTGATCGATCAGGATGAGGAACAGGTTCTTCTGGTGGACGTAATGCACTGTGATTCGTTTTTGATGGGTCAATTTTTGCATCAAAGGCAGCGCAGGAGCGCCCCTCGTTTCACCAATAGGGTCAGAGTCACACTATTCATATCGGCTCAAGTTCCCTTGCACCAACAACGTAGCTGAATATGAAGCTATACGGTTGGTATCCGAAGGGGATCTATCACATAACAGCAGATTGATCAGGGTAAGTGGAGACTCCCATTCCGTGATCAACTAGATCACAAACAGAGTATCATGTGATAGACCCTAAACTAACGCCATACAAATAAAAGGCAATTACAAATAAAAGGCAATTACACTGCGGGAAAAATTCAACTATGTTGGTTTCAAGCATCTCTGCAGAGGTGCCAATATGCAGGGCACAGCTGGCTTCAGCTCAATTGAAGTTGAGTTCTGGTTTTACAACAAATTCCAGTTATATGACATAGACAAATCGTGAAACTTGACATCTCCGTATGAGGGAAAATCAACTTTTAGCCAAAAAGCCGAGCTTTGGTACATTCAATCAAGTTTTGAGGTCCGTCCCTTTGGGAAAATCGACGTTTATGACTTTTGCAGCTATATGATCGTCACACTTTTTGAAAATGTCTATGTCGCTCCGTCCGTCAAAGAAAGTTTCAGCGAAAAAGCTGGGTTTCGGGAACTTCAAGATGGAATCTATGATGACCATGCTAGGAAAGGGGTTAATGTTATCTCAGTCCAGGTTCCTGGAGAAAGCGAGCAATCAGAGGCCCCCTATTTACAGATCAGCTATGGAAAGAAAAAGCGTTGACGTTCCAAAGCGAAGGCGGCATTAGTTGCCTTTATTCGAGGACTTCAACGGGCCATCACAAGCTCTTAAAATGGTAATTCTTAATTCTTCACATTTTCCTCAGACAGTGGGAATTCTATTACTTGATTGACATTGACAGATATGTTTACATCACCAAAGAAGCAATATGCCGATATGCGTCAATGTACAGGCTTTTCCGACGCCTTCAACATTGTTGCGGACCTGCATTTCCATCTCTTAGTCTCAAGTTTGCCTTTCGTTGCATCATAGTCTGCTTCCCGGTATGACTCTCTTAGCCTCGGTTTTCCGAGCCGAATCTTTTCCATCACCAGCTCATTGCATCCCTGAGTTTGTGAGAAATCTCTGTCAAACAAAAAGTGCAGTTTTCCACACCCTCGTCTTTTCGACGGAAGGTGACAAAAGTGTCTCCGGGACGTTTGTGACACCATGCCCTACTCAGACCCGTTCTCTTCCCTGGAGACCACCGTCAGCACTCTCCTCACTACATGAGTAGGGCATGGTCCCACAAACAGAGCTGCTTCTGTATATAAACACAGCACGAGATCAGATAGTCACATTTGAAAGAATAGAACCCGTGGCTGTCACATATAAGATAGAGAATTGTGGATCTTTACGTGACGAAGGAAAACAAAAGTCAACGTCGGATTTCCCCAAGAGAAAAATGGGTCCACAGGGTCGAGACGAAGAAAGAAAGTCGGAATGAAAAAACGCCTTCGACAGGCAGACACTTATTGAAAATGTCTATGTCGCTCCGTCCGTCAAAGAAAGTTTTAGCGAAAAAGCTGGGTTTCGGGAACTTCAAGATGGAATCTATGATGACCATGCTAGGAAAGGGGTTAATGTTATCTCGGTCCAGGTTCCTGGAGAAAGGGAGCAATCAGAGGCCCCCTATTTACAGATCAGCTATGGAAAGAAAAAGCGTGACGTTCCAAAGCGAAGGCGGCATTAGTTGCCTTTATTCGAGGACTTCAACGGGCCATCACAAGCTCTTAAAATGGTAATTCTTAATTCTTCACATTTTCCTCAGACAGTGGGAATTCTATTATTTGATTGACATTGACAGATATGTTTACATCACCAAAGAAGCAATATGCCAATATGCGTCAATGTACAGGCTTTTCCGACACCTTCAACATTGTTGCGGACCTGCATTTCCATCTCTTAGTCTCAAGTTTGCCTTTCGTTGCATCATAGTCTGCTTCCCGGTATGACTCTCTTAGTCTCGATTTTCCGAGCCGAATCTTTTCCATCACCAGCTCATTGCATCCCTGAGTTTGTGAGAAATCTCTGTCAAACAAAAAGTGCAGTTTTCCACACCCTCGTCTTTCCGACGGATGGTGACAAAAGTGTCTCCGGGACGTTTGTGGCACCATGCCCTACTCAGACCCGTTCTCTTCCCTGGAGACCACCGTCAGCACTCTCCTCACTACATGAGTAGGGCATGGTCCCACAAACAGAGCTGCTTCTGTATATAAACACAGCACGAGATCAGATAGTCACATTTGAAAGAATAGAACCCGTGGCTGTCACATATATGATAGAGAATTGTGGATCTCTACGTGACGAAGGAAAACAAAAGTCAACGTCGGATTTCCCCAAGAGAAAAATGGGTCCACAGGGTCGAGACGAAGAAAGAAAGTCGGAATGAAAAAACGCCTCCGACAGGCAGAAAGGAAAGAATTAGTCCTGTAACTAAAGAGGGAGGCCTGGTTGAGTGGTTCTTCACTATGAGACTATATTGAAGCGATCCGCGGAAGCCAAAGAAAGCTATGCTGTCGGATGGGAAATATTCGTAGAAGGAAAAGACTGACCTTTGTCAAGAGACACGGCTCGTCGCTCGTCAGTAGGGCAGGAGACCGTAACGACGACTTCTACTCCCTAGTAGGCAACAAGAATCTTTTGTCGATTTCCTCTTGTCGAACCGAAGCTATGACTGCCGCCTAGATCGGGACTTTGCTTTCTCTCATTCGGCTTTTTTCAGAGATGGATTATGCTTGGGAGCGTCGCGTCAATAGTGAAAAGCATTTCCCCGCCATAATCAGTAGATTTATCTTTTATTTTTCGGATGTCCTGTATGTTCTGTCTGTATGCCTGGTAGGATGACTATCTTGCCAGCATGCAACATTCTCCGGCAATGGGCTAGGGGAATTCTCTAAAAAAATATAGACGATGGTGCGAAAGGGAGCAAATAAAACTTTCGGACCGACAGTTTATCCGGTCGAGCTCTTTAGCTTTAAATAGCTGAAAAAAAAGCGATATCGTACTCGAATAGAGGCTCCTGCTCTCTACGGTGTCGGAATTTACTACGCCCAACTCTCTTGCTGGAAGCGAAGGACGAAGTCTATAAAGAGGAGGTCTCTAGGAATGGAGAATCATAAGCCGACGAAACTAGTCGAAAATGACATCCATGACACTCGTTCTTCTCTAGACGGAAGCACTTTGTTCTACGGAATGATGGAAACCTGAGGCGACCAATGGGAGGCTTCCCCGCTCTATCCTTATGAAAAGATCATGGAATGAGAGTTAGCTCATCAAGTCAGGCAGGGTATTCTCCATTCCACCGTTTAGGAAGTCCTTGACTCGGCTAGCCTCCTCAGGCTAAAAAAAGGGTATTCAGTGGGGAAGGCTGGGAAGAGGTAATTCTCCGCGGTAATTCTGGGAGGAGATATTCTCCTTTCCCCGGTTTAGGAAATTTGATCTACTCAGAATAACCCTCATCAACCAGTTCGAAGTGACGATATCAATTCTCCGGACACTAAACCCACCTGGAATGACTTACAGAGGAATATGGAAGCTCACCATCGATATTGACGAAGAGGAGATTCTCACCGTCAAATGAGTCTAACAGTCCCCCCGGGATCCCAGACGAGGGAACAGAACACCAACTTCCTTTGGTTGCCTCCCCTGACTTGGAGGCCCTTTATGGAAGGGTATCTTTTCTCCACTCGCCTAAAAACAAAGCACATAAAGACAAACATGATGGAAGCCTTCGTAAAGGCTCTACTGATGAAAGGATGGAAAGAAAGAGGTACGTCATAATGACAAAAGTAGGTCAGAAAGAGAGGTGTTATCTATCGGAACGTCTGTCAGAAGCTGATATTACTCTAGCTAGAACTGGCAAAGTGACGTATAAAAAGCTAAAGCTGGAAGAAAAAACGACGGTCTTTATAACCAGAAATTCCGTCATACACGACAGCCATTTCACTTCTGCCCTGATGACTTTTGCAAGCTACTGTAAAGGGAAGCCCGGCGTTTCATTTGCCTTCTCCAATTCCGATGCGACATACGGAGTAGGCGACAGTTACATTAAAAAGTAAACAAGGAAAGGCAACCAATCGGGAAAAGACCAAAATCGTAAATCCGATGGTATTCTCCTGTCGTCAATCTTCTCCATCGTTGTCTCCACAGGATTCCGCTCTACAGGCCAACTTTGTGCTAACTTTCCCTCGCTCAGTTCGACGAATCAATAGACCGAGAAGAAAAGAAGGGATCAGCTAGAATAACTCCGTTTGTGATTCCACGAGAAAAGCACTACAATCGATCAACGGTTCATCTTTGACGAAAACGACCAGTCTAGAGGGAAACAAGCGACGGAAAACCGCTGATGGCTATACATTTCAGCAATAGGAGAATCAATTGGAGCTGCTCTTACTCAGATCAACGAGGATGGCAAAGAGAAAGCTGTGTATTACAGTCAGCAGAGTGTTATGATGGCCCAGAAGTACAGTACACAGTGATCGAGAATTGTGCCTTTACTTGTCTTTTGCAGCAACAAAACTCAGTCCTCCCTTGCTGCCGACAGCTAACATTTGTCATAGCAAAAGATGTTCTTGACATACATGCAGGACCGGTTGTTCGTCGAAAGGCCAGATTGGTAAATGGATCTTCGCCCCATCAGAATTCACGTTCACCTACCTGCCTCAGCAATCAGTCAAAGAACAGGTTCTGGCCGATTTCGTCGGTCGATCGCCCGCTCGACCTCGGAAAAAAGGTGATCGATCAGGATGAGGAACAGGTTCTTCTGGTGGACGTAATGAGCTGGTGATTCGTTTTTGATGGGTCAATTTTTGCATCAAAGGCAGCGTAGGAGCGCCCCTCGTTTCACCAATAGGGTCAGAGTCACACTATTCATATCGGCTCAAGTTCCCTTGCACCAACAACGTAGCTGAATATGAAGCTATACGGTTGGTATCCGAATTCACCAATAGGGTCAGAGTCACACTATTCATATCGGCTCAAGTTCCCTTGCACCAACAACGTAGCTGAATATGAAGCTATACTGTTGGTATCCGAAGGGGATCTATCACATAACAGCAGATTGATCGGGGTAAGTGGAGACTCCCATTCCGTGATCAACTAGATCACAAACAGAGTATCAGGTGATAGACCCTAAACTAAAGCCATACAAATAAAAGGCAATTACAAATAAAAGGCAATTACACTGCGAGAAAAATTCAACTCTGTTGGTTTCGAGCATCTCTGCAGAGGCGCCAATACGCAGGGCACAGCTGGCTTCAGCTCAATTGAAGTTGAGTTCTGGTTTTACAACAAATTCCAGTTATATGACATAGACAAATCGTGAAACTTGACATCTCCGTATGTGGGAAAATCGACTTTTAGCCAAAAAGCCGAGCTTTGGTACATTCAATCAAGTTTTGAGGTCCGTCCCTTTGGGAAAATCGACGTTTATGACTTTTGCAACAATATGATCGTCACACTTTTTGAAAATGTCTATGTCGCTCCGTCCGTCAAAGAAAGTTTCAGCGAAAAAGATGGGTTTCGGGAACTTCAAGATGGAATCTATGATGACCAGGCTAGGAAAGGGGTTAATGTTATCTCGGTCCAGGTTCCTGGAGAAAGCAAGCAATCAGAGGCCCCCTATTTACAGATCAGCTATAGAAAGAAAAAGCGTTGACGTTCCAAAGCGAAGGCGGCATTAGTTGCCTTTATTCGAGGACTTCAACGGGCCATCACAAGCTCTTAAAATGGTAATTCTTAATTCTTCACATTTTCCTCAGACAGTGGGAATTCTATTACTTGATTGACAATGACAGATATGTTTACATCACCAAAGAAGCAATATGCCGATATGCGTCAATGTACAGGCTTTTCTGACGCCTTCAACATTGTTGCGGACCTGCATTTCCATCTCTTAGTCTCAAGTTTGCCTTTCGTTGCATCATAGTCTGCTTCTCGTTCTGACTCTCTTAGTCTCGGTTTTCCGAGCCGAATCTTTTCCATAACCAGCTCATTGCATCCCTGAATTTGTGAGAAATCTCTGTCAGACAAAAAATGCATTTTTCCACACCCTCGTCTTTTCGACGGAAGGTGACAAAAGTGTCTCCGGGACGTTTGTGGCACCATGCCGTACTCAGACCCGTTCTCTTCCCTGGGTCAATTTTTGCATCAAAGGCAAAAGTGAAAGAAAGAGGTACGTCATAATGACAAAAGTAGGTCAGAAAGAGAGGTGTTATCTATCGGAACGTCTGTCAGAAGCTGATATTACTCTAGCTAGAACTGGCAAAGTGACGTATAAAAAGCTAAAGCTGGAAGAAAAAACGACGGTCTTTATAACCAGAAATTCCGTCATACACGACAGCCATTTCACTTCTGCCCTGATGACTTTTGCAAGCTACTGTAAAGGGAAGCCCGGCGTTTCATTTGCCTTCTCCAATTCCGATGCGACATACGGAGTAGGCGACAGTTACATTAAAAAGTAAACAAGGAAAGGCAACCAATCGGGAAAAGACCAAAATCGTAAATCCGATGGTATTCTCCTGTCGTCAATCTTCTCCATCGTTGTCTCCACAGGATTCCGCTCTACAGGCCAACTTTGTGCTAACTTTCCCTCGCTCAGTTCGACGAACCAATAGACCGAGAAGAAAAGAAGGGATCAGGCAGAATAACTCCGTTTGTGATTCCACGAGAAAAGCACTACAATCGATCAACGGTTCATCTTTGACGAAAACGACCAGTCTAGAGGGAAACAAGCGACGGAAAACCGCTGATGGCTATACATTTCAGCAATAGGAGAATCAATTGGAGTTGCTCTTACTCAGATCAACGAGGATGGCAAAGAGAAAGATTTACTTTTTAATGTAACTGTCGCCTACTCCGTATGTCGCATCGGAATTGGAGAAGGCAAATGAAACATCGGGCTTCCCTTTACAGAAGCTTGCAAAAGTCGTCAGGGCAGAAGTGAAATGGCTGTCGTGTATGACGGAATTTCTGGTTATAAAGACCGTCGTCTTTTCTTCCAGCTTTAGCTTTTCATATGTCACTTTGCCAGTTCTAGCTAGAGTAATATCAATGTCTGACAGACGTTCCAATAGATATCACATAACAGCAGATTAATCAGGGTAAGTGGAGACTCCCATTCCGTGATCAACTAGATCACAAACAGAGTATCAGGTGATAGACCCTAAACTAAAGCCATACAAATAAAAGGCAATTACAAATAAAAGGCAATTACACTGCGAGAAAAATTCAACTCTGTTGGTTTCGAGCATCTCTGCAGAGGCGCCAATACGCAGGGCACAGCTGGCTTCAGCTCAATTGAAGTTGATTTCTGGTTTTACAACAAATTCCAGTTATATGACATAGACAAATCGTGAAACTTGACATCTCCGTATGTGGGAAAATCGACTTTTAGCCAAAAAGCCGAGCTTTGGTACATTCAATCAAGTTTTGAGGTCCGTCCCTTTGGGAAAATCGACGTTTATGACTTTTGCAGCTATATGATCGTCACACTTTTTGAAAATGTCTATGTCGCTCCGTCCGTCAAAGAAAGTTTCAGCGAAAAAGATGGGTTTCGGGAACTTCAAGATGGAATCTATGATGACCAGGCTAGGAAAGGGGTTAATGTTATCTCGGTCCAGGTTCCTGAAGAAAGCGAGCAATCAGAGGCCCCCTATTTACAGATCAGCTATAGAAAGAAAAAGCGTTGACGTTCCAAAGCGAAGGCGGCATTAGTTGCCTTTATTCGAGGACTTCAACGGGCCATCACAAGCTCTTAAAATGGTAATTCTTAATTCTTCACATTTTCCTCAGACAGTGGGAATTCTATTACTTGATTGACATTGACAGATATGTTTACATCACCAAAGAAGCAATATGCCGATATGCGTCAATGTACAGGCTTTTCTGACGCCTTCAACATTGTTGCGGACCTGCATTTCCATCTCTTAGTCTCAAGTTTGCCTTTCGTTGCATCATAGTCTGCTTCTCGTTCTGACTCTCTTAGTCTCGGTTTTCCGAGCCGAATCTTTTCCATAACCAGCTCATTGCATCCCTGAATTTGTGAGAAATCTCTGTCAGACAAAAAATGCATTTTTCCACACCCTCGTCTTTTCGACGGAAGGTGACAAAAGTGTCTCCGGGACGTTTGTGGCACCATGCCGTACTCAGACCCGTTCTCTTCCCTGGAGACCACCGTCAGCACTCTCCTCACTACATGAGTAGGGCATGGTCCCACAAACAGAGCTGCTTCTGTATATAAACCCAACACGAGATCAGATAGTCACATTTGAAAGAATAGAACCCGTGGCTGTCACATATGTTGGGTCCCTCTCCATAACTTCAAGAAAATTGGATCGCTAACAGAAAAAAAAACACGACTGACGAACACCAGCAGTCGTGTTTAATACGAGTGTCATGGCTGTGCCCTGCGTATTGGCACCTCTGCAAAGATGCTCGAAACCAACAGAGTTGAATTTTTCCCAAAGTGTAATTGCCTTTTATTTGTAATTGCCTTTTATTTGTATGGCTTTAGTTTAGGGTCTATCACCTGATACTCTGTTTGTGATCTAGTTGATCACGGAATGGGAGTTACCACTTACCCTGATCAATCAGCTGTTATGTGATAGATCCCCTTCGGATACCAACCGTATAGCTTCATATTCAGCTATGTTGTTGGTGCAAGGGAACTTGAGCCGATATGAATAGTGTGACTCTGACCCTATTGGTGAAACGAGGGGCGCTCCTGCGCTGCCTTTGATGCAAAAATTTACCCATCAAAAACGAATCACCAGCGCATTACGTCCACCAGAAGAACCTGTTCCTCATCCTGATCGATCACCTTTTTTCCGAGGTCGAGCGGGCGATCAACCGACGAAATCGGCCAGAACCTGTTCTTTGACTGATTGCTGGGGCAGGTAGGTGAACGTGAATTCTGATAGGGCGAAGATCCATTTACCAATCTGGCCTTTCGACGAACAGCCGGTCCCGCATGTATGTCGAGAAAATCTTTTGCTATGACAAATGTTTGCTGTCGGCAGCAAGGGAGGACTGAGTTTTGTTGCTGCAAAAGACAAGTAAAGGCACAATTCTCGATCACTGTGTACTGTACTTCTGGGCCGTCGTAACACTTTGCTGACGGTAATACACAGTTTGCCCTTTGCCATCCTCATTGATCTGAGTAAGAGCAGCTCCAATTGATTCTCCTATTGCTGAAATGTATAGCCATCAGCGGTTTTCCGTCTCTTGTTTCCGTCTAGACTGGTCGTTTTCGTCAAAGATGAACTAATGATCGATTGCAGTGCTTTTCTCGTGGGATCACAAACGGAGTTATTCTGGCTAATCCCTTCTTTTCTTCTCGGTCTATTGGTTCGTCGAACTAAGCGAGGGAAAGTTAGCACAAATTTGGCCTGTAGAGCGGAATCCTGTGGAGACAACGATGGAGAAGATTGACGACAGGAGAATACCATCGGCTTTACGATTTTCTTCTTTTCCCGACTGGTTGCCTTTCCTTGTTTACTTTTTAATGTAACTGTCGCCTACTCCGTATGTTGCATCGGAATTGGAGAAGGCAAATGAAACATCGGGCTTCCCTTTACAGAAGCTTGCAAAAGTCGTCAGGGCAGAAGTGAAATGGCTGTCGTGTATGACGGAATTTCTGGTTATAAAGACCGTCGTCTTTTCTTCCAGCTTTAGCTTTTCATATGTCACTTTGCCAGTTCTAGCTAGAGTAATATCAATGTCTGACAGACGTTCCAATAGATATCACATAACAGCAGATTAATCAGGGTGAGTGGAGACTCCCATTCCGTGATCAACTAGATCACAAACAAAGTATCAGGTGATAGACCCTAAACTAAAGCCATACAAATAAAAGGCAATTACAAATAAAAGGCAATTACACTGCGAGAAAAATTCAACTCTGTTGGTTTCGAGCATCTCTGCAGAGGCGCCAATACGCAGGGCACAGCTGGCTTCAGCTCAATTGAAGTTGATTTCTGGTTTTACAACAAATTCCAGTTATATGACATAGACAAATCGTGAAACTTGACATCTCCGTATGTGGGAAAATCGACTTTTAGCCAAAAAGCCGAGCTTTGGTACATTCAATCAAGTTTTGAGGTCCGTCCCTTTGGGAAAATCGACGTTTATGACTTTTGCAGCTATATGATCGTCACACTTTTTGAAAATGTCTATGTCGCTCCGTCCGTCAAAGAAAGTTTCAGCGAAAAAGATAGGTTTCGGGAACTTCAAGATGGAATCTATGATGACCAGGCTAGGAAAGGGGTTAATGTTATCTCGGTCCAGGTTCCTGAAGAAAGCGAGCAATCAGAGGCCCCCTATTTACAGATCAGCTATAGAAAGAAAAAGCGTTGACGTTCCAAAGCGAAGGCGGCATTAGTTGCCTTTATTCGAGGACTTCAACGGGCCATCACAAGCTCTTAAAATGGTAATTCTTAATTCTTCACATTTTCCTCAGACAGTGGGAATTCTATTACTTGATTGACATTGACAGATATGTTTACATCACCAAAGAAGCAATATGCCGATATGCGTCAATGTACAGGCTTTTCTGACGCCTTCAACATTGTTGCGGACCTGCATTTCCATCTCTTAGTCTCAAGTTTGCCTTTCGTTGCATCATAGTCTGCTTCTCGTTCTGACTCTCTTAGTCTCGGTTTTCCGAGCCGAATCTTTTCCATAACCAGCTCATTGCATCCCTGAATTTGTGAGAAATCTCTGTCAGACAAAAAATGCATTTTTCCACACCCTCGTCTTTTCGACGGAAGGTGACAAAAGTGTCTCCGGGACGTTTGTGGCACCATGCCGTACTCAGACCCGTTCTCTTCCCTGGAGACCACCGTCAGCACTCTCCTCACTACATGAGTAGGGCATGGTCCCACAAACAGAGCTGCTTCTGTATATAAACCCAACACGAGATCAGATAGTCACATTTGAAAGAATAGAACCCGTGGCTGTCACATATGTTGGGTCCCTCTCCATAACTTCAAGAAAATTGGATCGCTAACAGAAAAAAAAACACGACTGACGAACACCAGCAGTCGTGTTTAATACGAGTGTCATGGCTGTGCCCTGCGTATTGGCACCTCTGCAAAGATGCTCGAAACCAACAGAGTTGAATTTTTCCCAAAGTGTAATTGCCTTTTATTTGTAATTGCCTTTTATTTGTATGGCTTTAGTTTAGGGTCTATCACCTGATACTCTGTTTGTGATCTAGTTGATCACGGAATGGGAGTTACCACTTACCCTGATCAATCAGCTGTTATGTGATAGATCCCCTTCGGATACCAACCGTATAGCTTCATATTCAGCTATGTTGTTGGTGCAAGGGAACTTGAGCCGATATGAATAGTGTGACTCTGACCCTATTGGTGAAACGAGGGGCGCTCCTGCGCTGCCTTTGATGCAAAAATTTACCCATCAAAAACGAATCACCAGCGCATTACGTCCACCAGAAGAACCTGTTCCTCATCCTGATCGATCACCTTTTTTCCGAGGTCGAGCGGGCGATCAACCGACGAAATCGGCCAGAACCTGTTCTTTGACTGATTGCTGGGGCAGGTAGGTGAACGTGAATTCTGATAGGGCGAAGATCCATTTACCAATCTGGCCTTTCGACGAACAGCCGGTCCCGCATGTATGTCGAGAAAATCTTTTGCTATGACAAATGTTTGCTGTCGGCAGCAAGGGAGGACTGAGTTTTGTTGCTGCAAAAGACAAGTAAAGGCACAATTCTCGATCACTGTGTACTGTACTTCTGGGCCGTCGTAACACTTTGCTGACGGTAATACACAGTTTGCCCTTTGCCATCCTCATTGATCTGAGTAAGAGCAGCTCCAATTGATTCTCCTATTGCTGAAATGTATAGCCATCAGCGGTTTTCCGTCTCTTGTTTCCGTCTAGACTGGTCGTTTTCGTCAAAGATGAACTAATGATCGATTGCAGTGCTTTTCTCGTGGGATCACAAACGGAGTTATTCTGGCTAATCCCTTCTTTTCTTCTCGGTCTATTGGTTCGTCGAACTAAGCGAGGGAAAGTTAGCACAAATTTGGCCTGTAGAGCGGAATCCTGTGGAGACAACGATGGAGAAGATTGACGACAGGAGAATACCATCGGCTTTACGATTTTCTTCTTTTCCCGACTGGTTGCCTTTCCTTGTTTACTTTTTAATGTAACTGTCGCCTACTCCGTATGTTGCATCGGAATTGGAGAAGGCAAATGAAACATCGGGCTTCCCTTTACAGAAGCTTGCAAAAGTCGTCAGGGCAGAAGTGAAATGGCTGTCGTGTATGACGGAATTTCTGGTTATAAAGACCGTCGTCTTTTCTTCCAGCTTTAGCTTTTCATATGTCACTTTGCCAGTTCTAGCTAGAGTAATATCAATGTCTGACAGACGTTCCAATAGATATCACATAACAGCAGATTAATCAGGGTGAGTGGAGACTCCCATTCCGTGATCAACTAGATCACAAACAGAGTATCAGGTGATAGACCCTAAACTAAAGCCATACAAATAAAAGGCAATTACAAATAAAAGGCAATTACACTGCGAGAAAAATTCAACTCTGTTGGTTTCGAGCATCTCTGCAGAGGCGCCAATACGCAGGGCACAGCTGGCTTCAGCTCAATTGAAGTTGATTTCTGGTTTTACAACAAATTCCAGTTATATGACATAGACAAATCGTGAAACTTGACATCTCCGTATGTGGGAAAATCGACTTTTAGCCAAAAAGCCGAGCTTTGGTACATTCAATCAAGTTTTGAGGTCCGTCCCTTTGGGAAAATCGACGTTTATGACTTTTGCAGCTATATGATCGTCACACTTTTTGAAAATGTCTATGTCGCTCCGTCCGTCAAAGAAAGTTTCAGCGAAAAAGATGGGTTTCGGGAACTTCAAGATGGAATCTATGATGACCAGGCTAGGAAAGGGGTTAATGTTATCTCGGTCCAGGTTCCTGAAGAAAGCGAGCAATCAGAGGCCCCCTATTTACAGATCAGCTATAGAAAGAAAAAGCGTTGACGTTCCAAAGCGAAGGCGGCATTAGTTGCCTTTATTCGAGGACTTCAACGGGCCATCACAAGCTCTTAAAATGGTAATTCTTAATTCTTCACATTTTCCTCAGACAGTGGGAATTCTATTACTTGATTGACATTGACAGATATGTTTACATCACCAAAGAAGCAATATGCCGATATGCGTCAATGTACAGGCTTTTCTGACGCCTTCAACATTGTTGCGGACCTGCATTTCCATCTCTTAGTCTCAAGTTTGCCTTTCGTTGCATCATAGTCTGCTTCTCGTTCTGACTCTCTTAGTCTCGGTTTTCCGAGCCGAATCTTTTCCATAACCAGCTCATTGCATCCCTGAATTTGTGAGAAATCTCTGTCAGACAAAAAATGCATTTTTCCACACCCTCGTCTTTTCGACGGAAGGTGACAAAAGTGTCTCCGGGACGTTTGTGGCACCATGCCGTACTCAGACCCGTTCTCTTCCCTGGAGACCACCGTCAGCACTCTCCTCACTACATGAGTAGGGCATGGTCCCACAAACAGAGCTGCTTCTGTATATAAACCCAACACGAGATCAGATAGTCACATTTGAAAGAATAGAACCCGTGGCTGTCACATATGTTGGGTCCCTCTCCATAACTTCAAGAAAATTGGATCGCTAACAGAAAAAAAAACACGACTGACGAACACCAGCAGTCGTGTTTAATACGAGTGTCATGGCTGTGCCCTGCGTATTGGCACCTCTGCAAAGATGCTCGAAACCAACAGAGTTGAATTTTTCCCAAAGTGTAATTGCCTTTTATTTGTAATTGCCTTTTATTTGTATGGCTTTAGTTTAGGGTCTATCACCTGATACTCTGTTTGTGATCTAGTTGATCACGGAATGGGAGTTACCACTTACCCTGATCAATCAGCTGTTATGTGATAGATCCCCTTCGGATACCAACCGTATAGCTTCATATTCAGCTATGTTGTTGGTGCAAGGGAACTTGAGCCGATATGAATAGTGTGACTCTGACCCTATTGGTGAAACGAGGGGCGCTCCTGCGCTGCCTTTGATGCAAAAATTGACCCATCAAAAACGAATCACCAGCGCATTACGTCCACCAGAAGAACCTGTTCCTCATCCTGATCGATCACCTTTTTTCCGAGGTCGAGCGGGCGATCAACCGACGAAATCGGCCAGAACCTGTTCTTTGACTGATTGCTGGGGCAGGTAGGTGAACGTGAATTCTGATAGGGCGAAGATCCATTTACCAATCTGGCCTTTCGACGAACAGCCGGTCCCGCATGTATGTCGAGAAAATCTTTTGCTATGACAAATGTTTGCTGTCGGCAGCAAGGGAGGACTGAGTTTTGTTGCTGCAAAAGACAAGTAAAGGCACAATTCTCGATCACTGTGTACTGTACTTCTGGGCCGTCGTAACACTTTGCTGACGGTAATACACAGTTTGCCCTTTGCCATCCTCATTGATCTGAGTAAGAGCAGCTCCAATTGATTCTCCTATTGCTGAAATGTATAGCCATCAGCGGTTTTCCGTCTCTTGTTTCCGTCTAGACTGGTCGTTTTCGTCAAAGATGAACTAATGATCGATTGCAGTGCTTTTCTCGTGGGATCACAAACGGAGTTATTCTGGCTAATCCCTTCTTTTCTTCTCGGTCTATTGGTTCGTCGAACTAAGCGAGGGAAAGTTAGCACAAATTTGGCCTGTAGAGCGGAATCCTGTGGAGACAACGATGGAGAAGATTGACGACAGGAGAATACCATCGGCTTTACGATTTTCTTCTTTTCCCGACTGGTTGCCTTTCCTTGTTTACTTTTTAATGTAACTGTCGCCTACTCCGTATGTTGCATCGGAATTGGAGAAGGCAAATGAAACATCGGGCTTCCCTTTACAGAAGCTTGCAAAAGTCGTCAGGGCAGAAGTGAAATGGCTGTCGTGTATGACGGAATTTCTGGTTATAAAGACCGTCGTCTTTTCTTCCAGCTTTAGCTTTTCATATGTCACTTTGCCAGTTCTAGCTAGAGTAATATCAATGTCTGACAGACGTTCCAATAGATATCACATAACAGCAGATTAATCAGGGTAAGTGGAGACTCCCATTCCGTGATCAACTAGATCACAAACAGAGTATCAGGTGATAGACCCTAAACTAAAGCCATACAAATAAAAGGCAATTACAAATAAAAGGCAATTACACTGCGAGAAAAATTCAACTCTGTTGGTTTCGAGCATCTCTGCAGAGGCGCCAATACGCAGGGCACAGCTGGCTTCAGCTCAATTGAAGTTGATTTCTGGTTTTACAACAAATTCCAGTTATATGACATAGACAAATCGTGAAACTTGACATCTCCGTATGTGGGAAAATCGACTTTTAGCCAAAAAGCCGAGCTTTGGTACATTCAATCAAGTTTTGAGGTCCGTCCCTTTGGGAAAATCGACGTTTATGACTTTTGCAGCTATATGATCGTCACACTTTTTGAAAATGTCTATGTCGCTCCGTCCGTCAAAGAAAGTTTCAGCGAAAAAGATGGGTTTCGGGAACTTCAAGATGGAATCTATGATGACCAGGCTAGGAAAGGGGTTAATGTTATCTCGGTCCAGGTTCCTGAAGAAAGCGAGCAATCAGAGGCCCCCTATTTACAGATCAGCTATAGAAAGAAAAAGCGTTGACGTTCCAAAGCGAAGGCGGCATTAGTTGCCTTTATTCGAGGACTTCAACGGGCCATCACAAGCTCTTAAAATGGTAATTCTTAATTCTTCACATTTTCCTCAGACAGTGGGAATTCTATTACTTGATTGACATTGACAGATATGTTTACATCACCAAAGAAGCAATATGCCGATATGTATCAATGTACAGGCTTTTCTGACGCCTTCAACATTGTTGCGGACCTGCATTTCCATCTCTTAGTCTCAAGTTTGCCTTTCGTTGCATCATAGTCTGCTTCTCGTTCTGACTCTCTTAGTCTCGGTTTTCCGAGCCGAATCTTTTCCATAACCAGCTCATTGCATCCCTGAATTTGTGAGAAATCTCTGTCAGACAAAAAATGCATTTTTCCACACCCTCGTCTTTTCGACGGAAGGTGACAAAAGTGTCTCCGGGACGTTTGTGGCACCATGCCGTACTCAGACCCGTTCTCTTCCCTGGAGACCACCGTCAGCACTCTCCTCACTACATGAGTAGGGCATGGTCCCACAAACAGAGCTGCTTCTGTATATAAACCCAACACGAGATCAGATAGTCACATTTGAAAGAATAGAACCCGTGGCTGTCACATATGTTGGGTCCCTCTCCATAACTTCAAGAAAATTGGATCGCTAACAGAAAAAAAAACACGACTGACGAACACCAGCAGTCGTGTTTAATACGAGTGTCATGGCTGTGCCCTGCGTATTGGCACCTCTGCAAAGATGCTCGAAACCAACAGAGTTGAATTTTTCCCAAAGTGTAATTGCCTTTTATTTGTAATTGCCTTTTATTTGTATGGCTTTAGTTTAGGGTCTATCACCTGATACTCTGTTTGTGATCTAGTTGATCACGGAATGGGAGTTACCACTTACCCTGATCAATCAGCTGTTATGTGATAGATCCCCTTCGGATACCAACCGTATAGCTTCATATTCAGCTATGTTGTTGGTGCAAGGGAACTTGAGCCGATATGAATAGTGTGACTCTGACCCTATTGGTGAAACGAGGGGCGCTCCTGCGCTGCTTTTGATGCAAAAATTGACCCATCAAAAACGAATCACCAGCGCATTACGTCCACCAGAAGAACCTGTTCCTCATCCTGATCGATCACCTTTTTTCCGAGGTCGAGCGGGCGATCAACCGACGAAATCGGCCAGAACCTGTTCTTTGACTGATTGCTGGGGCAGGTAGGTGAACGTGAATTCTGATAGGGCGAAGATCCATTTACCAATCTGGCCTTTCGACGAACAGCCGGTCCCGCATGTATGTCGAGAAAATCTTTTGCTATGACAAATGTTTGCTGTCGGCAGCAAGGGAGGACTGAGTTTTGTTGCTGCAAAAGACAAGTAAAGGCACAATTTTCGATCACTGTGTACTGTACTTCTGGGCCGTCGTAACACTTTGCTGACGGTAATACACAGTTTGCCCTTTGCCATCCTCATTGATCTGAGTAAGAGCAGCTCCAATTGATTCTCCTATTGCTGAAATGTATAGCCATCAGCGGTTTTCCGTCTCTTGTTTCCGTCTAGACTGGTCGTTTTCGTCAAAGATGAACTAATGATCGATTGCAGTGCTTTTCTCGTGGGATCACAAACGGAGTTATTCTGGCTAATCCCTTCTTTTCTTCTCGGTCTATTGGTTCGTCGAACTAAGCGAGGGAAAGTTAGCACAAATTTGGCCTGTAGAGCGGAATCCTGTGGAGACAACGATGGAGAAGATTGACGACAGGAGAATACCATCGGCTTTACGATTTTCTTCTTTTCCCGACTGGTTGCCTTTCCTTGTTTACTTTTTAATGTAACTGTCGCCTACTCCGTATGTTGCATCGGAATTGGAGAAGGCAAATGAAACATCGGGCTTCCCTTTACAGAAGCTTGCAAAAGTCGTCAGGGCAGAAGTGAAATGGCTGTCGTGTATGACGGAATTTCTGGTTATAAAGACCGTCGTCTTTTCTTCCAGCTTTAGCTTTTCATATGTCACTTTGCCAGTTCTAGCTAGAGTAATATCAATGTCTGACAGACGTTCCAATAGATATCACATAACAGCAGATTAATCAGGGTAAGTGGAGACTCCCATTCCGTGATCAACTAGATCACAAACAGAGTATCAGGTGATAGACCCTAAACTAAAGCCATACAAATAAAAGGCAATTACAAATAAAAGGCAATTACACTGCGAGAAAAATTCAACTCTGTTGGTTTCGAGCATCTCTGCAGAGGCGCCAATACGCAGGGCACAGCTGGCTTCAGCTCAATTGAAGTTGATTTCTGGTTTTACAACAAATTCCAGTTATATGACATAGACAAATCGTGAAACTTGACATCTCCGTATGTGGGAAAATCGACTTTTAGCCAAAAAGCCGAGCTTTGGTACATTCAATCAAGTTTTGAGGTCCGTCCCTTTGGGAAAATAGACGTTTATGACTTTTGCAGCTATATGATCGTCACACTTTTTGAAAATGTCTATGTCGCTCCGTCCGTCAAAGAAAGTTTCAGCGAAAAAGATGGGTTTCAGGAACTTCAAGATGGAATCTATGATGACTAGGCTAGGAAAGGGGTTAATGTTATCTCGGTCCAGGTTCCTGGAGAAAGCCAGCAATCAGAGGCCCCCTATTTACAGATCAGTTATAGAAAGAAAAAGCGTTGACGTTCCAAAGCGAAGGCGGCATTAGTTGCCTTTATTCGAGGACTTCAACGGGCCATCACAAGCTCTTAAAATGGTAATTCTTAATTCTTCACATTTTCCTCAGACAGTGGGAATTCTATTACTTGATTGACATTGACAGATATGTTTACATCACCAAAGAAGCAATATGCCGATATGCGTCAATGTACAGGCTTTTCTGACGCCTTAAACATTGTTGCGGACCTGCATTTCCATCTCTTAGTCTCAAGTTTGCCTTTCGTTGCATCATAGTCTGGTTCCCGGTCTGACTCTCTTAGTCTCGGTTTTCCGAGCCGAATCTTTTCCATAACCAGCTCATTGCATCCCTGAGTTTGTGAGAAATCTCTGTCAGACAAAAAATGCATTTTTCCACACCCTCGTCTTTCCGACGGAAGGTGACAAAAGTGTCTCCGGGACGTTTGTGGCACCATGCCTTACTCAGACCCGTTCTCTTCCCTGGAGACCACCGTCAGCACTCTCCTCACTACATGAGTAGGGCATGGTCCCACAAACAGAGCTGCTTCTGTATATAAACCCAGCACGAGATCAGATAGTCATATTTGAAAGAATAGAACCTGTGGCTGTCACATATATTGGGTCCCTCTCCATAACTTCAAGAAAATAGGATCGCTAGCAGAAAAAAAAACACGACTGACGAACACCAGCAGTCGTGTTTAATACGAGTGTCATGGCTGTGCCCTGTGTATTGGCACCTCTGCAGAGATGCTCGAAACCAACAGAGTTGAATTTTTCCCAAAGTGTAATTGCCTTTTATTTGTAATTGCCTTTTATTTGTATGGCTTTAGTTTAGGGTCTATCACCTGATGCTCTAATTGTGATCTAGTTGATCACGGAATGGGAGTCTCCACTTACCCTGATCAATCTGCTGTTATGTGATAGATCCCCTTCGGATACCAACCGTATAGCTTCATATTCAGCTACGTTGTTGGTGCAAGGGAACTTGAGCCGATATGAATAGTGTGACTCTGACCCTATTGGTGAAACGAGGGGCGCTCCTGCGCTGCCTTTGATGCAAAAATTGAGCCATCAAAAACGAATCACCAGCGCATTATGTCCACCAGAAGAACCTGTTCCTCATCCTGATCGATCACCTTTTTTCCGAGGTCGAGCGGGCGATCAACCGACGAAATCGGCCAGAACCTGTTCTTTGACTGATTGCTGGGGCAGGTAGGTGAACGTGAATTCTGATAGGGCGAAGATCCATTTACCAATCTGGCCTTTCGACGAACAGCCGGTCCCGCATGTATGTCGAGAAAATCTTTTGCTATGACAAATGTTTGCTGTCGGCAGCAAGGGAGGACTGAGTTTTGTTGCTGCAAAAGACAAGTAAAGGCACAATTCTCGATCACTGTGTACTGTACTTCTGGGCCGTCGTAACACTTTGCTGACGGTAATACACAGTTTGCCCTTTGCCATCCTCATTGATCTGAGTAAGAGCAGCTCCAATTGATTCTCCTATTGCTGAAATGTATAGCCATCAGCGGTTTTCCGTCTCTTGTTTCCGTCTAGACTGGTCGTTTTCGTCAAAGATGAACTAATGATCGATTGCAGTGCTTTTCTCGTGGGATAACAAACGGAGTTATTCTGGCTAATCCCTTCTTTTCTTCTCGGTCTATTGGTTCGTCGAACTAAGCGAGGGAAAGTTAGCACAAATTTGGCCTGTAGAGCGGAATCCTGTGGAGACAACGATGGAGAAGATTGACGACAGGAGAATACCATCGGCTTTACGATTTTCTTCTTTTCCCGACTGGTTGCCTTTCCTTGTTTACTTTTTAATGTAACTGTCGCCTACTCCGTATGTTGCATCGGAATTGGAGAAGGCAAATGAAACATCGGGCTTCCCTTTACAGAAGCTTGCAAAAGTCGTCAGGGCAGAAGTGAAATGGCTGTCGTGTATGACGGAATTTCTGGTTATAAAGACCGTCGTCTTTTCTTCCAGCTTTAGCTTTTCATATGTCACTTTGCCAGTTCTAGCTAGAGTAATATCAATGTCTGACAGACGTTCCAATAGATATCACATAACAGCAGATTAATCAGGGTAAGTGGAGACTCCCATTCCGTGATCAACTAGATCACAAACAGAGTATCAGGTGATAGACCCTAAACTAAAGCCATACAAATAAAAGGCAATTACAAATAAAAGGCAATTACACTGCGAGAAAAATTCAACTCTGTTGGTTTCGAGCATCTCTGCAGAGGCGCCAATACGCAGGGCACAGCTGGCTTCAGCTCAATTGAAGTTGATTTCTGGTTTTACAACAAATTCCAGTTATATGACATAGACAAATCGTGAAACTTGACATCTCCGTATGTGGGAAAATCGACTTTTAGCCAAAAAGCCGAGCTTTGGTACATTCAATCAAGTTTTGAGGTCCGTCCCTTTGGGAAAATCGACGTTTATGACTTTTGCAGCTATATGATCGTCACACTTTTTGAAAATGTCTATGTCGCTCCGTCCGTCAAAGAAAGTTTCAGCGAAAAAGATGGGTTTCAGGAACTTCAAGATGGAATCTATGATGACTAGGCTAGGAAAGGGGTTAATGTTATCTCGGTCCAGGTTCCTGGAGAAAGCCAGCAATCAGAGGCCCCCTATTTACAGATCAGTTATAGAAAGAAAAAGCGTTGACAAACGGAGTTATTCTGCCTGATCCCTTCTTTTCTTCTCGGTCTATTGGTTCGTCGAACTGAGCGAGGGAAAGTTAGCACAAAGTTGGCCTGTAGAGCGGAATCCTGTGGAGACAACGATGGAGAAGATTGACGACAGGAGAATACCATCGGCTTTACGATTTTCTTCTTTTTCCGACTGGTTGCCTTTCCTTGTTTACTTTTTAATGTAACTGTCGCCTACTCCGTATGTCGCATCGGAATTGGAGAAGGCAAATGAAACGTCGGGCTTCCCTTTACAGAAGCTTGCAAAAGTCGTCAGGGCAGAAGTGAAATGGCTGTCGTGTATGACGGAATTTCTGGTTATAAAGACCGTCGTCTTTTCTTCCAGCTTTAGCTTTTCATATGTCACTTTGCCAGTTCTAGCTAGAGTAATATCAGCGTCTGACAGACGTTCCAATAGATAACACCTCTCTTTCTGACATACTTTTGTCATTATGACGTACCTCTTTCTTTCCATCCTTTCATCAGTAGAGCCTTTACGAAGGCTTCCGTCATGTTTGTCTTTAGGTGCTTTGTTTTTAGGCGAGTGGAGAAAAGATACCCTTTCATAAAGGGCCTCCAAGTTAGGGGAGGCAACCAAAGGAAGTTGGTGTTCTGTTCCCCCGTCTGGGATCCCGGGGGGACTGTTAGACTCATTTGACGGTGAGAATCTCCTCTTCGTCAATATCGACGGTGAGCTTCCATATTCCTCTATAAGTCATTCCAGGTGGGTTTAGTGTCCGGAGAATTGATATCGTCACTTCGAACTGGTTGATGAGGGTTATTCTGAGTAGATCAAATTTCCTAAACCGGGGAAACGAGAATATCTCCTCCCAGAATTACCGCGGAGAATTACCTCTTCCCAGCCTTCCCCACTGAATACCCTTTTTTAGCCTGAGGAGGCTAGCCGAGTCAAGGACTTCCTAAACGGAGGAATGGAGTATACCCTGCCTGACTTGATGAGCTAACTCTCATTCCATGATCTTTTCTTAAGGATAGAGCGGGGAAGCCTCCCTTTGGTCGCCTCAGGTTTCCATCATTCTTTAGAACAAAGTGCTTCCGTCTAGAGAAGAACGAGTGTCATGGATGTCATTTTCGACTAGTTTCGTCGGCTTATGATTCTCCATTCCTAGAGACCTCCTCTTTACAGACTTCGTCCTTCGCTTCCAGCAAGAGAGTTGGGCGTAGTAAATTCCGACACCGTAGAGAGCAGGAGCCTCTATTCGAGTACGATATCGTTTTTTTTTTCCAGCTATTCAAAGCTAAAGAGCTCGACCGGATAAACTGTCGGTCCGAAAGTTTTATTTGCTCCTTTCCGCACCATCGTCTGTATTTTTTTAGAGAATTCCCCTAGCCCATTACCGGAGAATGTTGCATGCTGGCAAGATAGTCATCCTACCAGGCATATAGACAGAACGTACAAGACATCCGAAAAACAAAAGAAAAATCTACTGATTATGGTGGGGAAACGCTTTTCACTATCGACGTGACGCTCCCAAGCACAATCCATCTTTGGAAAAAGCCGAATGAGAGAAAGCAAAGTCCCGATCTAGGCGGCAATCATAGCTTCGGTTCCACAAGAGGAAATCAACAAAAGATTCTTGTTGTCTACTAGAACTATTTTCTGCCGGACGAGTTGACGTTCCAAAGCGAAGGCGGCATTAGTTGCCTTTATTCGAGGACTTCAACGGGCCATCACAAGCTCTTAAAATGGTAATTCTTAATTCTTCACATTTTCCTCAGACAGTGGGAATTCTATTACTTGATTGACATTGACAGATATGTTCACATCACCAAAGAAGCAATATGCCGATATGCGTCAATGTACAGGCTTTTCCGACGGCTTCAACATTGTTGCGGACCTGCATTTCCATCTCTTAGTCTCAAGTTTGCCTTTCGTTGCATCATAGTCTGCTTCCCGGTATGACTCTCTTAGTCTCGATTTTCCGAACCGAATCTTTTCCATCACCAGCTCATTGCATCCCTGAGTTTGTGAGAAATCTCTGTCAAACAAAAAGTGCAGTTTTCCACACCCTCGTCTTTCCGACGGATGGTGACAAAAGTGTCTCCGGAACGTTTGTGGCACCATGCCCTACTCAGACCCGTTCTCTTCCCTGGAGACCACCGTCAGCACTCTCCTCACTACATGAGTAGGGCATGGTCCCACAAACAGAGCTGCTTCTGTATATAAACACAGCACGAGATCAGATAGTCACATTTGAAAGAATAGAACCCGTGGCTGTCACATATATGATAGAGAATTGTGGATCTCTACGTGACGAAGGAAAACAAAAGTCAACGTCGGATTTCCCCAAGAGAAAAATGGGTCCACAGGGTCGAGACGAAGAAAGAAGGTCGGAATGAAAAAACGCCTCCGACAGGCAGAAAGGAAAGAATTAGTCCTGTAACTAAAGAGGGAGGCCTGGTCGAGTGGTTCTTCAAAACTATGAGACTATATTGAAGCGATCCGTGGAAGCCAAAGAAAGCTATGCTGTCGGATGGGAAATATTCGTAGAAGGAAAAGACTGACCTTTGTCAAGAGACACGGCTCGTCGCTCGTCAGTAGGGCAGGAGACCGGAACGACGACTTCTACTCCCTAGTAGACAACAAGAATCTTTTGTCGATTTCCTCTTGTGGAACCGAAGCTATGACTGCCGCCTAGATCGGGACTTTGCTTTCTCTCATTCGGCTTTTTTCAGAGATGGATTATGCTTGGGAGCGTCGCGTCAATAGTGAAAAGCATTTCCCCGCCATAATCAGTAGATTTATCTTTTGTTTTTCGGATGTCCTGTATGTTCTGTCTGTATGCCTGGTAGGATGACTATCTTTCCAGCATGCAACATTCTCCGGCAATGGGCTAGGGGAATTCTCTAAAAAAATACAGACGATGGTGCGAAAGGGAGCAAATAAAACTTTCGGACCGACAGTTTATCCGGTCGAGCTCTTTAGCTTTAAATAGCTGAAAAAAAAGCGATATCGTACTCGAATAGAGGCTCCTGCTCTCTACGGTGTCGGAATTTACTACGCCCAACTCTCTTGCTGGAAGCGAAGGACGAAGTCTGTAAAGAGGAGGTCTCTAGGAATGGAGAATCATAAGCCGGCGAAACTAGTCGAAAATGACATCCATGACACTCGTTCTTCTCTAGACGGAAGCACTTTGTTCTACGGAATGATGGAAACCTGAGGCGACCAATGGGAGGCTTCCCTGCTCTATCCTTAAGAAAAGATCATGGAATGAGAGTTAGCTCATCAAGTCAGGCAGGGTATTCTCCATTCCACCGTTTAGGAAGTCCTTGACTCGGCTAGCCTCCTCAGGCTAAAAAAAGGGTATTCAGTGGGGAAGGCTGGGAAGAGGTAAATTCTTCGCGGTAATTCTGGGAGGAGATATTCTCCTTTCCCCGGTTTATGAAATTTGATCTACTCAGAATAACCCTCATCAACCAGTTCGAAGTGACGATATCAATTCTCCGGACACTAAACCCACCTGGAATGACTTACAGAGGAATATGGAAGCTCACCGTCGATATTGACGAAGAGGAGATTCTCACCGTCAAATGAGTCTAACAGTCCCCTCGGGATCCCAGACAGGGGAACAGAACACCAACTTCCTTTGGTTGCCTCCCCTGACTTGGAGGCCCTTTATGGAAGGGTATCTTTTCTCCACTCGCCTAAAAACAAAGCACATAAAGACAAACATGATGGAAGCCTTCGTAAAGGCTCTACTAATGAAAGGATGGAAAGAAAGAGGTACGTCATAATGACAAAAGTAGGTCAGAAAGAGAGGTGTTATCTATCGGAACGTCTGTCAGACGCTGATATTACTCTAGCTAGAACTGGCAAAGTGACGTATAAAAAGCTAAAGCTGGAAGAAAAAGCGACGGTTTTTATAACCAGAAATTCCGTCATACACGACAGCCATTTCACTTCTGCCCTGACGACTTTTGCAAGCTACTGTAAAGGGAAGCCCGACGTTTCATTTGCCTTCTCCAATTCCGATGCGACATACGGAGTAGGCGACAGTTACATTAAAAAGTAAACAAGGAAAGGCAACCAGTCGGGAAAAGACCAAAATCGTAAAGCCGATGGTATTCTCCTGTCGTCAATCTTCTCCATCGTTGTCTCCACAGGATTCCGCTCTACAGGCCAACTTTGGGCTAACTTTCCCTCGCTCAGTTCGACGAACCAATAGACCGAGAAGAAAAGAAGGGATCAGCCAGAATAACTCCGTTTGTGATTCCACGAGAAAAGCACTACAATCGATCAACGGTTCATCTTTGACGAAAACGACCAGTCTAGAGGGAAACAAGCGACGGAAAACCGCTGATGGCTATACATTTCAGCAATAGGAGAATCTATTGGAGCTGCTCTTACTCAGATCAACGAGGATGGCAAAGAGAAAACTGTGTATTACCGTCAGCAGAGTGTTACGATGGCCCAGAAGTATAGTACACAGTGATCGAGAATTGTGCCTTTACTTGTCTTTTGCAGCAACAAAACTCAGTCCTCCCTTGCTGCCGACAGCAAACATTTGTCATAGCAAAAGATTTTCTTGACATACATGCGGGACCGGATGTTCGTCGAAAGGCCAGATTGGTAAATGGATCTTCGCCCCATCAGAATTCACGTTCACCTACCTGCCTCAGCAATCAGTCAAAGAACAGGTTCTGGCCGATTTCGTCGGTCGATCGCCCGCTCGACCTCGGAAAAAAGGTGATCGATCAGGATGAGGAACAGGTTCTTCTGGTGGACGTAATGAGCTGGTGATTCGTTTTTGATGGGTCAATTTTTGCATCAAAGGCAGCGCAGGAGCGCCCCTCGTTTCACCAATAGGGTCAGAGTCACACTATTCATATCGGCTCAAGTTCCCTTGCACCAACAACGTAGCTGAATACTATACGGTTGGTATCCGAATTCACCAATAGGGTCAGAGTCACACTATTCATATCGGCTCTAGTTCCCTTGCACCAACAACGTAGCTGAATATGAAGCTATACTGTTGGTATCCGAAGGGGATCTATCACATAACAGCAGATTGATCAGGGTAAGTGGAGACTCCCATTCCGTGATCAACTAGATCACAAACAGAGTATCAGGTGATAGACCCTAAACTAAAGCCATACAAATAAAAGGCAATTACAAATAAAAGGCAATTACACTGCGAGAAAAATTCAACTCTGTTGGTTTCGAGCATCTCTGCAGAGGCGCCAATACGCAGGGCACAGCTGGCTTCAGCTCAATTGAAGTTGAGTTCTGGTTTTACAACAAATTCCAGTTATATGACATAGACAAATCGTGAAACTTGACATCTCCGTATGTGGGAAAATCGACTTTTAGCCAAAAAGCCGAGCTTTGGTACATTCAATCAAGTTTTGAGGTCCGTCCCTTTGGGAAAATCGACGTTTATGACTTTTGCAGCTATATGATCGTCACACTTTTTGAAAATGTCTATGTCGCTCCATCCGTCAAAGAAAGTTTCAGCGAAAAAGATGGGTTTCGGGAACTTCAAGATGGAATCTATGATGACCAGGCTAGGAAAGGGGTTAATGTTATCTCGGTCCAGGTTCCTGGAGAAAGCGAGCAATCAGAGGCCCCCTATTTACAGATCAGCTATAGAAAGAAAAAGCGTTGACATTCCAAAGAAAAGGCGGCATTAGTTGCCTTTATTCGAGGACTTCAACGGGCCATCACAAGCTATTAAAATGGTAATTCTTAATTCTTCACATTTTCCTCAGACAGTGGGAATTCTATTACTTGATTGATATTGACAGATATGTTTACATCACCAAAGAAGCAATATGCCGATATGCGTCAATGTACAGGCTTTTCTGACGCCTTCAACATTGTTGCGAACCTGCATTTCCATCTCTTAGTCTCAAGTTTGCCTTTCGTTGCATCATAGTCTTCTTCCCGGTCTGACTCTCTTAGTCTCGGTTTTCCGAGCCGAATCTTTTCCATAACCAGCTCATTGCATCCCTGAATTTGTGAGAAATCTCTGTCAGACAAAAAATGCATTTTTCCACACCCTCGTCTTTCCGACGGAAGGTGACAAAAGTGTCTCCGGGACGTTTGTGGCACCATGCCGTACTCAGACCCGTTCTCTTCCCTGGAGACCACCGTCAGCACTCTCCTCACTACATGAGTAGGGCATGGTCCCACAAACAGAGCTGCTTCTGTATATAAACCCAACACGAGATCAGATAGTCACATTTGAAAGAATAGAACCCGTGGCTGTCACATATGTTGGGTCCCTCTCCATAACTTCAAGAAAATAGGATCGCTAACAGAAAAAAAAACACGACTGACGAACACCAGCAGTCGTGTTTAATACGAGTGTCATGGCTGTGCCCTGCGTATTGGCACCTCTGCAGAGATGCTCGAAACCAACAGAGTTGAATTTTTCCCAAAGTGTAATTGCCTTTTATTTGTAATTGCCTTTTATTTGTATGGCTTTAGTTTAGGGTCTATCACCTGATGCTCTGTTTGTGATCTAGTTGATCACGGAATGGGAGTCTCCACTTACCCTGATCAATCTGCTGTTATGTGATAGATCCTCTTCGGATACCAACCGTATAGCTTCATAGTCAGCTACGTTGTTGGTGCAAGGGAACATGAGCCGATATGAATAGTGTGACTCTGACCCTATTGGTGAAACGAGGGGCGCTCCTGCGCTGCCTTTGATGCAAAAATTGACCCATCAAAAACGAATCACCAGCGCATTACGTCCACCAGAAGAACCTGTTCCTCATCCTGATCAATCACCTTTTTTCCGAGGTCGAGCAAGCGATCAACCGACGAAATCGGCCAGAACCTGTTCTTTGACTGATTGCTGGGGCAGGTAGGTGAACGTGAATTCTGATAGGGCGAAGATCCATTTACCAATCTGGCCTTTCGACGAACATCCGGTCCCGCATGTATGTCGAGAAAATCTTTTGCTATGACAAATGTTTGCTGTCGGCAGCAAGGGAGGACTGAGTTTTGTTGCTGCAAAAGACAAGTAAAGGCACAATTCTCGATCACTGTGTACTGTACTTCTGGGCCGTCGTAACACTTTGCTAACGGTAATACACAGCTTGCCCTTTGCCATCCTCGTTGATCTGAGTAAGAGCAGCTCCAATTGATTCTCCTATTGCTGAAATGTATAGCCATCAGCTGTTTTCCGTCTCTTGTTTCCGTCTAGACTGGTCGTTTTCGTCAAAGATGAACCAATGATCGATTGCAGTGCTTTTCTCGTGGGATCACAAACGGAGTTATTCTGGCTGATCCCTTCTTTTCTTCTCGGTCTATTGGTTCGTCGAACTAAGCGAGGGAAAGTTAGCACAAATTTGGCCTGTAGAGCGGAATCCTGTGGAGACAACGATGGAGAAGATTGACGACTGGAGAATACCATCGGCTTTACGATTTTCTTCTTTTCCCGACTGGTTGCCTTTCCTTGTTTACTTTTTAATGTAACTGTCGCCTACTCCGTATGTCGCATCGGAATTGGAGAAGGCAAATGAAACGTCGGGCTTCCCTTTACAGAAGCTTGCAAAAGTCGTCAGGGCAGAAGTGAAATGACTGTCGTGTATGACGGAATTTCTGGTTATAAAGACCGTCGTCTTTTCTTCCAGCTTTAGCTTTTCATATGTCACTTTGCCAGTTCTAGCTAGAGTAATATCAGCGTCTGACAGACGTTCCATAGATAACACCTCTCTTTCTGACATACTTTTGTCATTATGACGTACCTCTTTCTTTCCATCCTTTCATCAGTAGAGCCTTTACGAAGGCTTCCGTCATGTTTGTCTTTAGGTGCTTTGTTTTTAGGCGAGTGGAGAAAAGATACCCTTCCATAAAGGGCCTCCAAGTTAGGGGAGGCAACCAAAGGAAGTTGGTGTTCTGTTCCCCCGTCTGGGATCCCGGGGGGACTGTTAGACTCATTTGACGGTGAGAATCTCCTCTTCGTCAATATCGACGGTGAGCTTCCATATTCCTCTATAAGTCATTCCAGGTGGGTTTAGTGTCCGGAGAATTGATATCGTCACTTCGAACTGGTTGATGAGGGTTATTTTGAGTAGATCAAATTTCCTAAACTGGGGAAACGAGAATATCTCCTCCCAGAATTACCGCGGAGAATTACCTCTTCCCAGCCTTCCCCACTGAATACCCTTTTTTAGCCTGAGGAGGCTAGCCGAGTCAAGGACTTCCTAAACGGAGGAATGGAGTATACCCTGCCTGACTTGATGAGCTAACTCTCATTCCATGATCTTTTCTTAAGGATAGAGCGGGGAAGCCTCCCTTTGGTCGCCTCAGGTTTCCATCATTCCGTAGAACAAAGTGCTTCCGTCTAGAGAAGAACGAGTGTCATGGATGTCATTTTCGACTAGTTTCGTCGGCTTATGATTCTCCATTCCTAGAAAACTCCTCTTTACAGACTTCGTCCTTCGCTTCCAGCAAGAGAGTTGGGCGTAGTAAATTCCGACACCGTAGAGAGCAGGAGCCTCTATTCGAGTACGATATCGTTTTTTTTTTCAGCTATTCAAAGCTAAAGAGCTCGACCGGATAAACTGTCGGTCCGAAAGTTTTATTTGCTCCTTTCCGCACCATCGTCTGTATTTTTTTAGAGAATTCCCCTAGCCCATTGCCGGAGAATGTTGCATGCTGGCAAGATAGTCATCCTACCAGGCATATAGACAGAACGTACAGGACATCTGAAAAACAAAAGAAAAATCTACTCATTATGGCGGGGAAACGCTTTTCACTATCGACGCGACGCTCCCAAACACAATCCATCTTTGGTAAAAGCCGAATGAGAGAAAGCAAAGTCCCGATCTAGGCGGCAATCATAGCTTCGGTTCCACAAGAGGAAATCGACAAAAGATTCTTGTTGTCTACTAGAACTATTTTCTGCAGGACGACTCATAGGAGGTGTGAGGGGCCCTTACACCATCCCACGCAGTGTACTACTGTCGGCCCTCTCCGGAAACATCTACCTACACAAGCTCGATCAGGAGATAGGTAAGATCCGACAGAAGCACGAAATTCCTCTTGTTCTGATAATCAGATCAGTTCTCTCTAGGACAGGTCGTCGTATTGATGACCAAGAAAACTCTGAAGAATAAGCAAGCTTTAATGCTCCCCAAGACAACAGAGCCATCATTGTGGGAAGGGTAAAGAGCATCCAACGCAAAGCGACCTTTAATTCCCTTGTTTCGTCGTGGCACACCTCCCCCACACAAGCGCCCCCTGGCGAAGGGGAGGGGACCAGAAAATGCCTTTCATTTTCTCCCCTTCAGCGGCCCTTGCCGCCTTCCTAGAAAAGCCCTCGAGCCTCCTTTGCGCTGCCTTCCTCATAGAAGCCGCCGGGTTGACTCCAAAGGCCGAATTCTATGGTGAAGAAGGCTTGGAGAAGAATTTGGCCATGAGAGACCTTCTCCAGTATTGCAAAAGAAGGGGCCTGCTGATAGAGTTAGGCAGGGAGGTTCTCCCCGTGGTAAGGTCAGAGAGATGCCTAGTCCGTAAGCTGGCCCCCTTCAAAACCCATGACTTCTCCATAAGGATTTGTTACGCGCGATATGCCAACGACTTACTACTAGGAATCGTGGGTGCCGTAGAGCATCTCATAGAAATACGAAAAACGTATCACCTACTTTCTACAATCTGGCCTGAACCTTTGGGTAGGCTTCGCAGGATCAATAACCATAGCTGCACGGAGTACAGTAGAATTCCTCGGTACAGTCATTCGGGAAGTCCCTTTGAGGATAACTCTCATACAATTCTTGCGAGAGCTGGAGAAGCATCTACGGGTAAAGCACCGTATCCATATAACTGCTTGCCACCTATGCTCCGCCATCCATTCCAAGTTTAGGGACCTAGGTCATAGTATTACGATCAAACAACATACAAAGGGGATGAGCGGAAGAGGTGTCTACTGGACGCGGTGCAACGGGAAGATACTCTTGGAACAGCTGGAGTAAGAAGTCCCCAAGTGGGAGTATTATGGGGGACCGTCAAGCACATCCGGCAAGAATCAAGGGAGATCTCGTTGTTGCTAGTTCAGGTCGGAGCAACGTGCCATCAGACGTTCAACAGGCAGTCTCACGATCAAGTATGAGTATCCCGAAGTTTTCATTGTATACTCCCGTGGGTCGGACGGTAGTGGGGGAAAGAGGGGGACACTGGGCGGGATCTTTTAGTAGCGAATTCCCCATACATACCGAGGCGCCTATCAAAAAGATACTCCAAAGGCTTCGGGATCGGGGTCCCATTAGCCTCTTTGACGAATGTCAGTGAGAGAGACATAGTAAATCGGTCCGCGGGTATCGCGATAAGTCCTCTGTCCTACTACAGGTGCCGCGACAACCTTTACCAAATCCGAACGATTGTCGACCACCAGATCCGCTGGTCTGCTATATTCACCCTAGCCCACACGAACAAATCTTTGGTGCGGAATATAATCCCAAAGTACCCCAAAGACTCAAATATTGTAAATAAAGAAGGTGGTAAGACCCTTGCAGAGTTCCCAAACAGCATAGAGCTTGGGAAGCTCAGGCCCTGTTGATGATCTGAACAATGACGGAGCACCCAACTACTTTGTCGAATGGTGTTGTTGTCTTTTTGTCAATTGCAAATAGGTATTTACATGATCTCTGTTGTGTAGGCTTGCGTTATTTGTCTTCTATAATACCTCCTGTTGTGGGGCTTTAAAAAAAAACAGGATTTTTCCAAAGGCTTCGCTATCGCTCAGGAAGTCGTATAGTAGTCCAGGGATTATAGTAGGCCCTCCATGCCTCGTCGAGTCTTTTGGAGGCGGAGGCCTTTTCCTCCTTCATTAATCTTTCGGTAGCTTACGCGCAAGAAAAAAGGCCTCCTTCTCGGCCGGAAGATCGCTTCGCTTCTCGCGACGGTCTCCTACCACTTCAATCAATGGCTAAAGCTACTGAGTTATATGATGGGCTCATGAATCGACATATCCAGGATAACAGAGAAAAAGAAGGATTTTTTTTAGTCCTATCGACAATCCACACCTCTACTAGGAAAGGATACGTCGTGATGTCTTGGCAATAGAAGGACTCCTTTTACCTATGACGAAGAAGGAATAAAGAAGTTTGACTGTCCTCATCCGACGAATCAAAGCTGACAATCCCATCTCTCCTAGGAAAATAGAGCCTCTAGTTGTACAAAATGAAATAGAGGTAAGGCTGACGGGACTCAGACACCACACCTGAACTGAGAAGATATAGCCATGTTGGGAAGTCAATAATGACTAAAATGGGCTAGGAGACAACTCAACCGTTTGGTCTCGATGATGGCAAAGGACTTCTTCCACTAGAAAAGACTGTCGAATCAGTTGATGAACACAATCACTGACATGATCAGGAAACCTCTCCTCATCAGTTGGCATTCACTATTGATCGCCTCGCCGAACTACTCACTTGCCTTTGGTTTGGTGGAATGCCTGTCTCGATTTTGGTGGTAGTGCCTTTGGTTTGGTGGAACTACGCACTTGCCTTTGGTTTGGTGGAATCCTCTGATCGAATCCTTTGATCAGCGGATTGCTAGAAGTCTCCTTGATCCCAAGTGGGACCAAACAATTCGATCGGAGAAGTTTAGTTGCCGAGCCATACGAAAGTCGTCACAGCGACAAGGGGAGCTGTAGGAGGCACAACAGCAAGACTGCAGGGTAGGAAGGGATAGTGAATTTCCTCCCGAGAGATTTTGTAGAAATGTTGGGGAGGAAGAACTTATGGACCTCACCTATGCTCTGTTGATGATGATAAGCCTAGAACTATAGGAGACAAAGCCCTCACTCTCTGCGCTCCACAGATCATGTTTTCCCACCCCTTCGTCGAGACCCGTCAGAGCTGGACCTATTTATAGACTCAATCATTGACCGAAAGCCCAACGAAGATAAGCATGGGTCGAAAAAAAGGCGAGGGATGGCGAGGATAAGTGAACGAGCTCCTACATCGAGTGTCAGAGGTCATAAGAGATCTCTGTCAGTGGTTAGCCTCCGATCCCCTAAGAACTTCTGAATGTGGAACGTCCTTCCACTAGAAAGAATGGATGAATGCTCCAGTTGAAATGTGTCGTACGCCTGGTTGGTAGGTGCTCGATCGGAAATACAGAAGATGAGGGCGGGAGATTGACCGAATTCTACTCAAAGCATGGCGTAAAATAAATGGGTTTGAAGCTAGATGTGGTCGGATCGGACCACGAATTTGCTTGGTCTTCCTCGGGCCACATTGATGGAATGGAAAAGGGAGGGGCTGGCCCACCATTCACGCACGCTTTTGCCCTGCCCCATTTGATCAAGACCATGTATAGCAAGAGATGACATAAACGCGACTTCTGAGCTCATATCGTGCATCGCTATTTACTCCGTCTACCCAAACAGAGGATCCTATCCGTATGGGAGCCTCACGAAGGGGCCATGGCGACAGGGACTATACGGTGTGGGGGTAGGAACACGTAGTTGCTAGTCTCAGTCAAGCCTATAGCTGTCTCCGCCTTCTTCAATTTCGAAATTCTACCTTTCTTTCTCTCAGGGAAGGGAGGAGTATATAACTCAGTTGATCCCCGACGAATTATGCCTCAACCTGCCTTTCGATATATTACGACAGTCAAGGAGAAAGCCTGACCAGCCGGCATTCATACCTACAACAACATCTCCCTCTAAAGAAAAAGAAGCCCATCGACAATCCACACCTCTACTAGGAAAGGATACGTCGTGATGTCTTGGCAACAGAAGGACTCCTTTTACCTATGACGAAGAAGGAAGAAAGAAGTTTGACTATCCTCGTCTGACGAATCAAAACCGACAATCCCATCTCTCCTGGGAAAATAGAGCCTCTAGTTGCACAAAATGAAACAGAGGTAGGGCTGACGGGACTCAGACACCACACCTGAACTGAGAAGATATAGCCATGTTGGGAAGTCAATAATGACTAAAATGGGCTAGGAGACAAATCAACTGTTTGGTCTCGATGATGGCAAAGGACTTCTTCCACTAGAAAAGACTGTCGAATCAGTTGATGAACACAATCACCGACATGATCAGGAAACCTCTCCTTATCAGTTGGCATTCACTATTGATCGCCTCGCCGAACTACTCACTTACCTTTGGTTTGGTGGAATGCCTGTCTCGATTTTGGTGGTAGTTCTGTTCATCTTTGCATCTGCATGCAAGGGTATAGACGTGAGCCTGTAATTATGCATACCAGAAAAGTCGAAAAGAAAAAGTCGGAATAGCATCTGATTGGAAAATCAAAATCTCAGTAGGATGTCAACTCTGCTCTCCAAAAGCATGTGGAAGATTGAAGATCGGATCGCCTCTCGTCGATTTGGACTATATACAGTTCCTGTCTCCGTTCCACACATCATAGGGTTATTTGGGCAGACACCTTCTCGGATGCAGTGGCCGCGATGGTGTCATGTTCTGTACTGGTACACTTCCCCGTATAGTCTCAGGGCATGCTTTGGTTCAGCAGGCTGGTGTAATACAACCGACTGCTGATAACTATGATCGTTGGTTTATAAGACTGTCGACCCTGAGTGATACGGCCGGTCCCAATCTGCATCCTGAAGTGCCGATCCTGCACCACACACCCAGATGAAGTCAGATGTAATGTAATAACCGACGATCAGCAAGTTGACTGACAAACAAGAAACGTTAAAGATAACTAAGAACATGATATACTGCATCAAAAGATAAACGACCAGATGGATTAGAAGAGCGAGTCACTGATCCAACCTGACGAACAGGAACAAAAGCACCACGGGATGTAAAAACTGAAATAGATGAGGATGGTGTGACAGAAGAAGTCAAAACTGTGCTCTCCGGAGTCATATGATGGGCTCATGAATCGACATATCCATGATAATAGAGAAAAAGAAGGATTTTTTTTAGTCCTATGCCTTAGTCACCTACTTTGTGAGCGAGACGAGTCACCTTTTATTGGGGAAAGTCGGGCTCTCATTATGACTCCAACCTCCACGCATGAAATGTTGGCATGTATGTTCCGACATCCATCATCTATAGTGCTTGCTTTTTCCAATCATTTAATACACACGGTGAAGAGGGAAAGATTTCGACGTAGCTTATTCAATCCGATCGGGAATAGTCTCAATAATGTACTCGGAAGAAAAGTCCCTCTCCGACAATAGGACGTCGAAGGCGTCAACTCTGCGAGCCTGCCGCTATTGTTACAGAATTAATGGTCAATGAGAGAGAATCTTTTTTCAGCGGTAATTCATGCATGAATTACTTGGAAAAGACGAAGACAACAAGGATAAACTAAAGCTCTCTGCCTATAAATACCTCTCCGTCGAACACTCTCTCCACGCTCTTCGTCTTTCCTTGATGGAGTTTCCGTTTCAGCTTGTTTAAGCGAGTGAGAAGTATAGGTTGCCCAAATCAACTTACCCACCAGAGCATGCAACTAAAGGAATTTCGGTAGGGTTTGCTTATGCAAAAGGTCTGGGTGTCCCAGTTCATTCGGATTCGATCAGTGGATCATAAATGAGCGTAGCTTTACTGATCTTGCACTGAACTGAACTCTGACGCGAGTGACTCCTTATGGAATCTCAACCCAATGCCTACGACGAAAGGCCTCCTTCTCGGCTTCGCTTCTGGCGACGGTCTCCTACCACTTCAATCAATGGCTAAAGCTACCTTTCATCAATCGTCGGGTTCGTGGACCTATTGGTCAAAAGAAAGGGGAGGTCCCCAGATTCCGGGATGGAGTCGTATGACGCGAGAGTCTCACGTATGGTTCCTTTGAGAAGGGTGTGATACCACCACCTATCTGACCCGACGAGCAGTCCACGGAGCTACATCCCTACTCACCCGGTCCATGCACATCGCTCTCTCCAGGAGGTTGGCTGTCGTTCCTCGATCTTCCCATTTCCAAGAAGATCCCGGGCTCGATCTAGTTTAATATCAAGGTGATTATTTTTCCGTTTCTACATATATGGGTTCGTGCAGCATTTCCACGATATTGTTATGATCAATTAATTGGACTTGGCCGGAAAGTGAGCCTCTATCATTAGCTCGGGTAGTCCCCGTTTCTTGTGTTTCAGTCACATTTTGATGGCTCCCTTAATGTATGTGCCAGGAAGTTTATAAAGAAGCGGGCTACTCCTCGAAAATGCCCCGCTCTGCTGTTTGTTTGTCATTGGGTATTTATTGCTCGTTCTGCAGTTATCAGCAACATGGCTAGCCGGAGTTATAGAATAGGGCTGCGGGCAGGAGGGCTGTCGTTTTGTTTGTGCAATGTTGCTCACAACACCTCTCCTCTGGCAAACTTGTGATTGTCGTATCGGAATGAATGCTCAACTGAGGTCGTGTAACCGTCAACCGCACAAAACGGGGCTGGGCCTACCCCCATCCCTAGAGGAGCCATATGAGGCTAAAGCTCCACGCACAGTTTTGAAGCCGAGCCTTTCCAGCAATGGGGCCTAGGGACCAATATGATGATTGGTTTAGGTAGGGCGGCCGGCCTACTATGGGCACCTGTAGTGCTCTGTGCGTGAGACCACGATCCATAAAAGCATGGGACTCACCCGTTGACGTCGGGAAGGGAGAAGGGAAACATAGCATGTCACAAGACCGAGGTGAGGGTAAGAATTCCCTATGATTTTACGAGAGGAATGCCTCGCGAGCTGGGCTGTCGGAGATGAGGCCTTTTGGCGAAGCCAAGTCAATTTCGGGATGGGGGAAGAGTGTACATTTTCACACTCTCGGACTTCCAACAGGTGCCTAGAAGAGGGGTCAGATGCAGCAAAGCGACAACCCAGGAGTGGATTCCCCACCAGCAGGGGGACAAGAGACGGTGATCTCGAGGCTCATCATGACCTACAGGCAACACCGGCAAGACCCAAGAAGACAACCCGATTGGGAGTCAGAGGATCTATAGTACCTGCAGCCTCACGGACTTCATATTCATCATTTGTCGAAAGTGGCGGTTAGGGATCTCTTTTCTGCAATGGACAAAAATAAGCGGAGCAGATTTGACTCGGCACAACCGGAAGATACATCCAATACCAATGATCTGTGCCTACCGATACTCGACTCCTTTCAGATATCATACTTTTCTCCGATAAAGATTCAGTGTCAATAAAAAGGCGGAGTATACAGAGGCGCTTTCCAAAAAAATGTCATTGATGGGTCAATATTGCTGGGTGCGTAAAACACCATCACAGAATGTGTATCTTGCTCCCAGATCTAGTGGAGGGGGAAAGGGTTTTTCGGGAAAGCGCCTTTTTTTTCGTCGGCTGGAAGTACAGGATGCAGAATTCGGCCTCTTACGTAACGATGCTCGAAAAGAGTATGCGTGCTACGACAATATGTCGACTCTCCCCCGCTTGCTGCTTGCTGGTCTCGACTCGATCGGAGAGGTTGGATTGAGAGGATCAGTAGCAGCTGATGAGTTCATTCCAAAGAACGTCTTTTTGACTCCCTGCTTTTGTTTTGACGGCCTTTTTTTCATTCGATGGAATAAGAACTAGAGAGAGAAGATCTCCTCCTGCCTATCACGACCCGGGACCAAAGATTCGACGTCTTGTTCACTCTGATTCCCTCACTTCCGGAGTGGGATGATCCTCAGAGAGAGGGGGGACTTGACGCCCTACATTTGATCTGAAGACATGGAACCGAGATAGGTCTCCCTCGATCTGCCCCACCTAACTGAAGAAGCCTTCCTGGGCTGGGAAGTAGAGGTTTCCGAACATGGAAAGGATTAGAAAGATTTGTATTTCTTGCATCCCTCCGTTCGACGATTTGTCATCAAACCCTCCAACTCGACGATATTTGGAGAAATGGTCAGAAATGCAGCCGGTCAGAAGAGAGGGCCAAGGATAAGTTGACTGGGATCAACTATGGCGTAGCAGCTACAGATTGGGAATCAATGGATTCGGAAGCAGTGTCTCAACCTAACTAGAAAGATAAGTCAATCGGTTCAGAAAGTGGTAGAGTACCTATTGTCAATCAACTGGCTGTCTTACCTCAGGAGTCGACGTAGGAGGAGATGTTTGACCTATCACGGAACAGAAAGGAATTGATCTCTCCACAAGCTTTGCATTGCAACTGGGAATTTTCGAAAATCCCTTTTGTCGAGTTGCAAATCGATACCTATCAGAATTTTTCTTTCGTTCTGAAAGTTTTGAAACCAGAAGTTGAGAAGAAAAGAATAGACGAACGCAGTGGGAGAGCCGTGGGCGAGCAAGGAAGATAACCTTGACTTTTGTTGGTCAACGACCCTCTTGAGATATATAGGGAATTCGACTCTTTCAGTTGGAAAGGCATAATTCATAGCAAATAAAAATCATTCATCTCCTCATATTCTATTTTGCTTTGAATTACCCCCCTCTTTCACTTCTTCGATAAAAAAGAAAAAAAGCTGGTGTGAGGGGATTTTTGATGTGAACCCTATCAAGAATAACGAGAGCCGTAAAACAAAAGGAAAATCCAAGAACGTCCTCGATCAGGTTTGGTTGGGAGACCTCGACCCGTTGCTTCAACAAAAACAAGAACCTTGGTATAATTGACCACAACCCATTGTTTAATGTGAAAAAAGAATCTTGGCATAAGAAAGACCCCACAAACGGTCGTGGAAATCCGTTTGATAAGTCGATGATGAACGCCACAGAAAAATTTCGATAAGTTCGAATAGTTTTTCAAAGAACCAAAGAGAATAAAACTCACCAATTTTTCAGAAAACTGTCCCTCTTCTATTCCATTAGACACCTATTAATAAGCTAAAAAATACATGGAAAGTTCCAGAAATAAAAACAAAACAAAAGAAAATAATTAGCCCCTTAATTTGGTTGATCACTCGCCCATAAAAAAAAAGGAAACAATCAAAAATAGAAACAAAATAAAAAGAAATAATGAGCCCTTAATTTGGCTGATCACACGCCTACAATAGAAAAGAAAAACAATCAGTCCTTAATTTGTCCAGATTTTTCTAGTAGTTGAATCATATTGATGCATTTTTTATTGAACACGTGAACCATCCTCAATGGGCCTCCACGAGTTTGCTTGAGTTCAAACCTCTTGAATCAGCCCATTAAGTGCATCTTTGAACTTTTTTTCTCGTGCTCTTATAACCGGCCAAATTTGAACTTGAACTGGCTCCTTTGTAGTCATACCATTATTTGCATCATTCCTCTCCTCTTGAAAAGGTTTGCCCTCAAATTATCACCTACATAAAAAGGACTCAAATCAATAACATTGAAAGTAACACTAATATTGTACTCACCTGGCAAATCTAGCTTGTAAGTATTGTCATTGATGCGCTCTAGAACTTGGAAAGGACCATCCCTTCTTAGAAGCAGTTTGGAACGTCTTTGCATCAGAAATCTCTCTTTTCTCATATACAACCAAACCCAATCTTCGGATTCAAAAATAAGTTTGTGACGCCCCTTGTTGGCTTGTTTTGCATACTACTCCGTTCTTCACTCAATGTTGAGCCTTACCTTCTTATAACCGCCTACAAAATCAGCTTTTTCTTTCCATCCAAATTAACACTCTCAGAAACAGGTAATGGAGATAAATCTAATTGAGTCAAAGAATTAAACCCATAAATAATTTCAAACAGTGAGAATTTAGTAGCAGAATGAATAGACCTATTATAAGCAAACTCAACATGTGGTAAACACTCTTCCCATATTTTGATATTCTTTTTAATTATTGCCCTCAATAAAGTAGACAAAGTCCTATTTACTACTCGGTTTGACCATCAGTTTGTGGGTGACAAGTAGTAGAAAGAAAAAGCTTGATACCTAGCTTACACTACAAAGTCTTCCAAAAGTAGCTCAAAAACTTAGCATCTCTATCCGAAACAATAGTTTCAGGCATGCCATGCAATCTCACAATCTCCCTAAAGAGCAAATCAACAACATGCGAAGTATCATCCGTTTTGTGACATGAAATAAAGTGTACCATCTTAGAAAATCTATCCACAACCACAAAAATCGAATCTCTTCCATGTTTAGTTCTTGGTAATCCTAACACAAAATCCATTGACATATCAATCCAAGGCTCACTAGGAATGCGCAAAGGAGTATACAAACCGTTGGGTTGCACTCTGGAATTAACTTGTCTACATGTGACACATCTGCCACAAATCCTGATGCAAACAATTGCATGACTACAAAGGAGCCAGTTCAAGTTCCAACCGGGTCGGTTACAAGAGCACGAGAAAAGAAATTCAAAGATACACTTAATAGACTGATTCAAGAGGTTTGGGCTCAAGCAAATTCATGGAGGCCCATTGAGAATAGTTCACGTGTTCAATAAAGATGCATCAATATGATTCAACTACTAGAAGAATCAGGTCAAAGCTAATTGTTTCTATTTCTAGAACTTTTCTTGTATTGACCAGCCAAATTAAGGGGCTGATTATTTCTTTTTGTTTAGTTTCTATCTCTAGACCTTTCCTTGTAGTGATCAGTCAAATTAAGGGGTTGATTGTTTCCTTTTCTTTTATTTCTATTTCTTGAACTTTCTTTGCAGAACTTTCCTTGTATTTTTTTAAGCCTATAAATAGGCGTCTAATATAATAGAAGGGACATCATAGTTTTGCTAAAAATTGGTGAGATTTATTCTCTTTGGTTCTTTGAAGGACTATTCGAGCTTATCGAAATTCTTCCGTGGCGTTCATCATCGACTTATCAAACGGTTTCCCACTACCGTTTGTGGCGTTTTTCTTATACCGAGGTTCTTGTTTCATATTAAACAACGGGTTGAGATCAATTATACCGAGGTTCTTGTTTTTATTGAAGCAACGGGTCGAGGTCTCCCATCCAAACCTGATCGAGTACGTTCTTGGATTCTCCTTTTGTTCTACGATTCTCGTTATTCTTAACGGGGTTCGCATCATTTGGTATCTGAGCAAAGGATTTCTCGTCTCAGGTTTGCCTATCCCATTTAAATTTAGTTTCCTTTTTTTTTTCTAGCCAAATTTCTTTTTTTTACCCCATTCGAAATCTTGTTCTGTTATTAACGAAAGAAAGAATCTGAAAAAAAAGATCTGAAAAAAATGGTCCGAAAAAAATCTGAAAAAAGAAGATTCGAAAAAAAAGGTCCAAAAAAAAGAAAAAAGAAAAAATAAGAATAAAAATATTCTTTTTTCGTTCGTTTCCAATAAGCCCGAAAATCACCTCACCCCAAAGACCCAAAAAAAAAATTTTCGTGGAAATTTTGCTGAATTGTGCTTTGAAAATCTAATCACTCATATATCTTGTTTTCTTACCTTTTGAACCTGAATTCCCTTGGTGAGTTCTTGGTGGATTGTTACTGGAATTTTGAATATTGTTCGAATAGTTTCAAAAGAATTGAAAGAGGATTATCGAGTGGAAAAAGGAAAGAGTGGTGAGCATATTTGAGTGTAAAAGCCGATTATACTGAGTGAAACACGAGTGGAATAGAGTGAATCATTCTTTGAGTGAAAACACATGAGGAAGTGTGTGAGGTCTTTTCTTTGTTTTCTAATTTTGATTTGCAGCAATCATGTCTCACAATAGTGAAAAGAGTAACGCCGAAGGTGCTACAGGGATGGCTGACCCAAAGTTGCTCATGGAGGCCATGATGAGTGAGATGAGGCATGTGATGAGGTTAGAATTGGAGCAGGTACATGAGCAGATTGATCGGATGGAGAATACACGTTTAGAGCAGCCACAAAACACTCATAAGGTTCATAGGAGGGAAAGAGATCAACATCGGAGTGAGAGATGAAGATGGAGAGTATTATGGGCCTGGTTTTGATGAAGAGAAGATCGGGGTTCAGTTGTTTGTAATAGGAGATATAGAGGACGGTTTAGAGAAGATAGGAATCAAGTAAGTAACAACTTGGGTAGTATCAAAATGAAAATTCCAGCGTTTCTCCGAGGCTTATTTTGAGTGGAAGAAAAAGGTGGAGTTAGTGTTCGATTGCCACAACTACTCTGAGATAAAAACGGTAAAACTTACTGCAATTAAGTTTTCAGACAATGCTATTATGTGGTGGGATCAATTAGTGTTGAACAGGCGGCAAAATAGGGAACGACCGGTTGAGACGTGGGAAGAGATGAAAATAGTAATAAAGAACCAGTTTGTGCCCAACCACTACCACCGGGAGTTGTACAATAAATTGCAAACGCTCGGATAAGGTAACCGGAGTGAGGAGGAATATCATCAAGAGATGGAGATTGCTATGATCTAGGCTAATATCGAAGAAGACCGAGAGGTTACTATAGCTAGGTTCTTGAATGGTTTGAATCAAGAAATTTATGACAGGGTAGAGATGCAGCATTATGTGGAATTAGAGGATATGGTGCACATGGCCATCAAGGTGGAGCAACAACTCAAGAGCAGATTGTACACGTGCATCCCATAATTCGGATTTTTTTCCATGAAAACCGAGTCATGTGAAGAAAGAGGAGAAACCAGCTGTAAAACCTAAATGCGAGCCGAAACAAGAGACAATCAACCATGGCACTCAAGGTAAATCTGACCCTTCCACTTCTCAAAATCATGATATTAAGTGTTTTAAATGTCAAGGCAGGGGTCACATAGTAAGTCAATACCCGAACAAAAGAGTCATGGTGATAAGGGGTAATGGAGAAATCGAAACCGATGATGAGCCCGATACCGATTCTATGCCACCATTGGAGGACGTGGATGATGAAGAATATATGGTTCAAGATGAATTGTTGGTTTCAAGAAGACTTCTAAGTTTGCAAGCAAAAGAAATTGAAGAAGTGCAGTAGGAGAACATCTTTCATACTAGGTGCTATGTCAAAGACAAGGTATGTAGTATGATTGTTGATGGAGAAAGTTGTACTAATGTTGCAAACACAACCTTGGTGGAGAAGTTAGGAATGCCAATACTGAAACATCCTAAGCCATACAAGTTACAATAGCTGAATGATAGTGGCGAGGTAAAGGTGAATAAGCAGGTTTTAGTTTCATTCTGCATCGAAAAAATACGAAGATGAAGTTTTGTGTGATGTAGTTTCGATGCAAGTAACAACTTGGGTAGTATCAAAATGAAAATTCCAGCGTTTCTCCGAGGCTTATTTTGAGTGGAAGAAAAAGGTGGAGTTAGTGTTCGATTGCCACAACTACTCTGAGATAAAAACGGTAAAACTTACTGCAATTGAGTTTTCAGACAATGCTATTATGTGGTGGGATCAATTAGTGTTGAACAGGCGGCAAAATAGGGAACGACCGGTTGAGACGTGGGAAGAGATGAAAATAGTAATGAAGAAGCAGTTTGTGCCCAACCACTACCACCGGGAGTTGTACAATAAATTGCAAACGCTCGGATAAGGTAACCGGAGTGTGGAGGAATATCATCAAGAGATGGAGATTGCTATGATCTAGGCTAATATCGAAGAAGACCGAGAGGTTACTATGGCTAGGTTCTTGAATGGTTTGAATCAAGAAATTCATGACAGGGTAGAGATGCAGCATTATGTGGAATTAGAGGATATGGTGCACATGGCCATCAAGGTGGAGCAACAACTCAAGAGCAGAGATGGTACACGTGCATCCCATAATTCGGATTTTTTTCTATGAAAACCGACTCATGTGAAGAAAGAGGAGAAACCAGCTGCAAAACCTAAATGCGAGCCGAAACAAGAGACAATCAAGCATGGCACTCAAGGTAAATCTGACCCTTCCACTTCTCAAAATCATGACATTAAGTGTTTTAAATGTCAAGGCAGGGGTCACATAGCAAGTCAATACCCGAACAAAAGAGTCATGGTGATAAGGGGTAATGGAGAAATCGAAACCGATGATGAGCCCGATACCGATTCTATGCCACCATTGGAGGACGTGGATGATGAAGAATATATGGTTCAAGATGAATTGTTGGTTTCAAGAAGACTTCTAAGTTTGCAAGCAAAAGAAATTGAAGAAGTGCAGTAGGAGAACATCTTTCATACTAGGTGCTATGTCAAAGACAAGGTATGTAGTATGATTGTTGATGGAGAAAGTTGTACTAATGTTGCAAACACAACCTTGGTGGAGAAGTTAGGACTGCCCATACTGAAACATCCTAAGCCATACAAGTTACAATACCTGAATGATAGTGGCGAGGTAAAGGTGAATAAGCAGGTTTTAGTTTCATTCTGCATCGAAAAAATACGAAGATGAAGTTTTGTGTGATGTAGTTTCGATGCAAGTAACAACTTGGGTAGTATCAAAATGAAAATTCCAGCGTTTCTCCGAGGCTTATTTTGAGTGGAAGAAAAAGGTGGAGTTAGTGTTCGATTGCCACAACTACTCTGAGATAAAAACGGTAAAACTTACTGCAATTGAGTTTTCAGACAATGCTATTATGTGGTGGGATCAATTAGTGTTGAACAGGCGGCAAAATAGGGAACGACCGGTTGAGACGTGGGAAGAGATGAAAATAGTAATGAAGAAGCAGTTTGTGCCCAACCACTACCACCGGGAGTTGTACAATAAATTGCAAACGCTCGGATAAGGTAACCGGAGTGTGGAGGAATATCATCAAGAGATGGAGATTGCTATGATCTAGGCTAATATCGAAGAAGACCGAGAGGTTACTATGGCTAGGTTCTTGAATGGTTTGAATCAAGAAATTCATGACAGGGTAGAGATGCAGCATTATGTGGAATTAGAGGATATGGTGCACATGGCCATCAAGGTGGAGCAACAACTCAAGAGCAGAGATGGTACACGTGCATCCCATAATTCGGATTTTTTTCTATGAAAACCGACTCATGTGAAGAAAGAGGAGAAACCAGCTGCAAAACCTAAATGCGAGCCGAAACAAGAGACAATCAAGCATGGCACTCAAGGTAAATCTGACCCTTCCACTTCTCAAAATCATGACATTAAGTGTTTTAAATGTCAAGGCAGGGGTCACATAGCAAGTCAATACCCGAACAAAAGAGTCATGGTGATAAGGGGTAATGGAGAAATCGAAACCGATGATGAGCCCGATACCGATTCTATGCCACCATTGGAGGACGTGGATGATGAAGAATATATGGTTCAAGATGAATTGTTGGTTTCAAGAAGACTTCTAAGTTTGCAAGCAAAAGAAATTGAAGAAGTGCAGTAGGAGAACATCTTTCATACTAGGTGCTATGTCAAAGACAAGGTATGTAGTATGATTGTTGATGGAGAAAGTTGTACTAATGTTGCAAACACAACCTTGGTGGAGAAGTTAGGACTGCCCATACTGAAACATCCTAAGCCATACAAGTTACAATACCTGAATGATAGTGGCGAGGTAAAGGTGAATAAGCAGGTTTTAGTTTCATTCTGCATCGAAAAAATACGAAGATGAAGTTTTGTGTGATGTAGTTTCGATGCAAGATGGACATTTGCTATTAGGCTGACCGTGGTAATTCGATCGGAAAGTTAAATATGATGGCTTCACCAACAAATACTCGTTCGTGCTCAACCAAAAATCCATCACTCTTACACCGATGACACTGAAATAGGTTTATGAAGATCAAGTAAGGTTGCAAAACGAGAGTGATCAAAAGAAAGAGAGTGAGTAAAAGAAAAAGAGTGAAAATCGAAGAGTGGCCGAGCAAAATGAGAGAGAAAAAGAAAATCAAAATTCAGTCATTGAGAGAAAATCAGAGAGAAAACAAAAGAATTTCTATGCAAAAGTGAGTGAGATTAAGCGCATAATGTTTTCAAATCAGCCAATGATTGTACTTTTATACAAAGAGGAATTTTTAAACACTAACGAACTTAACCCTGCTTTGCCCAGTTCTGTTGTTTTTCTTTTGCAGGAATTTGAGGATGTCATTTCCAAGGGAACACCACATGGACTACCACCAATTCGAGGGATTGAACATTAAATTGATTTTGTTCCCGGTGTGACAATTCCAAACCAACCAGCCTATAGAAGCAATCCCGAGGAGACAAAGGAGTATCAACGGTAGGTAAGTGAGTTGTTGGAGAAGGGGTACGTGAGGGAGAGAATGAGTCCGTGCGCCGTTCCGATTTTACTTGTACCTAAGAAGGATGGAACGTGGAGAATGTACGTTGATTGCCGAGCCATCAACAACATAACGATAAAGTATCGTCATCCTATTTCTCGCTTAGATGTCATGTTAGATGAGTTGCATGGCTCTTGTGTGTTCTCTAAGATTGATTTAAATAGTGGTTATCATCATATTAGAATGAAAGAAGGAGACGAATAGAAAACTGCCATATGAATGGTTAGTTATACCTTTTGGATTGACTAATGCACCAAGCACTTTTGTGAGACTTATGAATCATGTTTTGCATTTTTCTCATCATGTCTAAAGAACTTATCACAAGCGCTTGTGAGAAAAAAGCTTGTGGTAAGTTCTTTAGACATGATGAGAAAACCGCAAAACATGATTCATAAGTCTTATAAAAGTGCTTGGTGCATTAGTCAACCCAAAACGCATAACTAACCATTCATACAAACCATATTTTGTTTTAAAGGCAGTTTTTCATTCATCTCCTTCTTTCATTTTAATCTGATGATAACCACTCTTTAAATCAATCTTAGAGAACACACAAGAACCATGCAACTCATCTAACATGTCATCTAAGTGAGGAATAGGATGATGATACTTTACCGTTATATTGTTGATGGCTCGGCAATCAACGCACATTCTCCACGTTCCATCCTTCTTAGTTACAAGTAAAATCGGAACGGCGCACAGACTCATGCTCTCCCTCATGTACCTCTTCTCCAACAACTCACTTACCTGCCGTTGAAGCTCCTTTGTCTCCTCGGAATTGCTCCTATAGACTAGTCGGTTTGGAGTTGTCGCACTGGGAATAAAATCAATTTGATATTCAATCCCTCAAATTGGTTGTAATCCATGTGGTGTTTCCTGGGGAAAGACATCCTCAAATTCCTGCAAAAGAGAAACAACCGAACTGGGCAAAGCAGGGTCAAGTTCATTAGTGTTTAAAAATGCCTCTTTGTACAAAAGTACAATCATCGACTGATTCGGCTACAACAAATTCGGCCAGATAAGAAAAAGAATTTAAATAGGATAGGCAAACTTTAGATGAGAAATCCTTGGGTCTGATACCAAATGATGCGAATCCCGTCAAGAATAAGAATAAGGAAAATCCAAGAACATTCTCGATCAGGTTTGGTTGGGAGACCTCGACCCGTTGCTTCAACAAAAACAAGAATCTTGGTATAATTGATCTCAACCCGTTGTTTAATGAGAAACAAAAACTTTGGTATAAAGAAGACGCCATAAACGATAGTGAAAATCTGTTTAATAAGTCGATGATGAATGCCACGGAAGAATTTTGATAGTTCGAATAGGTCTTCAAAGAACCAAAAAGAATAAAACTCACCAATTTTCCAGAAACTGTCCATCTTCTATTCCATTAGACGTCTGTTAATAGGCTAAAAAATACAAGAAAAGTTCCAGAAATAGAAACAAAACAAAAAGAAACAATCAGCCATTTAATTTGGCTGATCACACGCCCATGAAAAAATGAAACAATCAGAAATAGAAACGAAACAAAATGAAATAATCAGCCCTTAATTTGGCTGATCACACGCCTAGAATAGAAAAGGAAAACAATCAGCCATTAATTTGTCTGGATTCTTCTAATAGCTGAATCATGTTGATGCATCTTTGTTGAACACATGAACCATCCTCTATGGGCCTCCACGAATTTGGTTGAGCCCAAATCTCTTGAATCAGCCCATTAAGTGCATCTTTGAACTTCTCTTCTTGTGCTCTTATAACCGGTCCAATTGGAACTTGAACTGGCTCTTTTATAGTCATGCCATTAGTTGTATCAATTTTGTCGTATTGTTGCCAGCAATGGGTCTGTCGGCGACGAGGAGGTCGTCAAATGGAGGAATTGGCATGGACAAAATGCTCTTCTCGAGGGAGACTGCGCTGGAAGCTTGGAACGTCATCTGGCAGACTCGTCAAATGACTAACATAATTGGCATAATGGTGTATATTCAAAGCCAATGTTCTTACCTCCGGGACTGAGGAAAATAGTTCTTTCCTTAACTTGGAAGAGGACTCTCTCATCTGTGACAGGGGGAGGCACTTGCGACGGATACAATGGACATCCAAAAGCTCCGGCGTATCCTCGAGGATCTATCTTTGAATAGAACTTTTAGCTCTTTTTTGGGCTTCTTCTCATTCTTCTTTGGCAACTACGGTAGAGATCGGAGGTATTTGGCCCCCAAAAGGGATTGGGCTTTTAGATCCTTGGGAATCCTTTTTCTTAATACCCCTATTCTTCCTTCATCCGGAGCTGCCGTAACTTAGGCTCATCATGCTATACTCGCGGGGAAGGAAAAACGAGTTGTTTACGCTTTAGTAGCTACCGTTTCACTGGCTCTAGTATCCACTGGCTTTCAAGGAATGGAATATTACCAAGCACCCTCCACAATTTCAGATAGTATTTATGGTTCGACCTTTTTCTTAGCAACTGGCTTTCATGGTTTTCATGTGATTATAGGTACTCTTTTCATGATCATACGTGGTATTCGCTAATATCTTGGTCATCTGACCAAGGAGCATCACGTTGGCTTTGAAACAGCTGCTTGGTACTGGCATTTTGTAGACGTGGTTCGGTTATGCCCATTTGTCTCTATCTATTGGTGGGGTGGTATATGAAAGAACGAATGACGTGGATTGAGGAATGAAAGCTCGAAGACAAAGAGAACCGGGCTTTTCCAAAGAATGACAGCAGTTTTCCCACCCCCTTTCGCAAAACCAGTCAAAAAACAAAGTTGACTGTACTAGAAACTCGACGATGTTGTTTAGGCAACGGTACTCCGAGAGTGTATCAAACTACAGGACAGGACCGACCCATAATAATTAACGAAGAGGAAGGCGTCGGAAAGGGATTTCCCATATTGAAGATAAGCTTTCACAAAGGCCAATAGCCTACCGCTGATGTCACTAGCCTGAACTTCGTCTATCTACGTCGAAAGCTGAAGAGAGTATGGCTTTCTTCAACAGAGTCCAATTCCGCTGTTCTAGTTCGAGTTCAGGAAAGGATAGTATGGGACCTCATCGCGTCAAGGCTGTCGGAAGCGAGCAACCAAATAAGTGAAAAGGAAAAATAGGAGGGGCAGGCCTGACTAGAGTAGAGAAAGAAAGGTAGCGGAACAGCGGATCGAATAGGGCTATACAAACGATGATTTTGAAAGGACATCGAAGCCAACATAGACACAAAAGTATAGCCACCAGTAAAAAAACGGCTTCGTTAGCTCAGGTGAGCTACACCGAGCCAATCTACCGAGCATATCTACCAAACCAGCAAACCCGTACAGAACTAGCTGAAGAAGAAGACAGTCAGGTATAGTGTCCATGAGGGAAAGCAAAGTCAGTAAGGAATTCACCATGAAAAAGAATGGAATGTCATAGGGAACTCGCCGTGAAGAAGAATTCCTTCCGCATGGAATCCGTCGTGAATAGGAGTCAGCGCACAGTAGAAGAACAACAACTTACCAGTACCGATCACTTTGATCTGGAAAGACTGAGGTCAGCAGATCCGGAGCACATTGATCCATGCGGAAAAGCTAACTCTCATGGAAAACGAAGCTATTGTTAAACAACTGTACTGATTATTTGACGTGCTTATCCCTCTGAATTTTGATGAAAAAGACATGAGAACGAGGGGGGCACACCATTTCATATACATATGTCGTGTATTAAAAAAAGATGCCAGCCGGATACAACACGACCACCAAACGCATCCGAAATTCCTTTCCTGAATACGAAGGAAGGAGTCTCCATGGGGGATTTCATAGATGCATGGAATACAATATGCACTTACCTCGTCGACGGAAGATTCTGCTCCCTTCGTATGGGGAGCAGCTGAGATCAAATTCATTTTCTGGCCAATCTCGAAAAAAAATAGATATCTAAAAGAAAACAAAAGACTAAAGTCAAAAAATCCGCTCTGTTGTCAGAAGCCATGTCACAGGCGCCCAACTTTGTCGGATCTATACTACCTACCCAGAATGTCCGAACAAATGAAAAGACATTATCCCAATATTATGAGGGCCATTTTTGAAGATGTCGACGGGTTCGCCGACGAGCGAAAGACCATGCGGAAGGAGAAATTGACGCACTATCTCAAAGCACGTGGGTGACCAAAAGAATATGACATGGAGTAGAAAAGAAAAATATTCTTTCATCGGACTGTACTGCAATAAATCAGAATCAGACCGACGCGACCCCTAAAGACAAAACAACTCTTTCTGTATGGTCCACCAAACACACAAAAGACCCTAGTGCTCCAACACGTCAGCGATAGTTTTCAATATCGATTTTTTTGAAACACGCCCACGATGACTTTTTGGGGCGCTCATAACTTCCATGATCTGTGGATTTTTGATGAATTCCGAGCGGTGGTGGGGCAGGGGGCAGACCAATAGGACTTTTTCCCCCATATACTATGAGTCCTCGACGGACGACGAAGTGATCTCCAATGCCCGAGATTCCCGGATATTTACAAAAATGCGTAATGTCCCTATCATTTTCATAACCAATCATTTGCCAGAGGTCTTGTACGAAAAGGCCCCCTTCAACGCACGCTTCAGCCAAATTCCTTTTTTTACCTCAATCAATAACATTTAGGAAGAAAGACGGAGTTCAACCCTATGGGGTTGTATCCAATGAAGAATGCTAGACGTTCGAGGAGGAAGAAATGGGAAGAGTAACATTGGCTTACAACGAATGCCAATGTAAGCTGCTTTTGAAAACGAAAGCCCAATGGAGGGATCAGCTCCCGCGCGTCTTCAAGTGAGCTACCCTGAATTCATCGCATTGGAAACCGTCATTTTATGCCTTTCAAGTAGTGTGGATTCATTCCCCATTTGAAATGGATGAAGAAGGCAAGGGAAGGACAAAAAGACGTCTGCGCATAACAGATGTAGCTGTGAACTCAGAGAAATTTCATCCATCGGGAGGAAACTAACTAAAACCAACATGTGATGATCTCCTAGAGGGACTTGCTGATCATCCCACTCCGAAAGCCCGACTCACATAGCACACAACCCCGCGCTATGGCGACACTTTGGGTACACAGTATCAAGTCAATATTTTCACTCCAAAAGCCAAGATTTCATACAAAATGTCGCAACTCCCAGGTAGGGGAGGGCAATCGTCCTCGGCAATGCCGATATTCAAAAGCTACGATGCACCGATGGTGGTATGGCGAAGCGAGGATCCAAACGAACCAGACTTTGCCACCATGCTTGGCAATAACAAGACCAAGTATAGACGAAATTCCAGCATGTAGACTGGAGGGTAGGTGGCTGGAGCTTGCCGAATTATTGCAAACGCCTAGTCGATCGGTCGAGGAAAGGATCTCGGATATGGACACAGGTAGGGAGATCGAGCCACACTTTACGTCACAAAAGGTGCTAAAGGGAATATGGGCTCCGCACAACGCAAGCCCCACGACTCGTCACTGTCACTTTAAATAGAAAGGTAGGAGTTGCACACGAAAGTCCCGAATCGAGATACACATGTCTCACTCCAATAAAACTGAGACCCTGTTTCCAGTTTATAGAAAAAATCCTACAGACAAGAATGACGAAATCCAATTTGACGTGACGAGAATTTACTAGGGCATAGATGGGTCGGATTGACAGAGTGTAAAAGCACTTCCAGATGTACCCGACAGGGGAATTGGTCAATTACCACATAGCACAAAAGGAAGTGCACTGGTGGTGACACTAGAGATGCCGGTTTGGTAAATTTCGAAATAAATTAATAGAAAATACCAATGTGAAGTCATCTTTCTGTATTCTACATCATTTCCAAAGTCGAGTGATTCCACTTCCTCGAAATAAGCCCTCGGCGATTGAGAGCTGATGGGTTGACAAAGAGATTTCAATTTTGACATCGTAACCTGTATACTTTTCCGGCAAAGATCTAGGATTTACAGCCTTTCTCGTCGAATACCAATGGACCCGTCGACGGGATTCATTCTGTTCAGATGTAAGTTTTCCCAGATTCCACTGGTTGCTTCAGTTCAAACAGAGTTGACTTGACTGCGTTTATTCTGGCAGTAAGCTAATTGGGATTTCATCGGGCTGTAGCTATGCAGCAACAGGGAATGAATTGGTTGGTATCCAATGTCAGTGAGGTCTTCGAACCACTGCTGTAGAGGTTCGATTCTCCTAGTTTCTGTTGGATGCTGCTCCGACTAGCCGCTCCTGCTATTTGATTTCGAGAGAGAAGTACGAAGGGAGGCGATCGGCAAAAGACTCTTTCAACTGATCGTCGATGTCAACTTAAGGTGGAACGGTCAGTCAGCATGTGGAAGTATGGGTTGAGCCTAGAACGCCACCCTTAGTGCGTCAGGGAGTTTCTATTCCGGCCCCCGTTCTGGAGGATCTGGGAATGGATGCTGAGATTTCTGAATGGAGTGGGCTCGTAGAGGATTTTTAAAGGAACAGTTTCTTTGTTGCCAAAGCCCCCCTCCGCGATGACTTGTTGGCCTGTGGGGATATATGTCGGGGCCGACAATTTTTTATGGAGTATCCTGACTTCTTCATATGCCTTCCACAAAACTCGATATATGAGTTGGGTAGTGACTCTGGCTACATCTTCGAAACTTTAGTTGGGTTCCTCTGGCGCACATACATCAACGTCGTTCTCGAGGTGATGGCTGTAACTCCAAACACACCTCGAGAATGTATAGAAAAATCCACGAAAACCTTTTAGGCTATGTAGTGACAAGATTTGATGTGACGGCACATGAATGCGTGGCTTATAGAGGTTGAGAAGATAAAGGCAAATCCCGAAGAGGCCAAAACCGAGGTTGAATGAAGAGGCGTTTCATATTTTGGGGGAAACTGTCCGACGCTTGGGAAAGAAGTTAAAGTGATGCTTGTCCGAGTGATCGGGAGAGAAGAACGCCCTCATTCGATGAAATAGGAGAGTTGGATAAAAGGTTGGCTAAGCTGAAAAAGAAGCTAGAGGATAGAAAGAGGGAAGAAGACAAGGTAAGGAAATGTTCAGCTAAGAGGCATCAACAGTCGGGGCTTCCTCTATAGGTAGGGGTGCGATGAATAATCTATCCTCGCAAAGAAAGACTCAAACTCCGGTTGGAGCCTCCGAAATGTCAGACAAATGCTGCCTCGTTGTGATACCTCTAAATGATCACAACTTACTCACCGGGAAACTGGGGCTCCATCATAGCAAGCCGATTCTAATATCCAGTCATGACAGAGTCAAACTCATGGAGGGAGCGAGCTCTCTTACGCTCTGCACGACTGTCGATCTCCAACCGATCACACATCGACTTCATTAGACTGAGCAGAGGGACCGTTCAGATAATCTCCAGTCTCCTTCACTGTTTGAAACTTTGCCAAATGGATTCCAATTGATGGCTCAACGGAGTTCACAATCCAGGCCAATATTTTGGCATTGTCAACCTGTCATTCCTTGACCTCTCCAAAAGAAAAAGCAACCCTCTCCACTTTCATAGAGCCATCAATCTTTTTCCATAAAAGAAATCAATCACGGCCCATCGACGAAGTGACTGCGGTTGCACGAGGAAGCAAGTTGCTCGTGAGAAACGGAAGTCCCATTGATCAATCAATCAGTAGCGTCTAACCGTTAATGGTTTTCGGGTACTGTCTCACACTGAGGATACTAACCCTTCTATCAGTAAGATGAACGAAGGGTTTTCGAGTTGTGGTCATTAGAAATTCAAACGGGGGCACCATCTGGTCATTGTCTCACTTCCTACAACTCGATTGTATCCCTTCAGGACAAGTCGACGTAAATCTTTCCAACAGTCAAGCCATATGCAGATTTTATAATTACGCTTACTCCTTCAACCCGAAAAGATCGGATTTGCACGGAAGCGGATTCGATAGCGCCATCTTATTCCTTCACACAACGGTCGTGCCGTCGGAGATGACAGAACCAATGGCAACTGAGATTTCAAAGGATGGAGAGAATGGTTTAAATTGTCACATGTTTGTTTGCCTACGGGACTGAATGTCTTATCATAGTCAATACTATGAAGTTGGGTGATTTGGCCACAGAGATGGCCTTGACAATCGAAGCAAGTAGCGTCAGTTTGAAAAGCCATTTGCTACTAAGGACATTCGATTCGGATAGGCAAAAGTGTCCAGGTCGAGTTGCCATCTCTCTTGGTCTGCCCTGTGCAGGATGAGGCAAGGATCCCGTCAACGGCATTTATCCGCCAGCGAAGTAGATCTCGAACAACCAATGCAACCACTCCCAATAGAAAGGCAATCAGAAGTGAAGTACTTCCCTCTCTTCGGAAGAGAAAGGTACGAATATTTTTCATATATGGAGAGCGCTGGTTGATGGTGAAGAAGATGTTTAGGCTTGCTTGCATGCACACAAACAATGATCGTCTCACGATCTGATAATTCTCAATAGTATAAATCGATATTTTTATAAAGAGGGTAAAGCCAAATGTATGACTATGTATCAAACTGACGAGAAAACAATATTCTCTCACGCTCAGAGAATATTGTTTGGAGATCAACTAAGTTATATGCTCCTCCCTGTCATTGGTAGGAGATCAACTGAGTTATATAACTCAGTTGATCTCCAACTGAGTTATATCTCCTCCCTGTCATTGGAGATCAACATCATATGCTGTTGATCTCTCCAAAACAATTTTCTTTTGGAGAGGTCAACGAATGACAGGTTGACAATGCCAAAATATTGGCCTGGATTGTGAACTCCGTTGAGCCATCAATTGGAATCCATTTGGCAAAGTTTCAGACAGTGAAGGAGACTGGAGATTATCTGAATGGTCCCTCTGCTCAGTCTAATGAAGCCGATGTGTGATCGGTTGGAGATCGACAGTCATGCAGAGCGTAAGAGAGCTCGCTCCCTCCATGAGTTTGACTCTGTCATGACTGGATATTGGAATCGGCTTGCTATGATGGAGCCCCAGTTTCCCGGTGAGTAAGCTGTGATCATTTAGAGGTATCGCGACGAGGCAGCATTTGTGTGACATTTCGGAGGGCTCTCCAACCGGAGTTTGAGTCTTTCTTTGCGAGGATAGGTTATTCATCGCACCCCTACCTATAGAGGAAGCCCCGACTGTTGATGCCTCTTAGCTGAACATTTCCTTACCTTGTCTTCTTCCCTCTTTCTATCCTCTAGCTTCTTTTTCAGCTTAGCCAACCTTTTTCCAACTCTCCTATTTCATCGAATGAGGGCGTTCTTCTCTCCCGATCACTCGGACAAGCATCACTTTAACTTATTTCCCAAGCGTCGGACAGTTTCCCCCAAAATATGAAACGCCTCTTCATTCAACCTCGGTTTTGGCCTCTTCGAGATTTGCCTTTATCTTCTCAACCTCTATAAGCCACGCATTCATGTGCCATCACATCAAATCTTGTCACTACATAGCCTAAAAGGTTTTCGTGGATTTTTCTATACACTCTCGAGGTGTGTTTGGAGTTACAGCCATCACCTCGAGAACGACGTTGATGTATGTGCGCCAGAGGAGCCCAGCTAAAGTTTCGAAGATGTGGCCAGAGTCACTTCCCAACTCATATGTCGAGTTTTATGGAAGGCATATGAAGAAGTCAGGATACTCCATAAAAAACTGTCGGCCCCGACATATATCCCCACAGGCCAACAAGTCATCGCGGAGGGGGGCTTTGGCAACAAAGAAACTGTTCCTTTAAAAATTCTCTACGAGCCCACTCCATTCAGAAATCTCAGCATCCATTCCCAGATCCTCCAGAACGGAGGCTGGAATAGAAACTCCCTGAGGCACTGAGGGTGGCGTTCTAGGCTCAACCCATGCTTCCACATGCTGACTGACCGTTCCTCCTGAAGTTGACATCGACGATCAGTTGAAAGAGTCTTTTGCCGATTGCCTCCCTTCGTACTTCTCTCTCGAAATCAAATCGCAGGAGCGGCTAGTTGGAGCAGCATCCAACAGAAACTAGGAGAATCGAACCTCTACAGCAGTGGTTCGAAGACCTCACTGACATTGGATACCAACCAATTCATTCCCTGTTGCTGCATAGCTACAGCCCGATGGAATCCCTTTTAGCTTACTGCCAGAATAAACGCAGTCAAGTCAACTCTGTTTGAACTGAAGCAACCAGTGGAATCTGGGAAAACTTACATCTGAACAGAATGAATCCCGTCGACGGGTCCATTGGTATTCGCTACAAATGAGGCAACTCTGTCTTTGCACCAAAGCCGGCTATCGACGCAAGAGATTGCCTTGGAACTTCACTCCGTCGATCACCTGTCTGGCCTCGGTATGCTCTGAGGAAATTGAGTATGGAAATAGATGAACTTGACGAACGAGAGATTGCTAAACCTTGGGTAAACTCTATGTGCCCTGGTCTTACTCCAGACATTTTGTTCGGGGATTCATGGTATCACTTAATATCTCGACTGAAAACGAATAAAGAATTGTTTACCGTACTTCGGCCCAACGCATGGGGATAAACTACAACACCCAGCATCACTGACCCTCCACCAAGACAAGACGGATTGGATACTGAGTAGTTATCTCATTCAATGGGGTAGATCGTTGTCCTAGTTCTTCTTGCCAGGAATCACTTCGTCTCTTCTCTTGACATTGACAAAATGGAATGGATGGATGAAAGCATTTGCAAAAAGTGAATTTCATGTAGCTGCGAAATGTTGAACTTTTCTCGGAGAGTAACCAGCTGAAATCGATCGACGGTTCATCTCTCCTTGTGGCAAAACCAGTCGACATTTAGTCATGGTAGGCTAGGGGATTCGTAATTCGACAATTCAAAGAGGTGTCGAAGCTGAAGGAAAAACATCAACTTTCCTTTTCTCATTGAGAACTGTCAGAAGCAATCACTGGCCTCACTCCCTTCGGTAAAACTGGTGAACCCGAAGACTTGGTAAAAAGAGTCAAGCCTAGACGAAGAAATGAGGAGTCATCAGTCCGGGAACAAGAAGGAGATTTGCTTTGGGACTGGAACGATGAAAGCTGCTCTCCCCTAAAGTGCAGGGGGATAGATACAGGCAACAGGGATCCCAAAAGGGGGCGAGGTCCTGTACAGAGGAAAGGAAGGAAGAAGTCAACTCGATCGCTTTTCTTTCCTTATTGACCCACAAACTCTATACCATCAGGGGGTGAGGTTACAGTACTAAAAAGCCTGATCTTCGTCGCGTCAAAAGACGTCAGCAGTCAAGCTATAGGCATAGAGCTACCGATCGCTTTCAACTCTTTTCAGAATGGAAGAAGTTATCATTCCAACTCGGCATTCAACAACTACCTGCTTTATCTGATGATTTAACCCTCGCTACACTTCGTCGAGAAAGGCTGTAAATCCTAGATCTTTGCCGGAAAAGTATACAGGTTACGATGTCAAAATTGAAATCTCTTTGTCAACCCATCAGCTCTCAATAGCCGAGGGCTTATTTCGAGGAAGTGGAATCACTCGACTCTGGAAATGATGTAGAATACGGAAAGATGACTTCACATCGGTATTTTCTGTCAATTTATTTCAAAATTTACCAAACCGGCATCTCTAGTGTCACCACCAGTGTACTTCCTTTTGTGCTATGTGGTAATTGACCAGTTCCCCTGTCGAGTACATCTGGGAGTGCTTTTACACTCTGTCAATCCGACCCATCTATGCCCTAGTAAATTCTCGTCACGTCAAATTGGATTTCGTCCCGCGTACTGAAGGTGCTTTTTGGAAAAACCCTCCCGATGTACCTCTTTCTATGTCTCGAGTTGGTGGATTCCCATCAGTCGGTTTTCATTAAAGGCAAAAAGATCAGTGAAAAATTCGACATGGCTCATGATCTAGTCCGTCACTGTCATAGAGACAAAAAGTAACCTTGACATTTTGCACCAATTTCGATATTCGCAAGACATACAACTTAGTTCCGTTAGGATGTTATCCTTAATACTCGTCGAATCCGTCGAAGTTTCCTAAAATGTCGGTAAGATATATTAAATAATGTATCTCTCTTTGCAGTTATGATTAACGGATCCCCATTGGGATTCTTCAAGGGGCTACGGTTTGAGACAGGTGTCTCGTCAGAGCCGGTATTTTCATCCTAGTCATAGAAATATTCAGCTAGAAATTAAAAAGGGAAGTAAACAACAACCTGATCACCCATTTGACGAAAATTTAAGAAACATAGAGTTTATGGAGAAATATATTATGATGATTTTATCAGAGATTCATAGATAGCTTCGTGCGTAATACATTGGCCATCAACCGACGTGCTGAATGAGTTTCATAGCAGAGCAGGTATTAGGATGGAGAGAGCAAAATGTTCCCTCTCATTCTCGGCTATGAGGTATATGGTCAAACGGAAAATCATTCGTACTTATAGGCTTCTGTGAGGTGCAGCTCCCTCTCGACATACTGGGGAGCTACCCCGGGGATCTACCAGATTGAGACACTCCGACTGTTTCCCCCTCGTCGGACGACGTTCAATGGCCGAAGATACAATAGGAAAGGAAGACTGCAGTTATATACCGGAAGAATGAAGCTCGTCTCCTCAGTGCTTGCAAGCCTTCACATCGGAGGGTCGTCTGCTTTCAGGTATCTGGAGAAGATATTGAAATCAATTGCTTCCTGCATTTAGAATTTCTTTTGGTCAGGCGCTGAAACCACCATGTCGCCCACGTTTCTCAAACTGTATAAAGAGTTGCCTCTGTGCGAAGGAAGGGCATATAATACAATACAAGCTGTCTTCACTATGTGCAAATGCATGATAAACTTGTCGAAACTATTTTTACAGCTGAACAAATATTTTGATTCATTGAAACTATGTTCGATGCAGTCAAATCAATCTTGCTGTACACGACCCATTCCATGTTTACATAAGTAACTGATCCATCACTTACTTCACTATGATTGGAGCTATTGTTGTGGCCCTAGTACTCGGAGAGAAGATAGTCGCAGAAGCAGTTATCAGGCTATTGATCCAATGAAAAATGGTCGCAGTAAGTCGACGAAATTCCACAATTGAATAACAAAGAGAGAGTCCTATAATCTTATAAACTGCCTGACGATAGTCAGACGTAACGAAACTCATTCTCCACAGCACGCAGGGAACCCATGAACCCCCTTCGTCATCGTGAGACTTGGCTATGTTGCCTGAACGCCTCAACGTCGGAGATAGGCAGGCTGGGCTCCAAGGCCGTCAAAGCCTCAATTGCTATGGCTTGACCCCGAGAAGGCCGTCACTTTGCTCCCCTCAAACCCATCAGTCGGTTTTCATTAAAGGTAGGAAGATCAGTGAAAAATTCGACATGGCTCATGAGCTAGTCCGTCACTGTCATAGAGACAAAAAGTAACTCTTGACATTTTGCACCAATTTCGATATTCGCAAGGCATACAACTCAATTCCGTTAGGATGTTGTCCTCAATACTCGTTGAATCCGTCTAAGTTTCCTAAAATGTCGATAAGATGTATTAAATAATGTATCTCCCTTTGCAGTTATGATTAACGGATCCCCAATGGGATTCTTCAAGAGGGCTACGGTTTGAGACAGGTGTCTCAATTTTCACCCTAGTCATAGAAATATTCAGTTGGAAATTGGAAAGGGAAGTAAACAACAACCTGATCACCCAATTGACGAAGATTTAAGAAACATAGAGTTTATGGAGAAATATATGCTGATGATTTTATCAGAGATAAATAGATAGCTTCGTGCGTAATGCATTGGCCATCAACCGACGTGCTGAATGAGTTTCATAGCAGGGCAGGTATTAGAATGGAGAGAGCAAAATGTTCACTCTCATTCTCGGCTATGGGTATAGGGTCAAACGGAAAATCATTTGTACTTATCGACTTCTGTGAGGTGCAGCTCCCTCTCGACATACTGGGGACTGCACCGGGGATCTACCAGATTGAGACACTCCGACTGTTTCCCCCTCGTCGGACGACGTTCAATGGCTGAAGATGCAATAGGAAAGGAAGACTGCAGTTATATACCGGAAGAATGGAGCTTGTCTCCTCAGTTCTTGCAAGCCTTCACATCGGAGGGGATCTGATAATTCACAATAGTATAAATGTATGACTATGTTATATGCTCCTCCCTTCCATGAGAGAAAGAAAGGTAGAATTTCGAAATTGAAGAAGGCGGAGACAGCTATAGGCTTGACTGAGACTAGCTACTACGTGTTCCTACCCCCACACCGTATAGTCCCTGTCGTCATGGCCCCTTCGTGAGGCTCCCGTACGGATAGGAACCTCTGTTTGGGTAGACGGGGTAAATAGCGATGCACGATATGAGCTCAGAAGTCGCGTTTATGTCATCTCTTGCTGTACATGGTCTTGATCAAATGGGGCAGGGCAAAAGCGTGCGTGAATTGTGGGCCAGCCCCTCCCTTTTCCATTCCATCAATGTCGCTCGAGGAAGACCAAGCAAATTCGTGGTCCGATCCGACCACATCTCGTTTCAAACCCATTTATTTTACGCCATGCTTTGAGTATAATTCGATCAATCCCCCACCCTCATCTTCTGGATTTTCGATCGAGCACCCACCAACCAGGCGTACGACACATTTCAACTGGAGCATTCATCCATTCCTTCTAGTGGAAGGACGTGCCACATTCAGAAGTTCTTATGGGATAGGAGGTGAACCACTGACAGAGATCTCTTATGACCTCTGACACTCGATGTAGGAGCTCGTTCACTTCTCCTCGCCATCCCTCTCCTTTTTTTCGACCCATGATTATCTTTGTTGGGCTTTCGGTCAATGATTGAGTCTGTAAATAGGTCCAGCTCTGACGGGTCTCGACGAAGGGGTGGGAAAACATGATCTGTGGAGCGCAGAGAGTGAGGGCTTTGTCTCCTGTAGTTCTAGGCTTATCATCATCAACAGAGAATAGGTCAGCAGGCCCATCAGTTCTTCCTCCCCAACGTTTCTAGAAAATCTCTCGGGAGGAAATTCACTGTCCCTTCCTACCATGCAGTCTTGTTGTTGTGCCTCCTACAGCTCCCCCTATCGCTGTGATGACTTTCGTATGGCTCGGCAACTAAACTACTCCGATCGAATTGTTTGGTCCCATTTGGGATCAAGGAGACTTCTAGAAATCCTTTGATCGAAGGGGAATCGGCTGAAAATCTCAGTTGATCGGACGCTTGGTCCAACCTACAGATTGGGATATTTATGGTCTAGGAATCTAGGGCATCCTTCTCTACGGGATGGACAATGGAGATAGAATAGCTGTATTTCCAGACACCCTATCCCTGAGTTATGACGAAGAACATGAGTTGTGCGTTGTATGTCCGCATCCGAAATCACTCTATGGACACAACCCCATGTTGGGCTTGGATCTTCTTCCATTGGGTGGACACATCATGATGAAGGCTTTGGTTTCCGTCACGTCGAACGTCGCGGATTTGATGGAAGGCAAACTAATGACGCCTCACCGTCAAGCTGTAGTGGACTGTTGGAAGTTTGCGAGCTTCCTTCCTGATCTAGGAATCTTTCGTCTTTCATCACAACTCTCAGACTGTGCATGAGGTGCGCTCCAAAACTGTAATCGAAAGGCATCGAGTGGGTATCGTAACTCAATCCGGGTAAGTGAAACGGTTCGGGGGATGAAAGAACGAGGGGTTTGCTACTAAGGACATTCGATTCGGATAGGCTAAAGTGTCCAGGTCGAGTTGCCATCTCTCTTGGTCTGCCCTGTGCAGGATGAGGCAAGGATCCCGTCAACAGCATTTATCCGCCAGCGAAGTAGATCTCGAATAACCAATGCAACCACTCCCAATAGAAAGGCAATCAGAAGTGGAGTACTTCCCTCTCTTCGGAAGAGAAAGGTACGAATATTTTTCATATATAGAGAGCGTTGGTTGATGGTGAAGAAGATGTTTAGGCTCGCTTGCATGCACACAAACAACGATCGTCTCACGATCTGATAATTCTCAATAGTATAAATCGATATTTTTATAAAGAGGGTAAAGCCAAATGTATGACTATGCATCAAACTGACGAGAAAACAATATTCTCTGACGCTCAGACCTGATTGCCACTTTCAACGGCCTAGGGAGACTCACATCCTCAAAATGAGTGATTTTGAAGAATGGCGGGTCTTGTAATTAGATGGGCATAGACTATTTATGCTATGGGGTATAGGGTCAAACGGAAAATCATTCATACTTTCGACTTCTGTGAGGTGCAGCTCCCTCTCGGCATATTGGGGACTGCCCCGGAGATCTACCAGATTGAGACAGATGACGTTCAATGGCCGAAGATGCAATAGGAAAGGAAGACTGCAGTTATATACTGGAAGAATGGAGCTCGTCTCCTCAGTGCTTGCAAGCATATACTATTGAGATCTGATAATTCTCAATAGTATAAATCGATATTTTTATAAAGAGGGTAAATCCAAATGTTAGGTGGTGGAGAACTACAAGTGATTGGTGGATTGATCGGCAGGCATAAAACCGGCATAACGGATGGGTAAGGATGTGAGGGCGAGAGGAGATGGTGATAAAAAAAGGAGGCGTTGACGAGTTTAAGGTGTTGTGAAAACTTGTTGATGTTTTAGCCTATTCGCCGATTTTGCCGATTTGCCGATGATCTTCTCATCATTCGGAAGCCCCCTTTATAGACGACCTTCCTTGCATGAGAAGCCTCTCGAGAATCTTGCTGTAGAAGTCTCGTCACGAGTCTTCACTGTTGACGTCTTGTCTCTATCAGGAATCTTGCGGTGGAAGTCTTGTCTTTGTCAAAAGACTTGGAGTCGTATGCTTTGTTGAACTAGGGCTTCTTCTTGATGAAGCTTTTGATGGGGCCCGTACATTTAATCTTTACTTTTTCTTTTGGTTATATTAGGCTCCTCTTATCTGTATCAGGCATCCTTTTGGCTCTATCAGGCACTTTTTGTAAGAAATCTTGTTGTTGTAGAGAATCTATTAGTTATGATGTCTTTTGGTTCCTTTCTTGTGAAGCCGTAGCTTGGAGGATCCCATGCTTAGATCCATAAAACTAAGAGAGTTTTTTTTTTAAATAATATTTACATTTACAGGAAGTTAATAAAATTATCGGGTACTAAAGTTTCTATTGATCCTGGAGATGCAAGATCCATCTATCCATTTGTGGATAGGACAGGGTCAACCCATCCTGTTGGTAAGATCGTCGGTTCTGATGTTTCCTGTTGGTTCAGTTTTGATCTTAGGACTAATTTTTTCATTTTCGGTTTTCCATATAGAACATAGTATTCGAACATTCCAGATTCTTCTCCAAGTAATCCAACTGCTGGGTTGCCTTCTTCATGTAATTGTTTTAGTAGCCTCTGTACAGAGACTCCCTTGCTGAGGGCTTTTTCGGTTACGTCGACTTCTACTTCGGCCTTGACCTATGTGTCCATCTCTTCTTCGGACTGCTGTGTAGAGTTGTCGCATGCTTGCGATCCTTCTGGTGGTATATTCTCGAACTGTAATGCCTGCTCTGATCTATTTGATACAGCGAGGCTGGGGAACTCTTTTTTTAAAAGTTTACCATGCTTTCTAAGAGATCAACTTGTTTAAGGGTTGCTTCCCTAATAATTTCCTCATTAAGGGTAGATATGTATTCCGAGCAAACCTTTTTTGTGGCCTTGAGTTCTGATTCTTGTTTCATTACAATATTTGCTAAGTTCCCCATGTGCCTGCGGAAGACACGTCGAGTTCCAATTCCCAGATTTGCTTTCTGGTGAGCTCGCCAGGCTCCATTTATTTCGGAGTAAAATTGGGGTGGGATTTCCAACTTGGGAAAGCTCGTTATTTTTTGCTTGAGCATGTGATGAGCGAGATCACGAATCTCTTCTGCTAAGTATGGGTTCTGCCGTGATATCTCTAAGGCTAGGATGACATCCTCTTTTGAGTAATAATGCCTACAATAGGATCCATTAAAATCGAATACCTGGTCGTAGCATCTTTTCCAGTTTGTGTAGATACTCCGCTGATATCCCACGAACATGACAAAAACTGCTGGAGCAGGAACACTATTTGCTATAGCCTTCCCCTTATCGTTCTTCTGCAAAATAAATTAATAAATTACTAATATTTAGTAATTACTTATTCTTTACTTGTTAGGACGACTTAGATAATCTGCGATAAAATTATCCTTTCCTTTAACGTGCTCGATCTCGAAGGATTATTGGGCTATCTCATTATACCATTGCATGCGTTTTCCAGAGGTTTTTCTTGTATTTACCAGAAAATTAACGGCATTGTTATCTTTCTAATAATAAAATATTCGAGTGCAAGAAATATTTGAAATTTTCGCAGGGCTAATTTTATAGTATATAGTTCCTTCTCGAATATTATCCATTTTAATTCGTTCGGTTTGAAATTTCCAGAGTTGTACCCACAAAATCTCTTTTATTTTAATATCTTTTGTGGTATGCTTCTTTTTCTGAGTCTGATTCCATTCTAAGATAGGAGTGGATCCTCTTCGTCCCAATTTTCTTTCAGGATTGTTTTTAGTGCACATCCCCAATACTCATCCGACGCATCAGTATCTAAAATCAGTTTATCTCCTGTCTTTGGTAGGTAGAATTCTGGTGCCTTTTTGGCGAGCTGCTTAATTTGTCTTAGGACGTTTTTATCTTTGTCTGTCCAGATAAAATCTTTATTTTTATTTAGCTTTTTTAATAGAGATATTTCTTCTTTCGTAAGTGCTTGTAGGAAATTTCTCCTATAATTCAATAGCCCTTGTAAACTTTATAGCTGCTTTTTAACTTTTATCTCTTTGGGAAATTCCTTAATTTTCAAAATGATATGTTTTTGTAGTTGAATGCCATCTTTGTCTAGAATAATTCCAAAAAATTCTATTGACTCTTTTTCGATTTCGATCTTTTTTGGAGAGAGTATTATCCCGCGTCTTTTAAATACGTCACTAATGATTCTTAAGTGTCTCTTATGATCTTCTTTTGTATCAATGTATACGGCACAGAAATCTTTTAAGTTATTAAAGATTGAGTCCATCCATCTTTGAAATATCTGTGGTGCGGTGTTTTATCCAAATGGCATGACATTCCAGTGAAAGTGTCCTCGTAGCGTACTAAATTCTGTTAGTGGTTTCGATTCCTCCGTCATTTTTAGTTGCCAAAAACCAGACTTATAGTCAAACTTACTGAATACTCTAGACCCTTTCGTTAAATTTATTAGGACTTCCTTTCTTGGAATAAAATACCCATCGAATTTTAGGTTTTGGTTTAGTCTTTTGTAATTAATTACCATTCGTGGCTTTTTTTCCTTTTAATTCATTAAGATTTCTAACCATGAATGCGGGACTAGAGTGAGGGCTAGTGGTTTCCTCTATTAGGCATGTACTTAAATGTTCACTTATTTGATTATCGAATTTATCTATATCTTGCCTAGTATAGAGTATGGATTTTACCCTAATGATTATATTGTTGTCTCTTAACTGAATTTTACAAAATCTTGGGCTTCGAACCCATAACTTTAATGGATTTTCACTAATTTTTTCGCTAAAGTGTTTTATAAAGCTAGTGGGCTTGATCTATCTCATAAATTGCTTCGCATCTTTTTGATAGGTTTTCACTGTCTGGAATACTTTTAGGGGGGAAAAATCTTTTGTACATTTGTATCTAGGTCCCTCTAAGAGTGGCATGTCGACCCTTTGGGATTGGTTACGCTCTTGTTGATGTAAAGACTCCATATGTTTTTCTACAATCATTGGTAAATACTCTCCAATAAAATGTTTTCTAAAACCATGTCCCCATTCATATGTGGAAAGCACAAGAGTTTTCGTATAATGAATTTTTTCTTATTAAGCCAAATTTCAACGTTCTTGGCTTTATTTTGGATAGTTTTTTTATACGCACTGATCCCTGTTATTTTAATTGGATATTTCATTGGCTCCCATTTTTCTAGTGGTATGGCATTTTCTCGATAAGAACAAATTGTAGCCCTTATATCTAGTAGTGCGTGTAATGAATATTGTTTATAACCCTTAAATCTGAATGTTCCTTTAACATAATTAAACCTTCTTCCTTCTTTTGGTGCAAAGATTATCTCATCAAATTGTATTGTATATTCCTCTTCTCTGTTAAGGGGTTCTTCGGAATTTAAGATAACCTCTTCAACTGTTCTTTCTATATCATCAATATCACTTTGGTAACTATTCTCTATTGGTTTAGTTTGCAGGAGATCTTTGATGTTGTTTTCCTTCACTATTTCTTTATCCTTTTTAGTTATACTGTTTATTGCATTTGTCGTTTCTTCTTCACTACTTTCTCCCTTTTTTACTAGAATATTGCTGTTATTTTCTTTATTTGCCTTTTCGTCCTCTTTAGTTTTGATATTGGGTTCAACTTTTTCTTGATTAAACTTATATCCAAAATGACTTAGTAAACCCTTAAATTTTTTATAGACTTCCTTAAGTTGTTCAGTTAGATCTTCTTTGGATTCTAAAGGTACGTTGGGATTTTTACCTTGTTCTTTTAATCTTTCTATTCGGAGAACTATCTCATCAAATTTATTTTGGAATACCTTGGTGTGTTCATCATATCATATATATCATTATACTTGATGCCGTATGGACTAAAATCCGCTCTACATATCTCGCAATTGCAAAATATGCCGGTAGCCATCTAAGATGTCAGTGGGTAACTAACTCTGAGCAGCCTATGGTGCCTAAAACCGTCTCCTGGGGGTCTCCCTACAAACGCCTATCCGCGACAACAAAGTGATCACTTTCAGAATTTGGGCTTTAAACTTACTCAAATCTAGCAGGGGACACTTAGAATGAAACTCGGACAGTAATCATGCAAGTTGTGAGATAATATAGGTCGGTGTTATAATCAATTTGATACCACGTAAATGCTATTTATGCTATAAATCCTTCCCCAAAAATTTCCTAATTTTTCTGATTTTTACTTGTATTTTTCGGATTTTTGCTACAGTGACATTGCTACAGTAATTTTTTGATTTTTTGGCAATTTTTTAAGAAATTTTTGAAAATAGATCTACAATAAATGAAACAAACATAGAGATTTATCTAACACACCAAAACAAATACAGATTACTTCATAAAAATTTAGAACATACAGTACATACCGGAATAGTAGCTATCACACCGACTCTTTGTACAGACTGCTGACCCCTACCGCCCAAAAAGGAACACCCCCACGGCTTTGATACCCGAATACACTACTACTGCTGTTCACACACTGATGCAGAAGAAAAAGCTAATACAAAGAAAAATATACTCAGGCACACTTAATTATATATATAGGTGGTGGAGAACTACAAGTGGTTGGTGGATTCATCGACAGGCATAAAACTGGAAAAACAGATGGGAGAGGATGAGAGAGGATGGTGATGAAGAAAAGGAGGCGTTGACGAGTTTAGGGTGTTGTGGAAGCTTGCTGATGCTTTAACCGATTTGTCGATTTTGCCGATTTACCGATTATCTTCTCATCCTTCGGAAGCTCCCTTTTATAGACGACTTTCTTTGCATGAGAAGCCTCTCGAGAATCTTGCTGTAGAAGCCTTGTCACGAGTCTTTACTGTTGACGTCTTGTTTCTGTCAGGAATCTTGCTTAGAAGTCTTGTCGCGAATCTTAATGTCATGATTTTGTACTATTAATGTCTTGTCGCTGCCAGGAATCTTCACTGTTGATATCTTGTTTTTGTCAGAAGATTTAGAGCTGGATGCTTTGTTGTACAAGGGTTTCTTCTTGATGAAGCTTTTGATGGTGCCCGTACATTTAATCTTTCTTTTCTTTTGGATATATTAGGCTCCCCTTGTCTTGTTGTTGTAGAGAATCTATCAAGTATGATGTCTTTTGGTTCTTTTCTTGTGAAGCCTTAGCTTGGAGGATCCGATGCTTAGATCCATAGAACATTGAGATTTTTTTTTGGAAAGTCTTTTGAGTCTTACTAGTCGCCCATATTGTTGAGATTTTGTATGTCTTTATCTCCCATGTGTCTTAGTAGATCTAATGGTGCATATTCTTCTTCCCATTCTTCTATGTCTTGCTGAAGTATTCTGTCTTCTACCATTTTCTTTTGTCTATAGTATTGAATTAATTCCTCGTGGGCTGACCTGATAAATTTCGGGACCTTACAAATAGTTTCTTTGTCTGCATGCACTCTGTAAATTTCAGTTTCTATGGCTAATCTCAATCTATTTCCACTGTATTTTTTCCAGTTGAATTCATACGCTATGGTTTTTACTCTCTAGTGCCTAATTTTTCTTGGGATCTATCTTTCACAAATTACTTCTCTTTCCTCTCTATCTGGATGTAGGGGATGGGCTAGTCTGTGTGTAATCCATGCACTGTGCTTTGTAGGATACCATACTCCTTTTATTTATTCTGCTATTATAGAGTTGAATTCTATCTTGGGCTGTGGCTTCTTTCCTATAAAAGTTTCTGAAACTAGAAATGCTAAAAAAATCTGAGAGTAATTCTGCATGATCTGGATGGCTAATGATTATTTGTGAAACAAATCCCATATCTAAGAAGTCTTTCCAACTATAATATGTTCCATGGAGTTTTTCCGTCTTTATTTGGCCTAATTGAATATTTAGTCTGTAGAAGTTATAGGCTAACTCACATTGGCATTTTGGTTGTGAGAGGTCCATGATGCTGCAGTTTGTATTGTTGTTGATGCACCTATCGGTGTTGGCATAATATATCACTTGGTCTACAGTTACTCCTCTGCATCTTCTTTCTCCCTTTTGGATTTCTTTGAGTATTTGTTGCATATTTTTGGTTTTTTTATAGAAATTGTCCTGAACTTTCTGATGAATGTTTTGTCTGATATCTTCTTGAAGAAAAGATAATTCGTCATTTATTTTAAAGAATAATCTGGCTTGCATGGCTTCCGTATCTCTCATATTTTGGAGGCTCTCTTTTCTATCTTTTACACTTGATTCTATTTCACTCTTATTTGTGTGGGACTCCTTTCTTTCTTTTTCTCTCGTATTTTTGAGGCCCTCATTTTCTTTCTGCAAGCTCACAGTTAACTGTGTTTGTTGACAGAGATTTTCATCCAATCTTTCTTTTTGTATTTTTAGATTTTTAAAGTGCTTCATAATAATTTGACAATCTTTACACTTTGTTGATGATTTTAGGTTACTTGCACTCAGTTGACTCTCTTGTGGTATAAATTCTTCAAGGCTTTCGTCGAAATATCAGGAGATTGGAATATTATTTTTTGCTTATTCTATAGCTTCTTTAACATTATAAAAACCTCTAAATACTAGATTATCAAAATTTGAGACAAATTTTCTAACTATATTCTAATCTTTGTAAATTCCTACTTGATGACCTCTAAGTATGACGTAGCATATAAAACTCCGTGACTAGGGTGTCTGGTAACCTTTAAAATAATAGGCTAATGCTTTGATTATTTTAACCTTATGTTTTGTCTGATCTAGTCTTAGATTCCACAAATTATCTAATAGATATTGTTGTATTAAATCTACCTAAAATTCAGTGATTCTGAATGACTCTTTACTTTGAGTGGCATACTGCTTGAGATATATATCTCCAAATCTCATGAACTCTCTTGAATTCATCTTCAAATTTAAACACTAAAGAATTAGTCTAGATAATTTTTTTGTAATTACATGCTCAAAGTTTGGTCCGTATTTATGTCCTATAAATTTTGTCCATCTACATAATTTTGTTTTATTTAATTTGAATACAAATTTAATAATTTCTATACAGTATAGTCAACATACATTGGTTATTTCTAGTATTTCATAATCGAATTTTCGCTTGTATATCTCTTTATTTTCTTTATTTTTTTTCTTTGTTAAAAAGCTCTATTTTATGGCCTAAGGACTCTGTACCATTTTTTTGATCCTATTTTATGGATAATTATTCCCTTATCTATTAATCTCCTTAACATTTGATGGAAAAATTATTCATCATGTGCCTTTGTGTATAAATTATCTTTTGTGATTTGTCTACAGTTAAAAATATCTTCAGTCCTTTGTAGCATATTTCCTTGAAGGATTCCTGTCATGTGATTTACAAATTTTTCTTCATCTTTGTGTTTTGCGAGTATAATGACCTTTTGCCCATTCTTAAAGTATTCATTAAATAGTTTTAGATGAATCCTATTCTGTGGCGTACGCTTTGAATCATTATTCTTCGTATTTCTTTTTATTTGTAAATTACTCGAGTTATTTGATGTTTTAAACATTTTCCTAACATATATCAACTTTTTGTTAGATCTAATATTCCCTTTAGGTTCTGTTCTATACTCATCACCTGTAGTCATTCTACAATTTTTGACAAATGAATTTCTAATTCTTATATTGTTGAGATATTTAATTATGTTGTATATCTCCGGGTCAAACTTAAAATAATGTAACAAACTTTTATGTTGAAAATACGTCTCTTGTTTCCTATTCACCAGATAGTTTTTCTCTTAAGTAGTGATATTTTGCTCCCTATACAACTTTTTCCAGCAATTTATTATCTCAAGTATTGAGTTGTATTCTTGTCTGGAGTATATTATCTCGGCTTGCATTGTGTCAGTTGGTTGTCTTGGATTCTTTTGTTTTGAACTAGTTCCTAGTCTGTCAATATGATCTATCTTTCCTACTGCTTTCTCTGTTTCTGGAACTACTTTAGTGTTCCCTATCGTACACTTATGTTCCCTGTTAGGGGGTTCTTCGAAATTTAAGATAACCTCTTCATTAGTCCTTTCTACCTCATGAATATCTCCTTGGTAACTATTCTCTATTTGCAAAAGATTTTTGACGTGGTCTTCCTTTTCTATTTCTTTATCTTTTTTAGTTACACTGTTTAATGCATTTGTCTTCGTACCTTTTCACGACTAAAAATAGGAATGTCTACTCTTCCTCCGGCTGACAGATTTGCTGTTGTGTTTCCGTTAAAATTTACGATATTCTCCTGGAAAAGAAATTGAATCGTGAAATTTTGTAAATTTCTGTTTTCTTTATTTGTTGATGTTTTTTCATTCTATCGATGTCCTCTGGACTAAAAATTGTTTCTCTTCCGACTATGTCTCCTGATGTTATATTGTCTAGTTCTGATATCGGGGGTGTGATAGGACCTAATTCTTCATTCATCATGAAAACTAGTTTAGCGTCTGAATCTTCGATCTCAAGTTCATATAGTATTATAGCTGTTGGCAAGATTTCTTCACCCAAATAGATTTCAAGTTCTTATTCCTCCAGATATTTAATCATTTTTTGAGCATTTTTTCCTTTCTTAGGACAGTCTCTAGCAAAATGTCCTTCATCGCATACAAAGCATTTGCTATTTTGTCCTTTTGTGCAGAGGATTCTCTTTGTGCAGAAGACTCGTTCCTCTTTCTAACATATTTACTGCTTCTGACAAATCCTCTACTCCTTGTCCATGGTTTCCATCGAAATATTTTTGTAAATGTTGTTTTTGGCCTTTTCTCACTTCCTATTTTTTCCATTATTCGCCAATTATTTTTTTGCAGCACCTTCTTCCTTAAGGAGAATTACTTATTGTGTTCTTCATTTTCTTGTAGGATTTTATATTAAGACAGTCGTCCTGTATTATTTTAAGCGCATAGTGTATGTGGTGTCCCAAATTATCCTTTTTCTCAATTCGCTTTAAGTAGTTTGGGTATCCGTTTCTTGTTTTGGTATCCCATGGATTAGGAAGCTTGTAGAAGAAAGGATCAAGCCAATTTTGTGCTTTATCGTATTTCAATTTGTAAAAGTATTTTGAGAATGTTTTGCAGTATTCTTCGAATTCACATATCTTGCATAATTCAATTTTGGACAACGCATACAGAACCTCTTCTTCTTGAGATTTATCATCTATATACCCACATAAATTCTCTTTGATGATTTTATGAAATCATTGAGGATTTTTTCAAAACTTGTGAACCTTTCGCTTTCTCCCCACTCCTTCCGTTTACTTTTTCCTTCTTTTGAATTTATCCATTGTTTCATCAATTGCAAAACATCTCCTTATAGCGTTACCATAATGTAATCGAAAAATCTTTTATTGTCCCATGATCCTTCATGATTTGTGATTACGACGGCTAGGGATTGCGCCCAGTCATCTATATCTTTTTGTTTATCCTTGAAATATACATTGGATAGATCTAGATAGGTTCCCCCTTGGGATACACTTCTTTTTATTAAATCATCGATCCTCATACTCCTTCCTATCTAGAGGTTGTTTAAATCTGTTGTAGTTTTGTTATCCTCTCCAACATGTATCATCTCACAGTTAGATTCAATTCCTTTCTCGTGTTCAGACTCGTATTCATCGTGTGTAGTCATTCCGTAGTCCTCGTTATCTGAATTTGTGATGCTTTCTACCTCTTCTTCACTTTTTAGGTTATATGTTTCAGGATCAAAATTAAAATGGTGTAGTAACTCTTTATTTTGTAGGTAGGTCTCTTGCATTCTACTTACTAGATGGTCTCTCTCCTGAACAGTATTGCATGTTTCCCTATATAGCTCTTTCCAATAGTTAATTAGTTTCACAATCAAGTCATGCTCTTTTCTGGAGTATTTTCTATCTACTTGCATCATTTTTATCTATTCACTCGGTTTCTTTTGTAATGAGCGTGTTCCTAAACCGTCAATTCGATCTAATCTTTCTAATATTTCTCTTACCTCCTTGTCGAATTTTGTTATTTCTCTGCCGAATTGTTCTGAGGAATTGTCTTGATCGGTTTTACAAAACATATAAACATATTTTATTTTGTTCTATTACCTTATCTAGTCATTTTTCTATCTTATTAAACCTACGAACTATATAATCAATAAGGGTGTTGAGAAAACTTGTAAATTTATTAGGTTTTTATCTATTGCTACTGAAAAATGTTCTAAGTGACTATAATCTCTTCTACAGCTCTCAAATATGCATGGTATATCACTAGCCATCTAGGATGTTGCTTGGTAGCTAGCTCTGAGTAGCCTACGGTGTCTAAAACCGTCTCTTGAGGGTCACCCTACAAACGCTTATCCGCGGCAACAAAGGGATCACTTTAGGAATCTGGGTTTTAAAATTACTCAAATCTAGCAGGGGATACTTAGAATGAAACTAGGACAGTAATCATGCAAGCTGTGAGATAATATAGATCGGTGTCATAGTCAATCTTTATGCTTGGAATCCTTTTAATTTTTCTGATTTTTACTTGATTTTTCAGATTTTGCTACACTGACATTTTCTAATTTTCGAGGGATTTTTGCTATAGTAACTTTGCTACAGTGACATTTTCTAACTTTTGAGGAATCACTATTTTAATTTTTTCGGAATTTTTATGATTTTTTGGCTATTTTTTACTAATTTTTTTAAAATAAATCTACAAAAAATAAAACAAATATAGAGACTTATCTAACACACCATAACAAATACAGATTACTTCATAAAAATTCAGAACATACAGTACATACCGGAATAGTAGCCATCACACCGAAAACTCTTTGTACAGAATACACTACTACTGTATTCAGAACATACAGTTTTTTTAGATTTTTAGTGTATTATGGTATTACCGGAATTTTCAGTGTGTGACAAAGATTTTCAACTAATCTTTCTTTTTGTATTTTTAGATTTTTAAAGTGCTTCATAATAATTTGACAATCTTTACACTCTGTTGACGATTTTAGCTTACTTGCACTCTGTTGACTCTCTTGTGGCATAAATTCTTTAAGGCTTTCCTCGAAATACCAGGAGATTGGAATATTATTTTTTGTGTATTCTATAGCTTCTTTAACATTATAAAAACCTCTAAATACTGAATTATTAAAATTTGAGACTAATTTTCTAACTGTATTCCAATCTTTGTAAATTCCTACTTGATGACCTCTAAGTATGACGTAGCCTATAAAACTCCGTGACTGGGATGTCTGGATAATTCCTAAATAATAGACTAATGCTTTAATTACTTTAACCTTTTCTTTTGTCAGATCTAGTCTTAGATTCTACAAATAATCTAATAGACATTGTTGTATTAAATCTACCTGAAATTCAGTAATTCTGAATAACTTTTTACTTTGAGTGGCATACTGCTTGAGATATATATCTCCAAATCTCATGAATTCTCTGGAATTCATTTGCAAATTTGAACACCAAAGAACTACTCAAGATAACTTTTTGTAATTACATGTTAAATTTTGGTCTGTATTTATGTCCTATAAATTTTGTCCATCTACATAATTTCTGTTTATTTAATTTGAATACTAATTTAATAATTGCTATACAGTATAGTCGACATGCATTGGTTATTTCTAGTATTTCATAATTGAATTTTTCGCTTGTATATCTAGTTATTTTCTTTATTTTTCTTTGTTAGAAAGCTCTATTTTATGACCTAAGGACTCTGTACCGTTTTTGTTTGATCCTATTTTATGGATCATTATTCCCTTATCTATTGATCTCCTTAACATTTGATGGAAAAAGTATTCATTATGTGCCTTTGTGTATAAATTCTCTTTTATGATTTGTCTAAGGTATAAAATATCTTCAGTCCTTTGTAGCATATTTGTTTGAAGGATTCCTGTCATGTGATTTACAAATCTTTCTTCATGTTTGGGTTTTGCAAGTATAATGGCCTTTTGCCCATTCTTAAAGCATTCATTAAATAGTTTTAGATGAATCCTACTCTGTGGCATACTCTTTGAATCATTATTCTTCGTATTTCTTTTTATTTGTAAATTACTTGAGTTATTTGATGTTTTAAACATTTTCCTAACATATATCAACTTTTTATTAGATCTGATATTCTCTTTAGATTCTGTTCTGTATTCATCACCTGTAGTCATTCTATAATTTTTGACAAATAAATTTGTGATTCTAATATTGTTTAGATCTTTAATTAAGTCGTATATCTCGGGGTCAAACTTAAAATAGTGTAACAAACTTTTATGTTGAAGATACGTCTCTTGTATCCTATTCACCAAATAGTCTTTCTCTTGAGTAGTGATATTTTGATCCCTATACAACTCTTTCCAGCAATTTATTATCTCAAGTATTGAGTTGTATTCTTGTCTGGAGTATATTATCTCGGCATGCATTGTGTCAGTTTGTTGTCTTAAATTCTTTAGTTTTGAACTACTTCCTAATCTGTCAATATGATCTATCTTTCTTACTGCTTCCTTTGTCTCTGGAACTACTTCAGTGTTCCCTATCGTACACTTCTGTTCCCTGTTAGGGGGTCCTTCGGAATTTAAGATAAGCTCTTCATTTGTCATTTCTACCTCATGGATATCTCCTTGGTAACTATTCTCTATTTGCAAAAGATTTTTGACGTTGTCTTCCTTTTCTATTTCTTTATCTTTTTTAGTTACACTGTTTATTACATTTGTTGTTTCTTCTTCACTACCTTCTCCCCTTTCTACTGGAATATTATTATTATTTTCTTTACTTGCCTTTTCGTCCTCTTTAGTTTTATTAATGAAATTTGGTTCAACATTTTCCTGATTAGGCTTATATCCAAAATGACTTAGTAGACCCTTAAATTTTTTATAGACTTCCTTGAGTTGTTCAGTTGGATCTTCCTTGGATTCTAAAGGTATGTTGGGATTTTTACCTTATTCTTTTATTCTTTCTATTCGGAGAACTAGCTCATCAAATTTTTTTTTTGGAATACCTTGGTGTGTTCATCATATCATATATATCATTATACTTGATGTCGTATGGACTACAATCCGCTCTACATATCTCGCAATTTGCATAATATTTCGGTAGCCATCTAAGATGTCAGTGGGTAACTAGCTCTGAGCAGCCTATGGTGCCTAAAACCATTTCCTGAGGGTCTCTCTACAAACGCCTATCCGCGGCAACAAAGGGATCACTTTCGGAATCTGGGATTTAAGGTTACGCAAATCTAGTAGGGGACACTTAGAATGAAACTAGGACAGTAATCATGCAAGTTGTGAGATAATATTGGTCGGTGTCATAGTCAATTTGATATCACGTAAATGCTATTTATGCTATAAATCCTTCCCCAAATTTATCCTAAATTTTTTGATTTTTACTTGATTTTTTCGGATTTTGCTACAGTGGCATTTTCTCTTTTTTTTCGAGAGATTTTTGCTACAGTAACTTTGCTACGGTAATTTTTTGATTTTTTTGCTATTTTTTACGAATTTTTTGAGAATAAATCTACAAAAATAAAATATAGAGATTTATCTAACATACTAAAACAAATACAGATTACTTCATAAAAATTCAGAACATACAGTACATATCGGAACAGTAGCAATCACACCAGAGACTCTTTGTACAGACTGCTGACCCCTACCGCCAAGCATGATGAGTTGTTAAGCACTTCATTTGGATTTATATGCCAAACTAATCATTTTAGAAGTTTTTGGCTTCTACAGCTCTGATACCAGAATACACTACTACTGTCGCACACTGATGCAGAAGAAAAAGCTAATACAAAGGAAAATATACTCAAGCACACTTAATTATACATATAGGTGGTGGAGAACTACAAGTGGTTGGTGGATTGATCGGCAGGCATAAAACCGACAAAACAGATGGGAGAGGATGAGAGGGTGAGAGAGGATGGTGTTGAAGAAAAGGAGGCATTGACGAGTTTAAGGTGTTGTGAAAGCTTACTGATGTTTTAGCTAATTCGCCGATTTGGATATTTTGCCGATGATCTCCTCATCCTTCGGAAGCCCCCTTTTATAGACGACCTTCTTTACTTGAGAAGCCTCTTGAGAATCTTGCTGTAGAAATCTCGTCACGAGTCTTTATTATTGACGTCTTGTCGCTGCCAGGAATCTTCACTGTTGTTATCTTGTTTTTGTTAGAAGATTTGGAGCTGGATGCTTTGTTGTACAAGGGCTTCTTCTTGATGAAGCTTTTGATGGTACCCGTACATTTAATCTTTCTTTTCTTTTGGATATATTAGGCTCCCCTTGTCTTGTTGTTGTAGAGAATCTATTAGCTATGATGTTTTTTGGTTCTTTTATTGTGAAGCCTTAGCTTGGAGGATCCGATGCTTAGATCCATATAACATTGAGTTTTTTTTATATATATTATTTTTACATATCCATTCTAACTCTGTTGGGATATCTAAATTTTTCTGGTTGAAAGCTATATTTTGTAACAACTTCATTGCTCTGTGGTTCTGTCCTTTCGGAATTCTAAACTTTGCATGATAGTCCTTCGTGGCGACTATTCTTCTTCCATCTGTCATGATTGAGTAACTGCTAATATTTTTGATAAGCTTTCTTGCTTTGTCGACCAGCTCGATAAAACTGCTATATCAAGAATAATTATAATTGACTCCTTCGAAATTGTATTTGGGGTCAAATTTCTGTCATTGCTCAGGGTAGCCGAATATCCATATTTGATATGGCTGGAAAAATTTTGTCTCTTCCCTCCACCCAAGCATGCTGAATATTTGGAAGGTGAATAAATGACAATAATTCATGCTTGTGGCTAGTTTGCGGGTGAAAAATCTTAACATTGCTGGTAGTTTGCACCATTCATGCTCTCCTCGTAGTTTGGAGCACAACTGGCTTATAAGCCCCCATTCGACTCCTTGGATATCCCACATTCCTTCTTTTATAAATTTAAAAAGTTTCGGGTAGTTATTTTGGGCCAAGATAATATCTGTTCTATTTTTTGACAAGATTCTCCTTATATTTTCTTTGTGATCGAGCGTCATTGTTTTGATACTCAAAAAGATTTCTTCGGGAAATGCCTGTCTAGCTTCGTCAAGAATTTGTACTCATTTTGTCTTTTCTGACACAATTATTTCTTTTCTTTTCTTCAGGTTTTCCTGTAAGATGGTTAGTACATAATTATTTACTCATATGAAAAATTATTACTAATAACTGAACTCGACAGCTCCTTCGACAGCCTCTTGCCGAGACGTCGACCCTGGCATAAGAGGTATACTAAGTTTTTGGTTTATTTCTTTAATGTTTGGGCTTAACTTTTGATCTTCTTCTAGTAGTCGTGACAGCACTGGCTCTCTTATTTCTTCCCTGGTCATAGATCTCCTAGCTACTTCTCTAGTTTTTCTTTCACTATTGCTTCTTGTTAGAAAAGGTTATTTTGAATTATTTTTAATATATAGGCTGTTTCCAGACTTTGTATTTCTACCCCTCCAAAATATTTTGGTTCTTTAGTTTGTATTAAATCTTCGAGAAACCATTATCTTGGCACCGTGAGATCTTTTATATTCATTAGTCGGGGTTTGATTTCTTCCTTAAAAGGTTTTGGTTCAAATATTTCGATTATTTCTATTTGATTTGAAACTGTTCTTGCCTCTGTGGTCTGGGTCAATTCATGAATCGTCGTATATTCTATGGCCAGATCATGTGAGTTGGTTTTCATGTTCATTCTTTGGGTCTTAATTTTTAGTCGTACAGTATCTATTATGTTTGGGTCAGATATAGAGATAAAGTAGTTGGGTCGGATATTGAACCATACAGTTTGATTTACTAGATTGGATTGGAAACCCCCTATTAGTGCTTGGTGGCAATTGGTGAATCGATTGTCCATTACGAATGTTATTATAGGGATGTCTATGCCAACTCTAAATAGTGCATTAATTTTGATTTGAATTAGGCCAACGTGGATATAGCGAATTTCTGGGTGTTTCTTTTTCCATCTTTGTACCTTTTCACGACTAAAGATGGGAATGTCTACTCTTCCTCCGGCTGACAGATTTGCTGTTGTGTTTCCGTTAAAATTTTCAATTATTCTCCTGGAAAAGAAATTGAACCGTGAAATTTTGTAAATTTCTGTTTTCTTTATTTGTTGATATTTTTTCATTCTATCGATGTCCTCTGGACTAAAAATTGTTTCTCTTTCGACTACGTCTCCTAATGTTATATTGTCCAGTTCTGATACTTGGGGTATGATAGGACCTAATTCTTCGTTTATCATGAAAACTAGTTCGGCGTCTGAATTTTCTTCGACCTCAAGTTCATATAGTATTATATCTGTTGGCAAGATTTCTTCACCCAAACTGATTTCAAGTTCTTGTTCCTCCATATATTTTATCATTTTTGAGTATTTTTTTCTTGCTTAGGACAGTCTCTAGCAAAATGTCCTTCTTCATCGCATACAAAGCATCTGCAACTCTTTTTGTCCTTTTGTGCAGAGGATTCTCTTTGTGCAGAAGACTCGTCCCTCTTTCTAACATATTTATTGCTTCTTACAAATCCTCTACTCCTTGTCCATGGTTTCCATCGAAATCTTTTTGTAAATGTTGTTTTTGGCCTTTTCTCACGTCCTATTTTTCATTTTTTGCCAATTATTTTTTCGCAGTACCTTCTTCTTTTAGGAGAGTTACTTATTGTATTCTTCATTTTCTTGTAGGATTTTATATTAAGATAGTCGTCCTGTATTATTTTAAGTGCATAGTGTATGCTGTGCCCCAAATATCCTTTTTTTCAATTCGCTTTAAGCAGTCTGGGTGTCCGTTTCTTGTTTTGGTATCCCATGGATTAGGAAGCTTGTGGAAGAAAGGATCAAGCCAATTTTGTGCCTTATCGTATTCCAATTTGTAAAAGTATTTTGAGAATGTTTTGCAGTATTCTTCGAATTCACATATCTCGCATAATTCAATTTTGGACAGCGTATACAGAATCTCTTCTTCTTGAGATTTATCATCAATATACCCACATAAATTCTCTTTGATGATTTATATGAAATCATTGAGGATTTTTTCAAAACTTGTGAACCTATGGCTTTCTCCCCACTCCTTCTATTTACTTTTTCCTTCTTCTGAATTTATCCATTGTTTCATCCATTACAAAACATCTCCTTATAATGTTCCCGTAATGTAATCGTCAAATCTTTCATTGTCCCATGATCCTTAATGATTTGTTATTACGACGGCTAAGAATTGCATCCAGTCATCTATATATTTTTTTTATCCTTGAAATGTACATTGGATCGATCTAAATAGGTTCCCCCTTGGGATACACTTCTTTTTATTAAATAATCGATCCTCATACTCCCTCCTATCTGTAGGTTGTTTAAATCTATTGTAGTTTTGCTATCCTCTTCAACATGTATCACCTCACTGTCAGATACAATTCATTTCTCGTGTCCAGACTCGTATTCATCGTGTATAGTCATTCCTTTGTGATGCTTTCTAGCTCTTCTTCACTTTCTAGGTTATATGTTTTAGGATCAAAATTAAAATGGTGTAGCAACTCTTTATTTTGTAGGTAGGTCTCTTGCATTCTACTTACTAGATGGTCTCTCTCCTGAACAGTATTGCATGGGTCCCTATATAGATCTTTCCAATAGTTAATTATTTCCATAGTCGAGTCATGCTCTTTTCTGGAGTATTTTCTATCTACTTGCTTCATGTTTATCTTTTCACTCGGTTTCTTTTTTCTTGAGCTTGTTCATAAACCATCAATTCGATCTAATCTTCCTAATATTTTCCTTACCTTCTTGTCGAATTTTGTTATTTCTCTGCCGAATTGTTCTGAGGAATTGTCTTGATCAGTTTTACAAAACATAGAAACATATATTTCATTTTGTTCTATTACCTTATCTAGTCGTTTTTCTATCTTATTAAACCTACAAACTATATAATCAATAAGGATGTTGAGAAAACTTGTAATATTTATTAGTTTTTTGGTTTAATGGACAATATAATATTTGGAGACGTAGTCAGAAGAGAAATAATTTTTAGTCCAGAAGACATCGATAGAATGAAAAAACATCAACAAATAAAGAAAACAAAAATTTACAAAATTTCACGGCTCAATTTCTTTTCCAGGTGAATAATCGAAAATTCTAAAGGAAACACAACAGCAAATCTGTCAGCCGGAGGAAGAGTAGTCATTCCCATCTTTAGTTGTGAAAAGGTACGAAGATGGAAAAAGAAACACCCAGAAATTCGCTATATCCACGTTGGCCTAATTCAAATCAAAATTAATGCACTGTTTAGAGCTGGCATAGACATCCCTATAATAACACTCGTGATGGACAATCGATTCACTAATTGCCACCAAGCACTAATAGGGGGTTTCCAATCCAATCTTGTAAATCAAACTGTATGGTTCAATATCCGACCCAACTACTTCATCTCTATATCTAACCCAAACATAATAGATACTGTACGACTAAAAATTAAGACTAATCCTTTTAGCAGTTTTTTGGTTTTTACAGAATCCCTTATATATATATATATATATATATATATATATATATATATATATATATATATATATATATATATATATATATATATATATATATATTTGAATAGGCTATATCAATATAATATTTTTATACGAATATACTTACAGATAATTGTATAAATTACCAGAGGTTGAGATTTTTGTCATACCTGGAAATGCAAGGTCGTCTTACCTTGTTGACATAGCTAGAAGATGCCCACACGGAGTACTTGGTGAAAATTGAAGGGATTGTCAGATAACGAAGCCAGCTGGGAGCCAAGCGTCTCTTTACTCCCATTCGCTAATGACGATCGAAGAATATCTAGCCAAAAAGTCGACGAGGGTGTCGACCTAACGACGTGGGGGAGTGTGGGAAGGCCATTTTGTCTAGCGTTGTTCGCATGGCCATGGCCCTTCCCCATTGGCTAGTACCTATCAATCTTTTGGCATCTTTTAAATAGACGACGGGTATTTTGGTCTATTTTCAGTGGCCTTTCTCTAAATAACCGGTATGATTATGAAAGCGGGGGGTGATGTTTCCTCCTGCTAGAGTGTCAAAGGCGTCAACGTACTCGTTACAGGGGAGGTAGTTACCTAATAGAGTGAGCTAACATAGGACCCATTCGTCACTCACCTTGCTCCCTCGACCCCATCTTTACATCATTTCTATGTAATGTCATCCTGTTTTATAGCGATTTGACATGAGCTTTACTTCCATCATGTGTGTGCTGTGCTATCTTTCCTTGCTTTCTGATGGTATCGATCTGCCATGCCAAGCTGACTTGCTGAGCCGTAGAAATGGGCAAGTGCATGATCGTAGTTTGGATAGTTACAGGAAGTGATAGTCTTGGGAGGAGCAACGACTTGTGCAGTTTCGAAGGGCCATCACGAGATGAATTTGAGCCCTCCAGAGGATCTATAAACCGTCGCTCACCACTTCCTACTATTGCAGATGCAGTCAGTGAGTTGAGGGATGAGGAGTCTCGATCCTCAATCTCCTATGTTCCTCTCGACACAGATGTAGTCTGTCTTTGCTCTTAGTCTACAGTTTCAGTCTCCTTCTGTGCCCTCATTTTGGACTGAATTCGTTGCAGATGTATATGTCATTCCGAGTTGAGAGTGTTTTTGATGCCTCATCATGTTCTTCGATCAGCGATCCATATTTCCCTTTCTTTCTTGTATTGCTTCTTCTAGTCTTCCTTTTCCACTTTCTAACGGAAACCGGGAAGATAAATGCAGACACTTGTCGTGTGGAAAGTCGATAGGGTCATCTGGATTACTATGGATTGATGACTGAAATTAGGAGTAATTACTCGTACCGGACGATCTGTTTTAGTCCAATACCGCCTAAACCATTCTCTGGTGCCCCTATCGAAATTGATGAAAATGACCCTGTAAATCCTATAACTGAACTGTGCCATTATGTGTTCTGTATGGTTCTAACCACGTCGGTTTGAAGCTTTCCAGGCTCCCAGTCAAAATACTGTTTCCAGCAGCCTTTTCCAATTGGTTTCTGACGTAACTGCTAGTAATGCCAAGCATCGACGCTGTTGCTGTTGCACAGGCGGTTGCAATCTTCCTCGGTATGGATCAATTTGTGTAAACGATAACTTTCTATGTTTCCCAATTGATGCGGTACTACCAATCGTAGATTGGTGACCGGAGAATGATAGTTTTAGCTCCATACACATTTTGAATGGAGTGTTTCCAGTCGTAATTTTTTAGGTTGTTTGTGTATATGCCCAACTGTAGGTCACCTATGTGACCAATCCTCACCATTGGTTTCACAACACTAAGTTAGCATATTGATGAGAGACCGTCATTGGTTGTAACGGCTATCCATTCGCTTTAGGTAATATTGGCTTGACTTCTGTCTAAGCTATGAGAAATAAATAGGGTCGACATTTTCTCCCTCCCTAAATGCGTACCTTTTTTTTTATACTTTATTTCTCCAACGGACACTCCTCGTATATCAACAACGCTGTATTCTTGGCCGAATTCTCTTTCAGTGCATGGGCTTCCCTGCCTCCTTCACTTGTTTTTTGCGCTCATCAGCAGATCCGTTCGAGAGGGCCTCCCTTCGTCGGCTTCTTTTTTTCACTTTTGCGAGTGAACCTGTTTCCAAAACAAGGAGTGACAAACAATTCATTACTAATTTTCTTATGGTTCAGCTTTGGGATCTAGTGTTTCAAGAAAAACAGGATCTGGCGATTAGAAGATTGGACTGTTGAGCCTTTCCTTTCGAGGAAATAGGTGATTACTGATGCCTAAAAATCATTCGGTAATGCTTTCTATTCTCGTCTCGTAGTGACGCTTCTGAATTCCAGCATTGTGAAAAGAGCTTATCTTTAGCTCATTCGTCGAGGTTTGATTCGTAAATCCCAAGCCCAGGGAAGGAGAGAATAGGCGGGATCCTCACTCCTGTCTACCGGTCTCCAAGTCAATTGGTAATAATTTTAGACGACACTTTTGGAGCCGAAAATGACTCCTCCCAGCGACTCTCCTTGCCTTTGTCAGCCTTTCGGTCGTCAGGTCCAGTGAATGAGAGGGTGCCATCTCTGTACACAAGTAGGGCTAGTACACTTTCGATCTTCGGCACTCCCTTCGAGCTGATATCCAAACAATCCTTGTAACAGAATGGTTTGAAATGATGGTTAATTACAGGTTCTGGTGACATGCTCTGGATGAGTAGACGAATGAGCCGGAAGATGGATAACGTAGTGGTTCGAGCCGGTCGAGAGTACAAGATTACTGACCGAAGACTCTTCGAGATGAGCCAAAACCCTTCCCGCGAAGGAATGCATCCAACAGTATTCTGTCTCATTGGTCCTCTCATGCCAGAAATTGCTCATAATCCTTTGTTCTCTAGGAAAACACTCTCTCCTAATACACGATGTCATATTACTTCGGTCTGATACCTCTCGATTTAGAGAAGAAATGCGCATTTGTATCATTTTGACTCTCCCAATCTCGATCTCTACGGACTGAATATGGGACTAGGTGAAGGGAAGCGTCTATGGGAGAAAGGAGGGAAAGGTTAGGCTATCGAAATGGAGGGGTTAGATGCTGGTGAATTCCCAAATGTCGCTATGGTTCATCGATAGATATCAGTCGAATCAAAATCGTTGTTTTAAGTATGAATTTGCATGCGACGGACTTTAACTCGATCTCAAAATTTAGTAGTCATAGGCTTTGTAACTCGGCGAAGGGCTGCCTTTGACGTGATAGGGAGGGTTTGCTTAGAAAGTCTAGTAGAAAAATGGATTCACGGATACAAAGTACACTGGCTCTAGATCTCTACCTAAACGGATTGCTATTGGCAATAGGCTTTAAACTACTCGAAAAGGCGCTGAAAGCCTTTCACACAACTTATTGAAACGACGAACGTTGTATTGGAATGGCATATATATTTATATATAAATATATCTACGCCCATATGCCGGAACAGACGAGGGATGCGACATGACGGATGCTGAAACTGGTTGTTCGGATGCCGGATCGTCAATCTCGCTCTGGATTGGAGACTGAAAATGGGACCTTTTCGGGACAAGTGATGGTCCTCCGGTTTCATGAGAGAGACCAACCGATGCGATCCACTTCCCTTCACATAGGGAATTTTTAGATGTGTTGGGTTCCTGACTCTGCGAGATGTCATCGACAGGGGATTCCATGATTTAATGTGACAATTTCATTCATTCTTTCCGCTCGGGTTGCACCAGCATTTCCGAATCTGTCATCACTTGATAACATTTTGAAGGTGTCCCTATTGATATCCATGGTTCTATTTTATGCTAGTTTTAAAGGCTTCCTCATACTCGACCCGGAGGGTGTCAATCTTTCAAAACCTCCATCCAGTCCTCTGCTTCTGATGTGTGGGCCAGAGCCGATTCAACTGGAACAAATATCCGGGTATGATGGTGCTTTTCGAAAAAACCCTGAATCATCAGCTCTTCTCTTTCGTCATTCTTAAGAATTTGACTTGGCAATACTGGGCCGAAAAAGTGACACCGTCACGTCTTAGGGTCGTACGCCTGGAAAATGACAAAGGTTCGTCGTACAATTTTGGCAATTACAAAAAGAAAGGTGCTTTCAGAAAAAACCCTCTCCGCCCCCGCACGGCATGGTGGGTGGGCGATCTGTTTGTTCAGGTCCGTCCCTCCGTCCGTCCGTCTGTCCCGGTTCGTCCAAGTCTGCCCGTTTCGCCCTCCCCTGCACGGCATGGTGCGTGGGCAGGGCCCGCCTCCGCACGGCATGGTGCACGGGCGGTCCATCCGTGCATCCGTCCGTTCAGGTCCGTCCGTCAAGGTTCGTCCGTCCGTCCGTCCACCCGCCCTCGCAAGGCATGGTGCGTGGGCAGGGCCCGCCCCCGCACGGCATGGTGCGTGTGGGGTCCATCCGTCCGTCTGTCCAACCGTCCGTCCATCCGTCCGTCCAACCGTCCGTCCATCCGTCCGTCCATCCGTCCGTCCCGGTCCGTCCAGGTCCGTCCGTCCGTCCGTCCGCCTACCCCCGGGCAGGACTCGCCCCCGCACGGCATGGTGTGCGGGCATGGCCTGCCCCCGCACGGCATGGTGTGCGGGCGGTCCGTCCGTCTGTTCCAGTCCGTCCATTCGTCCGTCCATCCATCCGTCCATCCGTCCGCCCGCCCGCCCGGCTCTGCACGGCATAGTGTGCGGGCAGGGCCCACCCCCCCACGGCATGGTGCGCGGGCGGTCCGTCCGTCCGTCCAGGTCCGTCCGTCCAGGTTTGTCCGTCCGCCCGCCTTCGCACGGCATGGTGCGCGGGCAGCGCCCGCCTCTGTATGGCATAGTGCATGGGCGGTCCGTCCGTCCGTTTGTCAGTCTGTCCGTTCAGGTCATTCGTCTAGGTCCGTCCGTCCGTCCGTCCGTCCGTCTAGGGCTATCCATTGTAAGCCCCCACCAGAGAATCCGTCAGGGGTTAAGCTCTCGTTTCAGGTGCCGTCCACCAATTCATTCCCGGACCCGTGGTGTCAACCTTTTTCTCATTCACTTGACAAAAGAAGGTTTTTCATGGGGTTCGAAATAGAATAAAAAGAAGAGCCTCATATTCGACAAAAGCATATCCCACGGGAGCTCCGGTTATTGTTCCTCCAATTCATGACAAAGCAATACTTCTATACATCAATCTTTCCTCCACAACGGGTATCTTTCCACTCAGCATGATGATGAACAAAAGAAATAAATGCCCCTGTATTTTTTCCATCAGACCTCAGTCTCTCATGAGGGAAATTCGTCATCCCGGCCGCTCTGGCGACCCATAGACGTCAGTCCTCCTATGTTGAATCACAGAATACAGTGGAGAGAGGGATGAAATGGATCCCTTCGAGTCTATTCGGATCGAACTAGCTCCGCACGGAGTGATCTTTTTATCAAGCGAATTCAGCATCGACTATGGCGGACAAGAAGCACACGTCATGCCACCCACAACTGAGCCGTTGCGGATCAATGCTTCACTTGTGGCTCATGAACCAATAAAAAGGTAATTACTCATCGTCGATTACTATTCATTCCATACGAATGATGAAGGGATAAAATTATTCATTTTCATAGGAAGGGACAGGGTTAGTTTCATATGATCCATCTCGAAGCATCTCGACGCGACTTCTATCCACCGCACCTCCACCACCTTCATTTACAGACACTTCCAGAACCGATGTCAACCGGAACAAAATCCACCACATCGGCATTATTCCTAGATCAACAACAATCCATTTATTTTCAGTGTGCAAAAAAGATTTGAATATGAAGGACTTCCTTCCTTCGGGCATCGAGACGTCGCGAGAGTGGCAGTAGTCTGCGTCGCGGAGAATTCTTCTTATTTGCATCTGATTGGTAGGAGATCGAAATAGCAGATAAGCCAGCCTTCATGGCCGAATTTCTGGTGACTTCCCGGCGAAATAGTGGCTGGAGAGATGGTATGTAACCCAGTACTAAGAAGTTGGGCATATTCCCAAAGCGACGTTCAAGTAGCAGACGATCGAGTTTACAACCTCTGTTGCCTTAGTAAGAGATCCCACCGTCTGAAGTATTATACGCTCGTACCGATTCATAGAGTTAAGGGACCTTTCAACCATCTATTTAGATTGGCCTTACCCGCTCTCCGATCTCCCCTTGCTCTAGAGGTGAGCGAAATGAGGGCTTACGCTTACACAACTACAGGGATTTCCATCGCCTTTTGGAACCCATCATTGACATTTTGTTAGTCGAGTCAACTTTGATTTGGCTCGTAAAAATGGCAACTTCCTTTTCTCAGTGGGGGAACACTTTCTGCGTCGGTTGGATGCAATTAGGAACCTCTCGGTATCAGACTATATCTGTTCCAAGATCACACTTTCATTCACTTGCCAGTTTAGGTATCGAAAGTCAACGAGTCGGTGAATAATTGTGAGAGAAAGGTGGACCTTTGAGCAGGAAGGGTGAGCTGGTCTCGCCCGGAGAAAGAAAGAGCATATTGTTGGTGGTAGAATGAAGCGGGTAGGGCAGCCCAACAGAGTACATGGCATTGAACTCATCCGTGGTCTTCTTCGAGTGATTCTACCCAATTGACCTGGAGCAGAGGCAGGAACCGTCTTCCTTTCGTCGATTCTCTTTCATTGGGTCTGGGACTTCATTGGATATGTCGAATGGGTGGTTGCCATGGTGCAGGCCTGGATCCACAGAGTGCTTCTTACTTTCATCCAAGTCCTCCGGAAGAGCTATCAGCATAGTGGGAACTAGAGATGCAGTCTGCCTTCTCAGGTACCAGGTGGATGAAAGGCGGCGACGAGTCACTCTCACTTCAGCGATTTCGTCTAGTTTTCAATGGAGTTCTAGCGCTCAAAGAACGAAGACTCAAAAGAGAAATGAACAAGAGTACTTCGGGTCCTGTAAAGCAAGAGATAGATCTCGTAAGAAAGCGCTACCTATGTTGCTGTCCAAATAAAGATCACAGACTATAGGGGATTGTATCCATAAGAGTGCACAATCATTATCTATGTAATTGGAAAGATCAGACAAGCAAGAGAATGAGACTGAAAATGGATTGGAGGCGGTCTCGATCGCCGGCGGATTGCGAGGGCGATCAAGCCTGGGCTCGCTTCGTGGGTTGCGAGGGTGCGCCGGTGTCGTGGGGCAGTCGGATGTGGTGGCGGGGGATGACAATGGAGGTTGCGGTTGGGGCTCGCGGTGGTGGCAGAAAAAGAGTTAGGGTTTTGGAGGAGATAAAATCAGTAAACGTGTGGGAAGATGAACAGTCGATCGAGTTATTTTCGGACGTGGGGAAATTCTAAATGCGTGATTCGTCGCAATGTCTTTGTGAAGGAACGAAATGCATTCTTCACGTCGGGATGGAAATGTAGCCCGTCACCGTATGTAGGGGGAGATAGTATCATTTTTGGGCTATGCATTCTCAAGGGTATTGGCCGTCTTGCGACCAACGTCCTGTCCTCCACCGGAGGGGAGGGGAGACATTGCTGTAAGCAGTCAGTCATAATAGGGTTTTTCCGGAAAGCGCCTGGGATACCTTCTGACAGTGACCGAAAGGGAAGTCGCTGCCCTTTCGGGATTTGCTGCGGAAGAATGTGGGAATGAGTGGAACTCACCCTACAGAGACAAGTCAAGTGAAAGAACTAGAGTACTAAATGGAGAGGAGAGGAGAAGTGTGATTTGACATGTCTAACCTATCTACTCCAGTGATACATTTTCAAAAGTAATATGCAATACTTAGTCCTTTCATTTAGCGGTAGATAGGAAAGGTTCGTCACTGGCAATATGCCAAAAGCCGTCGGAATGCCACCCGACTCGACCCATGAACTAGAGGGGGGACCATCAGCAAATAATGCATTGCTCAACTCATCAGATTGAGTACCATAGGCCAGGAGATAATCAGTATGAGGCGTTAGCCAGTCCCAGTATAGAGTTGCATCACCACATCTCTGATGTCAAGATTCCTGAGGATAAGAAAAAGGGAATCTTTGGTCAGATAGATTCTTCCTTTCCGCATATCGTCATGCCGGATCAAAACAAAAAATGAGAGGAATGGATGGAAATATCTCTCGTACCCAGTAGGAACAACATTATTCCTAGCAGACTGCTTATGAGGAGTTACGACCACCGGTCGGTCGGTCGCAAGAGATATGGGACTCTAAATACAGCTGTCGGATAGGAAGGCCTTTATCAGGAGATTGGCCAAGGGATACCGAAAAAGAGAAAGCGAATCGATAAATGAAATGGATCGTCGACTACGAAATTAGGTATCCACATCATCAACGGAAGTGATTCCTTTTTCCAAAAAATCAAGGGGACATTGATGAGATGAGGAGTGGGGTCGTCTACCGGTCCATTGGGAAGTGAGAAAAAAGCTACGTTGAGCCCATGCAATCGACGTATGGAGAAGAAGCACGGGAGAATCCAACAAGCAACGGTTTCGACAGCCGTTGCTTGTAGGATTTAGCATCCGTTTTTCAGCTTGTTCGTACGGAAGCATTATTTGAGATGAGCGCGGGAGTTCTTCATATGGATGCGCAGGAGTGCTTCAACCGGAGAAGGGCGCACCAGAACATCACAGAGAGAAGGGCGTCGTTGGGTTTTCTTGCTGGCTCGAAAAAGAAAGACGAGCGTCAGCCAAGCGAACAACAACTAGAACAACGACGATCTTTCCTGTTAATGTAGCTCGCTGGTTGGAGTCCTTTTGCTGCCCGCAAGCGTCGTCTATCCGAGTAAACATGTACGACGACGGTGGGGCGGACAACGAACATATTCCACCTGCCATCTATGTGTTGATGAGCATCGAGATGTACATCTGACGGCTGGTGCACGTAGGCTGCATAAGAACCATATCTATGTTAAGAAAAAGAAATCTTCCATCTATGCAGGAGCGCATTATCTTCCGTCGGCATCAAAATAGGAAAAGCCCGCAAAAGCATGATATAATCGATCATCACCATCGGCTCTCACTCTGCTGCATCATCGGAATCGAATGTCGCTTTATAGAGCGTGACGGATGTCTAACTCGTAATCTTTTTTCATCCCCACTACCCTCACAAGGGAAGGAAGGGATCTCATGGCCATGAAATCCTTTATTTTCCCGCTCTCCATCTGAGGGTTCACCTTTCCTTCCAAGATCCGATGTGATTTGAAGCATGTATCCACCCAAAGAGAATTGTCATTTCTCCAACTACAAAGATGAAGGTATGAGATTTGTGGTTCCATTGTTTTGCCAAAGCGCTGAGAATGTCCCATTTGATGCCCCTTCTTTTAAAAATTGAGAAATAGAACCCGTGAGATGGTCAAACCTGCCACACTGTGTCGGGAATATCTTCCAAATAAAATGGAATCTAGCTCGGATTTCAAAAGTGATCATCGGGAAGGGATAGGGATGTCGCATTGGCGTCGGTTGGCGGCTGGTGAGCGTCAGCTCTCGTCCTATAGCTACTGCTGGTAGACCGACAGACCGGCTACCATATGCAATCATTTCTTTTTGAGCCGTTGATGTTCTTCTTCCTCTTTCGATGTCCCATGTTTTTTAATTTTTCATGAGCCTCTTTTTGACGAACTCTAACATTTTCAAAAGAAGATCTACACCACAACGTCAATCCTATTATTGAATTCTCGTCAGCTTGTCAACAAAGACACCAGCTGCCTTGCCTTTGCCTTCAAAAGAGTTCCAGAACGAATTCACCACAACTCATCAAAATGGGATTGGATTTCATAACAAACCATTTTGATCTCCTCGTACGAGACTTCCGTCAGTGGAAATTCTCGAATCCTCGTAGCTGACCTTTCGACGGATATTTAATTCGATGGTTTCCCGAGTCCTTAGCTTTCATTGAGAGGTTTTCAAAGTAATGAACCGCTTCCGTCACCATATCTTCCGGATCTTTGATCAGGTTCCCGAATCCATCGTTTTTTTTAACTGACAACTCCGACATTTCGGGATTTCCTAGTTTTGAATGAGGCATGAAAAAACGTCGGAATTATGATCTCCAAGTTGCAACCAGTCAATCCTCAATTTCTGGTAAAGGAACGACTCTTCATCATCGACATTTTGCTTGTAGCTCTTCGCGTCAGGAGCCTTTCTTTATTAGCAGAAAGTCAGTTGACAGGGTTCAATTGTCTCCTAGTTTGGGGATTATAGACACTCGGCTCATAGGGAATACTGCATCTTGCACATTACCTAAAACCTCGCGATTCCAAAGCTTTAATGCCTCGTCGGAAATCTTTTCGCTTTTTCACAACCACGAACATAGGGCAGTCCTGGATTGGAGTGGTCCATGCCCCTAGCATTTTTGTCGGCTTCTATAGGGGGAGCTCCAATGTTGGTTTGACATGAAATGTGATGAAGCTCGGTATAGATATGGGTCGAGTGAAACTAAGATTTTCATTGTTCTTCCTTTTTATATTACCGTCATTTTCCTGGTTGCAGCTTTGGTTGGCTGTTCCAGTGAAGAGTGTATACTGAATCTAACAGCCTGACATTTAAGAGCACCAAAGTGCTTGCTGTTCCTTTTTCTTGTTCTGCTCTGTTACATCTTTCGTCGCATGTTTATATTAATTAGAAATTCAGCCAACCTGGTTATGGAATTGGCATACCCTAAATAAATTATGCCATGGGGTTGTTTCGACGTCCCTAGACCTATATTTTAGGAGATTATGACCAGCAATTGGCACACCATAGACGAATTGGCTATTGGCTAAGTCTAAACAAGATGCATTGCCTCTGTCATGCAAAACACGTCTACCACGCTGTGAGCAAGCATGACAGGGATCACCTTTGATGATCTTCTTCTAAAACAATTGGGTAAGTACATCTCGATGCTCATCAACACATAGATGGCAGGCGGAATACGTTCGTTGTCCGCCCCACCGTCGTCATACATGTTTACTCGGATAGACGACGCTTGCGGGCAGCAAAAGGACTCCAACCAGCGAGCTACATTAACAGGAAAGATCGTCGTTGTTCTAGTTGTTGTTCGCTTGGCTGACACTCGTCTTTCTTTTTCGAGCCAGCAAGAAAACCCAACGACGCCCTTCTCTCTGTGATGTTCTGGTGCGCCCTTCTCCGGTTGAAGCACTTCTGCGCATCCATATGAAGAACTCCCGCGCTCATCTCAAATAATGCTTCCGTACGAACAAGCTGAAAAACGGATACTAAATCATACAAGCAACGGCTGTCGAAACCGTTGCTTGTTGGATTCCATTGATACATTTTCAAAAGTAATATGCATAACTTAGTCCTTTCATTTAGCGGTAGATAGGAAAGGTTCGTCACTGGCAATATGCCAAAAGCCGTCGGAATGCCACCCGACTCGACCCATGAACTAGAGGGGGGACCATCTGCAAATAATGCATTGCTCAACTCATCAGATTGAGTACCATAGGCCAGGAGATAATCAGTATGAGGCGTTAGCCAGTCCCAGTATAGAGTTGCATCACCACATCTCTGATGTCAAGATTCCTGAGGATAAGAAAAGGGAATCTTTGGTCAGATCGATTCTCCCTTTCCGCATATCGTCATGCCGGATCAAAACAAAAAATGAGAGGAATGGATGGAAATATCTCTCGTACCCAGTAGGAACAAAATTATTCCTAGCAGACTGCTTACGAGGAGTTACGACCACCGGTCGGTCGGTCGCAAGAGATATGGGACTCTAAATACAGCTGTCGGATAGGAAGGCCTTTATCAGGAGATTGGCCAAGGGATACCGAAAAAGAGAAAGCGAATCGATAAATGAAATGGATCGTCGACTACGAAATGAGGCATCCACGTCATCAACGGAAGCGATTCCTTTTTCCAAAAAATCGAGGGGACATTGATGAGATGAGGAGTGGGGCCATCTACCGGTCCATTGGGAAATGAGAAAAAAGCTACTTTGAGCCCATGCAATCGACGTATGGAGAAGAAGCACGGAGAATCCAACAAGCAACGGTTTCGACAGCCGTTGCTTGTAGGATTTAGCATCCATTTTTCAGCTTGTTCGTACGGAAGCATTATTTGAGATGAGCACGGGAGTTCTTCATATGGATGCGCAGGAGTGCTTCAACCGGAGAAGGGCGCACCAGAACATCACAGAGAGAAGGACGTCGTTGGGTCTTCCTACTGGGTCGAAAAAGAAAGACGAGCGTAAGCCAAGCGAACAACAACTAGAACAACGACGATCTTTCCTGTTAATGTAGCTCGCTGGTTGGAGTCCTTTTGCTGCCCGCAAGCGTCGTCTATCTGAGTAAACATGTATGACGACGGTGGGGCGGACAACGAACGTATTCCGCCTGCCATTGACATTTAAGAGCACCAAAGTGCTTGCTGTTCCTTTTTCTTGTTCTGCTCTGTTACATCTTTCGTCGCATGTTTATATTAATTAGAAATTCAGCCAACCTGGTTATGGAATTGGCATACCCTAAATAAATTATGCCATGGGGTTGTTTCGACGTCCCTAGACCTATATTTTAGAAGATTATGACCAGCAATTGGCACACCATAGACGAATAGGCTATTGGCTAAGTCTAAACAAGATGCATTGCCTCTGTCATGCAAAACACGTCTACCATGCTGTGAGCAAGCATGACAGGGATAACCTTTGATGATCTTCTTATAAAACAATTGGGTAAGTACATCTCGATGCTCATCAACACATAGATGGCAGGCGGAATACGTTCGTTGTCCGCCCCACCGTCGTCATACATGTTTACTCGGATAGACGACGCTTGCAGGCAGCAAAAGGACTCCAACCAGCGAGCTACATTAACAAGAAAGATCGTCTTTGTTCTAGTTGTTGTTCGCTTGGCTGACGCTCGTCTTTCTTTTTCGAGCCAGCAAGAAAACCCAACGACACCCTTCTCTCTGTGATGTTCTGGTGCGCCCTTCTCCGGTTGAAGCACTTCTGCGCATCCATATGAAGAACTCCCGCGCATCCATATGAAGAACTCCCGCGCTCATCTCAAATAATGCTTCCGTACGAACAAGCTGAAAAACGGATGCTAAATCCTACAAGCAACGGCTGTCGAAACCGTTGCTTGTTGGATTCCATTGATACATTTTCAAAAGTAATATGCATAACTTAGTCCTTTCATTTAGCGGTAGATAGGAAAGGTTCGTCACTGGCTATATGCCAAAAGCCGTCGGAATGCCACCCGACTCGACCCATGAACTAGAGGGGGGACCATCTGCAAATAATGCATTGCTCAACTTATCAGATTGAGTACCATAGGCCAGGAGATAATCAGTATGAGGCGTTAGCCAGTCCCAGTATAGAGTTGCATCACCACATCTCTGATGTCAAGATTCCTGAGGATAAGAAAAAGGGAATCTTTTGTCAGATAGATTCTCCCTTTCCGCATATCGTCATGCCGGATCAAAACAAAAAATGAGAGGAATGATGGAAATATCTCTCGTACCCAGTAGGAACAACATTATTCCTAGCAGACTGCTTACGAGGAGTTACGACCACCGGTCGGTCGGTCGCAAGAGATATGGGACTCTAAATACAGCTGTCGGATAGGAAGACCTTTATCAGGAGATTGGCCAAGGGATACCGAAAAAGAGAAAGCGAATCGATAAATGAAATGGATCGTCGACTACGAAATGAGGCATCCACGTCATCAACGGAAGCGATTCCTTTTTCCAAAAAATCGAGGGGACATTGATGAGATGAGGAGTGGGGCCGTCTACCGGTCCATTGGGAAGTGAGAAAAAAGCTACTTTGAGCCCATGCAATCGACGTATGGAGAAGAAGCACGGAGAATCCAACAAGCAACGGTTTCGACAGCCATTGCTTGTAGGATTTAGCATCCATTTTTCAGCTTGTTCGTACGGAAGCATTATTTGAGATGAGCGCGGGAGTTCTTCATATGGATGCGCAGGAGTGCTTCAACCGGAGAAGGGCGCACCAGAACATCACAGAGAGAAGGGCGTCGTTGGGTTTTCCTGCTGGCTCAAAAAAGAAAGACGAGCGTAAGCCAAGCGAACAACAACTAGAACAACGACGATCTTTCCTGTTAATGTAGCTCGCTGGTTGGAGTCCTTTTGCTGCCCGCAAGCGTCGTCTATCTGAGTAAACATGTATGACGACGGTGGGGCGGACAACGAACGTATTCCGCCTGCCATTGACATTTAAGAGCACCAAAGTGCTTGCTGTTCCTTTTTCTTGTTCTGCTCTGTTACATCTTTCGTCGCATGTTTATATTAATTAGAAATTCAGCCAACCTGGTTATGGAATTGGCATACCCTAAAAAAATTATGCCATGGGGTTGTTTCGACGTCCCTAGACCTATATTTTAGGAGATTATGATAAACAATTGGCACACCATAGACGAATAGGCTATTGGCTAAGTCTAAACAAGATGCATTGCCTCTGTCATGCAAAACACGTCTACCACGCTGTGAGCAAGCATGACAGGGATCACCTTTGATGATCTTCTTCTAAAACAATTGGGTAAGTACATCTCGATGCTCATCAACACATAGATGGCAGGCGGAATACGTTCGTTGTCCGCCCCACCGTCGTCATACATGTTTACTCGGATAGACGACGCTTGCGGGCAGCAAAAGGACTCCAACCAGTGAGCTACATTAACAGGAAAGATCGTCAATGTTCTAGTTGTTGTTCGCTTGGCTGACGCTCGTCTTTCTTTTTCGAGCCAGCAAGAAAACCCAACGACGCCCTTCTCTCTGTGATGTTCTGGTGCGCCCTTCTCCGGTTGAAGCACTTCTGCGCATCCATATGAAGAACTCCCGCGCTCATCTCAAATAATGCTTCTGTACGAACAAGCTGAAAAACGGATGCTAAATCCTACCAGCAACGGCTGTCGAAACCGTTGCTTGTTGGATTCCATTGATACATTTTCAAAAGTAATATGCATAACTTAGTCCTTTCATTTAGCGGTAGATAGGAAAGGTTCGTCACTGGCAATATGCCAAAAGCCGTCGGAATGCCACCCGACTCGACCCATGAACTAGAGGGGGGACCATCTGCAAATAATGCATTGCTTAACTCATCAGATTGAGTACCATAGGCCAGGAGATAATCAGTATGAGGCGTTAGCCAGTCCCAGTATAGAGTTGCATCACCACATCTCTGATGTCAAGATTCCTGAGGATAAGAAAAAGGGAATCTTTGGTCAGATAGATTCTTCCTTTCCACATATCGTCATGCCGGATCAAAACAAAAAATGTGAGGAATGATGGAAATATCTCTCGTACCCATTAGGAACAACATTATTCCTAGCAGACTGCTTACGAGGAGTTACGACCACCGGTCGGTCGGTCGCAAGAGATATGAGACTCTAAATACAGCTGTCGGATAGGAAGACCTTTATCAGGAGATTGGCCAAGAGATACCGAAAAAGAGAAAGCGAATCGATAAATGAAATGGATCGTCGACTACGAAATGAGGCATCCACGTCATCAACGGAAGCGATTCCTTTTTCCAAAAAATCGAGGGGACATTGATGAGATGAGGAGTGGGGCCGTCTACCGGTCCATTGGGAAGTGAGAAAAAAGCTACTTTGAGCCCATGCAATCGACGTATGGAGAAGAAGCACGGAGAATCCAACAAGCAACGGTTTCGACAGCCATTGCTTGTAGGATTTAGCATCCATTTTTCAGCTTGTTCGTACGGAAGCATTATTTGAGATGAGCGCGGGAGTTCTTCATATGGATGCGCAGGAGTGCTTGAACCGGAGAAGGGCGCACCAGAACATCACAGAGAGAAGGGCGTCGTTGGGTTTTCCTGCTGGCTCAAAAAAGAAAGACGAGCGTAAGCCAAGCGAACAACAACTAGAACAACGACGATCTTTCCTGTTAATGTAGCTCGCTGGTTGGAGTCCTTTTGCTGCCCGCAAGCGTCGTCTATCTGAGTAAACATGTATGACGACGGTGGGGCGGACAACGAACGTATTCCGCCTGCCATTGACATTTAAGAGCACCAAAGTGCTTGCTGTTCCTTTTTCTTGTTCTGCTCTGTTACATCTTTCGTCGCATGTTTATATTAATTAGAAATTCAGCCAACCTGGTTATGGAATTGGCATACCCTAAAAAAATTATGCCATGGGGTTGTTTCGACGTCCCTAGACCTATATTTTAGGAGATTATGACAAACAATTGGCACACCATAGACGAATAGGCTATTGGCTAAGTCTAAACAAGATGCATTGCCTCTGTCATGCAAAACACGTCTACCACGCTGTGAGCAAGCATGACAGGGATCACCTTTGATGATCTTCTTCTAAAACAATTGGGTAAGTACATCTCGATGCTCATCAACACATAGATGGCAGGCGGAATACGTTCGTTTTCCGCCCCACCGTCGTCATACATGTTTACTCGGATAGACGACGCTTGCGGGCAGCAAAAGGACTCCAACCAGTGAACTACATTAACAGGAAAGATCGTCGTTGTTCTAGTTGTTGTTCGCTTGGCTGACGCTCGTCTTTCTTTTTCGAGCCAGCAAGAAAACCCAACGATGCCCTTCTCTCTGTGATGTTCTGGTGCGCCCTTCTCCGGTTGAAGCACTTCTGCGCATCCATATGAAGAACTCCCGCGCTCATCTCAAATAATGCTTCTGTACGAACAAGCTAAAAAACGGATGCTAAATCCTACCAGCAACGGCTGTCGAAACCGTTGCTTGTTGGATTCCATTGATACATTTTCAAAAGTAATATGCATAACTTAGTCCTTTCATTTAGCGGTAGATAGGAAAGGTTCGTCACTGGCAATATGCCAAAAGCCGTCGGAATGCCACCCGACTCGACCCATGAACTAGAGGGGGGACCATCTGCAAATAATACATTGCTCAACTCATCAGATTGAGTACCATAGGCCAGGAGATAATCAGTATGAGGCGTTAGCCAGTCCCAGTATAGAGTTGCATCACCACATCTCTGATGTCAAGATTCCTGAGGATAAGGAAAAGGGAATATTTGGTCAGATAGATTCTTCCTTTCCGCATATCGTCATGCCGGATCAAAACAAAAAATGAGAGGAATGATGGAAATATCTCTCGTACCCATTAGGAACAACATTATTCCTAGCAGACTGCTTACGAGGAGTTACGACCACCGGTCGGTCGGTCGCAAGAGATATGGGACTCTAAATACAGCTGTCGGATAGGAAGGCCTTTATCAAGAGATTTGCTAAGGGATACCGAAAAAGAGAAAGCGAATCGATAAATGAAATGGATCGTCGACTACGAAATGAGGCATCCACGTCATCAACGGAAGCGATTCCTTTTTCCAAAAAATCGAGGGGACATTGATGAGATGAGGAGTGGGGCCATCTACCGGTCCATTGGGAAGTGAGAAAAAGCTACTTTGAGCCCATGCAATCGACGTATGGAGAAGAAGCACGGAGAATCCAACAAGCAACGGTTTCGACAGCCGTTGCTTGTAGGATTTAGCATCCATTTTTCAGCTTGTTCGTACGGAAGCATTATTTGAGATGAGCGCGGGAGTTCTTCATATGGATGCGCAGGAGTGCTTCAACCGAAGAAGGGCGCACCAGAACATCACAGAGAGAAAGGCGTCGTTGGGTTTTCCTGCTGGCTCAAAAAAGAAAGACGAGCGTAAGCCAAGCGAACAACAACTAGAACAACGACGATCTTTCCTGTTAATGTAGCTCGCTGGTTGGAGTCCTTTTGCTGCCCGCAAGCGTCGTCTATCTGAGTAAACATGTATGACGACGGTGGGGCGGACAACGAACGTATTCCGCCTGCCATTGACATTTAAGAGCACCAAAGTGCTTGCTGTTCCTTTTTCTTGTTCTGCTCTGTTACATCTTTCGTCGCATGTTTATATTAATTAGAAATTCAGCCAACCTGGTTATGGAATTGGCATACCCTAAAAAAATTATGCCATGGGATTGTTTCGACGTCCCTAGACCTATATTTTAGGAGATTATGACCAATAATTGGCACACCATAGACGAATAGGCTATTGGCTAAGTCTAAACAAGATGCATTGCCTCTGTCATGCAAAACACGTCTACCACGCTGTGAGCAAGCATGACAGGGATCACCTTTGATGATCTTCTTCTAAAACAATTGGGTAAGTACATCTCGATGCTCATCAACACATAGATGGTAGGCGGAATACGTTCGTTTTCCGCCCCACTGTCGTCATACATGTTTACTCGGATAGACGACGCTTGCGGGCAGCAAAAGGACTCCAACCAGTGAGCTACATTAACAGGAAAGATCGTCGTTGTTCTAGTTGTTGTTCGCTTGGCTGACGCTCGTCTTTCTTTTTCGAGCCAGCAAGAAAACCCAACGACGCCCTTCTCTCTGTGATGTTCTGGTGCGCCCTTCTCCGGTTGAAGCACTTCTGCGCATCCATATGAAGAACTCCCGCGCTCATCTCAAATAATGCTTCCGTACGAACAAGCTGAAAAACGGATGTTAAATCCTACCAGCAACGGCTGTCGAAACCGTTGCTTGTTGGATTCCATTGATACATTTTCAAAAGTAATATGCATAACTTAGTCCTTTCATTTAGCGGTAGATAGGAAAGGTTCGTCACTGGCAATATGCCAAAAGCCGTCGGAATGCCACCCAACTCGACCCATGAACTAGAGGGGGGACCATCTGCAAATAATGCATTGCTCAACTCATCAGATTGAGTACCATAGGCCAGGAGATAATCAGTATGAGGCGTTAGCCAGTCCCAGTATAGAGTTGCATCACCACATCTCTGATGTCAAGATTCCTGAGGATAAGAAAAAGGGAATCTTTGGTCAGATAGATTCTTCCTTTCCGCATATCGTCATGCCGGATCAAAACAAAAAATGAGAGGAATGATGGAAATATCTCTCGTACCCAGTAGGAACAACATTATTCCTAGCAGACTGCTTACGAGGAGTTACGACCACCGGTCGGTCGGTCGCAAGAGATATGGGACTCTAAATACAGCTGTCGGATAGGAAGGCCTTTATCAAGAGATTTGCTAAGGGATACCGAAAAAGAGAAAGCGAATCGATAAATGAAATGGATCGTCGACTACGAAATGAGGCATCCACGTCATCAACGGAAGCGATTCCTTTTTCCAAAAAATCGAGGGGACATTGATGAGATGAGGAGTGGGGCCGTCTACCGGTCCATTGGGAAGTGAGAAAAAAGCTACTTTGAGCCCATGCAATCGACGTATGGAGAAGAAGCACGGAGAATCCAACAAGCAACGGTTTCGACAGCCATTGCTTGTAGGATTTGGCATCCATTTTTCAGCTTGTTCGTACGGAAGCATTATTTGAGATGAGCGCGGGAGTTCTTCATATGGATGCGCAGGAGTGCTTGAACCGGAGAAGGGCACACCAGAATATCACAGAGAGAAGGGCGTCGTTGGGTTTTCCTGCTGGCTCAAAAAAGAAAGACGAGCGTAAGCCAAGCGAACAACAACTAGAACAACGACGATCTTTCCTGTTAATGTAGCTCGCTGGTTGGAGTCCTTTTGCTGCCCGCAAGCGTCGTCTATCTGAGTAAACATGTATGACGACGGTGGGGCGGACAACGAACGTATTCCGCCTGCCATTGACATTTAAGAGCACCAAAGTGCTTGCTGTTCCTTTTTCTTGTTCTGCTCTGTTACATCTTTCGTCGCATGTTTATATTAATTAGAAATTCAGCCAACCTGGTTATGGAATTGGCATAACCTAAAAAAATTATGCCATGGGGTTGTTTCGACGTCCCTAGACCTATATTTTAGGAGATTATGACCAACAATTGGCACACCATAGACGAATAGGCTATTGGCTAAGTCTAAACAAGATGCATTGCCTCTGTCATGCAAAACACGTCTACCACGCTGTGAGCAAGCATGACAGGGATCACCTTTGATGATCTTCTTCTAAAACAATTGGGTAAGTACATCTCGATGCTCATCAACACATAGATGGTAGGCGGAATACGTTCGTTTTCCGCCCCACTGTCGTCATACATGTTTACTCGGATAGACGACGCTTGCGGGCAGCAAAAAGACTCCAACCAGTGAGCTACATTAACAGGAAAGATCGTCGTTGTTCTAGTTGTTGTTCGCTTGGCAGACGCTTGTCTTTCTTTTTCGAGCCAGCAAGAAAACCCAACGACGCCTTTCTCTCTGTGATGTTCTGGTGCGCCCTTCTCCGGTTGAAGCACTTCTGCACATCTATATGAAGAACTCCCGCGCTCATCTCAAATAATGCTTCCGTACGAACAAGCTGAAAAACGGATGCTAAATCCTACCAGCAACGGCTGTCGAAACCGTTGCTTGTTGGATTCCATTGATACATTTTCAAAAGTAATATGCATAACTTAGTCCTTTCATTTAGCGGTAGATAGGAAAGGTTCGTCACTGGCAATATGCCAAAAGCCGTCGGAATGCCACCCGACTCGACCCATGAACTAGAGGGGGGACCATATGCAAATAATGCATTGCTCAACTCATCAGATTGAGTACCATAGGCCAGGAGATAATCAGTATGAGGCGTTAGCCAGTCCCAGTATAGAGTTGCATCACCACATCTCTGATGTCAAGATTCCTGAGGATAAGAAAAAGGGAATCTTTGGTCAGATAGATTCTCCCTTTCCGCATATCGTCATGCCGGATCAAAACAAAAAATGAGAGGAATGGATGGAAATATCTCTCGTACCCAGTAGGAACAACATTATTCCTAGCAGACTGCTTACGAGGAGTTACGACCACCGGTCGGTCGGTCACAAGAGATATGGGACTCTAAATACAGCTGTCGGATAGGAAGGCCTTTATCAGGAGATTGGCTAAGGGATACCGAAAAAGAGAAAGCGAATCGATAAATGAAATGGATCGTCGACTACGAAATGAGGCATCCACGTCATCAACGGAAGCGATTCCTTTTTCCAAAAAATCGAGGGGACATTGATGAGATGAGGAGTGGGGCCGTCTACCGGTCCATTGGGAAGTGAGAAAAAAGCTACGTTGAGCCCATGCAATCGACGTATGGAGAAGAAGCACGGGAGAATCCAACAAGCAACGGTTTCGACAGCCGTTGCTTGTAGGATTTAGCATCCGTTTTTCAGCTTGTTCGTACGGAAGCATTATTTGAGATGAGCGCGGGAGTTCTTCATATGGATGCGCAGAAGTGCTTCAACCGGAGAAGGGCGCACCAGAACATCACAGAGAGAAGGGCGTCGTTGGGTTTTCTTGCTGGCTCGAAAAAGAAAGACGAGCGTCAGCCAAGCGAACAACAACTAGAACAACGACGATCTTTCCTGTTAATGTAGCTTGCTGGTTGGAGTTCTTTTGCTGCCCGCAAGCGTCGTCTATCCGAGTAAACATGTATGACGACGGTGGGGTGGACAACGAACGTATTCCGCCTGCCATCTATGTGTTGATGAGCATCGAGATGTACTTACCCAATTGTTTTAGACGAAGATCATCAAAGGTGATCCCTGGCATAATTTATTTAGGGTATGCCAATTCCATAACCAGGTTGGCTGAATTTCTAATTAATATAAACATGCGACGAAAGATGTAACAGAGCAGAACAAGAAAAAGGAACAGCAAGCACTTTGGTGCTCTTAAATGTCAGGCTGTTAGATTCAGTATACACTCTTCACTGGAACAGCCGACCAAAGCTGCAACCAGGAAAATGACGGTAATATAAAAAGGAAGAACAATGAAAATCTTAGTTTCACTCGACCCATATCTATACCCAGCTTCATCACATTTCATGTCAAACCAACATTGGACCTCCCCCTATAGAAGCAGACAAAAATGCTAGGGGCATGGACCACTCCAATCCCGGGCTGCCCTATGTTCGTGGTTGTGAAAAAGCGAAAAGATTTCCGACGAGGCATTAAAGCTTTGGAATCGCGAGGTTTTAGGTAATGTGCAAGATGCAGTATTCCCTATGAGCCGAGTGTCTATAATCCCCAAACTAGGAGACAATTGAACCCTGTCAACTGACTTTCTGCTAATAAAGAAAGGCTCCTGACGCGAAGAGCTACAAGCAAAATGTCGATGATGAAGAGTCGTTCCTTTGCCAGAAATTGAGGATTGACTGGTTGCAACTTGGAGATCATAATTCCGACGTTTTTTCATGCCTCATTCAAAACTAGGAAATCCCGAAATGTCAGAGTTGTCGGTTAAAAAAAACGATGGATTCGGGAACCTGATCAAAGATCCGGAAGATATGGTGATGGAGGCGGTTCATTACTTTGAAAACCTCTCAATGAAAGCTAAGGACTCGGGAAACCATCGAATTAAATATCCGTCGAAAGGTCAGCTACGAGGATTCGAGAATTTCCACTGACGGAAGTCTTGTACGAGGAGATCAAAATGGTTTGTTATGAAATCCAATCCCATTTTGATGAGTTGTGGTGAATTCGTTCTGGAACTCTTTTGAAGGCAAAGGCAAGGCAGCTGGTGTCTTTGTTGACAAGCTGACGAGAATTCAATAATAGGATTGACGTTGTGGTGTAGATCTTCTTTTGAAAATGTTAGAGTTCGTCAAAAAGAGGCTCATGAAAAATTAAAAAACGTGGGACATCGAAAGAGGAAGAAGAACATCGACGGCTCAAAATGAAATGATTGCATATGGTAGCCGGTCTGTCGGTCTACCAGCAGTAGCTATAGGACGAGAGCTGACGCTCACCAGCCGCCAACCGATGCCAATGCGACATCCCTATCCCTTCCCGATGATCACTTTTGAAATCCGAGCTAGATTCCATTTTATTTGGAAGATATTCCCGACACAGTGTGGCAGGTTTGACCGTCTCACGGGTTCTATTTCTCAATTTTTAAAAGAAGGGGCATCAAATGGGACATTCTCAGCGCTTTTGCAGAACAATGGAACCACAAATCTCATACCTTCATCTTTGTAGTTGGAGAAATGACAATTCTCTTTGGGTGGATACATGCTTCAAATCACATCGGATCTTGGAAGGAAAGGTGAACCCTCAGATGGAGAGCGGGAAAATAAAGGATTTCATGGCCATGAGATCCTTGTGAGGGTAGTGGGGATGAAAAAAGATTACGAGTTAGACATCCGTCAGGCTCTATAAAGCGGCATTCTATTCCGATGATGCAGCAGAGTGAGAGCCGATGGTGATGATCGATTATATCATGCTTTTGCGGGCTTTTCCTATTTTGATGCCGACGGAAGATAATGCACTCCTGCATAGATGGAAGATTTTTTTTTCTTAACATAGATATGGTTCTTATGCAGCCTACGTAGCACCAGCCGTCAGATGCTCAACGTGCTCCTCGACATCTCGAGCTATACACTACTATCTCATTCGACGTATATACGTCACCACGAACGTCATCGGGGTAGTCATGAAAGGTCTGAATCTCCCGCGTGCAAAATGTGGCTGGCATATTAGTCAGCCCAAATGCCATGACCATAAACTCAAAGGCACTATACTGAGTAAGACATGTAGTCTTCGGCTCGTCCCCATCTGTTTGCTATTCGAACATCGAAAATAGCCCGACCTCAAGTCAGGGCTCCACGTTTCAAGTTTGTTATCCTAGCCATCTCCTCTGCTCTACTAGGAGCCTGGCCCCTTCTTCGGTATCTACTTCCTGGCTTCGTCGGCTCCCAACTGCTCCAACCACTCGCTGTAATAGCTTGCTTCGTCGGGTGGCTCGCACCCCGACCCAGGGTGGGGTGGTGTGGCTAAGCCAGAGTGGGCTCAACAGTCGACCTATGTCTCCTAGCGCACGCCTAAAGACATGATTAGTTCCATGAATCTCACTGCACTGACCATAGTAAACTCCCCGTTGTACCGAAATGGAGGTCTGATTTAAACGACCAGGTACAACATCACATTTGACACCCGAAGAAGGTACAGCCCAACTATGAGGTACATCAATAGGTGTTACAATAATAAATAGATGAGTTTTGGCTGGTACAACCACTCTATTGTCCACTACTAATAAACGTGATTGATCCAATTCTGGATCATCTTCTGGAATCATATAACTGTCAAAAGTGAGTGAGTATTCATCAGAATTGTTATAGTCATAAGGTTGGGTCGATGCCCGCCTCCCCCAAACTTGACTTGCGACGGCAAAATTGGTACTGCCATTGCCAGACAGATGGAGGCCGAACTTCAAGTTCAAAGAATGATAGGCCTCAACCATCAGAATCTTATCCCTGACTCCCAGCTAAAAGCTTTCTTTCAACAGCTGGAAGCAACAGATGTCTTACCACTTCTACAACAACACGAGTTGATAATGAACATGTACAATTCTCCCCGAATTGTTACAGGTTTCCAAGACATCACAAATTGCAAAAGAGCCCTACAAATGGGGCTTGTTCATGAACTTTATGTCAACTCCTCTCATCCTGAAGAATACCAGGATGTTCTTCCAACCATATGCAGTCAAATCATTAAAGCATATGCTTCTAAGTATCAAACCAGCTTCTTCTTCCGTATATGGAGCACCTGGGAAGAAAGAAGATATCTAAAACTCTACAACTCAGTACAGCTATGGGAGCTTCATAAAGAGAATTATGGACCTCCGTCTGCTATCTGTGACAACCTTCCTATACTTGATCTGGAAGTTGAAGCAGACAAAGCTACTAAGGAGTTTTTTGAAGAAGCATATCAGAAAGCTCTAATTGGAGCTCATTCAGTTAAAATAGAAGAAAATATCATGTTATACGACTTCATTGGTGCCTTCGAACCCTCTGAAGCCAAGACTGCCAGAGCCTTGAATTTTCTTGTCTCTCTCAAACTTGGGAAAATTGGCTCTAAAGCAAAGGAGGAATTCTATGCAAACATGGAGCATGATGAATCAGAAGGATCAGAGAACAACTATGCAGAAGACAATCATGATCCAGACGAGCCAGCTCAGATGGATGAAGATGCCCTTCACAACATCATGCAGGACTAAAAGCATGGTGGGCCCATTCCACTCAGCATCCACTCCACCAAAGATTCTGCCTTATCTCCTTATCTCTTCAACCGACAGAAGGACACCAATCAGTAAAGGTGAGACCCTATTAAGGACAATAATATAGCTCCTTTTCCTGTACAAAGGACAATAATGTAGTCCTTCTTTCTGAACACCTACAGACTTTTTAGCTGTAAAGAGATTCCTCCTTATCAGAAAGAAATCCTATTGTAAAAAAAAAAACTCTATAAATGAGAGGCTTCGGCCAAAGAGAAAGGGAGAGCCTATCAAGCCTTCTCTTTTTTAAAAAGAAAAAACCTTCTGAGTTTTTAAATCTATCTTTCAGTTTTTAAGTTTTCTTTTTGTGAATAAAGTAAAAAGAAGTTGAAGTTTGAAGATTAGGAGATCAACTGGTATCAGAGCCTTGTGCAGTTCCCTTCTTCTTTTTTTGTAAGTATCTTTAACCTAGCCATGGCTGGCTAAACCTGTTAGACATGTTATTTTTTTGATTTCTTTAGCTCGTTAGTTAATAGTATCTTACGCCATGAGGTAGGAAACGAAACATGGCTGTGCTCTATCTCTCTGAAGCTTGTAATAGTGCTTGTGGTTGACTATATATCCGGAAGGGATGTTTCAGTTATCGCGGCCTAACTCTAAGGAGAAAGCCACCCTTAGAGGTTATATGCCGGAGAGAATAGGGTCAAAACGATACTGTTATCTAACTAGTTAACGAAAGAAAGGAAATAACGTGTCTAAGTTTATAAAAAACTCTTTACAGAAATGTCTAGAGTTTTAGTTCTTCCTGAATCTTATGAATGTCTTTTTAATCTAAATTCTCATGAACATAGCATACATCTTCCCTGTAATGGTACTATAGAACAACAAAATAGTTTACTAAATTATTTATGTGATAAACTCTATTTAGTTTCTCAAAAACTAACTACTTTACAAACCTTTTTAAATTTTCCAAACTTTTCTTTATCTTCAAAAGAAAGACTTGGATCTGTTAGAATGATGAAAACATCTTCAAAGGATTTAAGAGAAACAGATTTAAATGAGATTGATTATCACAAATATTTACAATATAAAACTCTATTAACTGAAGAAATAGAAGGAAAAATTAGTTCTAAAGAAATTTTTGATTTTTATGAAAAGAACTCTGCATCTATAAAATATTTTTCAAAAAACTCTTCTTCTGATAGTGAAAGTTATATTTCTGTAGCAGATTCTTTTGATGGAAGTCTATATGATGATGTTGATGAATTATCTATACCATCTAACGAGGAGTCCTCTTTCATTGAGGAATCATACCACATACCCTCTAACGAGGACAATCATATACAAAATATACCCTTTAATGGGGAGCAATATTTATTTAATATAAATATGGAACGTGGGGAATCTTCCACACAAATGATTTCTACTGGGAGACAAAATCCACAACATCCTGAAACTACAGAGGAAAATATGTATCATAGAGATACTAATGAATCCATCTCAAAGGTGATCCCTGTCATGCTTGCTCACAGCGTGGTAGATGTGTTTTGCATGACAGAGGCAATGCATCTTGTTTAGACTTAGCCAATAGCCTATTCGTCTATGGTGTGCCAATTGCTGGTCATAATCTCCTAAAATATAGGTCTAGGGACGTCGAAACAACCCCATGGCATAATTTATTTAGGGTATGCCAATTCCATAATCAGGTTGGCTGAATTTCTAATTAATATAAACATGTGACGAAAGATGTAACAGAGCAGAACAAGAAAAAGGAACAGCAAGCACTTTGGTGCTCTTAAATGTCAGGCTGTTAGATTCAGTATACACTCTTCACTGGAACAGCCGACCAAAGCTGCAACTAGGAAAATGACGGTAATATAAAAAGGAAGAACAATGAAAATCTTAGTTTCACTCGACCCATATCTATACCCAGCTTCATCACATTTCATGTCAAACCAACATTGGACCTCCCCCTATAGAAGCAGAAAAAAATGCTAGGGGCATGGACCACTCCAATCCAGGGCTGCCCTATGTTCGTGGTTGTGAAAAAGCGAAAAGATTTCCGATGAGGCATTAAAGCTTTGGAATCGCGAGGTTTTAGGTAATGTGCAAGATGCAGTATTCCCTATGAGCCGAGTGTCTATAATCCCCAAACTAGGAGACAATTGAACCCTGTCAACTGACTTTCTGCTAATAAAGAAAGGCTCCTGACGCGAAGAGCTACAAGCAAAATGTCGATGATGAAGAGTCGTTCCTTTGCCAGAAATTGAGGATTGACTGGTTGCAACTTGGAGATCATAATTCCGACGTTTTTTCATGCCTCATTCAAAACTAGGAAATCCCGAAATGTCAGAGTTGTCGGTTAAAAAAAACGATGGATTCGGGAACCTGATCAAAGATCCGGAAGATATGGTGATGGAGGCGGTTCATTACTTTGAAAACCTCTCAATGAAAGCTAAGGACTCGGGAAACCATCGAATTAAATATCCGTCGAAAGGTCAGCTACGAGGATTCGAGAATTTCCACTGACGGAAGTCTTGTACGAGGAGATCAAAATGGTTTGTTATGAAATCCAATCCCATTTTGATGAGTTGTGGTGAATTCGTTCTGGAACTCTTTTGAAGGCAAAGGCAAGGCAGCTGGTGTCTTTGTTGACAAGCTGACGAGAATTCAATAATAGGATTGACGTTGTGGTGTAGATCTTCTTTTGAAAATGTTAGAGTTCGTCAAAAAGAGGCTCATGAAAAATTAAAAAACGTGGGACATCGAAAGAGGAAGAAGAACATCGACGGCTCAAAATGAAATGATTGCATATGGTAGCCGGTCTGTCGGTCTACCAGCAGTAGCTATAGGACGAGAGCTGACGCTCACCAGCCGCCAACCGACGCCAATGCGACATCCCTATCCCTTCCTGATGATCACTTTTGAAATCCGAGCTAGATTCCATTTTATTTGGAAGATATTCCCGACACAGTGTGGCAGGTTTGACCATCTCACGGGTTCTATTTCTCAATTTTTAAAAGAAGGGGCATCAAATGGGACATTCTCAGCGCTTTTGCAGAACAATGGAACCACAAATCTCATACCTTCATCTTTGTAGTTGGAGAAATGACAATTCTCTTTGGGTGGATACATGCTTCAAATCACATCGGATCTTGGAAGGAAAGGTGAACCCTCAGATGGAGAGCGGGAAAATAAAGGATTTCATGGCCATGAGATCCTTGTGAGGGTAGTGGGGATGAAAAAAGATTACGAGTTAGACATCCGTCAGGCTCTATAAAGCGGATTCTATTCCGATGATGCAGCAGAGTGAGAGCCGATGGTGATGATCGATTATATCATGCTTTTGCGGGCTTTTCCTACTTTGATGCCGACGGAAGATAATGCACTCCTGCATAGATGGAAGATTTTTTTTCTTAACATAGATATGGTTCTTATGCAGCCTACGTAGCACCAGCCGTCAGATGCTCAACGTGCTCCTCGACATCTCGAGCTATACACTACTATCTCATTCGACGTATATACGTCACCACGAACGTCATCGGGGTAGTCATGAAAGGTCTGAATCTCCCGCGTGCAAAATGTGGCTGGCATATTAGTCAGCCCAAATGCCATGACCATAAACTCAAAGGCACTATACTGAGTAAGACATGTAGTCTTCGGCTCGTCCCCATCTGTTTGCTATTCGAACATCGAAAATAGCCCGACCTCAAGTCAAGCTTGGTGAAGTACTGTCGCACCCGGTCAAAGAAGTCTGCAATGAGCGGAATGGGGTACGTCATTCTGGATGGTTACCTTTTCCAGCACCCAAAAGTCTGCACAATCTAAGGTTCCCGGGGGGAGGAGATCTGACGAAAAATGAGCAACTTTACATGAATACCACAGGATTCAGACAAAATGGATGAGGCACTCCGTTGGTTTTCTGAATAGCGTCCCTGCGTCTTGATCTCGAAGCAAAGTAGTGATGATCATCCAAAGATTCTCTCTAGGTGGGATCAGAGTCTTGAGCCTCAGGCATTTCATCGAGGAGGCAGTTGACTATTGGAAGCCCCCGGAGTGAAGAAGGAGACACCAAACTACCTGATGCAAATAATGTCATGACTACAAAGGAGCCAGTTCAAGTTCCAACTGGGCCGGTTACAAGAGCACGAGAAAAGAAGTTCAAAAATGCACTTAATGGGCTGATTCAAGAGGTTTGGGCTCAAGCAAATTCATTGAGGCCCATTGATGATGGTTCACGTGTTCAACAAAGATGCATCAACATGTTCAACTATCAGAAGAATCTGGTCAAAACTGATTGTTTTTTTTTATTTTATTTCTAGAACTTTCTTTATATTGATCAGCCAAATTAAGAGGCTGATTGTTTCCTTTTGTTTTGTTCTTTTTTCTGGAACTTTCCTTGTATTTTTTAGCCTATAAATTGGCATCTAATGGAATGAAGGGAGATACAATTTACAGATAATTGGTGAGTTTATTCTCTTTGGTTCTTTGAAGGACTATTCGAACTTATCAAAATTCTTCCGTGGCATTCATCATCGACTTATCAAACGGCTTTCCACTACCATTTGTGGCACAAACCGATTACCAAATCGGTTTACCCTCTAATTGAATCAACCGCGCAGGGCAGGCCGGAGGGGATCATCCCCCTTTTGTCGATTCTTCCTCTCCTTTCTCATATCGAAACTTTGACGGCAAAGATTTCGATTAAAAGAGAAGTTATGAAGGTCGTCAAAGCACTTTCAGGTATTAGGAGGGAGAAAGAACAGCTCATCGGTAGCTACTGATTCCATTGTCGGATCAACTTTATGGGGTTCCACTGTAAGGATAGACGAATTAGGCTGACGGTAGCTGACGAAGGTTGGCCTCACAGTGCTTGTCGTGGATAATCGGGAATGATCTAGTAGAATGTGCTGCTTGTAAATGATGCGTTACTTCATGGAATATCATTCCAGGCAAGGTGCGTCGCGTGGCTACTAGAAGGGGAAGCAATAAAAGAAGGTTGACTCGCGTCTGTGATATCGACGTTCCTTTTATTATGATATTGCTCGAACTAGTTGGTTATACAAGGACATGCTTCATATGAGGGGTTGGGACTTGTCAGTACGATGAGTTTGATGTAGAGAATGTACAAGGATTTGTCTTTCTTCTGACATGGTAAAAACATGATTCTAGGACTTCTAGTTCCTAGAAAGCATATCATAGAGAAATTTCATCTCCAGTTGCCTGAAGTCAAGCTTATTGTTAGGCTCGATGCTCTGTCTGATCTTCTGACGAACATGGTTCATTCTCTATTCACATAGAAATTATGTTTTTGAAATCGAAAATGGTACCCTCATCTTCTTTTAGAAGACTACCTCGACACTCTCAGTGGAATGATTTAGCTATGTTGATCTTTTAGAGAAGGGAGTAGATAACTTTCAAACAATGATGGCCCGGGTCCCACAAAAAAAGTCTCGATGAAAAGAAAGGGGAGGAATCCTCAAATTCAGCAAGGGAGAATCATTTTGCAGGAAAGAGTAGTTGAGGGGTTTGGGTGAGGGAAAGGAACCAAAATCAAAGAGTAAGGAGTATCCGGAAGGAATAGGGGCCTCGGTAAGGGAACTATTCTTTTTTTAGGTCCCATTAGTGGTTGTTATCAGAGTTGAAAACAGATCATAAAGAAAGGCGAGTCAAAGTTGGGGAACTTACTGAGGGAAGCAGTGAAGTAAAGAAGGAACTCGAACAGGAAGGCACGTCGAGACGTCGTTGTAGAACATCAAACCGGCACGTCGCACTAGAAAATGACACGATTTGCACTTTTGACATGTCAATGACGGTCGTCATAGAATCCCTCGTCAGCGGAATTAATCTATTACTCCCCGCTTCCATAGCACGCAGCCATGTGTCCACAGGACAAATCCCATTTGAGATGGATGGTGTAAGTTTTTCAAATATTCGACAAGCCGCTACATTAGCAGCGCATAAACCATGTTCGTCAACCAAGTTTGTTCTGTGGTCGAAACATAATTGGTTAGTGGGGAAAAATCGAGTCGGGACTCAAAATAATTTAGCAAGGTGTTTGTTCCTGAACGATGGAAGTGGAAAGACAAACAGGGAGAGGGTTTTTTCGGAAAGCACCTTTCTTTTTGTAATTGCCAAAATTGTACGACAAACCTTTGTCATTTTCCAGGCGTACGACCCTAAGACGTGACGGTGTCACTTTTTCGGCCCGGTATTGCCAAGTCAAATTCTTAAGAATGACGAAAGAGAAGAGCTGATGATTCAGGGTTTTTTTGAAAAGCACCATCATACCCGGATATTTGTTCCAGTTGAATCGGCTCTGGCCCACACATCAGAAGTAGAGGACTGGATGGAGGTTTTGAAAGATTGACCCCCTCCGGGTCGAGTAGGAGTTTTTCACGTTGTCACCGGCGATGGAAATTGGCTTCGCTGCGCCTTGAATAAGGAAAAATGCTGCATGAGAAGATTCATCCCATTTTGGCAAGAGGGAGGCAGTCAATCACTTTTTTCGGGCTACGGATTTTTCGATTGGTTTATTCTCAAAATGAAAGGAAGTCATTTGGAAAAAAAACTGCTGGTTTCGTTGTCGGCTTAAAACGAATGACTAGTCATTGACGAAACGATGGCAATTGCATCGGGCGTCAGGCTGCATAGCTAAAGGGATTCCTTTTCAGCACCTTTCATGAAGAAGTTGTCACGATAGAAAAGAGAGAAGAAATGCTATATCCGAAACATATGAGGTTAAGTAAATATAGGAAAGGCAGATGTAGTAGGGGTCGCAAACCGGACGGTACTTAACTTGGTTTTGTAAGATATCGCACCAAAAGTTGTAGAGCTGGTCGTCTTTCATATCAAGCCATTGAAGCAGCGTATCGGGCTACAATTCCGAAGAAATGGTAAGATATGGGTAAGAGTTCTCGCAGATCTTTCTATTACGGGGAAACTCACAGAATTCCGAATGGGAAGAGGAAAAGGAAATCCTACTGGTTGGATTGCTCGTGTGTCCACAGGACAAATCCCATTGAGATGGATGGTGTAAGCTTTTCAAATCCTCGACAAGCCGCTACATTAGCAGGGCATAAACCATGTTCGTCAACCAAGTTTGTTCTGTGGTCGAAACATAATTGGTTAGTGGGGAAAAATCGAGCCGGGACTCAAAATAATTTAGCAAGGTGTTTGTTCCTGAACGATGGAAGTGGAAAGACAAACAGGAAGAGGGTTTTTTCGGAAAGCACCTTTCTTTTTGTAATTGCGAAAATTGTACGACAAACCTTTGTCATTTTCCAGGCGTACGACCCTGAGACGTGACGGTGTCACTTTTTCGGCCAGGTATTGCCGAGTCAAATTCTTAAGAATGACGAAAGAGAAGAGCTGATGATTAAGGGTTTTTTCGAAAAGCACCATTATACCCGGATATTTGTTCCAGTTAAATCGGCTCTGGCCCACACATCAGAAGCAGAGGACTGGATGGAGGTTTTGAAAGATTGACCCCCTCCGGGTCGAGTAGGAGGAAGCCTTTAAACTAGCATAAAATAGCACCATGGATATCAACAGGGGCACCTTCAAAATGTTATCAAGTGATGACGGATTCGGAAATGCTGGTGCAACCCAAGCCGGAAAGAATGAATGAAATTGTCACATTAAATCAAGGAATCCCCTGTCGATGACATCTCGCAGAGTCAGGAACCCAACACATTTAAAAATCCTCAGACGTGCATTCGATCTACAGAATGTGTCTCCACACCACTAGAGCAGTCCCGTCCCACCCATCACCTTGCTAATCTACAGGCAACTGCTCGCCGACTGAAGGGAGAAATGCAAGAATGAAGAACAAAGAAGCCCTTACACGCATCCCTCCTTGCAAGAGGTACGAGGGTAACGTCTAATAGTTTCCTGTAGTTGCTCTAGACTTCTCTCTGTCTCCTTTTTCTCCTATCTATTAGTCTGTTTTTTTTTCTTTGATTCTTTTTTGATCTTGTGACATAGTCTTGTCTCTAGGTGAATATTACTATGGAATGCGTTAGGATCCCTTTTATCTCTCCCACTCTTTCTTCCTCCTATAGTCAGTATTGGTTTAGAAAGGTATGATAAGTCATTCTATCCTTTCTAGTTTCTATCTTCTATGGATTCACAACTCCTATCCTAGCAGCTAGTAGTCCTATCTTATCTACTGGACGATGTGCATTCTCGTCCGTATATATCTAACATCGTCCTTCTCTCTATCACTCAATACTGGGATTAGCCCCCATTAGAGTGCATTATATGTAGCCATCTTTCTCTTGCCTTTAGGAATGAATAGACTTAGTCCTTATGATCTCTCTTTTTTATAGCAGTACTAGAACTTTGACTTCTTTCTTTTAGATTGCTCCCTCATGTAGTCAGTCAAGTAATATGGAGCTAGCATACCTCCTTCTATCCTCTCTTCTAGTGGGATTGAGTGAATATAAGGGCATTCTAATCTTCGTTCTACCAGGACTATTCTCTATCTTTCTATTGTCCTCCTCCTGTGGGTTATAACAATTAGGAGAGATCTACAGCTGCTACCTATCTTCCTATATATGCATTGCCACTTCCGCTATGTAAAAGATATTGGATGAATAAAGGTCGGCCCTTCTCCCATTCCTTCCTCAAGCCCTCAATAAATAAGAAAAACTTTCTCACCGTTAGCTCATCTTTGAATCTTAAAGCACATCTAAGAGTGTGTGCATCTTACAAGCTCATGAAGACTAGTAGACTTCGCTTCCCTTGCGAATCTTGCTAATCAGTAGCTAGACTTACCTAATTAGGAGAAGAAGGCCTAGGGGTGCAATTGATTCGTCTTGCCTTGGGGTCGAGGTTAAGACCAGAAACTTGTAGACTACCATTTTAGGAATATATCTTATCTTAGAACTTTGGGTTCTTTGCTATCACCTTGTCGCATCTCAAGTACAAAGAAGGTAGATCATAGGTATAGTCTAACAAACCCGACACCGACTTTATATAGATTATATTACTAGAAAATCAAGAGTGCTTAGTGCTTGGTCACAGATAGCAGCTCCAGATGAACAGCCGGCTAGGCACGATCAAACATCAAATAGTAAACAGAAGGGGACGAGCCGAAGACTACATATCTCACTCAGTATAGTGCCTTTGAGTTTATGGTCATGGCATTTGGGCTGACTAATATGCCAGCCACATTTTGCACGCGGGAGATTCAGACCTTTCATGACTACCTCGACGATGTTCGTGGTGACGTATATACGTCGAATGAGATAGTAGTGTATAGCTCGAGATGTCGAGGAGCACGTTGAGCATCTGACGGCTGGTGCTACGTAGGCTGCATGAGAACCATATCTATGTTAAGAAAAAGAAATCTTCCATCTATGCAGGAGCGCATTATCTTCCGTCGGCATCAAAGTAGGAAAAGCTCGCAAAAGCATGATATAATCGATCATCACCATCGGCTCTCACTCTGCTGCATCATCGGAATCAAATGCCGCTTTATAGAGCCTGACGGATGTCTAACTGGTAATTTTTTTTCATCCCCACTACACTTACAAGGGAAGGAAGGGATCTCATGGCCATGAAATCCTTTATTTTCCCGCTCTCCATCTGAGGGTTCACCTTTCCTTCCAAGATCCGATGTGATTTGAAGCATGTATCCACCCAAACAGAATTGTCATTTCTCCAACTACAAAGATGAAGGTATGAGATTTGTGGTTCCATTGTTCTGCAAAAGCGCTGAGAATGTCCATTTGATACCCCTTCTTTTAAAAATTGAGAAATAGAACCCATGAGACGGTCAAACCTGCCACACTGTGTCGGGAATATCTTCCAAATAAAATGGAATCTAGCTCGGATTTCAAAAGCGATCATCGGGAAGGGATAGGGATGTCGCATTGGCGTCGGTTGCTGGTTGGTGAGCGTTAGCTCTCGTCCTATAGCTACTGCTGGTAGATTGACAGACCGGCTACCATATGCAATCATTTCATTTTGAGCCGTTGATGTTCTTCTTCCTCTTTCGATGTCCCACGTTTTTTAATTTTTCATGAGCCTCTTGTTGACGAACTCTAACATTTCCAAAAGAAGATCTACACCACAACGTCAATCCTATTATTGAATTCTCGTCAGCTTGTCAACAAAGACACCAGCTGTCTTGCCTTTGCCTTCAAAAGAGTTCCAGAATGAATTCACCACAACTCATCAAAATGGGAGTGGATTTCATAACAAACCGTTTTGATCTCCTCGTACGAGACTTCCGTCAGTGGAAATTCTCGAATCCTCGTAGCTGACCTTTCAACGGATATTTAATTCGATGGTTTCCCGAGTCCTTAGCTTTCATTGAGAGGTTTTCAAAGTAATGAACCGCCTCCGTCACCATATCTTTCGGATCTTTGATCAGGTTCCCGAATCCATCGTTTTTTTTAATCGACAACTCTGACGTTTCGGGATTTCCTAGTTTCGAATGAGGCATGAAAAAACGTCGGAATTATGATCTCCAAGTTGCAACCAGTCAATCCTCAATTTCTGGCAAAGGAACAACTCTTCATCATCGACATTTTGATTGTAGCTCTTCGCGTCAGGAGCCTTTCTTTATTAGCGGAAAGTCAGTTGACAGGGTTCAATTGTCTCCTAGTTTGGGGATTATAGACACTCGGCTCATAGGGAAAACTGCATCTTGCACATTACCTAAAACCTCGCGATTCCAAAGCTTTAATGCCTCGTCGGAAATCTTTTCGCTTTTTCACAACCACGAACATAGGGCAGCCCTGGATTGGAGTGGTCCATGCCCCTAGCATTTTTATCGGATTCTGTAGGGGGAGGTCCAATGTTGGTTTGACATGAAATGTGATGAAGCTGGATATAGATATGGGTCGAGTGAAACTAAGATTTTCATTGTTCTTCCTTTTTATATTACCGTCATTTTCCTGGTTGCAGTTTTGGTCGGCTGTTCCAGTGAAGAGTGTATACTGAATCTAACAGCCTGACATTTAAGAGCACCAAAGTGCTTGCTGTTCCTTTTTCTTGTTCTGCTCTGTTACATCTTTCGTCGCATGATTATATTAATTAGAAATTCAGCCAACCTGGTTATGGAATTGCCATACCCTAAAGAAATTATGCCATGGGGTTGTTTCGACGTCCCTAGACTTATATTTTAGGAGATTATGACCAGCAATTGGCACACCATAGACGAATAGGCTATTGGCTAAGCCTAAACAAGATGCATTGCCTCTGTCATGCAAAACATGTCTACCACGCTGTGAGCAAGCATGACAGGGATCACCTTTGATGATCTTCTTCTAAAACAATTGGGTAAATACATCTCGATGCTCATCAACACATAGATGGCAGGCGGAATATGTTCGTTGTCCGCCCCATCGTCGTCATACATGTTTACTCGGATAGACGACGCTTGCGGGCAGCAAAAGGACTCCAACCAGCGAGCTACATTAACAGGAAAGATCGTCGTTGTTCTAGTTGTTGTTCGCTTGGCTGACGCTCGTCTTACTTTTTCGAGCCAGCAAGAAAACCCAACGACGCCCTTCTCTCTGTGACGTTCTGGTGCGCCCTTCTCCGGTTGAAGCACTCCTGCGCATCCATATGAAGAACTCCCGCGCTCATCTCAAATAATGCTTCCGTATGAACAAGCTGAAAAATGGATGCTAAATCCTGCAAGCAACGGCTGTCGAAACCATTGCTTGTTGGATTCTCCCATGCTTCTTCTCCATGCGTCGATTGCATGGGCTCAACGTAGCTTTTTTCTCACTTCCCAATGGACTGGTAGACGGCCCCACTCCTCATCTCATCAATGTCCCCTCGATTTTTTGGAAAAAGGAATCGCTTCCGTTGATGACGTGGATGCCACATTTCATAGTCGACGATCCATTTCATTTATCGATTCGCCTCTTTTTCAGTATCCCTTGGCCAATCTCCTGATAAAGGCCTTCCTATCCGACAGCTGTATTTAGAGTCCCATATCTCTTGCGATCGACCGGCCGATGGTCGTAACTCCTCGTAAGCAGTCTGTCGGGAATAATGTTGTTCCTACTAGGTACGAGAGATATTTCCATCCATTCCTCTCATTCTTTGTTTTGATCCGGCATGACGATATGCGGAAAGGGAGAATCTATCTGACCAAAGATTCCCTTTTTCATATCCTCATGAATCTTGACATCAGAGATGTGATGATGCAACTCTATACTGGGACTGGCTAACGCCTCATACTGATTATCTCCTGGCCTATGGTACTCAATCTGATGAGTTGAGCAATGCATTATTTGCTGATGGTACCCCTCTAGTTCATGGCTCGAGTCGGGTGGCATTCCGACTCCTTTAGGCATATTGCCAACGACGAACCTTTCCTATCTACCGCTAAATGAAAGGACTAAGTAATGCATATTACTTTTGAAAATGTATCACTGGAGTAGATAGGTTAGACATGTCGAATCACACTTCTCCTCTCCTCTCCATTTAGTACTCTAGTTCTTTCACTTGACTTGTCTCTGTAGGGTGAGTTCCACTCATTCCCACATTCTTCCGCAGCAAATCCCGAAAGGGCAGCGACTTCCCTTTCAGTCACTGTCAGAAGGTATCTCAGGCGCTTTCCGGAAAAACCCTATTTATGACTGACCGCGTACAGCAATGTCTCCCCTCCCCTCCGGTGGACGACAGGACGTTGGTCGCACGACGGCCAATACCATAGAGAATGCATAGCCCGAAAATGATACTATCTCCCCCTACATACGGTGACGGGCTACATTTCCATCCCGACATGAAGAATGCATTTCGTTCCTTCACAAAGACATTGCGACGAATCAGTCATCGGAGGAGCGCGGTAGGCCTAGCAGCTTCGGCTTCGCCTTGCTCAGGAGGTTAAAAGCATCTCCTTCGGGAGCATCTACGTTTCCAGGGGTAGAAAATTATACAACAAGATGCATCATGACAGTGGTCCTTCTGTGATCGGGAGGGGGGATGAGAATGGAACAAAGAAGAAGTGGCGGCCATTGTCAAGCATTTCCACAGATGAGGGAGAACTGGTCTCCGATCTCGGAAATGATTGACTTGACAAAATAGATGCTCAAGTGAAACAATGACGTTCCGTCATATTTTGACTATTGATCATAAGCATCTCTAGTTCTCGTCAATAGAAATAGTTGACCGGATTCAGTAGTCAGAAATATTACATCAAAGTGAAGAAGGATTTTACCTACACTAGACGTTTTTTTCTGATTCGGACATTGCAGCTGTTCGTCGCAAAATTTTCTTCGCTTCCTCCCATTGAATTAACTTAAATTACAATGAAAGTGAACAAGATATAAAAAGAACAAACGAGAGGATTTTATATTTCAATCTCTCTCTTTTACAATATTGTGGGATCTGTGGCGATGGGATCTGTCAAGCAGTTCCTTTGGACGATCGGTACGTTGAAATCTTCTCTTTTAAAGATATCGGCCGAATATAGACGATCTTCTCTGGTTTTGATTTGTTCAAGGCTCTCTCGCGTAACTCGAACTTCTCAAGAACTCCAGAAAGAAGATGGTGATTTTCTCTGATCTTCACGAACTCAAGGCTCTGTGCGTAACTTGAATTCTCCAAGATTTCAGAGGATGATCGACAAAGGCTTCAAGGCTCTCTCGCGTACTTGAATTGCCCAAGGATCGATAGGAAGCTTCCGATGCCCAAAAAAGAAAAAGAAGACCCCTAGGGTTTCACTAAGAAGGTATTTATAGCCCCAGGTTAATGCAAGAGTTTCTATCTAAATAGAACTCGCATTCATCAAGGATTCCAATCAAATATCTTAGTTTTGATGGAATTCTGATTAGACTTGATTCGGGTATTTGGATAAGCCTAGAATCATACAATCAATTTGAGATTCTGGTTATCTGCTTACGCGGAGCTTTAATCGCATCAAAACGCGACGCTAAATAACCAAAACGCGGAGCTAACGCGGAGCTATTGATCATCTCCGCGTTTTACTCAAACGCGAGGCTAATACAAGCCAGACTGCGGAATCAACGCGGAGCTATTAAACATCTCCGCGTTTTATTCAAACGCAGGGTTAATGTAACCAAACGCGGGGCTATTGAATTAGCTCCGCGTTCTGTTGTGGAAAATCCTTTTAACTTAGAAATTTTCACTACCAACAGAACCCCCTCCAAAGTTTTCAAAATGGCTTAGATTTCAGCAGATTTTGAAATACTTTGGATTCTTTTAACTGAAACGCGGAGTTAGAATAGCTCCGCGTTTTCACTCTTTTGGAAATTCTGTTCCTTTTGCAGTAAGTCCAGTCCTTCCTGAAGAGGAATGTATGCGGGTCCATCGATCTTCATCAGCAGCAGTGACTCTAAGGAAGTTAGAAGCATATGCTTTACAACATAGTTGCAAGTTTCAAGCTCTGGCTCCGAGAGATAAACTCCTGAAGGGGCTGTAAATAAGGAGCTGCAGCACTTGCAGTGCAGAATTGCAGCACTTGTAGTTCAGAATTGCGCTTCAGTGCAGCAACTTCCTTTCCTCTCGTGCTTCATTTCGGATGACAGATCCTAATTGACATTTGCAGAGGAGATCTTTTGCATGTGAACCAGGGAACTGAGCTTCAACACCCCGTAGAGAAATCTTATTGTTTTTGCATGTGAACCAAGGAACTAAGCTTCAACACCCCGTAGAGAAGTCTTACTGTTTGGTTATTGACAAATTGACCATGTAAAAAGCTTTTGGGAGAGCTATAACTCCCTCTTTGTAATCTTTTGCTTCATGAATAAAGATAAATTATTTTCCTCTCTATCTGTTAGCTTCAAGAATTTTACTTGCTCAATAAACAGATGGTCAATAATTTTAGTAAAATAGTCTAAGGCACTTCTGCGCGACTTAGATTGATAATACCCAAATGATTGGATAAGAATCGCTTTAACTTAGATGGAAGCGCTTAATTGCACTCGTCAAAAATCTAAGTTTTTCCATGAAAACGCGAAGCTAAGGCACAGGCTATCCTCGCGTTTTGTATAGTTGCGCGGAGTAAAACAACTTCGCATTTTCCATCATCACGCGAGGCTAATAGCTTCGCGTTTTAGAGATTAACTGGCTAGTCACTTTCTCCGAAACTCGCGCCGAATTCCAAGAGGCGGTTTCTTACATTTTAAATGAAATCCCTATTCCTTATCCTTCTCACTTTATTTGAGAATTTTCCAGAAACTTAGAGATTCAGGCGATCAGAGTTCAGGCGACCCGATCTTCTTCCGACCGAGTTTCTCCAAATTTTCAGTCGATTTTTCTCAGCAATGGCACCCAAAACTCGTGCTACTTCTCGAGCGGCTCCATCTTTGGCGACTGGCGCAAGCAGTGGCGGCGGCGGCCAAGGCAGCGACGCGCCAGCCCACATTTTGCCCATCGGAGGTAAGAATCTTTCCATCGAGACTCTTTAGAACATTTCTAGAGTGATTTGGCTTAATTTTAACTGATCAATCAACTCCTTTACCGGCGAGATCGCCGTACTCCTGCCGTAAGGCTTGGAGGAGAAGAAAAGTCTCTGACTGCCTTCTTACGCGAAGTTATCGCGTCATCCTCGCGTTTAAAACTCGAGGCTATTTTAAGTAGCAATCGCGCTGAAAACGCGAGGCTATTTTAAGTAGCAATCGCGCTGAAAATGCGAGGCTATTTTAAGTAGCAATCGCGCTGAAAACGCGAGGCTATTTCAAGTAGCAATCGCGCTAAAAACGCGAGGCTATTTCTGCGCGGTCTAATCTTTAGCTTCGCGCGGCGCTATTCTTAACTTCGCGCGTTCTAATCTTTAGCTTCGCGCGGCGCTATTCTTAACTTCGCGCGTTCTAATTTTTAGCTTCGCGCGTCCATACTTAGAGAAATTTTCTGCCCTAGAGAAACTTCTCTCATTCTGCTTTCTTTTTGCAGTAGGATATTCGATGGAATCTCTTCCCCACAAGAACTACTTTGGCTTTGCTGGGGGTTCTGATCCCTCAGGCCAATTCCGTTTCACTACCATCCTGCCCTCATACAAGCCAGACCCGAAGGAACGCAAGGAGAAGCTGATCAAGTACCACCCCACTACTGCGCGAGAAATCATAACTGACGCGGCTTTTGAAGATGTGAACAGAAAGGCGATGGAGAAACCCGCTTTCCTCTTTGGAGACCAGATGGATCAATCAGATGAGATCCTTTCTGAAGGGGAACGTGTCTGGCTATATAACTCAGGCGAAATGTTGATGTTTTTGCCTAGAATGGATCGTAGCTATCCTCTGGTCTATCTTCAAAGGCTAGCGACGCCTCGAGAATTAAAATGGGGACTGACTCAAGAGTAAGATGGCGTCCCAACAGGCAAATTTGGTGCAAAAGGGGTTTATCAAGATGGTTCCCCCAGATGCATTACTGGCTTGCTTCCAGGCCAATTTGGCAAGGAGCTTCCAGTGGGTGAAGTCCCATCTCGTGCCCGAACTTTCTTAAGTGAGTTCTTGGCGAAGGATGGTCAGTATCCGGCTAGCGACTTCAGGATGCCTGGCTGGGTTCATTCTTCTAACAATATGTGGTGGGCACGCCTTGTTCAGTACATGCTGGATTCCCACGAGCCCATTTTAAAGGATATTGGCTTGTATAAAGCCATCAGGAATGTCCAATTCGGGTTTTCCCAGAGTGCTTATCACTTTTACTGTCTCTTGGAGATGTATAACCCTGAAACCTGTACTTTCTTTACACCAGTGGGTGAGCTAGGGTTCGCTCTCCACGAGATGTTTGAGGTTTCGGGGCTCTCGATGGGCGAAGTCCCTTACGAGGAGTATATCTCCTACCACTGATGAGTTGAACATGCTATTGGCGAGGGACGAGCGCATCCATGCCACATACTGGGAGATGATGTGCCATTATCATATTTGCGCTGACCTGACGGGTGCGCGTAATCACGGTATTGGTCACAAGAAGTGGGCCGAATATCTCTTTGCCAACTTAAATTCTAAGGATAGCTCGGCCATTATCCATAGTCATCCACCCATCTATGGCTCAGAGATTGATCACCGTATTGCTAAGGGCCGCCATCTATTATATTATACCACTGAATCCAATGAGAATGGATACGGTCCTGACACTTCATTCAAGAGCTATCACTATCAAGCCCAGTTTCCGATCTCCAACAGAGGTCTCATTGCCGGATTTCTGATACTGTGGCTCAAAAGATGCGTTGTGCCGTCATTGCCCAAGGAAGCGATTGCAGTGACCGTGGTATATCCAGCGGTTTTTCTTGCATACGGCCGACCCCTTAGACTCCTTCCCGCCATGGTATGCAATTTGCAGTATGGACTGAGGGTATTCTGTCGTGATTTCCTCCCCACTATTAAAGTCAAGGGGAAAGGAAAGGGCAAGTCGAAAGAGACTGCCCAACCGAAAACTCCAAACCCTAGGGTGGAGATGCCCTACACCTATTTGATGGCGTGACTTGTCTTGCACTGTTGGTGGGGGTACCCAAGTGATCTGTACCGACGGTACTTCGTCTGGGGTCTCCAGTTCTTCCAGATCTGCACTGGCTCTACTGGTCCCTCAGATCATGAATTTAATGCAGGGACGGGCTTCTTCTTCTCCAATCCCAGCCACTACTGCTCCCTTGCTCACGACACCTCTTTTGGCATTACCTACTTTGCCTACCGACACTGCAAATCCTCTTGAAAGACTTTTCGGCTTCACTGTCGAGGATTTTATGCATTTGTTAAGAAGATGTGTCGAGATGGTTCTTGCTGGCCACGATTTCTTCAACTTCGCACGTCCACTGTTACTCCGGTATTTAGGAAATATCGAAGAATTAGGTGGACAAGATCGAGCAGCTCCATACCGGGCCCGCCTTGCAGCCTTAGAAGAGCAGGTGACCACGCTACACACACTCCGTCAGGCGGATGTGGAGGCGATCACTGAGATAGAGCTGGCGCGGTTTCGGGCAGAATCCTTATCTCAAAGAACTATTTTAAGGCAGCAGGAGGAGAGATGGTCTCAGGAGCTGACAGAGCTCCAGGCCAGTCGGGAATCCGTTATTGGCGACCTGCAGAGGGTAAACTTCGGAATTGAGGAAAGTCAGGCGGCCATCTCTAAAGCCCAGGAGACGATTGCGAGAGCTCGGGCCACCTTGATAGAAAATGAACTCCGATTAGGAGAATCTGTCAAGAAACAGGAGATGTTGCTTGTCCAGCAGGAGCAGATTCTGCAGGAAGAGATGGCCAGGAATCGTGCCATAGAAGAGTCTCGTCAGCAACAACTTTCAATAAGTGATGATGAGTTGCGTAGGCAAGCTCAGCAAACCGTGGAGGCTTCTCATCGTAGAAATTTGGACGAGACAATAAACCAATTGAGACTTCTGGGAGGCCAATAGTTTCATCTCTCTTTACACTTTTATCTTCTTTGTAATAAGAACTTCGTAAACAGGAGAGAGATAACCTTACGATGTTTCTTTAAAATTCTTTTTGTATTTTTACCTTTTTAATAAAGATGATTCTTTTGACTCTTTTATTTGCCGGCTTCAAAACAGATTTGCTTGCCTAACAAATAACCTGTCGTCAAAACGTTTTATCTCGGTATCGTTTATGCTCGATTTCTTGAACCGAAAATAAAAAATTAAGTTTAATATGGGATTTTTAGCAAACCCCCAGCTATTAACGGATTTGATTAGCCTTTACCAACTACCGTTTGAGTTGGGCTAGCTATATTATTTCCCTCAACATGGTGAGTTGTCGAGGACTACGTTTGGGCTTAAATGCCAAACTTTTTTCCTCTTCCCTTTACTTTATCGGTATTGGGTGATTCATACTCTTACCCCAGCATGATGGGTTGGCGAGAAACTAGTTCTCTTCCCATTGTCTAATTGGCGTTGGGCAATTCATACTTTTACCTCAGCATGATGGGTTGGCGAGAAACTCGTTCTCTTCCCATTGCCTAGTCGGCGTTGGGCAATTCATACTTTTACCCCAGCATGATGGGTTGGCGAGAAACTTGTTCTCTTCCCATTGCCTAGTTGGCGTTGGGCAATTCATACTTTTACCCCAGCATGATGGGTTGGCGAGAAACTCGTTCTCTTCCCATTGCCTAGTCGGCATTGGGCAATTCATACTTTTACCCCAGCATGATGGGTTGGCGAGAAACTAGTTCTCTTCCCATTGCCTAGTTGGCGTTGGGCAATTCATACTTTTACCCCAGCATGATGGGTTGGCGAGAAACTAGTTCTCTTCCCATTGCCTAGTTGGCGTTGGGCAATTCATACTTTTACCCCAGTATGATGGGTTGGCGAGAAACTAGTTCTCTTCCCATTGCCTAGTTGGCGTTGGGCAATTCATACTTTTAGGTCAGAGGCGCTTAATTACACATGCCTAAAAGAAGATTGGGGGCTGTTCAAACTTGAGAACTAAGCACACCAGGTTTTGGGTCAGAGGCACCAAATTGCGCATGCCCAAGAAAAAGACTGATGGTGGTTCAAACTTGAGAACCAAACAGGAGGTGGTTCAAGGCTCTCTCGCGTAACTTGAACTGGGCACTCCAAACACACCAGGTTTAGGTCAGAGGCGCCAAACTGTGCATGCCTAATAAAAGAATGGAGGTGGTTCAAACTTGAGAACCAAACTCACCAGGTTTGGGTCAGAGGCGCCAAACTGCGCATGCCCAAGAAAAGACTGGAGGTGGTTCAAACTTGAGAACCAAACTCACCAGGTTTAGGTCAGAGGCACACAATGCGCATGCCTAAGAAAAAGACTGGAGGTGGTTCAAACTTGAGAACTAAACTCACTAGGTTTAGGTCAGAGGCGCCAAACTGCACATGCCTAATAAAAAGACTGGAGGTGGTTCAAACTTGAGAACCGGGCACACCAGGTTTAGGTCAGAGGCGCTCAATGCGCATGCCTAAGAAAAAGACTGGAGGCGGTTCAAACTTGAGAACCGGGCACACCAGGTTTAGGTCAGAGGCGCACAAACTGCACATGCCCAAGAAAAAGAAGTTCAAGTGCTCATCTGCGTAACTTGAACGGAGATAGGAATAATCCAAATCATACTGTCAGAGGTAAAAACTTAACATGACAGGTCTATGGGATTTTTAGCAAACCCCCAGCTATCAACGGATTTGATTAGCCTTTACCAATCGCCGTTTGCGTTGGGCTAGCCATGCTATTCCCTTCAGCATGGTGAGTTGTCGAGGAATTGATTTCCTCTCCCCTTTGCCTTTAATCAGCATTGGGTAATTAACTTCATACTTTTACCCCCAGTATGATAGGGTTGGCGAGGAACTTGATCTCCTCTTCCCTCTGCTTTAACAGCATTGGGCAATATATTTATAGCACCCAATTAGCCATTCCAATGGCTATTGAGAATAGCAGAAGCATGATGTTTATCATCATCAATATTTTCGGCACCCCCAGCCAAATCTGGCTGTTAACCAATGAGGACGATTTTGTCACAGCTGTGGTTCGGAGCATATCCAAGGGGCTAGCTTGCAAGTGCGGGCTTCCCGTGCTTGGTGTCGATATTGGCTTCCCTACTGGTACATGGATCACTCTGGCAGGGATTGCTCTGACATGGAACTTATTGGTTCCAATTAAAGTTGTCATATTTGCAGAAACCTTCTTCTGTTCCTCCTTAAGTGTGAGAATCTCGGCTTCTATTAATGCCTGAATTCGATTCTTAAGAGGATAGCAATCCTTAGTTGGGTGCCCGATGCTCCGATGGTACAGGCAATAGTTAGGGTCGTTGGTTTTACCAACGACTTCCGATTTTCCATTTTTCGGAAGTTTTAGCAAGCCCTTTCTTAGGAGGAGATGGAATAGAGTACCTGTCTGCTCCGTCTTGAATGTATAAGTTTTATCTTGTCGGGGCTTATTTTGGCCTGCACCTCTAGGATTCTGAGGTCTTGGCTTCGGATCTGCAACTGATACCATCACAGCCTTCCCTTTATTTTCAGGATTCTGTGGATATGGCCTGTTATTTGTAGAGTTTCTCGTGCCACGAGATTCCTTAATTCGACGAATTATATCTTCCGCCTGCTCTCCCTGCTTCAGCAGATCTTTCCAAGTTTTGGACTCTACAGCTCCCATTCTTATTAGCACGCCGATCCTGAAATTATGCTTGCAGGTTTCCACCAGGGTTTCCTGGGTCATACCGTGTCGACAATACATGGATTTTTCCCTGAAGCGTTCAATAAAACTTTTGACCGTTTCTTGTTCCCCTTGTTTCATTGCAAGGAGAGAATGAACCGATATTTCAGTATCATCCTCAAAGAAACATGCCAAGAACTGTTTCTCGACGTCAAACCAGGCATTAATAGATCCTGGGGGCAACTGCATGAACCATGTAAAAGCAGGCCCTCGCAGGGTGCTCGCAAATACTTTGGTCATTATGGGATCATTTCCCATTAGATGACCTGCCTGCGATAAGAAGTAATAGATATGCTGACTTGGGGACCCCTTCCCGTCATATGACTCCAATTTAAGGGATTTATATTTTTCTGGATAAGGGGCGAAGTCCCATTCAGACGGGTATGGTCTTGAAACCCCCGATTCTTTCAATTCTTTCTTGTGCATTAAGGCATCAAGTTGGCTTTGCAATTTCTCGATCTTTTCTCCATGAGGATCATAGAAAGAGTATTTGTCATCATCCTCATGCATCGAATAAGCCTTTTCTTTTTTAGTTTCTTCATTTTCCTTAGGTGGCGGTTCCGAAGAAGTTTTAGCCTTATCATCAGCTATCTTTTTGGTATTTTCGACGACTTTTAGAAGCATTAGTTTGAGGTCATCAATGGCTTTCTGCTGACCTTGAATCATCTGCTCTTGGGCTTCCATCCTTTGGTCAACATCATCGGATTTATCCACCATATGCGATGCTGGTTTTCGTGGTCGGGAAGATGCACGAGATTTTGGGGAAGCTATAGCTGAATTGTCGCTGTCATTATCATAAGAACCTTTTGAAAGTTTCTTATAATTCCGAGGAACAACAGCACCTGATTTGAGTCGAGTAAGATGGCGAGGTTGTTCATCATCTGCATCCGACTCATATTCTTTCTCCATAATCTTTTTGCTTTTGCCGACCATATTTGAGGTCACTGCCTTTACTCTTTTTCTGTGATTTGATATCTCAGATTATTCTTCCTCCTTATCGGAGTATCTTGACGAGACTCAGTTATTCTGTTAAATACAAACATTCTCTTCTTGGTACAACAGCATTTATCCAATACAGCAGATATGACTGTTATGAGCTGCTCACAATGACATGTTGAGTGTGGCTGAGCTTGAATCATATTTCTCATTTTTGTCAAGTAATTTCTGAGATTGGTGACCTTAGCCATGGAGTCGTGGGACCTATCCATCTTTTGAGAGGGTCTAGGAACCCACTGGAGCTTCTTGGGATTACTGGAGTCCAGTTCCGGTCCGCTGACGCGAGGATCTGTCCTGATTCTACAGTTAGGTTGATCCACACGGAGCTTAGAAGTAGCTTCGCATATTGTAGCCCGGGGCTGAGGAATGACTCCGCATCTTGCCATGTTAGCCTCGCGTTTCTCGCTGGCTTGGCTTGTCTTCAGAAATTTAGCTTCTGGAATAATAGCCCCGCATGAAGGAAAACTCTTGCACGCTGGCTTATCTTTGCGACTAATGCAAATCATAGTTTCGCGCTTAGCGCGGTTTTTACGACTGACAACTACCTGCCAATCATCCTCGCGTTCTTCGCGGAGAATCTCGCGTTTCTCGCAAGTATTACCGGCCATGCTTTTATTGCTTGGCTCAGTATTAGCCTCGCGTGGAGAATCACACGCTGGCTTTAAAGAATTTTTATACTCGCGTTTCTCGCGAGTGTCAGGAATCTTGCGTTTATTGCAAGCACTAGCAGCCTCGCGTTTCTCGCTTGGCTTAGCCTCGCGTGGAAAATCACACGCTGGCTTTGAAGAATTTTTATACTCGCGTAACTCGCGAGTGTATGGTATTTTGCGACTAGCGCAATCCTTACTGGCTTCGCGTCTCTCGCTAGGCTCAGTAATAGCCTCGCGTGGAAAATCACACGCTGGCTTTGAAGAATTTTTATACTCGCGTAACTCGCGAGTGTATGGTATTTTGCGACTAGCGCAATCCTTACTGGCTTCGCGTCTCTCGCTAGGCTCAGTAATAGCCTCGCGTGGAAAATCACACGCTGGCTTTTCCTTGCTTTTAAGGCAAGTTGTATCTTCGCGTTTAACGCGGTAGAGACTGGTCTCGCGGGTAGCGCGAGCCAGTTTGCGAGGGACCATAGCCTCGCGTCCTCTAGAGTTAGCTCCGCGTCCAAGGCGGGCTTTGAGGGCTCTACGTCTCGCTCTCCGGTTCCTGTTCCGGAGTTGAGTCCTGGTCAGTCCAGTCCCCGGGTCTTCTTTGGCAATCGGAAGCTCATCCTCGGGTAGGATTTCTTGTGTGAACTCTGGCTCTATAGCCGCAGTCTCCAAGGATCCCCGTCTCTCGGTGGATACCTTTCTACCCGTCACTCGGGCATTAGAGTACATGCGACGATAGTGCCGTGTCTCATCCAAGTTACCTGATCCGGAGGAGAGGAACTCCTCGTACTTCTGCTGGTTGATTTCAACGACCAACGTGTCTTCTTCGGATCCGATCATATCAACGTCCGATTGCGCCACAATCTCTTCATCAGTGAAAGAGACGGCTCCCACTGTGGTCGCCAGTTTGTTCGTCGCAAAATTTCCTTCGCTTCCTCCCATTGAATTAACTTAAATTACAATGAAAGTGAACAAGATATAAAAAGAACAAACGAGAGGATTTTATATTTCAATCTCTCTCTTTTACAATATTGTGGGATCTGTGGCGATGGGATCTGTCAAGCAGTTCCTTTGGACGATCGGTACGTTGAAATCTTCTCTTTTAAAGATATCGGCCGAATATAGACGATCTTCTCTGGCTTTGATTTGTTCAAGGCTCTCTCGCGTAACTCGAACTTCTCAAGAACTCCAGAAAGAAGATGGTGATTTTCTCTGATCTTCACGAACTCAAGGCTCTGTGCGTAACTTGAATTCTCCAAGATTTCAGAGGATGATCGACAAAGGCTTCAAGGCTCTCTCGCGTACTTGAATTGCCCAAGGATCGATAGGAGGCTTCCGATGCCCAAAAAAGAAAAAGAAGACCACTAGGGTTTCACCAAGAAGGTATTTATAGCCCCAGGTTAATGCAAGAGTTACTATCTAAATAGAAATCGCATTCATCAAGGATTCCAATCAAATATCTTAGTTTTGATGGAATTCTGATTAGACTTGATTCGGGTATTTGGATAAGCCCAGAATCATAATCTCAATCAATTTGAGATTCTGGTTATCTGCTTACGCGGAGCTTTAATCGCATCAAAACGCGACGCTAAATAACCAAAACGCGGAGCTATTGATCATCTCCGCGTTTTACTCAAACGCGAGGCTAATACAAGCCAGACTGCGGAATCAACGCGGAGCTATTAAACATCTCCGCGTTTATTCAAACGCAGGGTTAATGTAACCAAACGCGGGGCTATTGAATTAGCTCCGCGTTCTGTTGTGGAAAATCCTTTTAACTTAGAAATTTTCACTGCCAACAGCAGCTAGTTCCATACGACGACGCTCTCATACACTTTGGGATCAAGAGGACTCTGACAGATGCTAGAAATGGATTGGAGACTCAAATGAGTAAAGCCGGGTAAATTGGCTTGGCCTCTTTTTTACATTTTGACAGGATTCGGCGGATTATATTACATCCTAATTGTCTGACGACTTTCTATTCAGGTCGGGCATTGGTGCATCGGCTTTTGCTATTCATAAAGTGACTTTTTTTGGTTGGAGTTGGTTATTACTCCCCCGATCTCTATCTGTAAAGTAGGGGTTTGTCGTATGCCCTTTGACGGAAGGAGTGGTTACAGTCGTAGCTAAACGAAAAGCAAAGAAAGATATCTCGGTCTTTAGTGCGACGCCCCCCTCTCTGTCAATGGGTGATCGACATAACACTATTGGGGCGAAGGCTTTTCGAAAACGATCGATTATTGGATGGAAGAATGATGAAAAACTAGCGTATTCAGATGGGGCGTCAGGAACCTCCCTGTTTTGGATCTGTAACTCCTCTTTATGAGTACAGAAAGACTATAACTGAGGGCACTTCACGTAAATCAACAATAGTTGCAGTAAGTGAAAGGGATTCTCGACATTTTTTGATAGATAAGTGCGACCAGCCTGCCTATACTATAAATGACTCGTCGAAACCGAAGCGATTGAATACCTGGGGGGAAGGTGCCTCTACAGATCCAGAAGAGTAAAGTCCAGTTTCTGATTAACTTCCTTCGATAATGACGGTTCGACAGTCAGTTCTAAATGCAGGAGATGTTGGTCCCCTACCCAACCCAAAAGCCAGTACCAAGCCAGTAGCGAGCTCACGAGACTATAAAAAAAGGAGGGGAAGTGACCTGACATGTCAAGTTACCGTTCCGTGAGCGGGCCAAGAATGAGAAGCTTCCTCAGTAGTGAGACGAGGCGATTGACGCGCCTTTCCATGAGGGTGACGAAAAGTGTGACTTCACAACTAATTTCGCTCATGGGGACTCCCCTTGTCTGGCTTGGCTTTTCTAGGCTTTCTTCTATTCGTACCTGCTTCTATTTCTGCCCCCGCCCTCCAACGCTTTCTGGTCCAGGCCTCAGGCTTATGCAAGTTGGAGTCCTCCGCTACTGATATTGGATCTAAGCCTTCCGTCCAAAGAATCACAAACGACAGAGCAAATTGCGTCAGCTTATCGAGATCACTGCTTCTTTGTTCGCTGCCGAGTCAAAATAGAAACACCCTGCGGCTATCACGAATGACGAAATTCGACGGATGATGCCCCGCAAGACAAATCCCCCTGCATAGACGTACTAAACCAGAGGCACCACCTACTCCCCTACCATGCACTTTTGGTGTCGGGCCAATGAATTCCCTCATCCACAGCAAGATCTCCTTCCATATTCGCATGGCCTCCATGGCTAGGACTCGTCATTCTTCTTCTCGATGAATCCCTCGATTTAGTAGCCCTATCCCATCCTCTCGTGCGTCGTATTTCGGATGCTCATTCTCGGTCTAGCAAAGTCTCCACTCTAGCAGTGACACCCGGGACTTCGTCCCAAGTCTGCCATTTACATGTAGCCTTCAACGCAATCTCAAAAGTGATTGACAAAAGCCCCAGAAAAGTTCCTACTGACACTGGGAATTTTCGGTGGACACCCTGAGAGTTGAACCCATAGCCGTCACTTCTGACGACTTGCAGCCCCGTCATTTCTTTTTATTTGTGGCTGGTTCGTTTTAGGAATGCTCATCAAAAGTCACGCTTCGTTCTGCTTTGAATTCGAGACTCATAGGATACTGTGAAAGGAGCATCCATCTCATCTTTTGGGTGAGTAAACTGATCGACCCACCATTTGACGAACCGAACAAAGCGACGGGCACTGACTTTATGAAACTGACGGGCTTTGACGGGGGACCATGTGTGTGCTTGCATAGCTGCTCTGACTCTTTACCAGAAATCCAACCCAACTCTCCAAAAGGAAAAAAGCTATTTTGGAGGGAGGAGTTCCACGGTCCGACCAACAACTCGCCCAGAAGAGATGGATATTGACACTTTTTCTCCTGCAGCGATATGGGATATTGTCTTTTAGTATCCCGCTCTGCTTTCTGCTTTCTCTTGGGACTCAGCCTCTCTATGACGGGCATTTCTCACCTGTGACGTCACCAGTGACGGAGAACATAGGAAGAGTATTTACCACATGTTGAGTTTGCTTATAATAGGTCTATTCATTCTGCTACTAAATTCTCACTGTTTGAAATTGTTTATGGGTTTAATTTTTTGACTCCATTGGATTTATCTCCATTACCTTAGGGAGATTCTGAGATTGCATGGCATGCGTAGAACCATTGTTTCGGATAGAGATGCTAAGCTCTTGAGCTACTTTTGGAAGACTTTGTGGTATAAACTAGGTACCAAACTTTTGTTTTCTACTACTTGTCACCCACAAACTGATGGTCAAACTAAAGTAGTAAATAGGACTTTGTCTAATTTATTGAGGGCAATAATTAAAAAGAACATCAAAACATAGGAAGAGTATTTACCACATGTTGAGTTTGCTTATAATAGGTCTATTCATTCTGCTACTAAATTCTCACTGTTTGAAATTGTTCATGGGTTTAATCCTTTGACTCCATTGGATTTATCTCCATTACCTGTTTCTGAGAGTGTTAATTTGGATGAAAAGAGAAAGGCTGATTTTATTAAGCAGATACATGAGAAGGCAAGGCTCAATATTGAGAGAAAAACAGAGCAGTATGCCAAACAAGCCAACAAGGGGCGTCACAAGCTTATTTTTGAACCTGGAGATTGGGTTTGGTTGCATATGAGAACAGAGAGATTTTCAGTGCAAAGACGTTCCAAACTGCCAAGAGAGGATGGTCCTTCCCAATTTCTTAAGCACATCAACGATAATACTTACAAACTAGATTTGTCCAATGAGTATAATGTTAGTGTTACTTTCAATGTTACTAATTTGAGTCCTTTTGATGTAGGTGATGATTTGAGAGTAAATCTTTTTCAAGAGGAGGGGAATGATGCAAATAATGTCATGACTACAAAGGAGCCAGTTCAAGTTCAAACTGGGCCGATTACAAGAGCACGAGAAAAGAAGTTCAAAGATGCACTTAATGGGCTGATTCAAGAGGTTTGGGCTCAAGCAAATTCGTGGAGGCCCATTGAGGATGGTTCACGTGTTCAACAAAGATATATCTACAAGATTCAACTACTAGAAGAATCTGGTCAAACCTGATTGTTTCCTTTTCTATTGTGTGCGTGTGATCAGCCAAATTAAGTGTCGATTATTTCCTTTTCTTTTGTTTCTATTTCTGGAACTTTCCTTTTATTTTTTTTAGCCTATAAATAGGTGACTAATGGAATAGAAGGAATATCATATTTTCTGAAAATTGGTGAGATTTATTCTCTTTAGTTCTTTGAAGAACTATTCGAACTTATCGGAATTCTTCCGTGGCGTTCATTATTGACTTATCAAAAGGATTTCCACTGCCGTTTGTGGCGTCTTCCTTATCTCAAGGTTCTTGTTTTGCATTAAACAACGGGTTGAGGTCAATTATACCGAGATTCTTATTTTTGCTGAAACAACGGGTCGAGATCTCCCATCCAAACCTGATCGAGGACGTTCTTGGATTTTCTTTTTGTTTTACGGGTCTCGTTATTCTTGACAGGGTTCACATCAGTGGTTTACTTGGCATTTGCATGCAGGATTAGAAACAGGCTCATGACGGTGGTCAGCTCAATCATTCTCCAACATATCATTTTGTGCGGCTCATGCAAACTCCGTTTACCTACCCGGTCTAGCTTCCATCCCTATCGGTCTCGAGGTCGGAACCTCAACAATCGATTTCTCTGTCCTTCGATTTATGCCAACGAAGTTTTCAAAAAGGGATAAGATTTGTCAGAGCTGAGAGACCATGATCATAAAGTGAAAAGCACGTGGTAACCAAATCGAATGAAAAGTACAGCCTATCTCGATTAGCTGATCGAAAGCTAGCGCGTCATGTTCTCGAGTCGCCAGGTGTTTATTCTCCCAACTCAGCCCACCCAATTCTATCTATCTTTCTTGTTACTAGTTGGATCGGAGCCTACACAAGGAATTGGTCGACGAAGCCAACAAGCAAGGGACTAAGCGCTAGTTGAGCTAGGAGTTTCCAGCGCTAAGTCCTTTCCTTCGGGAAGTCATTCCAGGCAATAAAGCCAATCAGGGAGGAAAGCAAGTCAGTCAATCCAGTGAATCGCTTTCAGTCTCTCTTTTGCTTGACTAGGAGCTCTCCTGAGAGTTGCTCTTCCGCTTTTCTGGAATCTTTCTTCCGGAAACTCTCCCAGTCGATAGTAGGGTTAGAGGTCGATAGGCATCACTTTCTCAATTTCAGTATTATGAATATCTTAAGCCCTTGTTGTTTTTTGATCAATGACCATCCTCAAGCAAGCCGTGACAAAAGACTCGGTGTTGCAACTCCCAGACCACACCAAACCTTTGAAGTCCATAGTGATGCTTCAGACTTTGCTATCGGTGGGGTATTGGTGCAAGAGGGACACCCCGTTGCATAATGAGAGTATAAAGCTTAATGAACGTTAAAGAGTCCAAGGGAAGGAAATGCCTTTGTATGGTAAAGAGTAGTGCTTTGTTTGCGAACATGGAGGCATTATTTCTGGGGTCGAAGTTCGTGGTCAAAACAGATAACATAGCGATGAGAGACTAGTAACCTCATGGAGGCTAGTAGTCGGGTAATCTGGTCTGGAAGCTGAAAGCAAAAAGAAGAGGAAGCTATAAAAGAGGACTAATAGCTAAAGCAAAGGAAGAGGTATTAATGAAAAAAAAGGAAAAGCCGATTGAAGAGTTCGTTCTTCCTTCCCTCCTTCAGCCTAGAGATAAGCATCAATCAGACTCTCCATATGGCCGGGTGCGGCGGGCAATCGATCGCTCATAAATGGATTACGGCCCCCTTTCTCTTGCCAACAAAGCTCCTCTTATCTTAGACGATAGGTGAGACTGAATTGAATATTAAAAAACTCACTGACCCCTTTGACGCACAGGAGCTACAATTATAGATTCACTAACGCAGCTATCATACGCATTGAGATAGGACTCAAGTCAAACAGTGCCATTATTGATGACAAAGCGTTTAGCAAATTCAAAACAAACTATTTTCAATATCAAGGACTTCTCCTTAGATATACGAACATTTAAGTTAGACATGAGCTGTTGATAATGCTCAGCAACCTCCACAATCTGCGAGAGCTTAAGGGAGAGGCAGCTAAGATCACATGCGCTTTAAAGACCTGTCCTAGGTATACCTTGTCAGCCAACATCCACACTGATGATGTGATGTGTTAATGCGAATGATGGCCACGAGCTGTAAAAGCTGAGGTTTACCTGTGTGAAAAGCCACACTTGATCCCATCCGATTAGATGAACTCCCTTGTACGGAAGCTGGAACCTCACCTACCTAGGGACCTGGTCATCCATGTGGCTGCAAAATCATAGCCGAAGATCGCACCCACCAACTCAGTGAGACCGGCAGGCATCGAATTAGTTGCCGCCTTTCAAATAAAAAGAGTAGTATGTGATTACTCCCTTGAATTACTATTCGTCAAGTCAGAAAGAGAACAACTATCTTATTGATTATTCTAATATAGCACTATAACAGCTGGCACCGTCAGCGAGTCCCTTGGCGAGAAATAAAAGATATAGCCTATTTAACTACGCCTTACTAGTCCTCCGGTAAATAGGCTATATTGAAAAAAGACAAAGGACGCGAAGATATCCCTTTGCTGGCTCGTATTTGCTGGTTCCCTGGCATAACTGATTCATTCCGAGTGAGGGGAAGGTGCTCCGATGATGCCATGGACGGCAAAGGACTCCTCAGTCCCATGAATCCCGAGTTTTGTTGTTAAGGGGAATGTGTCTGTTGCGGTTTTTTTTATTCAAATAAAAGAAAGACAAAGACTGGGTTACTCCCAAGGCTGGGATGGAAGACGATGCTATTCGATGTAGCGCAGTCGGGGCCAACTGGGATAGTAGACTTACCCTGGAGACACACAGAGTCTTCAAGGAGTACACTGACAAATTTAGTCATTCTTAAATAGCTGAAAACATAAGCAGACTGATAAGATCTTCAATGGGGGCCAGTATGATTGTATCAGGAGAGATGATGTTTCCTCCTAGCAAAGGGGCAAATGCAGAATATCCTCCTTTAGGAGGGGTGGTGGTACTTGGCCCCTCCCCATGCGCGGTATGTGGCACGAGACAAGTACTCCACAGATGGATGTCGGGGGCGGTCGATAGGTAGGCAAGCCCATCATGTTTAATGCACATTACTTGTCAAAGATAACCTAGTCAGCAAAAGAAGTCAATTGGTGATGCCTACGTTGACTTTTTTTTAGCTGAGTCAGTACATCGGCCAGGAGTTCCTGCTCTTTGTTTCGAGCCCATTTCCACCTAGGGTTTGGACCGATGGGAGGGGTGCTCTACTTGTTCTGCTTCCAACAGTTGATTCTTCTTTCGGTACTGTGCTTCTCGGGGATCAAAGCCATCCTGTGATTATGAGTCAGTAACTGGGACGACTATGAAGACTCAAAAAAGGATCAGTACCAACCGGACTCACTTCTAGTAATGAAAAAAATGTGGTTATAAGGTCAGGCATGACGACCGGTATTAGGATCTGCCTTTGGGTCAGAGTCAACAAGATGTTCCGAGGCAGCGACGGGACCATTGTTCTGAGGTAGGGGCCATTGTTTCTTCCGAGCCTTGTTGATCAACTGGTTCGTTTGAGCATTAATTTGTTGGTTATAAGCCTTGTTCTGATTCATCTCATTTTGATTTGTTGGTTCTCACAGAGCCAATACTTCTCTCTGATCTGAGCCAGGAATCGATCGTCAGTTCTGTGCCTGTTCATAGACCGGTATTTGAGTCTGTTTCTAGGTTGGTATTTTGATATTCGTCGAAAGCCTGCTTGTTTGGAGAGTTCTTTCTGTGCCTCTTTCTTATCATTATTTTGAAGCTCGGTCACAGGCGTCTTACCCTTCCTCTTATTCACTTTTATTTCATTAATGAAATAAAAGAATAAGGAGGTACGGAATAACCAGACTAACACTCATTGAATTGAGGAGGTACTGACCAGGGGCTTATAATGGCAGATGTATCAAACCAAGCATCGGCTGGATTTAAGTGCAAGTGTTCTTTATGACCCGAAGGAGATGGAGGCACAACTGAGCAAGCAAGGTGAGAGACAGCGACTGATGCTCTTTCCCCTGAGACCAGAACGAGACTGACTGATGAATGAGGCAAGCAAGTCGAAGACTCAATGAAAGGGGGAGAGTCAATGCAGAGTCTTTATCTATCTACTAGGATTGGCACTCTCAAGCTGACGGTTTAAAGGGGTTTTGGTCTCGGTCCGGATTCGATCATTGTTATGAACCGCTTCCGACGACCGGTATTTCATCTTTCTCCTGTTTCGGTATAGCACGAGCCTATTCCCGAGTCTCGCTTTTTACTCTCCCAAGTCAGTACGTTTAGAACCAGATTGTTCTCTTTTTGAGCTTATGTCGAACCAGCATGCTTTGACGTTCGTCTTCGTTCGTTCATTTATATCGTTCTGAACCAGGAATGGACCTCACAGGGACCAAGAATGTTATTCCCCGCATCATGCTTTGTTTAGTCAATAGTAGTTGTTACTGACCAGGGCTTCATGCTAACCAGATCTTTCCCCGGATCAGGGCTTGCTCTATCCTTTGTTGCTTGCTCTGCCTGATCTTCCTTCATAGATTCTATGCTAGCTAGACCAACACCAACACTAAGTAGATTATGATGAGTCAATAAGGAATTATTATCGCTTAGCGCTTGTGCTAAGGAAAGTTTGCCTCTACGAATAAAATGTTGGTTGCTACCCAAAGGGCTTTCAAGATGCCTCGTAGTGGCTCTCCCTTAACTTAAGATAAGAAGAATGCCTATTGAAAGGTGACTCTAATGTAATGTCTCACACTTGACAGGGGCCCCTAAAGGCTGGCTCGACTTCATTCAATTTAGAATCAACTATTGGATAGAAAGAAAGTGCCTGCGAGCACTGAGAAGATATGAAAACAAAAGAAAGGAATTATTATTGCTAAGCGCTTGTGCTAAGGAAGAATGCCCCCTCGCGAAAAGATTCCTCTACAGGCGAATTTCTTTTTACCCGTTCCGGGCTTCTTCTCGACGAAATGAACAAGCTGTCGCCTTCTCACTAGTTTTCCCTCCATCCTACATTGTTCCCCACTAATTGTTTACGAAATGGGGTGCAATGCCCGGCGAAATGAATAAGTTGCCGCCTTCTGGAGAGTGGTTTTAGCTCTTCCTCTCACCCGCAATCGAGTGCCCCGCAGGTTTCAGCTAAGCGGGTGTGTGCCTAGATGAAATCCAGCTATCGTTGAGTGAGACGCTACTGCTTTTCTTCTACGCTTGACTTGCGTCGAAGAACAAAGCGAGTAAGCCTATTTCCTTGTTCACTGCTACTGGCCTTTCTGTGGCATAGTCTTCCGCATATGAATGAACTGGCCTTTCGAACAAAGTCAGTGTAGTCCTGATGGATCTCCACTTTCTGGACCCCCCCTCTCTTGCAAAGAAGTCTCTCCCTCTGGTCCCTCCTAGAAGTTGACTTGTTGACGAAGCGGGTGCGTCTTGCTTTCTTCCCAAGCCAGGAAGGGTTCCTGTAGAAGCTAGCTAACAATGCAGCTGGACTTGATAAGTAGGGGAGTAAGCCCATTGCAACCAAGACTTTCTAATCTAATGAATAAAAGCACATTGAAGCTCACATTCATCGGTCGATATTCTTCGATCCTATTAGTGAAACTAAACAAAAGAGCTGCAAACCGTAGCCCCTATTTATCAAGTTTAAGTCAAAGAGGGAGGGCCCGACGTGTGGTAAAGGGGAAAGGGCCTAGAAGTGCCCACTACTAGACTATTCTATGACTTGCAGACGACTATGAATGAGATTAGATCTCTTGAACTGTTACCCGCATTGGGAACATCCTAGTTACGACTTAAAGCAACTGTTTGAACTGTCATATTTGAAACGGGGTCATCAGCTTGGCTCCATTCAATCCAGTCTGGTATTTTGGTAAGGGGCGAGCTAGAGCTCAAAGTGCCTCACTCACTAATATCATATCTTTTGCTTCCCCACTAATGGACTTCGTAGGTGCTGCTTTGCTGCCTGAATTCCTGGATAGCTGAGCTGGTGAAGTAGTCTTTAACATCGTCTGTTGCTCTTTTTGCTGAGTCAAATGCCATAGTAACAATGCTGAATGAATCTTTCTCACCTGCAAATGAGTCTCCCATACTTCTTTCTTTCCCCAAAAGGGGTTACACTTTAAGGTATTTCTTTCCCATCTCCTGCAAAGAGAAAACCTCCCCCACTTTAGCATTCCCTCCTAAAGGTTTTTTTTTTCGTACAGGTTCTTTCACCGTCCCTCCTTGTATCCCCCGAGGGCGTCACCTGTTAAGTGAATTTATCTCCTTATGTTGCCTAAATTATCATGAAAAACCTTCACCCAGAAACGAAGACTTCATTTTGTTGGGAGAGAAATCCTGCTTTCATAGTTTAGTGTCCCGCACAAAGCTCAAGAATTCATCTCCGTCGTCCTCCAGAATCCATTTTCTCTTTCTTTACTGATTCCTCTTTATCGAAGAAGTATATTACACCTTCCTCATCAAGGATAGAAGCCCGTTGACACACGGAATGGGGACACCCCCTAAACCCCATTTCACGAGCCTTCACTGCATCCGCTTACTTAGTTGCTTAAGGGACTATTCCTGTATCCAACCATTCCGACATGGAGCTATTTGACAGTTCCCTCTCTTTCCGTGCAAAGGGCTTAAAGTGATGTACGCTCCCCCATTATTTTAGGCACTGACCTATTTTGGTCTCGAGAAAGCCTGAAGTCCTTCCTGGCGAGGTGATGACTCACCGTTTAACTAGCCGAGGTGAAACTTCCTGCTAGCTGAAAAAAGAGGACTATGACGACGGTGTACAATGACGATCTTCTAGCCACGACGCCCGGACTCTATTCCTGACTTAAGGAAGCCTTCGGTGATCGTCTGCATTTGCTAATCCTTGCTTGTCAGCTTAACTTCCTTAATGTACTGGGAGAGGAAAAAGGCCTCTGACACTTCTTCTTTTGAGTTTTCTGGTTATATCAAGCAAAGACAGATAAGAATAGATAATATGACTAATCGGTAGTAGCTAACTAGGTGGGTTTGGATGGTTAGTGATGCGAACCCCGTCAAGAATAACGAGACCCGTAGAAGAAAAGGAGAAAATCCAAGAACATTCTCGATCAGGTTTGGATGGGTAACATCGACCCGTTACTTCAACAAAAACAATAACCTCGGTATAATTGACCTCAACCCGTTGTATAATGCGATGCAAGAACCTTGGTATAAGGAAGATGCCTCAAACGGTAGTGGAAGGCCGTTTGATAAGTCGATGATGAACGCCACGGAAGAATTCTAATAAGTTCTGTACGCCCGAAAATTGCATCTTTGATTCCATTGCAAAAATTATTTGATTACAACGAAGATTTGAGATTACAAAAATTTCGAGGAATTACAAGAACGGGAATATTAATGGATTCCCTTTTTTATGTGGGTTCGGGTGGCGGTGGAGTCTCGTTGCTGCCTCCGTTGACCGTCCGACCAGGAGAAGATGGCTCTGCTCTTTTCTTTGATCTCACGAGCTCGCCTGAAATCTTCCCAAAGTCCAAGAATCCAAAAGTCCCAAGTCCCTTCTCCCGTTAAATTCCTGTATTTTATAAACCGAAGAAGCTCCAAATCCGGTTCAATTCTCTCCTGAAAAATCGGATCACGGATTATCAGTCCAAAAATAGGAAACAAATCAATGGAAAATAACGGAAAACAACCCGCGGGATCGCCCCCAGGGTGCTCCCGCGGGTGTGCCCACTTAGCAAAAATGATTTTTTTTTTTTTTTGTATCTACATAACCCCCTCCAAAGTTTTCGAAGTTCTATATTGAACCGTACTGAATTTCGAAATACTTTGGATTCTTTAATTTTGGTTATAGATCTTTTAAGAGATTTGGTCGATAGAGATAACTGTTAATATATTTATTTATTCCATAATAAGCAGAGGTATGATTTTAACGTACTCATTAGAGGACAAGCAGAGGTATAATGTTAACGTGCTTATTTTAGGTCAAGCAGAGGTATAATATGAACGTGCTTATTTTAATCATAACCGTTCAGTGACATCTAGTATGACGAATCAGGAAAAGACAGAGCTGACATTAAACGTGTCTTGGAGCTTAACCTATTCAGAGGATCTGGTCGTGATAGGGACAAACTGACTAAACAGAAGTGACGATTAACGTATTTAGTTTTGGAATCGGACTATCAGAGGTAACTGTTAACTTGATAGGGAGATGATTTTCGTCAGATGATTTTTAACTTAACGATATCAAAAGCACGTTCATCAGAGGTTGTAATGTTGGACTTGATGAAGTGTGAATTTTCTTTTCTGTCAGAGGTGAAATCTTAACGTGACAGGGGATCGATTTAATTAGGATTTTATCTCTTTTGATTTTGAATTATGATGTCAGAGGTATGATTTTAACTTGACAAATATTTTGGAGTGTCGTTTGCTCTGTTAGAGCAAAATGACAAGAAAAGTTTTGCTGTCAGAGGTGAAATCTTAACGTGACAGGAGATTTATCTGATCAGGATTTTTAGCAAACCCCCAGCTATCAACGGATTTGATTAGCCTTTACCAACTACCGTTTGAGTTGGGCTAGCCATGCTATTCTCCTCAGCATGGTGAGTTGTCAAGGATTTCGTTTGGGCTTAAATGCCAAACTTTTCCTCTTCCCTTTGCCTTAGCAGCTTAGGGTAGTGATGTATTCTTATATTCGGATAAGAATACTGTTGTAACAGATTTGTCGTGGGATTTTTAGCAAACCCCCAGCTATCAACGGGTTTGATTTTGCCTTTACCAACTACCGTTTGAGTTGGGCTAGCCATGCTATTATCCTCAGCATAGTGAGTTGTCGAGGATTTCATTTGGGCTTAAATGCCAAACTTTTCCTCTTCCCTTTGCCTTAGCGGCGCTGGGTGATTCATGCTTTTTACCCCCAACATGGTGGGGTTGGCAAGAATTTTATTCTCTTCCCGTAGCCTTGTCGGCGTTGGGTAATTCATGCTTTTTACCCCCTGCATGGTGGGGTTGGCGAGAAATTTATTCTCTTCCCATAGCCTTGTCGGCGTTGGGTAATTCGTGCTTTTTACCCCCAGCATGGTGGGGTTGGCGAGAATTTTATTCTTTTCCCGTAGCCTTGTCAGCGTTGGGTAATTCATGCTTTTTACCCCCAGCATGGTGGGGTTGGCGAGAAATTTATTCTCTTCCCGTAGCCTTGTTGGCGTTGGGTGATTCATTCATTTATATATATATATATATATATATATATATATATATATATATATATATATATATGGGGGTTTAAATTAACCTCCCTGAGCACATTTTTTGGGAATTGTTGTGAGCCCAAGTGGTACCTTTAGAACACACACATTAGATGTGTCGGAGTTAGCTCTAACTCCTTTTTTGTTCAGCTTTGAGCTGAACTGCTCCAGCGTCAATCAACGCTTGAATTTTATCTTTTAGGATAAAACAATTTTTGTGGGGTGACCTACAATCCGATGGTACAGGCAGTAATTCGGATCGTTAGTTTTCCCTACTTCTTCAGGCCTCTTGCTTTCCGGCAATTTGAGCATCTTGCGCTTGCTGAGCAGGTTGAACATAGTAGCAGTATGTTCATCCTTGAACGAATACTGCTTTTGAAGCCTGGGTGACTTTGCTGTGTTGCTTGTAGTTGGCCATGGTTTCTGCTTCGGTGTACTTTCTACCGCCATTGCCGTTATGTCTTTCCCTTTTGAACGGGAAAAATGGAATGGAAATTCGTTTGTATCGTCTCCGGTTGCTGACTGTTGCATTTCGAGACGTCGAAGTATTTCTTCGGCCTGTTTGCCCTGCTTAAGCAGATCCTTCCATGACTTGGATTCGACCGAACCCATCTTGTCTAAGATATCGGTCAACAAGTTATGTCTGCAGGTTTCCACAAGCGTATCCTACGTAATGCCATGTGGGCATCGAACAGAAAGTTCTCGGAACCGCTCGACATAAGTTTTGACCGTTTCGCCTTCTTCTTGCTTCGCCGCTAGCAAGGATAATATAGAGACTTCTGTATCATCTTCAAAGAATCGGACTAGGAACTCGTGTTCTACATCAGCCCAAGATTTAATTGTTCCCTGGGGTAGCTGCATGAACCAAGTAAATGCGGGCCCCCGTAAAGTGCTCGCAAATATCCTAGTCATAGTTGGATCATTCCCCATGAGATGTCCTGTCTGTGAGAGGAAATAAAAGATGTGTTGCTGCGGCGAACCTTTACCGTCGAATGATTGAAGATTCAACGGTTTATATTTTGCAGGATAGGGTACGGTCTCCCATTCTATGGGATATGGACGGACTACCCCCACCTTTTGTAGCTTTTTGCGATGAAGAAGAGCTTGTAATTGGTTCTCCATCTTCTCTATTTTCTCTGCTTGAGGATTGATGATAACTTTTACTTCCTCTTCCTCTCTTGAATGAGGAGGCACTTCTTCATCTTCGTCTTCGCTGTCTTCATTTATTTGGACATGCCGTTTTCCTTTCTGCCAACTAGAAATGGACGGCGATGATTGGTTCTTTCTAGTTTGAGCCAGCAACTCAATCAAAAGTTGTTTCATTTCTTCTATGGTCTCTTCTTACTGTTCGAGACGTTTTTCTTGTCTCTCAAGCCTTTCAGAGACTTCTTCTAGAAGCGCGCCCTCTGGTTCGATAGAAACTCCTTTTGATCCTGGAGTGATTTACTTATCCGAAGGGTTGTTTCCGACCACCTTTTTGCCTTTATTAACCATATTTGATGAGGCAGCAGGTAGATCGGTTTCAGAGCACACCCTCTTTACCGTCCGTATTCTTTTGGATTCGGTGATCCGCTCAAAAACGGACCGTCTTGGATGGCACTCGCAGTTTGATAGAACAGTTGAGATTAACTGTTCGCATTGGCATTGAGGAGTATTCTGTGCAGAGTTCTTCTTCCAATTGAAGTATTCTCTCAAGTCTTGAGATACTTCTTTATCTCTATTTGCAACCTGACGCCGCTTGCGTCGCAAACTTGGTTCATAATACTGGAGAGTTTGCAATATTTCAGGGCTGGGCTCTTTCCCTGAATCAAATTGTTCTCCAACCCTTCTGCGGATTCTTCTGGAGTGTGTGCTGGCCTGCGCAGTTGTACGGACCTCGCATGCATCTGACTTGTTCTTCGGGATTTGGAGGATTCTATCATGAATATGTTCATCCGAAGAGAAATTTGAAGACCTATTCTCAGGTGAGTTCATGAGCACATCCTTATATTTGTTTGTAGAGGAACGGGATGGTACACCTGAGAGAGTAACCAAAAAGTTAGATGTGCGCTGTGTGCTCACTACGCGTGTGCCCGAATAGACATCAGAACCAACCCGTGATTTTTCCTGCGGAGTGCAACCCGAGGGAAACCCGCGGTTGGAACCGCGGGTTTGCACCCGCGGTTGCAACCTCGGGATTGCACCCGCGGGGTGCAACCCGCGGTTGGAACCGCGGGTTTCCACCCGCGGTTGCAACCGCGGGGTTGCACCCGCGGGGTGCAATCCGCGGTTGGAACCGCGGGTTTCCACCCGCGGTTGCAACCGCGGGGTTGCCCCCGCGGGGTGCAACCCGCGGTTGGAACCGCGGGTTTCCACCCGCGGTTGCAACCGCGGGGTTGCCCCCGTGCGGTGCAACCCGCACTTCTGCCTGCGGATTTTTATTTTTGGAATTTTTCTTCTCTGATGTTTCCTGATCTGGATTTTCTGACCGTAATTTTCCAGAGGCACTGTTGAGGCGGGCCCGCTGGGCCTTACGCCTCAGGTTTCTCTTCTGAGAGCGGGTCAGGGACAGGTTTGACTTTTGGCTTGACTTTGGAATGGGCGATAACGCCGTGTTCTTGCCAGACGATGACGTTCTGTCAGTTCGAACGGGCGATGACGCCTCATAAGTTTTTATAGGCGATGACGCCTTTCCGGTGGGCGATGACGCCTCACCTTTTTTCATCGTCACCCGGCGATGACGCCTAGGCTCCGAATCAGAGGAGGAAAGAAATTCCTCATATTTTTGCTGGTCAACTTCTATGACCAGCGTCTCAACCATTGAGCCAGTCGGCACCCGGTCGGACTGCGCCACCAAATTCTCTGTGGTAAACAGAGGAGCTCCCACTGTGGTCGCCAGTTCTTGTACGTCCGAAAATTGCATTTTTGATTCTATTGCAAAAATTATTTGATTACAACGAAGATTTGAGATTACAAAAATTCTGAGGAATTACAAGAACGGGAATATTAATGGATTCATTTTTTTATGTGGGTTCGGGTGGCGGTGGAGTCTCGTTGCTGCCTCCGTTGACCGTCCGACCAGGAGAAGATGGCTCTGCTCTTTTCTTTGATCTCACGAGCTCGCCTGAAATCTTCCTAAAGTCCAAGAATCCAAAAGTCCCAAGTTCCTTCTCCCGTTAAATTCCTGTATTTTATAAACCGAAGAAACTCCAAATCCGGCTCAATTCTCTCCTGAAAAATCGGATCACGGATTATCAGTCCGAAAATAGGAAACAAATCAATGGGAAATAATGGAAAACAACCCGCGGGTGGCAACCCGCCGGATCGCCCCCGCGGGTTGCCACCCGCGGGATCGCCCCCGCGGGTTGCAACCCGCGGGTGCTCCCCCTGGGTGTGCCCACTTAGCAAAAATGATTTTTTTTTTTTTTTTTGGTATCTACAAGTTCGAATAGTCCTTCAAAGAACCAAAATGAATAAACTCACAAATTATCTGTAAATTGTCTCCCTTCTATTCCATTAGACGCCTTTTTATAGGCTAAAAAAATACAAGGAAAGTTTAAAAAATAGAAACAAAATAAAAGGAAACAATCAGCCCCTTAATTTACTGATCAATACAAGGAAAGTTCTAGAAATAAAACAAAAGGAAACAATCAATTTTGACCAGATTCTTCTACTAGTTGAATCATATTGGTGCATCTTTGTTGAACTCGTGAACCATCCTCAATGGGCCTCCACGAATTTGCTTGAGCCCAAAGCTCTTGAATCAGCCCATTAAGTGCATGTTTGAACTTCTTTCCTTGTGCTTTTGTAACCGGCCCAGTTGGAACCTGAACTGGCTCCTTTGTACTCAAGCCATTATTTGCATCAGTTAGCACCCCCCAGCAAGCAAGCCCATTTACTGGTATAGAAATTGAAATTAGAATAATAGATCCGACGAAGGTAAAGAGAAGAACTACTAGGGATCTCTTCTCATAGCGCAGCGACGGAGAGCTTCTGACTATAGCTCGAGAAGCTCAGAGTCATGTAGCTAACTAAGCCAGTATGGATGCTATCGAAGAGCTAAAGAGAGATAGAGAGAAGCAGGGAAAAGGGACCAGGCACTGTGGAAAACTAAAGATACGTACCCTAGTGAGGGATCCTCGGGTGAGGGGAGCTCGAACCTATCTATTTCAACGAGGAGAGCTATCCGTAGTCTTACTGTAGCTAAGCGAATGTGGCTTTGTAGGCTTCCCCCAAGTAAGGATAGATAGCATAGACGAAAGGAGTTGATCGGGTTCAGTAGCCCGCCCTAAAAGGTAGGGAGGTGGGATTTTTCCATGTCATCACCGTAGCCTTCCTGATGAAGAAGGTATGACGCCCTACTGATAGGGAGGGCTAGCCGTCGAGTTCTCAATATTCCTGACCTTCTCTTTCTTTCCTGCCTCACATGAACCCTCGATTGATACGATGCAGCTGACTGATTCGTCGGAAGGAGGGAATGAACCTTCAGACTCTTTTTCCGTCGACGCCGTTCGAGGTCGAACAGGGGCACGGGATATGGCCGGGTTGACATGGAGAGCTACTGAACTTCATTCTTTCCTCTGGTTTCATTGATGGAGGGGTCGACTGCTAGAATGGACGTAGTATAATCATGATCGTAATCACTTTCAAAGGCAGCACTGACGATAGCTTTCTCATCCTGTCAATTTTACAAATAGACTACATGAAAGCAAATGGTCCCATCAAAGGTGACTCGATGGCTTTCATACACAGTCTCTGCTTTCCGTATGGTTCGTAGCCTGCCTTTTTGTTTTCCTTTGTCAGCTCGCGAAGGTGCAATCCAATGGTTCAAGAATAGAGTCTCAGCTGCCATAGGGTGTAGGTAGGTCCCATACCGTCATGTCATAAGCGATTCAGCTTTCTCTCCTCTCGCATCTGTGAAATTTAATAGAGAGACCTGTGATTTCAGGCTCTTCCAGTCGTCAGCTTTGTCGCTTTTGCAATTTTCTTTCTATTCTAAAAGAAAGACGTTCCGACTGCGCGGAATCTTTTAGTGCAGTTTGTTTTTTAGAGCGAATTTTCCCCATTGACTCTCTCAATTTCTTTCTTCGACGTATGGAATTCTCTCCAAGAGCTTTGAAACTCACGACTCTATTAGCAAGTCAAATGACCAACTCTTACTCGAATTTTCAAGTGGATGAGATCGGCCAAGTGGTCTCTGTTGGAGATGGGATTGCACGTGTTTATGGATTGAACAAGATTCAAGTTGGAGAAATGGTCGAATTTGCTAGTGGTGTGAAAGGAATAGCCTTGAATATTCATTTTTTTATAACCTGATTAGCAATACTTCCTGCTCTCAGTTTGGACTTTCTTTGTCATTCATTGCCTCTTTTGCCAACGTTTATCCCGCCTTTTCATTTGAGTTTGTGCTTTTGCGTGAATCCTCAAAATGGAAGGGCAGGAGGAGCGATGGTGCTGCCCCAGGCAGGCTCCGTGCGTACTGGGGGGGCTACTGACCCCGCTGGCCCAGATGATCCATACCGGCCAGCACCATCAAGTTGGAGAAATGGTCGAATTTGCTAGTGGTGTGAAAGGAATAGCCTTGAATTTTCATTTTTTTTATAACCTGATTAGCAATACTTCCTGCTCTCAGTTTGGACTTTCTTTGTCATTCATTGCCTCTTTTGCCAACGTTTATCCCGCCTTTTCATTTGAGTTTGTGCTTTTGCGTGAATCCTCAAAATGGAAGGGCAGGAGGAGCGATGGTGCTGCCCCAGGCAGGCTCCGTGCGTACTGGGGGGGCTACTGACCCCGCTGGCCCAGATGATCCATACCGGCCCAAGTTGGAGAAATGGTCGAATTTGCTAGTGGTGTGAAAGGAATAGCCTTGAATTTTCATTTTTTTATAACCTGATTAGCAATACTTCCTGCTCTCAGTTTGGACTTTCTTTGTCATTCATTGCCTCTTTTGCCAACGTTTATCCTGCCTTTTCATTTGAGTTTGTGCTTTTGCGTGAATCCTCAAAATGGAAGGGCAGGAGGAGCGATGGTGCTGCCCCAGGCAGGTTCCGTGCGTACTGGGGGGGCTACTAACCCCGCTGGCCCAGATGATCCATACCGGTAGCGGTGCCTTGCGGAACTCCGGCAAAGAATACTACGCCACATGGTACGTATAATTTTATGGCGCAATGCAACGTATTGTAGGGCAAATGATGGCCTGCGGGTGAGTCTGTCCCAACAAGGTGTCAGAGTCTACCATAGAACATGAAGCTCATAGAATCCTTCATGAGGATTTTAACTATGACGATGTGGCCGACTCCGACATAGAATCCCTTACCAACCATTGATAGGCATTTAGGGATGGTCCTGAGATCGTAAACAATTCCTAGGACACTGCAAGAGGGCCACTTCTTGACTCCTTTTATCGACGGAGTAGGAGCCGGAAGTGCGCGATTGTGCGCCCTCTGGACCAACGGACCCCCACTTCGAGGTCGGAGAGATTCCAACAAGGGATTTTTAATTGACGTAACTTTGTGCTCCAAACGGGGAAATGAAAGCAGCAAAATTCGTCATCTCTCTTCCCTCCCACATGTTCAATCTTTTTTTAGCGGTTTCCACAGGATCTTTATCATTAACGCAACCTTCATTTTGCTCAATCATGGAGTTGTATTTAGTACCTCTAAGAAAGATGATTATCCACCTTCCTTTAGTAATGTGGGTTGGCTTGGATTACTTAGTGTTGCGTGCCTAGGAGGGCAGCGCGCTTGGGGATGCGGAGGAGACCATCATCGTATCACCCAGCTCCCTAACCTAATGCGGCTGGACCACAGGGAACCTTAGCATGGGGGGACGTCCGGAGCATTTTGCCACCACAAGGCTGGCTAATCGTACACAGCAGGAGTAAGGGAACTCCCTGGTTCTGAAAGGCACATGAGTTTGAACACTATTATGAATGTGTGATCGACATTACACTACGTAGTTACCTGTGCAGGTGAGGTATCGGTCGGTCCTAGAAACGGCGGCAGCGACGCAAGGAGTGGAAGACCGGACGTGCTAAAACCTAGGGATCACCAGACAGCTCTTTCGCTCTATAGGGATATCGGGGGGGCATAGCACAATTCTTCATTGGAGGAGAGTTTTTCCGGAAAGCACCATGTGACTAATCCTGCCATAATGTACTCCGACCGTATCCCTTGCACCGACAACCGAAGTCGAACATACATACGACGATCTTCATGGGTGAAGGGATGGGAGGAAAGAAAGGGCAATAGATGATAACGAGAAAGATTTTCTGTCGAAGCCATGCGAGGTCGAACAGGGGCACGGGATATGGCCGGGTTGACTATGGAGAGCTACTGAACTTCATTCATTCCTCTGGTTTCATTGATGGAGGGGTCGACTGCTGGAATGGACGTAGTATAATCATGATCGTAGTCACTTTCAAAGGCAGCACTGACGATAGCTTTCTCATCCTGTCAATTTTACAAATAGACTACATGAAAGCAAATGGTCCCATCAAAGGTGACTCGATGGCTTTCATACACAGTCTCTGATTTCCGTATGGTTCGTAGCCTGCCTTTTACCTTTCCTTTGTCAGCTTGCGAAGGTGCAATCCAATGGTTCAAGAATAGAGTCTCAGCTGCCATAGGGTGTAGGTAGGTCCCATACCGTCATGTCATAAGTGATTTAGCATTCTCTCCTCTCGCATCTGTGAAATTTCATAGAGAGACCTGTGCTTTCAGGCTCTTCCAGTCGTCAGCTTTGTCGCTTTTGCAATTTTCTTTCTATTCTAAAAGAAAGACGTTCCGACTGTGCGGAATCTTTTAGTGCAGTTTGTTTTTTAGAGCGAATTTTCCCCATCGACTCTCTCAATTTCTTTCTTCGACGTATGGAATTCTCTCCAAGAGCTTTGAAATTCACGACTCTATTAGCAAGTCAAATGACCAACTCTTACTCGAATTTTCAAGTGGATGAGATCGGCCAATTGGTCTCTGTTGGAGATGGGATTGCACGTGTTTATGGATTGAACAAGATTCAAGCTGGAGAAATGGTCGAATTTGCCAGTGGTGTGAAAAGAATAGCCTTGAATTTTCATTTTTTTATAACCCCTGATTAGCAATACTTCCTGTTCTCAGTTTGGACTTTCTTTGTCATTCATTGCCTCTTTTGCCAACGTTTATCCCGCCTTTTCATTTGAGTTTGTGCTTTTGCGTGAATCCTCAAAATGGAAGGGCAGGAGGAGCGATGGTGCTACCCCAGGCAGGCTCCGTGCGTACTGGGGGAGCTACTGACCCCGCTAGCCCAGATGATCCATACCGGCGGCGGTGCCTTGCGGAACTCCGGCAAAGAATACTGCGCCACATGGTACGTATAATTTTATGGTACAATGCAGCGTATTGTAGGGCAAATGATGGCCTGCGGGTGAGTCTGTCCCAATAAGGTGTCGGAGTCTACCATAGAACATGAAGCTCATAGAATCCTTCATGAGGATTTTAACTATGACGATGTGGCCGACTCCGACATAGAATCCCTTACCAACCATTGATAGGCATTTAGGGATGGTCCTGAGATCGTAAACAATTCCTAGGACACTGCAAGAGGGCCACTTCTTGACTCCTTTTGTCGACGGAGCATGAGCCGGAAGTGCGCGATTGTGCGCCCTCTGGACCAACGTAACCCCACTTCGAGGTCGGAGGGATTCCAACAAGGGAATTTTAATTGACATAACTTTGTGCTCCAAACGGGGAAATGAAAGCAGCAAAATTCGTTATCTCTCTTCCCTCCCACATGTTCAATATTTTTTTAGCGGTTTCCACAGGATCTTTATCATTAACGTAACCTTCATTTTGCTCAATCATGGAGTTGTATTTAGTACCTCTAAGAAAGATGATTATCCACCTTCCTTCAGTAATGTGGGTTGGCTTGGATTACTTAGTGTTGCGTGCCTAGGAGGGCAGCGCGCTTGGGGATGCGGAGGAGACCATCATCGTATTGCCCAGCTCCCTAACCTAATGCGGCTGGACCGCAAGGAACCTTAGCATGGGGGGACGTCTGGAGCATTTTGCCACCACAAGGCTGGCTAATCGTACACAACAGGAGCAAGGGAACTCCCTGGTTCTGGAAGGCACATGAGTTTGAACACTATTATGAATGTGCAATCGACATTACACTACGTAGTTACCTGTGCAGGTGAGGCGTCGGTCGGTACTAGAAACGGCGGCAGCGACGCGAGGAGTGGAAGACCGGACGTGCTAAAACCTAGGGATCACCAGGCAGCTCTTTCGCTCTATAGGGATATCGGGGGGGCATAGCACAATTCTTCATTGGAGGAGAGTTTTTCCGGAAAGCACCATGTGACTAATCCTGCCATAATGTACTCCGACCGTATCCCTTGCACCGACAACCGAAGTCGAACATACATACGACGATCTTCATGGGTGAAGGGATGGGAGGAAAGAAAGGGCAATAGATGATAACGAGAAAGATTTTCTGTCGAAGCCATGCGAGGTCGAACAGGGGCACGGGATATGGCAGGGTTGACTATGGAGAGCTACTGAACTTCATTCTTTCCTCTGGTTTCATTGATGGAGGGGTCGACTGCTGGAATGGACGTAGTATATTCATGATCGTAGTCACTTTCAAAGGCAGCACTGACGATAGCTTTCTCATCCTGTCAATTTTACAAATAGACTACATGAAAGCAAATGGTCCCATCAAAGGTGACTCGATGGCTTTCATACACAGTCTCTGCTTTCCGTATGGTTCGTAGCCTGCCTTTTACCTTTCCTTTGTCAGCTTGCGAAGGTGCAATCCAATGGTTCAAGAATAGAGTCTCAGCTGCCATAGGGTGTAGGTAGGTCCGATACCATCATGTCATAAGTGATTTAGCTTTCTCTCCTCTCGCATCTGTGAAATTTCATAGAGAGACCTGTGCTTTCAGGCTCTTCCAGTCGTCAGCTTTGTCGCTTTTGCAATTTTCTTTCTATTCTAAAAGAAAGACGTTCCGACTGTGCGGAATCTTTTAGTGCAGTTTGTTTTTTAGAGCGAATTTTCCCCATCGACTCTCTCAATTTCTTTCTTCGACGTATGGAATTCTCTCCAAGAGCTTTGAAATTCACGACTCTATTAGCAAGTCAAATGACCAACTCTTACTCGAATTTTCAAGTGGATGAGATCGGCCAATTGGTCTCTGTTGGAGATGGGATTGCACGTGTTTATGGATTGAACAAGATTCAAGCTGGAGAAATGGTCGAATTTGCCAGTGGTGTGAAAAGAATAGCCTTGAATTTTCATTTTTTTATAACCCCTGATTAGCAATACTTCCTGTTCTCAGTTTGGACTTTCTTTGTCATTCATTGCCTCTTTTGCCAACGTTTATCCCGCCTTTTCATTTGAGTTTGTGCTTTTGCGTGAATCCTCAAAATGGAAGGGCAGGAGGAGCGATGGTGCTACCCCAGGCAGGCTCCGTGCGTACTGGGGGAGCTACTGACCCCGCTAGCCCAGATGATCCATACCGGCGGCGGTGCCTTGCGGAACTCCGGCAAAGAATACTGCGCCACATGGTACGTATAATTTTATGGTACAATGCAGCGTATTGTAGGGCAAATGATGGCCTGCGGGTGAGTCTGTCCCAATAAGGTGTCGGAGTCTACCATAGAACATGAAGCTCATAGAATCCTTCATGAGGATTTTAACTATGACGATGTGGCCGACTCCGACATAGAATCCCTTACCAACCATTGATAGGCATTTAGGGATGGTCCTGAGATCGTAAACAATTCCTAGGACACTGCAAGAGGGCCACTTCTTGACTCCTTTTGTCGACGGAGCATGAGCCGGAAGTGCGCGATTGTGCGCCCTCTGGACCAACGTAACCCCACTTCGAGGTCGGAGGGATTCCAACAAGGGAATTTTAATTGACATAACTTTGTGCTCCAAACGGGGAAATGAAAGCAGCAAAATTCGTTATCTCTCTTCCCTCCCACATGTTCAATCTTTTTTTAGCGGTTTCCACAGGATCTTTATCATTAACGCAACCTTCATTTTGCTCAATCATGGAGTTGTATTTAGTACCTCTAAGAAAGATGATTATCCACCTTCCTTCAGTAATGTGGGTTGGCTTGGATTACTTAGTGTTGCGTGCCTAGGAGGGCAGCGCGCTTGGGGATGCGGAGGAGACCATCATCGTATTGCCCAGCTCCCTAACCTAATGCGGCTGGACCGCAAGGAACCTTAGCATGGGGGGACGTCTGGAGCATTTTGCCACCACAAGGCTGGCTAATCGTACACAACAGGAGCAAGGGAACTCCCTGGTTCTGGAAGGCACATGAGTTTGAACACTATTATGAATGTGCAATCGACATTACACTACGTAGTTACCTGTGCAGGTGAGGCGTCGGTCGGTACTAGAAACGGCGGCAGCGACGCGAGGAGTGGAAGACCGGACGTGCTAAAACCTAGGGATCACCAGGCAGCTCTTTCGCTCTATAGGGATATCGGGGGGGGCATAGCACAATTCTTCATTGGAGGAGAGTTTTTCCGGAAAGCACCATGTGACTAATCCTGCCATAATGTACTCCGACCGTATCCCTTGCACCGACAACCGAAGTCGAACATACATACGACGATCTTCATGGGTGAAGGGATGGGAGGAAAGAAAGGGCAATAGATGATAATGAGAAAGAGCGCCACGTCTGGATGGGCAGGCTGAATGGATGAGTGAAAGGTGCCATGAAGTGGGGAATATACCCAGTATAAATTCCGACAACTAAATGCACCTCGATGTGTAGCCCAAGAACTGGGGGACCTTCTCAAGCACAATACCGACAATTGAGAGATAGAGTGGTCCCCTTTTTCATGGGGAATCAATGCTCCGTACCGAATAGAGCTTACCTCTGTGACACTTTCTCCGGCACATCTCCGCTTAGCTGCATTCAATAGGCCCTGGTTGCTTTGGCTTCCTCTCGTCAGGCCACCACTCCACGCCGTCACCTCCGCAACACTCCCACTCCAACGTGACGCCTGCTAAGCAAGATGCATTGCTATTTCCTCTTCTGTGGATGCACCTCCACCTCACTATGACCCGGGACGGGAAGAGAAAGACTTTTTTTTTGGCGGGTGTCGATCGAGTAAAGCCAAAGATGCCCCAAGACGACTGCTGCAGGCTGTTGGGAAGGGAACATGATCAATAGAACCTGGCTGGGATAGTGGCACCCATTCCTCACCGGTTCCGAAAAGGTTCGATCATGCTAGAAGGTGCATCCAACGTCAGTGATCGGTCTACTAGTTCATGCAAATCCGAAGAAGTTATCACTGACGAGCCACATGCAGGGAAACTTGCACGTGTGGTTCTGGCCGGGCTTTCCTTCTATTCTAATAACCTTGCTTTTGCTCGCCATTAGCGCGCCTCTCCTAGCAATTGCCCATTTATTCCGGAATAATCTTTTGAGAAGGGATAATTTTACATATTTCTGCCAAATCCTTCCATTGTTAAGTACGGCTGGTGCCATTTCGATGTGTTTCGAATTTTTTGAACAAGAGAGGTTTGATGCTTCTGAATCCATTGTATTAATTCCACTTCCTACTCGCAGTATGCTCTTAATGATCTCGACTCATGATTTAATTGCCATGTATTTAGCTATTGAGCCTCAAAGTTTATGTTTTTATGTGATCGTAGCATCAAAAAGAAAGTCTGAATTTTCCACGGAAGCCGGCTCGAAATATTTGATCCTAGGTGCATTTTACTCTGGAATATTATTGTTCGGGTGAGACCGGACTACTATCGATCAATTTCGTTGAAACTTCTTTATAGATTTGTTTGGAGAGATCCTCTATGTAGTTGTCTATCTAGAGCAATCGATCTACTTCCACATAGCCCTAAGGCTGTGTCTCGAACTCCTACTTGTGAAAGATACGAGAGACAGGGTCCCATGTGGATTCGCCGTCGGTCTAATTCCACGGTGAAGAGTCGGCGTGGCGTAAAGTGAAGATTGGGGGAGTAGAACGATTTCCCCGTCTGGGGTATTCCGAAGGTTCACCAAACCCTAACCTAGCGTCATACATTCTCCAGGTTCGAAGGGATCCAGTGCCCAACTACCGACTCTTCCCAGAATTGCATTATCAGAGCCGAGCCAGGAATAGCCTTCTGTGGACACCTACCACTTTTCACCGGTTAGAAAGGCCCTCTACAATAGTGCCCAACTACCGACTCTTCCCAGAATTGCATTATCGGAGCCGAGCCAGGAATAGCCTTCCGTGGACACCTACCACTTTTCACCGGTTAGAAAGGCCCTCTATATAATACATAAAAAAAAGATGTTCACATGGGCTAGAAAAGACTCGGTCATAGGAATTTAGACCACCTACGCACTGGTAAACGAAAACCACCTCGACTGGATCTACCAAACGAATCAGGTCGCCCCGTCAAAAGGGTCACCAGCTTTCCCCCCAAAAAAGGCGAGATCCGCTGCTTACTGCTTTCCGACAGTCATGGTCGACGTCATCCGCGTATCCTTCTGATCTCCTTCTATTCATTATATTTTTGGCTTTGCCCGACGGTTGATGGTGTTGACTAAAAAGGGGAAGAGAGAAATCGAGCCAGTTCAACAAAATTGTTCCGAAATCGTACCGCTTCTGTCGAATCATTTGTTATCCACCCCATTCCTCTTCGTCTACTATTTCAAATAGAAATTCGGGTGTGAGTCACCATTTACCCAATGTCGAGATGTCCCCCCATGTTTACCACCCATCGGGTATAAAAGGGACTGCTCCTGAACATGACGGAGGTGAAAAGGCGTGTGATTTCCGCATCCACGAGTATCCATATGGTAGGGCGGCGCCTCAGTTATGTAGGCATATATAGAATCCCTCATCTCTTCCAAAAAATGAGGATAGCACTTTTGCTAATAAAAAAAAAAAGAGGTATCCTCTCCAGCGCAGGTGTACCCCGACAAACGGTGAGGGCAAACAACAGATATGACGAAAAGTCAGCGGGGGATTCTAAAAAAGATGAACTTTCTCTTGCAGCTCATTTGCGTCTTATTTTCTCTCCGTACAAAAAAAGAGTCCTTCCTTTAGAAATCTAAATAAAAACATGTCAGAGGATGAGAGAGGAATTCCGATTGGTTGTTGACCAAGAAATCAGTTTAAATGTTGAACCGGTCCCCTATTCAAATCCAGTCTAAATTAGAGACTGTTCTGATGAAGTGTACACATATTCGATTTTCTCTTTATTCTTTGACATGACCTTTCATTCGACGTTGCAGATTGAGTTTTTTTTGCTTTTGTATCATGGACTTTACTCTTTCTGATAAGGATCAAACGATGATCAACCAACGCAGGGTCCAACCATGGCATGTAGCTATAGTCCCCGGCGGAACATTTCTCTATGTATGTCTTTCGAAATTCATTCTTTCATCGTTTTACTGGTGTGAATGACGCGCTTTTGTCGAATGATTCTAGGTTCACTTCTAGTTCCGCTGTTGATGTCCACTTTTTCTTCCACCATAGTGGAGGTCCCGTCATTCATATCTTTCGACGCGCGTTGGGATATCCCCCCGTAACCCTTCGGTTTGGAGGAAAATAGAGGAGGTGTCGGAAAGGAATTCCATCGCAATTGCTCCGTAGCTACAGCTCGATGGAATCCCTCCTATGCCGTTTGCGAGTTGACTCGGAGACAGACATGGGTGAAGGTTTGTCAATGATTAGCCTGTCCCCAGCCCGACGTACGTTGGATGTTCGTAGCAATTTGGCATATCAATCAGGATGAAGAAATCTGGTGTCACAAACTCATCGGAAGCAAGACCTAGGGGATTCAACAAGCGGACGCTGGTGAATGGAGAATAGATTTGGCTCGTGAAGCAGCAACCCGACGATAGGGACAGGGCAAGCAGTAGACGTTCAATTTGCATTTGTAAATTAAAAACAACTAACTTTTCAAGCATGACGTCATTCGGACAAACAAGAGGAATTGAGACTTCATACTTCAACAACTTCCTCGTCTCCTATAGGATTTGCTTCATCAACAAATCGACGAGTTCTTACCTGCCCTACCCATCGACGGCATCTCTCACGTGACAAGCCCTACTTTTTAAATAGAAATTCTTCTTTTCCGACAAGAGAATGAAATTCATAACCAGAATCCTACTTCTGTCGAAATAAAAGGCATCATAGGCATGTTAGGAATCAAAGCAACAAAGGCACTGAGTGGGTAAATTGCCTTCGCCTATGCTGATGATACTTTAATTTTCAGCAAATCCCATCGTCGAAGACGCTGGGGAATTGGGCAGCATCATTTAGAATTATTGCAAACTGACGCAGGCAAAAGGTGAACTATGAAATGTCATCCGTCAGTAGCAATGGTTCATAGAAGGCATGACGAGGTGTCTAGAGGATTGGGCATTGCCGAAGGGAAATTACCCATGAAAGATCTAGCTATCTTCATTGGTAGTAAGCACGTTCCTATGACGATGCTACAATAGACGTCTTCTCCGGGAAGGTTAGGAAGCGTTGGGATGGTTGGAAAGCAAAATCCCTCTCTGCTTCGGGCCCTCCCCGACGTCTCTTCTTCAATCCCTCCCCAAGTATATGTTTTCGGAGAGATGGGTGCCCGACATCTGTAATGGACAAGTTTAAAAGAGATCTTCTTTCTTTTTGTGGACAAAGGAGATGATGATAGGGATTCCTCTAGTGGCGTCGGGATAACATTTCTCAAAACAAAACTTCATGGCGGCCGTCGGTGTGAGAAACGTCGACGCCTGTGCATGAGGCGTCAAACATCCCGTAAAATGTACACAAAGCCAGAACGGAATACTGTGACAGAACCTGCTACACCAAACCGGAGAAGAAGGGTTACCCACTTTCAACAAAATGGAAGAAATGGATTTCCAATACATACGACTGCACTGGCTAATTCCCTCATTGTTGCACCCACACCCAAGTGGTCTTCTGGACAATGGATAAAAGAGAGTGGTTCGACGCCGAATAGGTTCGGAAAAGCAATCGACGATGAGAGGGCCCGACCGACGGGAAGGGGTACCCTACAGTCATCTATATACCAACGACTACAGGAGCATAGATGTTTTCTCCATCCATCTATGCTTTCGTCGTATATGTCTCCCCATGCTGCTTTGGGTAAATAACCTCCTCCTTTTGCTCTCGCCTCGGAACGTCTTTCTCGTATGTCGATATAGATGACTAGTTGCTAACTCGCTCTCCTCAAAAATGAAGGAAGAAGAAAAATACCGAAAGCTGTCGCAATTGCATCCTCCCGTCAAAAAAAAGATGAGAAAAACTGTCACAGGTCTAAACAAGAAAAGTTCATATTTCACACCAAAGATTTGTCATTCCATAACCTCGTCTCGTATTTTCTTCCATGAAGATAAAACCAGCGTTCGAAGACAATCCCAATCGGAGTGAATGCAACATGAGGGGATATTATGTCGACGCCCTAAATTGCACATTGACTTACGTCAGTGACAATTTGAAGATGCTATATCCTTTGAAAGGCATAGCACGATCACGAAAATCGCTTTGACCAAGCATAGGCAGGGATACTTCACCAGGCCTTGCCTTCCTACCGTGCAGGGATACTTCACCAGGCCTTGCCTTCCTACCGTGCTTCCTTGACTGTAAGTAGAATGACGGAAGAATCTCTTCTTGGTAAACACCTTTTATTTCATCCACAATAAATGCGTAGATAAAAACATTCTCCATGATAAGCCTACCCTGCACAAAATCTCCTTGCTCTTCTGAAACGACGTATGGGAAGGATGGGTTTTATGCGATTAACCAGCAACGTCAACAATAATCGTCATACGATACAAGTTATTGCACTGAAAAATCAGCCTTTGAGACTACGGCGCTTTTGGGATCAAAACCACGAAGGTGGACTTCCAACGACGCCAACAACCAGCCAAACTTTGTAAAATCATTGATGGCTTCAACAACCTCATGCTTCACTACATGATACTTTTTGTCAGAGCTAAAGCAACCCGTTGGGCAATGGGAAGTCGCATCGACGCTCTATCTCAGAGACAAAAGAATGGAGAATTCCTTGTTTTCTAGCATATAGTTCTCAATCAGATGCGAAAAGCCAAAGCGAACTGATTACTAGTCGTTGAGACTGACGGATGTGAGTCTGAACCCTCCTGTTGCCCAACGATGGCTAGTTTGTCGGTTCCGATCGGAATGATTCATGCATGGGAAAGAGAGAAAGAGGTCTCTCCCGACAGGTAAAGAATAGAGCAGATCAAGGGAAGCCGAAGAACATAGCGACGTTACCTATCGATCATCACGACGAGCTATTGCAGCACTTCTGAATTAAGATAGACAAGAAAGTTGACTCAATTCAACTAGGACTCTATTGATTGCCGTCGTACCATACCAGCTTACATAGAAAGGTCTCAACAATATGAAAACAAACCCGGGTGATTATTCCTCCAGACGAAACCAAAACAGAAAGTTAGGCTCGAATGTCAACTAGTTCTCTGTTTGGGCAAAGCTGAGAAAAGTTTCTCTTACTCCTACCATTGGAACTATCTCCTTCTAGGGTTCTTTCTATGCTCTTCTACCGTCAACCACCCTTGTCGAAGTTGGGACACGTCGGTACTTGCACTTAAACCGACGAAAGTAATCGAAAAAGAAAAATCCCCACGGACGAACTTGTCCTATCTCCAGTAGAAATCCCCACCGATTCTTTCCGCATGAAGACATGACTCCGAATGAGCATGGAAACATCCATACATCTCATCTCCACAGTATTCGAAAAAGCAAATCTCCGAATCGAGATTTGCCACGGAAGAATGTGGGAATGAGTGGAACTCGCCCTACAGAGACAAGTCAAGTGAAAGAACTGGAGTACTAAATGGAGAGGAGAGGAGAAGTGCGATTCAACATGTCTAACCTACCTACTCCGGTGATGCATTTTCAAAAGTAATATGCTGTGCTTTATTCCTTTCATTTAGCGGTAGATAGGATAGGTTCGTCGTTGGCAGTATGCCAAAAGACATCGGAATGCCACCCGGCTCGAGCCATGAACTGGAGGGAGGACCATCAGCAAATAATGCATTGCTCAACTCATCAGATTGAGTGCCATAGGCAGGAGATGATCAGTATGATGCTGTAGCCAGTCCCAGTATAGAGTTGCATCACCACATCTCTGATGTCAAGATTCCTGAGGATAAGAAAAAGGGAAACTTTGGTCAGATGGATTCTCCCTTTCCGCATATCATCAAGCCGGATCAAAACAAAGAATGAGAGGAATGGATGGAAATATCTTTCGTATTGAGCAGGAATAACATTGTCCCTGACAAACTACTCATGAGGAGTTACGACCATCGGCCAGTCGGTCGCAAGAGATATGGGACTCTAAATACAGCTGCCATAGGAAGGCCGTTTTAAGGAGATTGGCCAAGGGATACTGAAAAAGAGAAAGTGAATCGATAAATGCAATGGATTGTCGACTGCAGAATGAGGCATCCATGTCATCGACAGAAGCGATTCTTTTTTTCTAAAAAATTGAGGGGACATTGATGGGATGAGGAGTGGGAAAAAGGCTACGTTGAGCCCATGCAACCGACGTATGAAGAAGAAGCGCGGGAGAATCCAGCAAGCAACAGCTTCGACAGCCGTTGTGCTCGGGATTTACCATTCGTTTATCAGCTTGTTCGTGCGTAAGCATTATTTTAGATGAGTTCGGAAGTTCTTCGTATGGATGTGCGGAGCTCTTCAACTGGAGAAGGGCGCGCCAGAACATCTCAGAGAGAAGGGTGTTGTTGGGTTTTCTTACTGGCTTGAAAGAGAAAGACGAGCGTCAGCCAAGCGAACAACAGCTAGAACAACGACGGTCTTTCCTATTCCTGTAGCTCGCTAGTTGGAGTCCTTTTGACACCCGCAAGCATCGGCTATCCAAGTAAACATGTGTGACAACAGTGGGGCAGACAACGTACGTATTCCGCCTGCCATCTGTGTGTTGATGAGCATAGAGATGTACTTACCCAATCGTTTTAGAAGAAGATAATCAAAGGTGATCCCCGTCATACTTGCTCACAGCATGGTAGACGTGTTTTGCATGAAGACAGAGGCAATGCATCTTGTTTAGGCTTAGCTAATAGCCTATTCGTCTATGGTGTGCCAGTTGCTGGTTATAATCTCCTAAAATATAGGTCCAAGGATGTCGAAACAACCTCTTGGCATAATTTCTTTAGGGAATGCCAATTCCATAACTAGATTGGCTGAATTTCTAACTAATATAAACATGCGATGAAAGATGTAACAGAGCAGAATAAGAAAAAGGCACAGCATGCACTTTGGTGCTCTTAAATGTCAAGTTGTCAGATTTAGTATACACTCTTCACTGGAACAACCGACCAAAGCTGCAACCAGGAAAACCGACGGTAATATGAAAAGGAAGAGCAATGAAAATCTTAGTTTCGCTCGACCCATATCTATGCCAAGCTTCATCACATTTCATGTCAAACCAACGTCAGACCTCCCCCTACAGAAGCTGACAAAAATGCTAGGGGCATGGACCACTCCAATCCAGGGCTGCCGTATGTTCGTGGTTATGAAAAACCGGAAAGCTTTCGGAGGCATTGAAGCTTTGGAATCACGAGGTTTTCGGTAATGTGTAAGATGCAGTTTTCCCTACATGCCGAGCGTTTATAATCCCCAAACTTGGAGACAATTGGACCCTCTCAACTCACTTTCCGCTAATAAAGAAAGGCTCTTGACGTAAAGAGCTACGATCGAAACATCGATGATGAAGAGTCGTTCTTTTGCCAGAAATCGAGGATTGACTGGTTGCAAATTGTAGATCGTAATTCTGATGTTTTTCCATGCCTCATTCGAAACTAGAAAATCCCGAAACGTCAGAGTTGCCGATTAAAAGAAAGACGGATTCGGGAATTTGATTAAAGATCCAGAAGATATGGCGACAGAGGCAGTTCATTACTTCCAAAATCTGCTCGACGAAAGCTGAGGACTCAGTAAACCATCGAATTATATATCCGACGAAGGGTTAGCTATGAGGATTTGAGAATTTCCACTAACGGACGTCTCGTACAAGGAGATCGAAACGGTTTGTTATGAAATCCAATCCCGTTCTAATGAGTTGTGGTGAATTCGTGCTGGAACTCTTTCGAAGGCAGAGGTAAGGCAGCTGGTATCTTTGTTGACAAGCTGACGGGAATTCAATAATAGGATTGATGTTGTGGTGTAGATCTGATGCGAACCCCGTCAAGAATAATGAGACCCGTAAAACAAAAGGAAAATCCAAGAACGTCCTTGATCAGGTTTGGTTGGGAGACCTCGATCTGTTGCTTCAATAAAAATAAGAATCTCGGTATGATTAACCTCAATCCGTTGTTTAATGCAGAGTAAGAATCTTCGTATAAGGAAGACACCACAAACGGTAGTGGAAATCCATTTGATAAGTCGATGATGAATGTCACAGAAGAATTCTGATAAGTTCGAATAGTCTTTCAAAGAACCAAAGAGAATAAATCTCACCAATTTCCAGAAAACTGTGATGTCCCTTCTATTTCATTAGACACCTATTTAGAGATTAAAAAAATAAAAGAAAAGTTTCAGAAATAGAAACAAAATAAAAGGAAACAATCAGCCCCTTAATTTGGCTGATCAATACAAGGAAAGTTCCAGAAATAGAAAACAAAAGGAAACAATCAATCCTTAATTTGGCTAATTGCCTACAATAGAAAAGGAAAACAATCAGCCCTTAAATTGTCTAGATTCTTTTAGTAGTTGAATAATGTTGATGCATTTTTGTTGAATACGTGAACCATCCTTAATGGGCCTCCACGAATTTGCTTGAGCCCAAATCTCTTGAATCAACCCATTAAATGCATCTTTGAAGTTCTTTTCTCTTGCTCTTGTAACCAGTCCAATTGGAACTTAAACTGGCTCCTTTGTAGTCATACCATTATTTGCATCATTCCCCTCCTCTTGAAAAAGATTTGCTCTCAAATCATCACCTACATCAAAAGGACTCAAATCACTAACGTTGAAAGTAGAATTAACATTTTACTGATCGGACAAATCTAACTTATAAGCATTGTCATTGATGCGCTCTAGAACTTGGAAAGGACCATCCCCTCTTGGAAGCAGTTTGGAACGTTTTTGCGCCGGAAATATCTCTGTTCTCATATGTAACCAAACCCAATCTCCAGGTTCAAAAAATAAGCTTATACCGGATGACATATGGAAATGTCTGAATGAACTCTACCCAACGAGTATGCCTTTTATTTAGCTTGTGTTGGCCCTTCAAGTGTTTTAAGGACTCATGATCAGTGTGAATCACGAACTCCTTAGGCCATAGGTAGTGCTGCCATGTCTCCAAAACTCAAACCAATGCATACAACTTTTTGTCATAAGTCAGGTAGTTTAAGGCTGCCCCGCTTAATTTCTCGCTGAAGTAAGCAATTGGTTGTCTCTCCTGCATAAGAACTGCGCCTATGCCAATACCTGAAGCATCACATTCAATCTTAAACATTTTAGAAAAGTGAGGTAAAGATAATAAGGGGGCGTTGGTTAGCTTCTCTTTAACTAACTGAAATGCCTTCTCTTGTTCTTCTCCCCATCTAAATCCGACGTTCTTCTTGATCACTTCGGTAAGTGGTGCGACTATGCTACTAAAGTCCTTCACAAACTGCTGGTAAAGACTAGCAAGTCCATTAAAACTATACGAACATTGCACACTTGTGGGACTCGGCCACTCTTGGATTGCACGTGCACACTTGTGAGACTCGGCCACTCTTGGATTGCACGTACCATCTCTTCATCAATCTGTATACTCTGTGCACTAACAACAAATCTAAGAAATACAAGCTTATCGGTGCAAAATGTACACTTCTTCAGATTAGCAAATAACTTTTCGTTCCTAAACACATCTAAAACCGATTTCAATTGTACGGCATGATCATCCAAGTTTTTGCTATAAATGAGTATATCATCAAAATAGACAACAACAAACCTGCATATAAATGCACGCAAAACATGATTCATAAGTCTCATAAAAGTGCTTGGTGCATTAGTCAACCAAAAATGCATAACTAACCATTCATACAAACCATATTTTATTTTAAAGACAGTTTTCCATTCATTTCCTTCTTTCATTCAAATGTGATGATAACCACTCTTTAAATCAATCTTAGAGAATGCACAAGAACCATGCAACTCATCTAACATGTCATCTAAGCGAGAAATAGGATGACGATACTTTACCGTTATGTTGTTGATGGCTCAGCAATCAATGCACATTCTCCACGTCCCATCCTTCTTAGGTACAAGTAAAACAGGAAAGGCGCACGGACTAATGCTCTCTCTTACGTACCCCTTCTCCAACAACTCACTTACCTACCGTTGAAGCTCCTTTGTCTCCTCGGAATTGCTCCTATAGGCTGGTCGGTTTGGAATTATCGCATCGGGAACAAAATTAATTTGATGTTCACTCCCCCGAATTGGTGGTAATCAATGTGGTGTTTCCTCGGGAAAGACATCCTCAAATTCCTGCAAAAGAGAAACAACAGAACTGGGCAAAATAGGGTCAAGTTCGTTAGTGTTTAAAAATGCCTCTTTGTACAAAAGTACAATCATCGGCTGACTTGAAAACATTACTTGCTTAATCTCACTCACTTTGCATAGAAATTCTTTTGTTTTCTCTCTGATTTTCTCTCAATGGCTGAATTTTAATTTTCTTTTTCTCTCTCATTTTGCTCGGCAACTCTCCGATTTTCACTCCTTTTCTTTTGCTCACTCTCTTTCTTTTGATCACTCTCTTTTTTCAACCTCACTTGATATTCATAAACATGTTTCGGTGTCATCGGCACAAAAGTGATTGGTTTTTGGTTGAGCACGAACGAGTATTTGTTGGTGAAGCCATTATGCTTAACTCTCCGATCGAATTGCCATGATCGGCCTAATAGCAAATGTCCAACTTGCATCGGAACTACATCACACAAAACTTCATCTTCATATTTTCCGATGCGAAATGAAACCAAAACCTGCTTATTCACCTTTACCTCGCCACTATCATTCAGCCATTGTAACTTGTACGGCCTAGGATGTTTCTGTATGGGCAGTCCTAATTTCTCAACCAAGGTTGAGCTTGCAATATTATTACAACTTCCTCCATTAATAATCACACTGCATACCTTGTTTTTGACGTAGCACCTAATATAAAAGATATTCTCCCGCTTTACTTCTTCAACTTCTTTTGCCTGCAAACTTAGAAGTCTTCTTGACACTAACAATTCAACCACATATTCTTCATCATCCACGTCCTCCAATGGTGACATAGAGTCAGTATCGGACTTGTCGTTGGTTTCGATCTCTCCATTACCCCTTATCACCATGACTCTTTTGTTTGGGTATTGACTTGCTATGTGACCCCTGCCTTGACATTTAAAACACTTCATGTCACGATTTTGAGAAATGGAAGGGTCAGATTTACCTTGAGTGCCATGCTTGGTTGTCTCTTGTTTTGGCTCGAATTTAGGTTTTGCAGCAGGTTTCTCCTCTTTCATCTTATGACTCGGTTTCCATGGGGAAAAATCCGAATTATGGAATGCACGTGTACCACCCCTCCTCTTGAGTTCTTACTCCACCTTGATGGCCAGGTGCACCATATCTTCTAATTCCACAAAATGCTGCATCTCTACTCTATTATGAATTTCTTGATTCAAGCCATTCAAGAACCTAACCATAGTAGCCTCTCGGTCTTTTTCGATATTAGCCCGGATCATAGCAATCTCCATCTCTTGATGATAATACTCCACACTCCGGTTACCTTGTCGGAGTGTTTTCAATTTATTGTACAACTTCAGGTGGTAATGGCTGGGCACAAACTGCTTTCTCATCACTATTTTCATTTCTTTCCACGTCTCTACTGGTCATTTCCTATTTCGCCACCTGTTCAACACTAACTGATCCCACCACACAATAGTATAATCAGAAAACTCAATAGCCACAAGTTTTGCCTTCTTCATCTCAGAGTAGTTGTGGCAATCGAACACTAACTCCATCTTTTTCTCCCACTCAAGATAAGCCTCGATATCGTTTCTTCCTTGAAACGCTGAAATTTTCATCTTAATACTACCCAAGTTGTTATCTCCCCAATTCCTATCTTCTCTAAACTGCCCTCTATATCTCCTATTACCAACAATTGAATCCTGATCTTCTTCTTCATCAAAATCAGCCCCATAATACTCTCCATCTTCATCTCTCACTCCCCGATGTTGAACTATTTCCCTCCTATACACATTATGAGTGTTTTGTGGCTGCTCCAAATGTATATTCTCCATCCGATCAATCCGCTCATGTACCTGCTCTAATTCTCAGCTCATAACACGCCTCATCTCACTCATCATGGCCTCCATGAGCAACTTTGGGTCAGCCATCCTTGTAGTATCTTCGGCGATACTCTTTTCACTGTTTTGAGACATGATTGTTGCAAATTAACATTAGAAAACAAAAAAATGAAAAGACCTCACACACTCCCTCACGTGTTTCACTCAAAGAATGATTCACTCTATTCCACTCGTGTTTCATTCAGTATAATCGGCTTTTACCCTCTAATATGCTCACCACTCTTGCCTTTCTCCACTCGATAATCCTCTTAAAGTCCTTTTGAAATTATTCGAACAATATTCAAACTTCCAGCAATAATTCACCAAGAACTCACCAAGAGAATTCAGGTTCAAAAGGTAAGAAAACAAGGGATATGGGTGATTATATTTTCAAAAGCACAATTCAACAAAATTTCCACAAAAATTTTTGGTCTTTGGGCTGACGTGATTTTCGGGCTTATTAGAACCAAAATGGGTGAAAACAAACAAAAAAAATTTTGTCGAATCTTTTTACTCTTTTTTTTGGACCCCTTCTCTTTTTTTCTTTTCTTTGGATCCCTTTTTTTTTTTTTTTTGATGATCAGATTCGTTCTCTCGTTAATAACAGAACAAGATTTCGAATTAAAATTAGAGCAAACAGATTACGATCAGAATGGGGACTTAAGGCAATAACAAATTCGGTCACAACAAATTCGACCAGATAAGAAAAGGAAACGAAATTTAAATGGGATAGGCAAACCTGAGATGAGAAATCCTTGGCTTTGATACCAAATGATGCGAACCCCATCAAGAATAACGAGACCCGTAAAACAAAAGAAAAATCCAAGAACGTCCTCGATCAAGTTTGGTTAGGAGACTCGACCCATTGCTTCAACAAAAATAAGAACCTCGGTATGATTGATCTCAACCAGTTGTTTAATGCGAAACAAGAACCTTGGTATAAGGAAGACGCCACAAACGGTAGTAGAAATCTGTTTGATAAGTCGATGATGAACGCCACGGAAGAATTCCGATAAGTTCGAATAGTCCTTCAAATAACCAAAGAGAATAAATCTTAGCAATTTTCAAAAAACTATGATGTCCCTTCTATTTCATTAGACGCCTATTTATAGGCTAAAATAATACAAGAAAAGTTATAGAAATAGAAACAAAACAAAAGGAAACAATCAGCCCTTTAATTTAGCTGATCAATACAAGAAAAGTTTCCGAAATAGAAACAAAACAAAAGGAAACAATCAGCCCTTAATTTGGCTGATCACACGCCTAAAATAGAAACGGAAAACAATCAGCTCTTAATTTGTCCAGATTCTTCTAACAGTTGAATCATGTTGATGCATTTTTGTTGAACGCGTGAACCATCCTCAATAGGCCTCTACGAATTTGCTTTAGCCCAAACCTCTTGAATCAGCCTATTAAGTGTATCTTTGAACTTCTTTTCTTGGGCTCTTGTAACTGCCCAATTGGAACTTGAACTGGCTTTTTTGTAGTCATGTCATTACTTGCATCAAGATCTTCTTTTGGAAATGTTGGAGTTCGTCAAAAAGAGGCTCATGAAAAATATAAAAGACGTGGGACGTTGAAAGAGGAAGAAGAACGTCGACGACTCAAAATGAAATGATTACATATGGTAGCCGGTCTGTTGGTCTACCAGCAGCAGCTACAGGACGAGAGCTAACGCTCGCCAGCTGCCAATCGACTCCAATGCGCCATCCCTATCCCTTCCCGATGATCACTTCTGAAATCCGAGCTAGATTCCATTTTTATTTGGAAGATATTCCTGACATAGCGTGGCATGTTTGACTGTCTCACTGGTTCTTTTTCTCAATTTTTAAAAGAAGGGTCATCAAATAGTACATTCCCGGCACTTTTGCAGAACAATGGAACCACAAATCTCATACCTTCATCTTTGTAGTTGGAGAAATGACAATTCTGTTTGGGTGGATACATGCTTCAAATCACACCGATCCTGGAAAGAAAGGTGAACCCTCATTCGGCGTACCCTGCTGGAGAGCGGGAAAATAAAGGATTTCATGGCCATGAGATCCCTTCCTTCCCTTGTGAGCGTAGCGGGGAGGAAAAAAGATTACGAGCTAAATGTCTGTCAGGCTCTATAAAGGGGCATTCGATTCTGATGATGCAGGAGAGTGAGAGTTGATGGTGATGATCGATTATATCATGCTTTTGCGGGCTTTTCCTATTTTGATGTCCGACGGAAGATAATGCGCTCTTGGACAGATGGAAGATTTCTTTTTCTTAACATAGAGATGGTTCTCCTGCAGCCTGCGTAGCACCAGTTGTCAGATGCTCAACGTGCTCCTCGACGTCTCGAGCTATACACTACTATCTCATCCAACATATAGACGTCACCATGAACGTCATCGAGGTAGTCATGAAAGGTCTGAATCTCCCGCGTGCAAAACGTGACTGGCGTATTAGTGAGTCCAAACGCCATGACCATAAACTCAAAGGCATTATACCGAATAAGACATGTAGTCTTCGGCTCGTCCCCTTCTGTTTGCTATTTGAACGTCGAAAATAGCCAAGCTTGGTGAAGTACTGTCGCACCCAGTCAAAGAAGTCTGCAATGAGCGGAATGGGGTACGTCGTTTTGGATGGTTACCTTTTCCAGCACTTGAAAGTCTACGCACAACCTGAGGTTCTAGGGGGGAGGAGATATGACGAAAAATGAGAAACTTCACACGAGTACCACGGGATTCAAACAAAACAGATGTGCGCGCATCGAGGGTTGGTGCCTGACTGTATCTTTTCCGATCTTCTTTCACGGAAACTGCTACCCACGCAGCTTCAGTCTGACACATATCTTAAATAAACAACTGGTGATTCTAGATCTTTCAACAGGTTTTTCCCACCATTGAAGTCAGAGTCTGGGTGTGGGCCCACATCACAGAGAGGGTTACGAATGAAAAAGACCAAAGACATTCTTCGTTTTGTTGGTAGAACCAACGTCAATATCATATTGACTCTCTCATCCAATAAAATGAAAGTTTTCGAGAGTGACTTTCGTCAAAATTCTCTCCTTTCCAAAGCTCCACAAGGCAGGCAAAAAGAAAGAGAGAGAGGACAACAAGCAATGTTGCTTTCATTTGAGTTCTTTCTTTGTTAAGATTGAAATCGACGTTCTTTTGAAAAGGGGTAGGTAGTTTGCACGCGGGCAAAACTTCTTCATGATAGGCATCGGAAAGGAATCCCTGTAGCTATGCAGCCTGACGCCCGATGGAATCGCCATCATTTTGTCAATGACTAGTCGTTCGTTTCAAGCCATCGACAAAACCGACAGTTTTTTTTCGAATGACTTCCTCTCATTTCGAGAATAAACCAACCGAAAAATCCGTAGCCCAGAAAAAGTGATTGACTGCCTCCCTGTCGCCCAAATGGGATGAATCTTCTCATGCATCTTTTGTCCTTATTCAGGGTGCAGAGAAGCCAATTTCCATCAACGGTGACGGCACGAAACTACCAGAGGGAAGAGGAGTTGTCACAATAGAAAAGAGAGAAGAAATGCTATATCCAAAATGTACGAGGTTTAGTAAATATAGGAAAGGTGGATGTAGTAGGGCTCGCAAACCGGATGGTACACAACTTGATTTTGGAAGATATGGCATCAAAAGTTGTAGAGCTGGTCGTCTTTCATATTGAGCCATTGAAGTAGCGTGTCAGGTTTTAATCAGACAATTCCATCGTGCTATGAGCGGACAATTCTAAAGAAATGGTAAGATATGGGTAAGAGTTCTCGTAGATCTTCCTATTACGGGGAAATCCATAGAATTCCGAATGGGAAGAGGAATAGAAAATCCTACGGGTTGGATTGCTCGTGTGTCCATGGGACAAATCCCATTTGAGATGGATGGTATAAGTTTTTCAAATGCTCAACAAGGCGCTACATTAGCAGCTCATAAGCCATGTTCGTCAACCAAGTTTGTTCTGTGGTCATAACATAATTGGTTAGTGGGGAAAAACTGGGCCGGGACTCAAAATAATTTAGCAAAGTGTTTGTTCCTGACCGACGGAAGTGGAAAGACAAATAGGGAGAGGGTTTTTCTAGAAAGAACCTTTCTTTTTGTAATCGCCAAAATTGTACGACGAACCTTCGTCGTTCTAGGCATACGACCCTAAGACGTGACGGTGTCACTTTTCAGCCTGGTATTGCCAAGTCAAATTTTTAAGAATGGCGAAAGAGAAGAGCTGACGATTCAGGGTTTTTTCGGAAATCGCCGTCATATTCGGATATTGTTCCGGTTGATTCGGTTTTTGCCCACACATCAGAAGCAGAGGACTGGTCGGAGGTTTTTGAAAGATTGACCCCCTCTGGGTCGAGTAGGAGGAAGCCTTTCAACGAGCATAAAACAGCACCACGGATATCAACGAGGGCACCGTCAAAATGTTATCAAGTGATGCCGGATTCGGAAATGCTGGTGCAACCCAAGCCAAAAAGATTGAATGAAATTGTCACATTAAATCGTGGAATCCCCCGTCGATGACATCCTCGCAGAGTCAGGAACCCAACACATCTAATCCTTAGATTTGCATTTGATCGAATGAGAATAACCAACGTGAGGCGCTATGTTGCCCTCGAGGTGTGTCTTTGGTGTTTTGTCAAGCATCTATGGGGTGGACGATTCATAGGGTCGACGAAGGGGTATTGAAGTCAACCAACCCGGATGAAGTCAAAACCATTGTCAGCCCCTACCAGAGAATCCATTAGGGGTTAAGCTCTCGCTCCGAGTGCCATCCGCAAATTCTTTCCCGGACCCGTGGTGTCAACCTTTTTCTCATTCACTCGACAAAAGAAGGTTTTTCATGGGGTTCAAAATAGAATAAAGAGAAGAGTCTCATATTGGACAAAAGCATATCCCACGGGAGCTCCGGTTATTGTTCCTCCAATTCATGACAAAACAATACTTCCATACATCAATCTTTCCTCCACAACGGGTATCTTTCCGCTCAGCATGATGGTGAACAAAAGAAATAAATGCCCCTGTATTTTTTCCATCAGACCCCGGTCTCTCATGAGAGAAATTCGTCATCCCGGCCGATCTGGCGACACAGAGACGTCAATTCTCCTATGTTGAATCATGGAATACAGTGGAGAGAGGGATAAAACGGATCCTTTCGAGTCTATTCAGATTGAACCAGCTCCGCACGGAGTGATCTTTTTATCAAGTGAATTCAGCATCGAATATGTCGGACAAGAAGCACACGTCATGCCACCCACAACCGAGCCATTGTGGATCAATGCTTCACTTGTGGCTCATGAACCGATAAAAAGGTAATTACTCGTCGTCGATTAATATTCATTCCATAAGAATGACGAAGGGATAAAATTATTCATTTTCATAGGAAGGGACAGGGTTAGTTTCATCTAATCCACCCCGAAGCATCTCGACGCGACTTCTATCCACCGCACCTCGACCACCTTCATTTATAGACACTTCAAGAACCGATGTCAACCGGGACAAAATCCACCCCTTCGGCATTATTCCTTGATCAACAACAATCCATTTATTTTTAGTGTGCAAAAAAGATTTGAATATGAAGGACTTCCTTCCTTCGGGCGTCAAGACATCGCGGGAGTCACAGTAGTCTTAGTTGCGGAGAATTCTTCATATTTGCAGCTGACTGGTAGGAGATCAAAACAGCATATAAGCCAGTTTTCATGGGCGAATTTCTGGTGACTTCCCGGCGAAACAGCGGCTGGAGAGTCCAAAGTGACATTCAGGTAGCAGACGATCGAGTTTACAACCTCTGATTCCTCAGTAAGAGATCCCACCGTCTGAAGTATTATACGCTCGTACTGATTCATAGAGATAGGGGACCTTTCAACCATCCATTTAGATTGGCCTTACCCGCTCTCGGATCTCCCCTTGCTCTAGAGGCGAGCGAAGTGAGGGCTTACGCTTACACAGCTATAGGGATTTCTATCTCCTTTTGGAACCCATCATTGACGTTTTGTTAGTCGAGTCAACCTTGATTCGGTGCGTCAAAATGACAACTTCCTTTTCTCAGTGGGGGAACTCATTATGCATCAGTTGGATGCAATTTGGAACCTCTCGGTAATCAGACTCTGTCTATTCCAAGAGCACACTTTCATTCACTTGCCAGTTTAGATATCAAAAGTCGACGAATCAGTGAATCAATGTGAGAGAAAGGTGAACCTTTGAGCAGGAAGGGTGAGCTGGTCTCGCCTGGAGAAAGAAAGAGTAGATTGTTGGAGGTAGAATGAAGCAGGTAGGGAAACCCAACAGAGTACATGGCATTGAACTCATCTGTGGTCTTCTTTGAGTGATTCTACCCAATTGACCTAGAGCGGAGGCGGGAACCGTCTTCCTTTCATCGATTCTCTTTCATTGGGCCTGGGACTTCATTGGATATGTCGAATGGGTGGTTAGCATGGTGCAGACCTGGATCCATAGAGTGCTTCTTCCTTTCATCCCAGTCCTCCGGAAGAGCTATCAGCATAGTGGGAATCGAAGATGCAATCTGCCTTCTCAGGTACCAGGTGGATGAAAGCCGACGATGAGTCAAAGATGCTCTCGTTTCGGCAATTTCGTCCAGTTTTCAATGGAGTTCTAGCTCTCAAAGAACGAAGACTCAAAAGAGAAAAGAACAAGAGTACTTTGGGTCCTATGCCGCAAGAGATAGATCTCGGAAGAAAGTGCTACCTATGCTGCTGCTGTCCAAATAAAGATCACAGACTATAGGGATTGTATCCATAAGAGTACATCATTATCTACGTAATTGGAAAGATCAGGCAAGCACTGTTACTACCGAACTCTCATTCGTTCAGGGATATATAGACCACACAACAAGTAGGATTTGAACCTACGCCTATCGAAAGACCAGTTGAAATGCCTTTTGTCAATTCTATTGTTGGTATCGAAGGATTCTTAGTCACCTACGACCGAATTGAATGGCAGCTCCCACGTCGGTGGGTGAATCGACGCGACGACCTCAATCCACGTCTAGGGCTACCCAGTGATACAAAAAGAGAGCTCTCATTGAGACTGAAAATCAAAATGAAAAAGAAGCCTACAAAACCGGAGGCACTGACTTTGATGGAAAGATATACCGTCATCATATATCAGCCTACCACCTATTGACGTGACGTGTCCGCATCGACAAGTGCACTCAATAGCTGGGAATACTCAACAAAGTGGGATCAGTTGGTCTTTCTCATCTACCCGATAGACCACTCTTGCTCGGTCCTCGAAAATTGGTACCAGTTCGACGGATGAGCTATAACCTCTAAAACCGGAAGAAGAAACCGAACAGACGAGTCCAACTGCCTGTGTCGAATTGCTGTACAGAAGGAGCTATGAATCTTCGCCCCATGAGTTTCAAAACTATAGCTACGTCGAAAGTGGAAGTTGTTTTGCTAACTGCCTACTCACCTGCATCGGAAAGAAGGAAATTCTGATTGATTTGTTGGAGGATTGTTCAGACCTAAAAAGAAAGAATCATGGGAATATCTACTATGTGAAGGAAAAGAGCATCGCATCGGTTGGTCTCTCTCATGAAACCGGAGGACTGTCGCTTGTCCCAAAAGGGTCCCATTTTCAGTCTCCGATCCAAAGCGAGATTGATGTTCGGGCATCCGAACAACCAGTTCCGACATCCGAACAACCGGTTCCAACATCCGTCATGTCACATCCCCCATCTATTCCGGTATATAGGCGTATATATATTTATATATAAATATATATGTCATTCCAATATGACATTCATTGTTTCAATAAATGGTGTGAAGGGCTTTCAGCGCCTTTTCCAGTAGTTTAAAGCCTATTGCCAATAGCAATCCTTTTAGGTAGAGATCTAGAGCCAGTGGACTTTGTTTCCATGATTCCATTTTTCTACTAGAGTTTCTAAGCAAACCCCCTATCACGTCAAAGACAGCCCTTCGCCGAGTTTCAAAGCATATGACTACTGAATTTCGAGATCGAGTTAATGTCTGTCGCATGCAAATTCATACCTAAAACAAAGATTTTGATTTGACTGATATCCATTGATGAACCATAGCAACGTTGGGAATTCACCAGCATCTAGCCCCTCCATTTTGATAGCCTGACCTTTTCCTCATTTCTCCTATAGATAGTTCCCTTCACCCAATCCCATATCCACTCCGTCGAGATCGAGATTGACTATTCACATAATTTAAAAGAAAACTTAAAAACTTTATGGTCAAATAAAAATACATATATTTTTGAAAGAATGCAAGATAATATAGAATTAAAAGGAGACAAAGACTTTACTTCTATAAAGATACTAAATCTTTCACACATAGAAAAATTTAAACAAAAATATCCAAAAAAGAAATATTTACATATAGGCTTAATCCAAATAAAAATAACTGGTCTATTTAGATCAGGAATCGATACTCCCATTATGATAATATGTTGTGATGAAAGAATAATAAATAATCCTTTAAACAACATCCTAGGAGGTGCAAAATCAAATTTAGCTAATAGAATATTCGGAGTTAATATATACATCCAGATTTTTGTATCAGCCTAAATGACAAAAATATAGAAAAAGTATGTATCTTATCTATAAATCTTAAAGGTATAGAAATGCTTCCGGGTTCAAAAGTGTTAGGCATTCAGTGGGAACACTGTTTGGCTCTAAACGATACATCAACATTTAGATCTGTTACACCAAGCCAATTTATTAAATTATATGAAGTAGGAAATGGTAAAATCATTCAACCAAAATTAGTGGATATTAAACATCTTAGATATGATAATGAAATGCAAGTTTTCTTAAAGACTTTAAAACCTAAAACACAACTTCCTATTGAAACTTTTATAGCCTCAGGAAATACAATTTCCACTACAATTATAAATCCACATATCCCTAGAAGTCTAAGTACTAGAGATTATCAAAATACTACTTTACATCTTGAGTCAAGCAGACCAAGTACTTCTACTATCGAAAGTCTACATATCGAAAATACACCAATAGAAGGAAGAACTCAAAAAATCTTAGACCAACAGAAACGGTCAAAAGAGCACATATAATAAGATTACCAACCTCTTCATTAGGCTTATCAAATGTTGGATCTTAAAACAAAATCCCAATTACATATTTATATTCGTTTAACTTTACACTTCTTCGAGCCCAGCTCCGACTTTACTATTCATGCTTTATTAGACTCCGGAGCCGAAACTAGTCTTATACAAAATACTTTTATCTCTCAGCAATATTGGATTCCTTTAGACAAACAAGCTAAATTACAAGATTTTATGGGTCGTCCAGTTCACATCACCCATAAAACCAAGCTCCCTATTACTATACCTGATATCCATAATAAAGAACATCCTTATCATTTTGAATTCGCGCTACTATCAAAAGAATTTGATATAGATTGTCTCCTTGGAATGAATAACTTACGCCATTATTCTCCCTTCAATACCCACTATTTTGTCTTTGACAATCATTCTATTCCCAGGGTACTTTTTCCCTTTCCTTTATCCCCTAATTTTACGCCAGCCCAGCGTGGTGAATCTCTTATCACAACAACTACTCAACAATTTTATACATATCCCGTTGCAATTGCTTCAGATACATAATGCATTATTCATAGTATGTTACAACCTCTCTATTCAAATAATCCGTTATTACACTTTGAAAAATCACCTAGATACTGTTCTTTAGAATTACTAGAACAATACAAAGATACAAAAGTACGAGTAAATAGTATTATGGTATCACCTATAGATAAACAAGAATTTGCAGAACAAATACAAGAATTATTAGACTTAAAACTAATACAACCTAGTACCAGTCCTCATTCCTCTTCTGCTTTTATGGTTAGAAACCATGCAGAACAAAAAAGAGGAAAGGCTAGAATGGTCATAAACTATAGAAAATTAAATAGTTATACCAAATTTGATGGATATTTTATACCATCAGCAGAACATTTAATAAAACAAGTTCAAGGATCCAAATATTATAGTAAATTTGATGCTAAATCCGGCTTTTGGCAAATAAAATTAGCCAACAAAGAATCTATAGAGTTAACAGCTTTTAGCTGTCCCCAAGGACATTATGAATGGAAAGTAATGCTTTTCCGCTTAAAAAATGCACCACAAATATTCCAAAAATGGATGAACTCTATATTTGGACATCTATCGTATGTAGTTGTTTATATTGATGATATTCTAATATTCTCCAAAACATTGGAAGAACATAGACAACATTTATTATAAGTAGCAAAATTATTACTAGAAAAAGGGATTATTTTAAGTCCCAAAAAGATTTGTCTATTTAAAACAGAAGTTGAATTTTTAGGAAAATATGTAAAAGAAGGGCAGATAGAGTTAGAACAACATATATATAAAAAATTAAAGGATTTTCCTAAAACCTTTAAAACTCTTAAACAATTGTAGAGTTTTTTGGGATTATTAAATTATGGAAGAAAGTTTATTCCTCATTTATCTGAATTAGTACAAAATTTACAAGAAAGATTAAAGCAAGAACTATCAAAATATAAATGTGAAACTGGTGAGCAACCAAGAAGGTGGAACACCGATAAAATATAAATTCAATTAGCACCAGAAGAAGAAAAAGAAATTGAAAATATTAAACGGATTGTTACAAAACAAAATATTTTATATTTCCCTCAAGATTCTGAACTAATAACATTACAGACAGATGCTTCAGATCTATTCTGGGTAGGAGTATTAATAGCTAAACAGAAAAAATTGTAGCTTATACTTCTGGAAAATTTTCCAAACCCCAGCAAAACTATTCTACTTATGATAAAGAATTACTCGCAATAAAACTTGCTATTAAAAGCTTAAAAATATATTTACTTTATCGAACTTTTAATATTGAAACTGATAATAAAGCAGTAGCTCAGTTTTTAAAGAAAAGAACTATAAACAATCCAGAAGAAAATCTTAGAAGAGTAAGAATTGCTTTATATTTGGAAATTTTTCAATATGATGTTAAATATATTCCTTGTCACACTAACTATCTTGCAGATCTTTTGACTCGTCCTGGACGAAGACCACCTTAAATGGCTTAGGTCCATGGCTGAACAAGCCAAGTGGACCACCATTTCCAATAACAAAAAGACCCCTCTACAAGGGAGCACCTCGAAGACCCCTCTATAAGGGAGCGCTACCAAAGAAGACAAAAAAAGAACCCTGAAAAGGGAGAAAGTTCCATCACCTTGGAAAGAGGAGCACACACTACAGCTACAATATCCACCCCTGCAACGGGAGAGAAGCAATTCCCACCAGTGGGAATGACAGTATTACCAGTTCAACCAACACCACCATCATACAGCAATGTCGCCGCAGCACAAAGGAGGGTACAAACTACAAAACCCACAACAGCAGCAGTAGTTCGTGATTGGTACAATCTCGAGCTCAGGACTTCAAATCCAAACATCTATGAACGACTGAATGGGTGCTATCGCGTCATCCAGTCTAATGATTTTTCATCATCAAAGTACTGGCTATCACAGATAGAACAGATGGTTCTATCGATGTACTCACACTACACTCAGGAGAAGATTGAGAAACAAGCCATCATCAAGGCTACCACAGATCTCTGCAGTTACACCCTCACAGCACAGAGCTCTAATCTAACTCAGAGAATGAGTGCCTGGTTTCAAGGCACCTCTCAGGACCAGCAATATCTGAGAGAGACAGTTCAGGACCTGGAAATTGCTGACCAGGTATATCGTTGGTCTCTCTCATGAAACCGGAGGACTTTCGCTTGTCCCAAAAGGGTCCCATTTTCAGTCTCCGATCCAAAGCGAGATTGATGTTCGGGCATCCGAACAACCAGTTCCGACATCCGAACAACCGGTTCCAACATTCGTCATGTCACATCCCCCATCTATTCCGGTATATAGGCGTATATATATTTATATATAAATATATATGTCATTCCAATATGACATTCATTGTTTCAATAAATGGTGTGAAGGGCTTTCAGCGCCTTTTTAAGTAGTTTAAAGCCTATTGCCAATAGCAATCCTTTTAGGTAGAGATCTAGAGCCAGTGGACTTTGTTTCCATGATTCCAATTTTCTACTAGGGTTACTAAGCAAACCCCCTATCACGTCAAAGACAGCCCTTAGCCGAGTTTCAAAGCATATGACTACTGAATTTCGAGATCGAGTTAATGTCTGTCGCATGCAAATTCATACCTAAAACAAAGATTTTGATTTGACTATATCCATTGATGAACAATAGCAATGTTGGGAATTCACCAGCATCTAGCCCCTCCATTTTGATAGCCTGACCTTTTCCTCCTTTCTCCTATAAATAGTTCCCTTCACCCAATCCCATATCCACTCCGTCGAGATCGAGATTGACTATTCACAGAATTTAAAAGAAAACTTAAAAACTTTATGGTCAAATAAAAATACATATATTTTTGAAAGAATGCAAGGTAATATAGAATTAAAAGGAGACAAAGACTTTACTTCTATAAAGATACTAAATCTTTCACACATAGAAAAATTTAAACAAAAATATCCAAAAAAGAAATATTTACATATAGGCTTAATCCAAATAAAAATAACTGGTCTATTTAGATCAGGAATCGATACTCCCATTATGATAATATGTTGTGATGAAAGAATAATAAATAATCCTTTAAACAACATCCTAGGAGGTGCAAAATCAAATTTAGCTAATAGAATATTCGGAGTTAATATATACATCCAGATTTTTGTATCAGCCTAAATGACAAAAATATAGAAAAAGTATGTACCTTATCTATAAATCTTAAAGGTATAGAAATGCTTCCGGGTTCAAAAGTGTTAGGCATTCAGTGGGAACACTGTTTGGCTCTAAACGATACATCAACATTTAGATCTGTTAGACCAAGCCAATTTATTAAATTATATAAAGCAGGAAATGGTAAAATCATTCAACCAAAATTAGTGGATATTAAACATCTTAGATATGATAATGAAATGCAAGTTTTCTTAAAGACTTTAAAACCTAAAAACACAACTTCCTATTGAAACTTTTATAGCCTCAGGAAATACAATTTCCACTACAATTATAAATCCACATATCCCTAGAAGTCTAAGTACTAGAGATTATCAAAATACTACTTTACATCTTGAGTCAAGCAGACCAAGTACTTCTACTATCGAAAGTCTACATATCGAAAATACACCAATAGAAGGAAGAACTCAAAAAATCTTAGACCAACAGAAACGGTCAAAAGAGCACATATAATAAGATTACCAACCTCTTCATTAGGCTTATCAAATGTTGGATCTTAAAACAAAATCCCAATTACATATTTATATTCATTTAACTTTACACTTCTTCGAGCCCAGCTCCGACTTTACTATTCATGCTTTATTAGACTCCGGAGCCGAAACTAGTCTTATACAAAATACTTTTATCCCTCACCAATATTGGATTCCTTTAGACAAACAAGCTAAATTACAAGATTTTATGGGTCGTCCAGTTCACATCACCCATAAAACCAAGCTCCCTATTACTATACCTGATATCCATAATAAAGAACATCCTTATCATTTTGAATTCGCGCTACTACCAAAAGAATTTGATATAGATTGTCTCCTTGGAATGAATAACTTACGCCATTATTCTCCCTTCAATACCCACTATTTTGTCTTTGACAATCATTCTATTCCCAGGGTACTTTTTCCCTTTCCTTTATCCCCTAATTTTACGCCAGCCCAGCGTGGTGAATCTCTTATCACAACAACTACTCAACAATTTTATACATATCCCGTTGCAATTGCTTCAGATACAGAACGCATTATTCATAGTATGTTACAACCTCTCTATTCAAATAATCCGTTATTACACTTTGAAAAATCACCTAGATACTGTTCTTTAGAATTACTAGAACAATACAAAGATACAAAAGTACGAGTAAATAGTATTATGGTATCACCTATAGATAAAAAAGAATTTGCAGAACAAATACAAGAATTATTAGACTTAAAACTAATACAACCTAGTACCAGTCCTCATTCCTCTTCTGCTTTTATGGTTAGAAACCATGCAGAATAAAAAAGAGGAAAGGCTAGAATGGTCATAAACTATAGAAAATTAAATAGTTATACCAAATTTGATGGATATTTTATACCATCAGCAGAACATTTAATAAAACAAGTTCAAGGATCCAAATATTATAGTAAATTTGATGCTAAATCCGGCTTTTGGCAAATAAAATTAGCCAACAAAGAATCTATAGAGTTAACAGCTTTTAGCTGTCCCCAAGGACATTATGAATGGAAAGTAATACTTTTCCGCTTAAAAAATGCACCACAAATATTCCAAAAATGGATAAACTCTATATTTGGACATCTATCGTATGTAGTTGTTTATATTGATGATATTCTAATATTCTCCAAAACATTGGAAGAACATAGACAACATTTATTATAAGTAGCAAAATTATTACTAGAAAAAGGGATTATTTTAAGTCCCAAAAAGATTTGTCTATTTAAAACAGAAGTTGAATTTTTAGGAAAATATGTAAAAGAAGGGCAGATAGAGTTAGAACAACATATATATAAAAAATTAAAGGATTTTCCTAAAACCTTTAAAACTCTCAAACAATTGTAGAGTTTTTTGGGATTATTAAATTATGGAAGAAAGTTTATTCCTCATTTATCTGAATTAGTACAAAATTTACAAGAAAGATTAAAGCAAGAACTATCAAAATATAAATGTGAAACTGGTGAGCAACCAAGAAGGTGGAACACCGATAAAATATAAATTCAATTAGCACCAGAAGAAGAAAAAGAAATTGAAAATATTAAACGGATTGTTACAAAACAAAATATTTTATATTTCCCTCAAGATTCTGAACTAATAACATTACAGACAGATGCTTCAGATCTATTCTGGGTAGGAGTATTAATAGCTAAACAGAAAAAATTGTAGCTTATACTTCTGGAAAATTTTCCAAACCCCAGCAAAACTATTCTACTTATGATAAAGAATTACTCGCAATAAAACTTGCTATTAAAAGCTTAAAAATATATTTACTTTATCGAACTTTTAATATTGAAACTGATAATAAAGCAGTAGCTCAGTTTTTAAAGAAAAGAACTATAAACAATCCAGAAGAAAATCTTAGAAGAGTAAGAATTGCTTTATATTTGGAAAATTTTCAATATGATGTTAAATATATTCCTTGTCACACTAACTATCTTGCAGATCTTTTGACTCGTCCAGACAATGGACGAAGACCGCCTTAAATGGCTTAGGTCCATGGCTGAACAAGCCAAGTGGACCACCATTTCCAATAACAAAAAGACCCCTCTACAAGGGAGCACCTCGAAGACCCCTCTACAAGGGAGCGCTACCAAAGAAGACAAAAAAAGACCCCCGAAAAGGGAGAAAGTTCCATCACCTTGGAAAGAGGAGCACACACTACAGCTACAATATCCACCCCTGCAACGGGAGAGAAGCAATTCCCACCAGTGGGAATGACAGTATTACCAGTTCAACCAACACCACCATCATACAGCAATGTCGCCGCAGCACAAAGGAGGGTACAAACTACAAAACACACAACAGCAGCAGTAGTTCGTGATTGGTACAATCTCGAACTCAGGACTTCAAATCCAAACATCTATGAACGACTGAATGGGTGCTATCGCGTCATCCAGTCTAATGATTTTTCATCATCAAAGAACTGGCTATCACAGATAGAACAGATGGTTCTATCGATGTACTCACACTACACTCAGGAGAAGCCTGAGAAACAAGCCATCATCAAGGCTACCACAGATCTCTGCAGTTACACCCTCACAGCACAGAGCTCTAATCTAACTCAGAGAATGAGTGCCTGGTTTCAAGGCACCTCTCAGGACCAGCAATATCTGAGAGAGACAGTTCAGGACCTGGAAATTGCTGACCAGGTATATCGTTGGTCTCTCTCATAAAACCGGAGGACTGTCGCTTGTCCCAAAAGGGTCCCATTTTCAGTCTCCGATCCAAAGCGAGATTGATGTTCGGGCATCCGAACAACCAGTTCCGACATCCGAACAACCGGTTCCAACATCCGTCATGTCACATCCCCCATCTATTCCGGTATATAGGCGTATATATATTTATATATAAATATATATGTCATTCCAATATGACATTCATTGTTTCAATAAATGGTGTGAAGGGCTTTCAGCGCCTTTTCCAGTAGTTTAAAGCCTATTGCCAATAGCAATCCTTTTAGGTAGAGATCTAGAGCCAGTGGACTTTGTTTCCATGATTCCATTTTTCTACTAGAGTTTCTAAGCAAACCCCCTATCATGTCAAAGACAGCCCTTCGCCGAGTTTCAAAGCATATGACTACTGAATTTCGAGATCGAGTTAATGTCTGTCGCATGCAAATTCATACCTAAAACAAAGATTTTGATTTGACTATATCCATTGATGAACAATAGCAACGTTGGGAATTCATCAACATCGAACCCCTCCATTTTGATAGCCTGACCTTTTCCTCCTTTCTCCTATAGATAGTTCCCTTCACCCAATCCCATATCCACTCCGTCGAGATCGAGATTGACTATTCACAGAATTTAAAAGAAAACTTAAAAACTTTATGGTCAAATAAAAATACATATATTTTTGAAAGAATGCAAGGTAATATAGAATTAAAAGGAGACAAAGACTTTACTTCTATAAAGATACTAAATCTTTCACACATAGAAAAATTTAAACAAAAATATCCAAAAAAGAAATATTTACATATAGGCTTAATCCAAATAAAAATAACTGGTCTATTTAGATCAGGAATCGATACTCCCATTATGATAATATGTTGTGATGAAAGAATAATAAATAATCCTTTAAACAACATCCTAGGAGGTGCAAAATCAAATTTAGCTAATAGAATATTCGGAGTTAATATATACATCCAGATTTTTGTATCAGCCTAAATGACAAAAATATAGAAAAAGTATGTATCTTATCTATAAATCTTAAAGGTATAGAAATGCTTCCGGGTTCAAAAGTGTTAGGCATTCAGTGGGAACACTGTTTGGCTCTAAACGATACATCAACATTTAGATCTGTTACACCAAGCCAATTTATTAAATTATATGAAGTAGGAAATGGTAAAATCATTCAACCAAAATTAGTGGATATTAAACATCTTAGATATGATAATGAAATGCAAGTTTTTTAAAGACTTTAAAACCTAAAACACAACTTCCTATTGAAACTTTTATAGCCTCAGGAAATACAATTTCCACTACAATTATAAATCCACATATCCCTAGAAGTCTAAGTACTAGAGATTATCAAAATACTACTTTACATCTTGAGTCAAGCAGACCAAGTACTTCTACAATCGAAAGTCTACATATCGAAAATACACCAATAGAAGGAAGAACTCAAAAAATCTTAGACCAACAGAAACGGTCAAAAGAGCACATATAATAAGATTACCAACCTCTTCATTAGGCTTATCAAATGTTGGATCTTAAAACAAAATCCCAATTACATATTTATATTCCTTTAACTTTACACTTCTTCGAGCCCAGCTCCGACTTTACTATTCATGCTTTATTAGACTCCGGAGCCGAAACTAGTCTTATACAAAATACTTTTATCCCTCACCAATATTGGATTCCTTTAGACAAACAAGCTAAATTACAAGATTTTATGGGTCGTCCAGTTCACATCACCCATAAAACCAAGCTCCCTATTACTATACCTGATATCCATCATAAAGAACATCCTTATCATTTTGAATTCGCGCTACTACCAAAAGAATTTGATATAGATTGTCTCCTTGGAATGAATAACTTACGCCATTATTCTCCCTTCAATACCCACTATTTTGTCTTTGACAATCATTCTATTCCCAGGGTACCTTTTCCCTTTCCTTTATCCCCTAATTTTACGCCAGCCCAGCGTGGTGAATCTTTTATCACAACAACTACTCAACAATTTTATACATATCCCGTTGCAATTGCTTCAGATACAGAACGCATTATTCATAGTATGTTACAACCTCTCTATTCAAATAATCCGTTATTACACTTTGAAAAATCACCTAGATACTGTTCTTTAGAATTACTAGAACAATACAAAGATACAAAAGTACGAGTAAATAGTATTATGATATCACCTATAGATAAACAAGAATTTGCAGAACAAATACAAGAATTATTAGACTTAAAACTAATACAACCTAGTACCAGTCCTCATTCCTCTTCTGCTTTTATGGTTAGAAACCATGCAGAATAAAAAAGAGGAAAGGCTAGAATGGTCATAAACTATAGAAAATTAAATAGTTATACCAAATTTGATGGATATTTTATACCATCAGCAGAACATTTAATAAAACAAGTTCAAGGATCCAAATATTATAGTAAATTTGATGCTAAATCCGGCTTTTGGCAAATAAAATTAGCCAACAAAGAATCTATAGAGTTAACAGCTTTTAGCTGTCCCCAAGGACATTATGAATGGAAAGTAATGCTTTTCCGCTTAAAAAATGCACCACAAATATTCCAAAAATGGATGAACTCTATATTTGGACATCTATCGTATGTAGTTGTTTATATTGATGATATTCTAATATTCTCCAAAACATTGGAAGAACATAGACAACATTTATTATAAGTAGCAAAATTATTACTAGAAAAAGGGATTATTTTAAGTCCCAAAAAGATTTGTCTATTTAAAACAGAAGTTGAATTTTTAGGAAAATATGTAAAAGAAGGGCAGATAGAGTTAGAACAACATATATATAAAAAATTAAAGGATTTTCCTAAAACCTTTAAAACTCTCAAACAATTGTAGAGTTTTTTGGGATTATTAAATTATGGAAGAAAGTTTATTCCTCATTTATCTGAATTAGTACAAAATTTACAAGAAAGATTAAAGCAAGAACTATCAAAATATAAATGTGAAACTGGTGAGCAACCAAGAAGGTGGAACACCGATAAAATATAAATTCAATTAGCACCAGAAGAAGAAAAAGAAATTGAAAATATTAAACGGATTGTTACAAAACAAAATATTTTATATTTCCCTCAAGATTCTGAACTAATAACATTACAGACAGATGCTTCAGATCTATTCTGGGTAGGAGTATTAATAGCTAAACAGAAAAAATTGTAGCTTATACTTCTGGAAAATTTTCCAAACCCCAGCAAAACTATTCTACTTATGATAAAGAATTACTCGCAATAAAACTTGCCATTAAAAGCTTAAAAATATATTTACTTTATCGAACTTTTAATATTGAAACTGATAATAAAGCAGTAGCTCAGTTTTTAAAGAAAAGAACTATAAACAATCCAGAAGAAAATCTTAGAAGAGTAAGAATTGCTTTATATTTGGAAATTTTTCAATATGATGTTAAATATATTCCTTGTCACACTAACTATCTTGCAGATCTTTTGACTCGTCCAGACAATGGACGAAGACCGCCTTAAATGGCTTAGGTCCATGGCTGAACAAGCCAAGTGGACCACCATTTCCAATAACAAAAAGACCCCTCTACAAGGGAGCACCTCGAAGACCCCTCTACAAGGGAGCGCTACCAAAGAAGACAAAAAAAGACCCCCGAAAAGGGAGAAAGTTCCATCACCTTGGAAGGAGGAGCACACACTACAGCTACAATATCCACCCCTGCAACGGGAGAGAAGCAATTCCCACCAGTGGGAATGACAGTATTACCAGTTCAACCAACACCACCATCATACAGCAATGTCGCCGCAGCACAAAGGAGGGTACAAACTACAAAACCCACAACAGCAGCAGTAGTTCGTGATTGGTACAATCTCGAGCTCAGGACTTCAAATCCAAACATCTATGAACGACTGAATGGGTGCTATCGCGTCATCCAGTCTAATGATTTTTCATCATCAAAGTACTGGCTATCACAGATAGAACAGATGGTTTTATCGATGTACTCACACTACACTCAGAAGAAGACTGAGAAACAAGCCATCATCAAGACTACCACAGATCTCTGCAGTTACACCCTCACAGCACAGAGCTCTAATCTAACTCAGAGAATGAGTGCCTGGTTTCAAGGCACCTCTCAGGACCAGCAATATCTGAGAGAGACAGTTCAGGACCTGGAAATTGCTGACCAGGTATATCGTTGGTCTCTCTCATGAAACCGGAGGACTGTCGCTTGTCCCAAAAGGGTCCCATTTTCAGTCTCCGATCCAAAGCGAGATTGATGTTCGGGCATCCGAACAACCAGTTCCGACATCCGAACAACCGGTTCCAACATCCGTCATGTCACATCCCCCATCTATTCCGGTATATAGGCGTATATATATTTATATATAAATATATATGTCATTCCAATATGACATTCATTGTTTCAATAAATGGTGTGAAGGGCTTTCAGCACCTTTTCCAGTAGTTTAAAGCCTATTCCCAATAGCAATCCTTTTAGGTAGAGATCTAGAGCCAGTGGACTTTGTTTCCATGATTCCATTTTTCTACTAGAGTTTTTGAGCAAACCCCCTATCACGTCAAAGACAGCCCTTCGCCGAGTTTAAAAGCATATGACTACTGAATTTCGAGATCGAGTTAATGTCTGTCGCATGCAAATTCATACCTAAAACAAAAGTTTTTAAGTTTTCTTTTAAATTCTGTGAATAGTCAGCTGTTAACAATCTGTGAATAGTCTGCGCACAAGTGGTATCAGAGCCTTTTAGTGCCTGGTTATGACCTCTTTTCCTTTATTGTAAGTATTCTTACTTTCTTTAAATAATGTCTGGCTAAATAGGTTAGACGTGTTATTTTCTGAATTTTCTTAGAAAGAAAGATAACAGTATCATACGCCATGAGGTAGGAAATGAATCATGTCTATGCTCTTTATCTCTGAAGCCATGTAATAGGCTTATGGTGGACTAGGTCCGTGATGGACTATTGGATCCTTGCAGCCGAACCCTAAGATGAAAACCACTCTTAGAGGTTATATGTGCCGGAGAGAAAAGGGTCAAAGAGATACTATTATCTAACTTTCTGAAAAAATGAAGAAAATAACATGTCTATTCCTTTCTTAGTTTCTATGTCTAAATCTCTGGTTTTACCAGAAAATTATAATTGCCCTTATATTTTAAATTCTCATGAACATAATATTCATCTGCCTTCTAATGGTACTTTAGAACATAATTCTCATGAATCGACGCGACGACCTCAATCCACGTCTAGGGCTACCCAGTGATACAAAAAGAGAGCTCTCATTGAGATTGAAAATCAAAATGAAAAAGAGCCTGCACACCTATTGACGTGACGTGTCCGCATCGACAAGTGCACTCAATAGCCGGGAATACTCAACAAAGTGGGATCAGTTGGTCTTTCTCATCAACCCGATAGATCACTCTTGCTCGGTCCTCAAAAATTGGTACCAGTTCGACGGATGGCTATAAACTCTAAAACCGGAAGAAGAGTCCGAACAGACGAGTCCAACTGCCTGTGTCGAATTGCTGTACAGAAGGAGCTATGAATCTTCGCCCCATGAGTTTCAAAACTATAGCTACTTCGAAAGTGGAAGTTGTTTTGCTAACTGCCTACTCACCTGCATCGGAAAGAAGGAAATTCCGATTGATTTGTTGGAGGATTGTTCAGACCTAAAAAGAAAGAATCATGGGAATATCTACTATGTGAAGTAAAAGAGCATCGCATCGGTTGGTCTCTCTCATGAAACCGGAGGACTGTCGCTTGTCCCAAAAGGGTCCCATTTTCAACCTCCGATCCAGAGCGAGATTGATGTTCGGGCATCCGAACAACCAGTTCCGACATCCGAACAACCGGTTCCAACATCTGTCATGTCACATCCCCCATCTATTCCGGCATATGGGCGTATATATATTTATATATAAATATATATGGTGTTCCAATATGACATTCATTGTTTCAATAAATGGTGTGAAGGGCTTTCAACGCCTTTTCGAGTAGTTTAAAGCCTATTGCCAATAGCAATCCTTTTAGGTAGAGATCTAGAGCCAATGGACTTTGTTTCCATGATTCCATTTTTCTACTAGAGTTTCTAAGCAAACCCCCTATCACGTCAAAGGCAGCCCTTCGCCGAGTTTCAAAGCATATGACTACTGAATTTCGAGATCGAGTTAATGTCTGTCGCATGCAAATTCATACCTAAAACAAAAGATTTTGATTTGACTGATATCCATTGATGAACCATAGCAATGTTGGGAATTCACCAGCATCTAGTCTCTCCATTTTGATAGCCTGACCTTTACCTCCTTTCTCCTATAGATAGTTCTCTTCACCCAATCCCATATCCACTCCGTCGAGATCGAGATTGGGAGAGTCAAAATGATACAAATGCGCATTTCTTCTCTGAATTGAGAGGTATCAGATCGAAGTAATATGACGTCGTGTATTAGGAGAGAGTGATTTTTGGGAGAACAAAGTGGATTTATGAGCAAATTCTGGCATGAGAGGACCAATGAGACAGAACACTGTTGGATGCATTCCTTCGCGGGAAGAGCTTCGGCCCATCTCGAGGAGTCTTCGGTCAGTAATCTCGTACTCTCGACTGGCTCGAGCCGCTATGTTATCCATCTTTCGGCTCATACGTATGCTCATGCGGAGCATGTCACCATAACCTGTAATAAACCATCATTTCAAACCATTCTGTTACAAGGATTCTTTGGATGTCAGTTCGAAGGGAGCGCTGAAGACCGAAAGTGAACTAGCCCTACTTGTGTACAGAGATGGCACCCTCCCACTCACTAGACCTGATGACCGAAAGGCTGACGAAGGGAAGGAGAGTCACTGGGAGAAGTCATTTTCTGCTCCAAAAGTGTCGTCTAAAATGGTTACCAATTGATGTGGAGACCGATCAACAGGAGTTAGGATCCCGCCTATTCCCTCCTTCCCTGGGCTTGGGATTTATGAATCAAACCTCGACGAATGAGCCAAAGATAAGCACTTTTCACGATGCCAGAATTCTGAAGCATCACTACGAGACGAGAAATAGAAAGCGTTACTGAATGATTTTTAGCCATCAGTAAGCACCTATTTCCTCGAAAGAAAAGGCTTGACACTCCAATCTCCGAACCACTAGATCCTATTTTGAAATGCTAGATCCCAAAGCTGAACCATAAGAAAATAAGGAATGAATTATTTGTCACTCCTCATTTTGGAAGCAGTTTCACTCGCAAAAATGAAAAAAGTAGCCAACGAAGAGAGGCATTCTTGAACGAATCTGCTGATGAGAAGATTTTTATTTGACCGATATCATTGATGAACCATAGCAACGTTGGGAATTCACCAGCATCTAGCCCCTCCATTTTGATAGCCTGACCTTTTCCTCCTTTCTCCTATAGATAGTTCCATTCACCCAATCTCATATCCACTCCGTCGAGATCGAGATTGGGAGAGTCAAAATGATACAAATGCGCATTTCTTCTCTGAATTGAGAGGTATCAGATCGAAGTAACATGACGTTGTGTATTAGGAGAGAGTGATTTTTGGGAGAACAAAGTGGATTTATAAGCAAATTCTGGCATGAGAGGACCAATGAGACAGAACACTGTTGGATGCATTCCTTCGCGGGAAGAGCTTCGGCCCATCTCGAGGAGTTTTCGGTCAGTAATCTCGTACTCTCGACTGGCTCGAGCCACTATGTTATCCATCTTTCGGCTCATGCGTATGCTCATCCGGAGCATGTCACCATAACCTGGAATAAACCATCATTTCAAACCATTCTGTTACAGGGATTCTTTGGATGTCAGTTCGAAGGGAGCGCCGAAGACCGAAAGTGAACTAGCCCTAGTTGTGTACAGAGATGGCACCCTCCCACTCACTAGACCTGATGACCGAAAGGCTGACAAAGGGAAGGAGAGTCACTGGGAGAAGTCATTTTCTGCTCCAAAAGCGTCGTCTAAAATGGTTACCAATTGATATGGAGACCGATCAACAGGAGTGAGGATCCCGCCTATTCCCTCCTTCCCTGGGCTTGGGATTTATGAATCAAACCTCGGCGAACGAGCCAAAGATAAGCTCTTTTCACGATGCCAGAATTCTGAAGCATCACTACGAGACGAGAAATAGAAAGCGTTACTGAATGATTTTTACGCATCAGTAAGCACCTATTTCCTCGAAAGGAAAGGCTTGACACTCCAATCTCCGAACCGCTAAATCCTATTTTGAAATGCTAGATCCCAAAGCTGAACCATAAGAAAATAAGGAATGAATTATTTGTCACTCCTCATTTTGGAAGCAGTTTCACTCGCAAAAATGAAAAAAGAAGCCAACGAAAAGAGGCCCTCTTGAGCGAATCTCGTACTCTGAATTGAGCTAAACTCAATTCAGAATGAGTCATATCACAACAACTACTCAACAATTTCATACATATCCCGTTGCAATTGCTTCAGATACATAACACATTATTCATAGTATGTTACAATCTCTCTATTCAAATAATCCGTTATTACACTTTGAAAAATCACCTAGATACTGTTCTTTAGAATTACTAGAACAATACAAAGATACAAAAGTACGAGTAAATAGTTTTATGGTATCACCTATAGATAAACAAGAATTTGCAGAACAAATACAAGAATTATTAGACTTAAAACTAATACAACCTAGTACCAGTTCTCATTCCTCTCCTGCTTTTATGGTTAGAAACCATGCAGAACCAAAAAGAGGAAAGGCTAGAATGGTCATAAACTATAGAAAATTAAATAGTTATACCAAATTTGATGGATATTTTATACCATCGGCAGAACATTTAATCAAACAAGTTCAAGGATCCAAATATTATAGTAAATTTGATGCTAAATCCGGCTTTTGGCAAATAAAATTAGCAACAAAGAATCTATAGAGTTAACAGTTTTTAGCTGTCCCCAAGGACATTATGAATGGAAAGTAATGCCTTTCGGCTTAAAAAATGTACCACAAATATTCTAAAAATGGATGAACTCTATATTTGGACATCTATCGTATGTAGTTGTTTATATTGATGATATTCTAATATTCTCCAAAACATTGGAAGAACATAGACAACATTTATTACAAGTAGCAAAATTATTACTAGAAAAAGGGATTATTTTTTAAGTCCCAAAAAGATTTGTCTATTTAAAACAGAAGTTGAATTTTTAGGAAAATATATAAAAGAAGGGCAGATAGAGTTACTACAACATATATATACAAAATTAAAGGATTTTCCTAAAACCTTTAAAACTCTAAAACAATTGCAGAGTTTTGTAGGATTATTAAATTATGGAAGAAAGTTATTCCTTATTTATCTGAATTAGTACAAAATTTACAAGAAAGATTAAAGCAAGAACAATTTAAATATAAATGTGAAACTGGTGAGCAACCAAGAAGGTGGAACACCGATAAAATACAAATTCAATTAGCACCAGAAAAAGAAAAAGAAATTGAAAATATTAAACGGATTGTTACAAAACAAAATATTTTATATTTCCCTCAAGATTCTGAACTAATAACATTACAGACAGATGCTTCAGATCTATTCTGGGCAGGAGTATTAATAGTTAAATAGAAAGAAATAGTAGTTTATACTTCTGGAAAATTTTCCAAACCCCAGCAAAACTATTCTACTTATGATAAAGAATTACTCGCAATAAAACTTGCTATTAAAAGCCTAAAAATATATTTACTTTATCGAACTTTTAATATTGAAACTGATAATGAAGCAGTAGCTCAGTTTTTAAAGAAAAGAATTATAAACAATCCAGAAGAAAATCTTAGAAGAGTAAGAATTGCTTTATATTTGGAAATTTTTCAATATGATGTTAAATATATTCCTGATTACACAACTATCTTACAGATCTTTTGACTCATCCAGACAATGGACGAAGATCGCCTTAAAAAGCTTAGGTCCATGGCTGAACAAGCCAAGTGGACCACCATTTCCAATAACAAAAAGACCCCTCTACAAGGGAGCACCTCGAAGACCCCTCTACAAGGGAGCGCTACCAAAGAAGACAAAAAAAAGACCCCTAAAAAGGGAGAAAGTTCCATCACCCTGGAAACGGGAGCACACACTACAGCTACAACATCCACCCCTGCAACGGGAGAGAAGCAATTCCCACCAGCGGGAATGACAATATTACCAGTTCAACCAACACCACCATCATACAGCAACATCGCCGCAGCACAAAGGAGGGTACAAACTACAAAACCCACAGCAGCAGCAGTAGTTCGTGATTGGTACAATCTCGAGCTCAGGACTTCAAATCCAAACATCTATGAACGACTGAATGGGTGCTATCGCGCCATCCAGTCTAATGATTTTTCATCATCAAAGTACTGGCTATCACAGATAGAACAGATGGTTCTATCGATGTACTCACACTACACTCAGGAGAAGACTGAGAAACAAGCCATCATCAAGGCTACCACAGATCTCTGCAGTTACACCCTCATAGCACAGAGCTCTAATCTAACTCAGAGAATGAGTGCCTGGTTTCAAGGCACCTCTCATGACCAGCAATATCTGAGAGAGACAGTTCAGGACCTGGAAATTGCTGACCAGGTATATCACCCTTTATCTGAATTTTACAAACTTCTTGATTTGTGTAAAATTGAGAATGAAAGGGCAAGGCAGTTGGAGGCTGAACTCACAGTTCACAAGATGATCGACCTCAACCAGCAAAATATGATTGGAGACTCTCAGCTGAGGAGTTTCTTCCAGCAGCTGGAAGCCACTGACATATTAGCAGTTCTACAACAACATGAGTTAATTTGGAACAAAAATAATTCACCATGAATTATCACTTGTTTCCAAGATATTGCCACCTGCAAGAAGGCCTTACAGTTAGGCCTTGTCCATGAAGTTTTTGTTAACACCTCTCATCCTGAAGAATACCAGGATCTTCTTCCACCTATATGCATCAAGAGTATCAAAGCATACGCCTCGAGATATCAGACTACTTTCTTCTCCGTATCTGGAGCACTTGGAAGGAAAGAAAGGAAGTATTTGAAGATTTATAGTTCTGTACAGCTATGGGAGCTTCACAACCAGAACTATGCTCCTTCTCCGGCTTGTGATAATATTCCAGTTCTAGACCTGGAAGCTGAAACAAAGAAAGCTGCCAGAGAATTTTATGACGAGGCATACAACAAAGCTATTTCAGGGGCTCATTCCATCAAGATAGAGAACAATATTATGCTCTATGACTACATTGGAGCTTTTGAACATTCGGAAGTTCGGATTCCAAAAGTCCTAGAATTCCTATCTTCACTCCAGCTTGGGAAAATTAGTTCCAAGGCCAAGGAGGAATTCTATGCTGACTTGGAAGGGATGGAAGATGAGGACCTCGGAGGAGAGGAGAATCATATGCCAAATGATATCAGAGAAGTAGTTGATGAGGACGCCCTACAGAACATCATGCAGGATTAAGCGTGGTGGGACCATGCTGACTATGCCTCAGATTCATCCTTATCTCTCCAACAAGACAGCTCCAAAGTCAAGTGGCCGACAAGCTTTTTAATTATTGTACCCTGCAGCAAATAATTGTACTCTCTGTCGGAAAATTATTGTACTTTTCGTGTAGCAATAATTTCAGCTTTTCCTATTCCCAGATTCCTTCCTATCAGAAGAGAATCTAACTGTAGACAGAAGCATTGCTTTATAAATAAAGCCTCAAATGAAGGGGAGGGGGCATCGAGTCTTTCGTAGCCTTTATGATCCTTCTTTGTTTTGATCTTTGAGCTTCTTTAAGTTTTTTAGTTTTCTTTTAAATTCTGTGAATAGTCAGCTGTTAATAATCTGTGAATAGTCTGCGCACAAGTGGTATTAGAGCCTTTCAGCGCCTGGTTACGACCTCTTTTCCTTTATTGTAAGTATATTTACTTTCTTTAAATAATGTCTGGCTAAATAGGTTAGATGTGTTATTTTCTGAATTTCTTGAGAAAGAAAGATAACAGTATCATACGCTATGAGATAGGAAACGAATCATGGCTGTGCTCTCTCTCTGAAGCTATGTAATAGGCTTGTGGTGGACTAGGTCCGTGATGGACTATTGGATCTTTGCAGCCGAACCCTAAAATGAAAACCACTCTTAGAGGTTATATGTGCCGGAGAGAATAGGGTCAAAGAGATACTGTTATCTAACTTTCTGAAAAAATGAAGAAAATAACATGTCTATTCCTTTCTTAGCTTCTATGTCTGAATCTCTGGTTTTACCAGAAAATTATAATTGCCCTTATATTTTAAATTCTCATGAACATAATATTCATCTGCCTTCTAATGGTACTTTAGAACAACAAAATGATATTTTAAATTATTTATGTGATCAACTTTATTTAGTTTCTCATAAACTAAATGCTTTACAACTTACTTCTACAAAATCCTACTTATTCTTTTTCTAAAGAAAGATTTGGATCTGTTCGGATGATAAAAATTTCTTCAAAATCTTTAGATCATGTTAATCCTAAAGACATTGATTATCAAAACTATTTACAATATAAACTATTACAAAAACAAGAATTAGATGGTAGTATTGATTCTAAAGAACTTTATGATTTTTATGAAAAACACTCTTCTTCTATTAAATATTTTACCACTGAATTTTTTTTTCTGATGACAGTTTTTCTAATGAAAGTTCTTTTGACAGTTTATCTATACCATCTACTGATGAAATATACATATCCTCTAACGAGGAAAAGGATACACTGCATATATCCTCTAACGAGGAGTCCTCTAACGGGAAAAATTTACATATAAATATGGAACACGGAGAATCCTCTGGTACTATTATACATCATCCTAGACATCCATGAAATCCTCCTAATCAACCACAGGAATGTATTGATGATAATATGTATCATAGAGATACTAATGAAGCTTATGTAGATTCATATATATATAGACAAAGCAAAAGACACCCTGGTTCTACAATAAATCTCATATTCAATATAGATTATATACCAGCAAATGAATTAAGAGATTATATTGTTAATTGGGAACAAATAATAGTAGGAACATCTACCTTAATACCTGATTCTGTAACACATAAAGATTTCGTAATACTTGCTTGTGGCTATTGGGAAGAAATAGCGTTAAGATGGTTAACACAATACGAGAAATTATGTCCCAATGAAATTTTAGCTTTAAATAGTCATACTTCTAGAAAAGATGCTTTACATAGCATTTGTAAATTATTATATGCTGATTTAACAGGAGATGATATTACAGTAGAAGGTATAGATGAAAATATGTTATTAAAAATGAGACTATGTAATATATGCTATCTCGAAGAATTTGCAAATTAATACATTATTTATATATTTAAGCTAAATACATTAAAAAAAAGTAATTTTGGATAACTGCTTTCTTTTCACAACTACCCATATCTTGGGATGCCATTATTGAGAAAAAATATAATAACATCAGAAATAATGCTCTACATAATACATGCATGTTAAAAAAAGCTTGTAAGGAAACAGTAAAAAAGACTTGCCAATTACAGAAGGCAAACAATCATCTTACAAAATATATTCATAAATCAGATATAAAGACATCCTGTTGTCCAAAGTATGACCCAGATATTAACTATCAATTCGGTTGTCCTCCGATATATGGGTACAACAAATCTTTTTTCTCATATAAGAAAAAACATGCAAAACATTCGAAAAAGCATAAGTATAAACATAACTATAAACCCAAATATAAAAGAAAACGATACAAAGTATCTAAGAAAAAATGGAAACCAGAATACAGTGAAAAATATAAAAAATCTAAGAAATATAAAAAAAGAAAATTCATAAAAAACAATAAAATAAATAAAAACAAAAAGGATTGTAAATGCTTTAAATGTGGAAAAGAAGGTCATTATGCATATGAATGCACCCTAAATATAAAAACAGTATGGCTAGACGATCTGGAAATATATGATATACACCTAGGAACTATAGATAAAATTCCTAGTGAAACTTCCACTATATATGAAGTAGAATCTATATATGAAGAAAATACATCTGAAGAGGAATCTTCTGAAATAGAAGAATTAGGAATTAATATGATAACACTAAATAAGACTTATCATAGTGTACAAGTAATACCATTATCAAAAACAGTAATATTACCTGAAAGGGAATCTTTAAAATTTCCCGGGCACATACTATATGCTAACAAAAATTATAGTTTACAAAGGTATTAAACTACAGAAATATACCTAGATTTTATCATAAAAATACCTTATGATTATTACGAAGAAGTCCAAAATTTAAGATATCATACCATAAGAAATATTTTCATCACTTATGGATTAATAGAATCCATGACTGATCAAAATACTTGTATGACAATGAAAAGTACTAGTCTCGAAAATCATCCTTATCAAATTCCTATGGGAACACCAATAGGTATCCTTATAATACATAAATATGAAGATTTACCATTGATCAAGGTAGAACAAGATCCTTTACTTTCTACCTCCCCCCCACTAAGTCTAGATATGACACCTGGACAAACTTCTAAAGAAACTATGTATGAATACAGGGTATACATGAATACCTTAACAGAAATCGAACCTCAGAAAATACATAATAATAGTCTGGAAAACAGTCAAGGTGAGCAATATGAAATTACAGATGAAGATATAGAAAGGTTAAAACTTTCTATACTTCATGCTAAACAAAATGAAGTATATAATCCTCAATCAAAATTAAAATCCTTATGGTCAAATAAAAATACATATATTTTTGAAAGAATGCAACGTAATATAGAATTAAAAGGAGACGAAGACTTTACTTCTATAAAGATACTAAATCTCTCACAAATAGAAAAATTTAAACAAAAATATCCAAAAAAGAAATATTTACATATAGGCTTAATCCAAATAAAAATAACTGGTCTATTTAGATCCGGAATCGATACTCCCATTATGATAATATGTTGTGATAAGAGATTCACCACGCTGGGCTGGCGTAAAATTAGGGGATAAAGGAATGGGAAAAGGTACCCTGGGAATAGAATGATTGTTAAAGACAAAATAGTAGGTATTGAAGGGAGAATAATGGCGTAAGTTATTCATTCCAAGGAGACAATCTATATCAAATTCTTTTGGTAGTAGCGCGAATTCAAAATGATAAGGATGTTCTTTATTATGGATATCAGGAATAGTAATAGAGAGCTTGGTTTTATGGGTGATGTGAACTGGACGACCCATAAAATCTTGTAATTTAGCTTGTTTGTCTAAAGGAATCCAATATTGTTGAGTGATAAAAGTATTTTGTATAAGACTAGTTTCAGCTCTGGAGTCTAATAAAGAATGAATAATAAAGTCGGAGCTGGGCTCGGAGAAGTGTAAAGTTAAAGGAATATAAATATGTAATTGGGATTTTGTTTTAAGATCCAACATTCGATAAGATATGCGTCAGTTGGATGCAATCTTATAAAAGGTCACAGGGGGACACATAGAACGTAGTTCCAAGGCTTCGGTCGCCGGCTCCCCTGTCATCAGGTCACCAACTTTCGTTGACCTTCATGGTCTTACGACTTTGCGGAGACCTGTATTTTTGTTAAACAATCACCCTGACCTGGTCACTGTGACCCCCATCTGTGAGGAGGCACCCCTTCTCCCGAAATTACAGGGCTATTTTGCCGAGTTTCGTCAGAGAGAGTTGTCCGCGCCCCTAGGTATTCTCTACCTACCCACCTGTATCGGTTTCGGGTACAGGTACCCTTTTTGTCAAAGGTCGTTCGAGCTTTTCCTGTCGCAACTGTCTTGGCCTATTAGCCTTCCCTCGGGATTCCCGCTCTATCGGGGACGAGAATCTCGTCAGTCTTATTCTAGCTGCTCTTTCTGGCTTCGGTGAATCTCTCCCGTCATTGCTTTTTTGATCCTCGGCCATAGGTCCTCTTAGATGCTCTCCCGCCATTTGATAAGATATGCGTCAGTTGGGGGAACTCATTCTGCGTCAGTTGGATGCAATCTGGAACCTCTCGCTAATCAGACTCTGTCTATTCCAAGTGATGCTTCAGAATTCGGCCCATCTCGAGGAGTCTTCGATCAGTAATCTCGTACTCTCGACTGGCTCGAACCGCTATGTTATCCATCTTTCGGCTCATACGTATGCTCATGCGGAGCATGTCACCATAACCTGTAATAAACCATCATTTCAAACCATTCTGTTACAGGGATTCTTTGGATGTCAGTTCGAAGGGAGCGCCGAAGACCAAAAGTGAACTAGCCCTACTTGTGTATAGAGATGGCACCCTCCCACTCACTAGACCTGATGACCGAAAGGCTAACAAAAGGAAGGAAAGTCACTAGGAGAAGTCATTTTCTGCTCCAAAAACGTTGTCTAAAATGGTTACCAATTGACGTGGAGACCGATCAAGAGGAGTGAGGATCCCGCCTATTCCCTCCTTCCTTGGGCTTGGGATTTATGAATCAAATCTCGACGAATGAGTCAAAGATAAGCTCGTTTCACAATGCCAGAATTCTGAAGCATCACTACGAGACGAGAAATAGAAAGCGTTATTGAATGATTTTTAGGCATCAGTAAGCACCTATTTCCTCGAAAGGAAAGGCTTGACACTCCAATCTCCTAACCGCTAGATCCTATTTTGAAATGCTAGATCCCAAAGCTGAACCATAAGAAAATAAGGAATGAATTATTTGTCACTCCTCATTTTGGAAGCAGTTTCACTCGCAAAAAATGAAAAATGTAGCCAACGAAGAGAGGCATTCTTAAACGAATCTGCTGATGAGAAGATTTTTATTTGACCGATATCCATTGATGAACCATAGCAACGCTGGGAATTCACCAGCATCTAGCCCCTCCATTTTGATAGCCTGACCTTTTCCTCCTTTCTCCTATAGATAGTTCCCTTCACCCAATCCCATATCCACTCTGTCGAGATCGAGATTGAGAGAGTCAAAATGATACAAATGCGCATTTCTTCTCTGAATTGAGAGGTATCAGATCGAAGTAACATGACGTCGTGTATTAGGAGAGAGTGATTTTTGGGAGAACAAAGTGGATTTATAAGCAAATTCTGGCATGAGAGGACCAATGAGACAGAACACTGTTGGATGCATTCCTTCGCGGGAAGAGCTTCGGCCCATCTCGAGGAGTTTTCGGTCAGTAATCTCGTACTCTCGACTGGCTCGAGCCACTATGTTATCCATCTTTCGGCTCATACGTATGCTCATCCGGAGCATGTCACCATAACCTGGAATAAACCATCATTTCAAACTATTCTGTTACAGGGATTCTTTGGATGTCAGTTCGAAGGGAGCGCCGAAGACCGAAAGTGAACTAGCCCTAGTTGTGTACAGAGATGGCACCCTCCCACTCACTAGACCTGATGACCGAAAGGCTGACGAAGGGAAGGAGAGTCACTGGGAGAAGTCATTTTCTGCTCCAAAAGCATCGTCTAAAATGGTTACCAATTGACGTGGAGATCGATCAACAGGAGTGAGGATCCCGCCTATTCCCTCCTTCCCTGGGCTTGGCATTTGTGAATCAAACCTCGGCGAATGAGCCAAAGATAAGCTATTTTCACGATGCCAGAATTCTGAAGCATCACTACGAGACGAGAAATAGAAAGCGTTACTGAATGATTTTTAGGTATCAATAAGCACCTATTTCCTCGAAAGGAAAGGCTTGACACTCCAATCTCCGAACCGCTAGATCCTATTTTGAAATGCTAGATCCCAAAGCTGAACCATAAGAAAATAAGGAATGAATTATTTGTCACTCCTCATTTTGGAAAAATGAAAAACGAAGCCAACGAAGGGAGGCCCTCTTGAACGAATCTGCTGATGAGAAGATTTTTATTTGACTGATATCCATTGATGAACCATAGCAACGTTGGGAATTCAACCTAACCTTTTCCTCCTTTCTCTTATAGATAGTTCCCTTCACCCAATCCCATATCCACTCCGTCGAGATCGAGATTGGGAGAGTCAAAATGATACAAATGCGCATTTCTTCTCTGAATTGAGAGGTATCAGATCGAAGTAACATGACGTCGTGTATTAGGAGAGAGTGATTTTTGGGAGAACAAAGTGGATTTATGAGCAAATTCTGGCATGAGAGGACCAATGAGACAGAACACTGTTGGATGCATTCCTTCGCGGGAAGAGCTTCGGCCCATATCGAGGTCTGAAATGGTTACCAATTGACGTGGAGACCGATCAAGAGGAGTGAGGATCCCGCCTATTCCCTCCTTCCCTGGGCTTGGGATTTATGAATCAAACCTCGACGAATGAGCCAAAGATAAGCTCTTTTCACAATGCCAGAATTCTGAAGCATCACTACGGGACGAGAAATAGAAAACGTTACTGAATGATTTTTAGGCATCAGTAAGCACCTATTTCCTCGAAAGGAAAGGCTTGACACTCCAATCTCCTAACCGCTAGATCCTATTTTGAAATGCTAGATCCCAAAGCTGAACCATAAGAAAATAAGGAATGAATTATTTGTCACTCCTCATTTTGGAAGCAGTTTCACTCGCAAAAATGAAAAAAGTAGCCAACGAAGAGCGGCATTCTTAAACGAATCTGCTGATGAGAAGATTTTTATTTGACCGATATCCATTGATGAACCATAGCAATGTTGGGAATTCACCAGCATCTAGCCCCTCCATTTCGATAGCCTGACCTTTTCCTCCATTCTCCTATAGATAGTTCCCTTCACCCAATCCCATATCCACTCCGTCGAGATCGAGATTGGGAGAGTCAAAATGATACAAATGCGCATTTCTTCTCTGAATTGAGAGGTATCAGATCGAAGTAACATGACGTCGTGTATTAGGAGAGAGTGATTTTTGGGAGAACAAAGTGGATTTATAAGCAAATTCTGGCATGAGAGGACCAATGAGACAGAACACTGTTGGATGCATTCCTTCGCGGGAAGAGCTTCGGCCCATCTCGAGGAGTTTTCGGTCAGTAATCTCGTACTCTCGACTGGCTCGAGCCACTATGTTATCCATCTTTCGGCTCATACGTATGCTCATCCGGAGCATGTCACCATAACCTGGAATAAACCATCATTTCAAACCATTCTGTTACAGGGATTCTTTGGATGTCAGTTCGAAGGGAGCGCCGAAGACCGAAAGTGAACTAGCCCTAGTTGTGTACAGAGATGGCACCCTCCCACTCACTAGACCTGATGACCGAAAGGCTGACAAAGGGAAGGAGAGTCACTAGGAGAAGTCATTTTCTGCTCCAAAAGCATCGTCTAAAATGGTTACCAATTGACGTGGAGATCGATCAACAGGAGTGAGGATCCCGCCTATTCCCTCCTTCCCTGGGCTTGGGATTTGTGAATCAAACCTCGGCGAATGAGCCAAAGATAAGCTATTTTCACGATGCCAGAATTCTGAAGCATCACTACGAGACGAGAAATAGAAAGCGTTACTGAATGATTTTTAGGCATCAATAAGCACCTATTTCCTCGAAAGGAAAGGCTTGACACTCCAATCTCCGAACCGCTAGATTCTATTTTGAAATGCTAGATCCCAAAGCTGAACCATAAGAAAATAAGGAATGAATTATTTGTCACTCCTCATTTTGGAAAAATGAAAAACGAAGCCAACGAAGGGAGGCCCTCTTGAACGAATCTGCTGATGAGAAGATTTTTATTTGACTGATATCCATTGATGAACCATAGCAATGTTGGGAATTCAACCTAACCTTTTCCTCCTTTCTCTTATAGATAGTTCCCTTCACCCAATCCCATATCCACTCCGTCGAGATCGAGATTGGGAGAGTCAAAATGATACAAATGCGCATTTCTTCTCTGAATTGAGAGGTATCAGATCGAAGTAACATGACGTCGTGTATTAGGAGAGAGTGATTTTTGGGAGAACAAAGTGGATTTATGAGCAAATTCTGGCATGAGAGGACCAATGAGACAGAACACTGTTGGATGCATTCCTTCGCGGGAAGAGTTTCGGCCCATATCGAGGTCTAAAATGGTTACCAATTGACGTGGAGACCGATCAAGAGGAGTGAGGATCCCGCCTATTCCCTCCTTCCCTTGGCTTGGGATTTATGAATCAAACCTCGACGAATGAGCCAAAGATAAGCTCTTTTCACAATGCCAGAATTCTGAAGCATCACTACGAGACGAGAAATAGAAAGCGTTACTGAATGATTTTTAGGCATCAGTAAGCACCTATTTCCTCGAAAGGAAAGGCTTGACACTCCAATCTCCTAACCGCTAGATCCTATTTTGAAATGCTAGATCCCTAAGCTGAACCATAAGAAAATAAGGAATGAATTATTTGTCACTCCTCATTTTGGAAGCAGTTTCACTCGCAAAAATGAAAAAAGTAACCAACGAAGAGAGGCATTCTTAAACGAATCTGCTGATGAGAAGATTTTTATTTGACCGATATCCATTGATGAACCATAGCAACGTTGGGAATTCACCAGCATCTAGCCCCTCCATTTTGATAGCCTGACCTTTTCCTCCTTTCTCCTATAGATAGTTCCCTTCACCCAATCCCATATCCACTCCGTCGAGATCGAGATTGGGAGAGTCAAAATGATACAAATGCGCATTTCTTCTCTGCATTGAGAGGTATCAGATCGAAATAACATGACGTCGTGTATTAGGAGAGAGTGATTTTTGGGAGAACAAAGTGGATTTAGAAGCAAATTCTGGCATGAGAGGACCAATGAGACAGAACACTGTTGGATGCATTCCTTCGCGGGAAGAGCTTCGGCCCATCTCGAGGAGTTTTCGGTCAGTAATCTCGTACTCTCGACTGGCTCGAGCCACTATGTTATCCATCTTTCGGCTCATACGTATGCTCATCCGGAGCATGTCACCATAACCTGGAATAAACCATCATTTCAAACCATTCTGTTACAGAGTTTCTTTGGATGTCAGTTCGAAGGGAGCACCGAAGACCGAAAGTGAACTAGCCCTAGTTGTGTACAGAGATGGCACCCTCCCACTCACTAGACCTGATGACCGAAAGGCTGACAAAGGGAAGGAGAGTCACTGGGAGAAGTCATTTTCTGCTCCAAAAGCATCGTCTAAAATGGTTACCAATTGACGTGGAGATCGATCAACAGGAGTGAGGATCCCGCCTATTCCCTCCTTCCCTGGGCTTGGGATTTGTGAATCAAACCTCGGCGAATGAGCCAAAGATAAGCTATTTTCATGATGCCAGAATTCTGAAGCATCACTACGAGACGAGAAATAGAAAGCGTTACTGAATGATTTTTAGGCATCAAAAAGCACCTATTTCCTCGAAAGGAAAGGCTTGACACTCCAATCTCCGAACCGCTAGATCCTATTTTGAAATGCTAGATCCCAAAGCTGAACCATAAGAAAATAAGGAATGAATTATTTGTCACTCCTCATTTTGGAAAAATGAAAAACGAAGCCAACGAAGGGAGGCCCTCTTGAGCGAATCTGCTGATGAGAAGATTTTTTTTTGACTGATATCCATTGATGAACTATAGCAACGTTGGGAATTCAACCTAACCTTTCCTCCTTTCTCCTATAGATAGTTCCCTTCACCCAATCCCATATCCACTCCGTCGAGATCGAGATTGGGAGAGTCGAAATGATACAAATGCGCATTTCTTCTCTGAATTGAGAGGTATCAGATCGAAGTAACATGACGTCGTGTATTAGGAGAGAGTGATTTTTGGGAGAACAAAGTGGATTTATGAGCAAATTCTGGCATGAGATGACCAATGAGACAGAACACTGTTGGATGCATTCCTTCGCGGGAAGAGCTTCGGCCCATATCGAGGAGTTTTCGGTCAGTAATCTCGTACTCTCGACTGGCTCGAGCCACTATGTTATCCATCTTTCGGCTCATACGTATGCTCATCCGGTGCATGTCACCATAACCTGTAATAAACCATCATTTCAAACCATTCTGGTACAGGGATTCTTTGGATGTCAGTTCGAAGGGAGCACCGAAGGCCGAAAGTGAATTAGCCCTATTTGTGTACAGAGATGGCACCCTCCCACTCACTAGACCTGATGACCGAAAGGTTGACAAAGGTAAGGAGAGTCACTGGAGAAGTCATTTTCTGCTCCAAAAGCGTCGTCTAAATTGGTTACCGATTGACGTAGAGACCGATCAATAGGAGTGAGGATCCCGCCTATTCCCTCCTTCCCTGGGCTTGGGATTTATGAATCAAACCTCGGCGAACGAGCCAAAGATAAGCTCTTTTCACGATGCCAGAATTCTGAAGCATCACTACGAGACGAGAAATAAAAGCGTTACAGAATGATTTTTACGCATCAGTAAGCTTCTATTTCCTCGAAAGGAAAGGCTTGACACGCCATTCTCCGAACGGCTAGATCCTATTTTGAAATGCTAGATCCCAAAGCTGAACTATAAGAAAATAAGGAATGAATTATTTGTCACTCCTCATTTTGGAAGCAGTTTCACTCGCAAAAATGAAAAAAGAAGCCAACGAAGGGAGGATCTCTTGAACGAATCTGCTGATGAGAAGATTTTGATTTGACTGATATCCATTGATGAACCATAGCAACGTTTGGAACTCACCAGCATCTAACCCCTCCATTTTGATAGCCGGACCTTTTCCTCCTTTCTCCTATAGATAGTTCCCGTCACCCAATCCCATATCCACTCCGTCAAGATCGAGATTGAGAGAGTCAAAATGATACAAATGTGCATTTCTTCTCTGAATTGAGAGGTATCAGATCGAAGTAACATGACGTCATGTATTAGGAGAGAGTGATTTTTGGGAGAACAAAGTGGATTTATGAGCAAATTCTGGCATGAGAGGACCAATGAGACAGAACACTGTTGGATGCATTCCTTCGCGGGAAGAGCTTCGGCCCATCTCGAGGAGTCTTCGGTCAGTAATCTCGTACTCTCGACTGGCTCGAGCCACTATGTTATCCATCTTTCGGCTCATACGTATGCTCATCCGGAGCATGTCACCATAACCTGTAATAAACCATCATTTCAAACCATTCTGTTACAGGGATTCTTTGGATGTCAGTTCGAAGGGAGCGCCGAAGACCGAAAGTGAACTAGCCCTGCTTGTGTACAGAGATGGCACCCTCCAACCCACTAGACCTGATAACCGAAAGGCTGACAAAGGGAAGGAGAGTCACTGGGAGAAGTCATTTTCTGCTCCAAAAGCGTCGTCTAAAATGGTTACCAATTGACGTGGAGACCGATCAACAGGAGTGAGGATCCTGCCTATTCCCTCCTTCCCTGGGCTTGGGAGTTATGAATCAAACCTCAGCGAACGAGCCAAAGATAAGCTCTTTTCACGATGCCAGAATTCTGAAGCATCACTACGAGACGAGAAATAGAAAGCGTTACTGAATGATTTTTAGGCATCAGTAAGCACCTATTTCCTCGAAAGGAAAGGTTTGACACTCCAATCTCCGAACCGCTAGATCTATTTTGAAATGCTAGATCCCAAAGCTGAACCATAAGAAAATAAGGAATGAATTATTTGTCACTCCTCATTTTGGAAGCAGTTTCACTCGCAAAAATGAAAAAAGAAGCCAACGAAGGGAGGCCCTCTTGAACGAATCTGCTGATGAGAAGATTTTGATTTGACTGATATCCATTGATGAACCATAGCAACGTTGGGAACTCACCAACATCTAGCCCCTCCATTTTGATAGCCTGACCTTTTCCTCCTTTCTCCTATAGATAGTTCCCGTCACCCAATCCCATATCCACTCCGTCGAGATCGAGATTGGGAGAGTCAAAATGATACAAATATGCATTTATTCTCTGAATTGAGAGGTATCAGATCGAAGTAACATGACGTCGTGTATTAGGAGAGAGTGATTTTTGGGAGAACAAAGTGGATTTATGAGCAAATTCTGGCATGAGAGGACCAATGAGACAGAACACTTTTGGATGCATTCCTTCGCGGGAAGAGCTTCGGCCCATCTCGAGGAGTCTTCGGTCAGTAATCTCGTATTCTCAACTGGCTCGAGCCACTATGCTATCCATCTTTCGGCTCATACGTATGCTCATCCGTAGCATGTCACCATAACCTGGAATAAACCATCATTTCAAACCATTGTGTTACAGGGATTCTTTGGATGTCAGTTCGAAGGGAGTGCCGAAGACCGAAAGTGAACTAGCCCTACTTGTGTACAGAGATGGCACCCTCCCACTCACTAGACCTGATGACCAAAAGGCTGACAAAGGGAAGGAGAGTCACCGGGAGAAGTCATTTTCTGCTCCAAAAGCGTCGTTTAAAATGGTTATCAATTGACGTGGAGATCGATCAATTGGAGTGAGGATCCCGCCTATTCCCTCTCTCCCTGGGCTTGGGATTTATGAATCAAATTTCGGCGAACGAACCAAAGATAAGCTCTTTTCACGATGCCAGAATTCTGAAGCATCACTACGAGACGAGAAATAGAAAGCGTTACTGAATGATTTTTAGGCATCAGTAAGCACCTATTTCCTCGAAAGGAACGGCTTGACACTCCAATCTCCGAACTGCTAGATCCTATTTTGAAATGCTAGATCCCAAAGCAGAACCATAAGAAAATAAGGAATGAATTATTTGTCACTCCTCATTTTGGAAGCAGTTTCACTCTCAAAAGTGAAAAAAGAAGCCAACGAAGGGAGGCCCTCTTGAACGAATCTGCTGATGAGAAGATTTTGATTTGACTGATATCCATTGATGAACCATAGCAACGTTGGGAATTAACCAGCATCTAGCCCATCAATTTTGATAGCCTGACCTTTTCCTCCTTTCTCCTATAGATAGTTCCCGTCACCCAATCCCATATCCACTCCGTCGAGATCGAGATTGGGAGAGTCAAAATGATACAAATGCGCATTTCTTCTCTGAATTGAGAGGTATCAGATTGAAGTAACCTGACGTTGTGTATTAGGAGAGAGTGATTTTTGGGAGAACAAAGTGGATTTATGAGCAAATTCTGGCATGAGAGGACCAATGAGACAGAACACTGTTGGATGCATTCCTTCGCGGGAAGAGCTTCGGCCCATCTCGAGGAGTCTTCGGTCAGTAATCTCGTACTCTCGACTGGCTCGAGCCACAATGTTATCCATCTTTCGGCTCATAAGTATGCTCATCCGGAGCATGTCACCATAACCTGTAATAAACCATCATTTCAAACCATTCTGTTACAGGGATTCTTTGGATGTCAGTTCGAAGGGGGCGCCGAAGACCGAAAGTGAACTAGCCCTGCTTGTGTACAGAGATGGCACCCTCCAACTCACTAGACCTGATAACCGAAAGGCTGACAAAGGGAAGGAGAGTCACTGGGAGAAGTCATTTTCTGCTCCAAAAGTGTCGTCTAAAATGGTTACCAATTGACGTGGAGACCGATCAACAGGAGTGAGGATCCTGCCTATTCCCTCCTTCCCTGGGCTTGGGAGTTATGAATCAAACCTCAGCGAACGAGCCAAAGATAAGCTCTTTTCACGATGCCAGAATTCTGAAGCATCACTACGAGACGAGAAATAGAAAGCGTTACTGAATGATTTTTAGGCATCAGTAAGCACCTATTTCCTCGAAAGGAAAGGCTTGACACTCCAATCTCCAAACCGCTAGATCTATTTTGAAATGCTAGATCCCAATGCTGAACCATAAGAAAATAAGGAATGAATTATTTGTCACTCCTCATTTTGGAAGCAGTTTCACTCTCAAAAATGAAAAAAGAAGCCAACGAAGGGAGGCCCTCTTGAACGAATCGGCTGATGAGAAGATTTTGATTTGACTGATATCCATTGATGAACCATAGCAACGTTGGGAACTCACCAGCATCTAGCCCCTCCATTTTGATAGCCTGACCATTTCCTGCTTTCTCCTATAGATAGTTCCCGTCACCCAATCCCATATCCACTCCGTCGAGATCGAGATTGGGAGAGTCAAAATGATACAAATGTGCATTTCTTCTCTGAATTGAGATGTATCAGATCGAAGTAACATGACGTCGTGTATTAGGAGAGAGTGATTTTTGGGAGAACAATGTGGATTTATGAGCAAATTCTGGCATGAGAGGACCAATGAGACAGAACACTTTTGGATGCATTCCTTCGCGGGAAGAGCTTCGGCCCATCTCGAGGAGTCTTCGGTCAGTAATCTCGTATTCTCAACTGGCTCGAGCCACTATGTTATCCATCTTTCGGCTCATACGTATGCTCATCCGGAGCATGTCACCATAACCTTGGAATAAACCATCATTTCAAACCATTCTGTTACAGGGATTCTTTGGATGTCAGTTCGAAGGGAGCGCCGAAGACCGAAAGTGAACTAGCCTACTTGTGTACAGAGATGGCACCCTCCCACTCACTAGACCTGATGACCGAAAAGCTGACAAAGGGAAGGAGAGTCACTGGGAGAAGTCATTTACTGCTCCAAAAGCGTCGTCCAAAATGGTTATCAATTGACGTGGAGATCGATCAATTGGAGTGAGGATCCCGCCTATTCCCTCCTTCCCTGGGCTTGGGATTTATGAATCAAACCTCGGCGAACGAGCCAAAGATAAGCTCTTTTCACGATGCCAGAATTCTGAAGCATCACTACGAGACGAGAAATAGAAAGCATTACTGAATGATTTTTAGGCATCAGTAAGCACCTATTTCCTCGAAAGGAAAGGCTTGACACTCCAATCTCCGAACCGCTAGATCCTATTTTGAAATGTTAGATCCTAAAGCTGAACCATAAGAAAATAAGGAATGAATTATTTGTCACTCCTCATTTTGGAAGCAGTTTTACTCGCAAAAAATGAAAAAAGAAGCCAACGAAGGGAGGCCCTCTTGAACGAATCTGCTGATGAGAAGATTTTGATTTGACTGATATCCATTGATGAACCATAGCAACGTTGGGAATTCACCAGCATCTAGCCCATCCATTTTGATAGCCTGACATTTTCCTCCTTTCTCCTATAGATAGTTTCCTTCACCCAATCCCATATCCACTCCGTCGAGATCGAGATTGGGAGAGTCAAAATGATACAAATGCGCATTTCTTCTCTGAATTGAGAGGTATCAGATCGAAGTAACATGACGTCGTGTATTAGGAGAGAGTGATTTTTGGGAGAACAAAGTGGATTTATGAGTAAATTCTGGCATGAGAGGACCAATGAGACAGAACACTTTTGGATGCATTCCTTCGCGGGAAGAGCTTCGGCCCATCTCGAGGAGTCTTCGGTCAGTAATCTCGTATTCTCAACTGGCTCGAGCCACTATGTTATCCATCTTTCGGCTCATACGTATGCTCATCCGGAGCATGTCACCATAACCTGGAATAAACCATCATTTCAAACCATTCTGTTACAGGGATTCTTTGGATGTCAGTTCGAAGGGAGTGCCGAAGACCGAAAGTGAACTAGCCCTACTTGTGTACAGAGATGGCACCCTCCCACTCACTAGACCTGATGACCGAAAGGCTGACAAAGGGAAGGAGAGTCACCGGGAGAAGTCATTTTCTGCTCCAAAAGCGTCGTTTAAAATGGTTATCAATTGACGTGGAGATCGATCAATTGGAGTGAGGATCCCGCCTATTCCCTCTCTCCCTGGGCTTGGGATTTATGAATCAAACTTCGGCGAACGAACCAAAGATAAGCTCTTTTCACGATGCCAGAATTCTGAAGCATCACTACGAGACGAGAAATAGAAAGCGTTACTGAATGATTTTTAGGCATCAGTAAGCACCTATTTCCTCGAAAGGAACGGCTTGACACTCCAATCTCCGAACAGCTAGATCCTATTTTGAAATGCTAGATCCCAAAGCTGAACCATAAGAAAATAAGGAATGAATTATTTGTCACTCCTCATTTTGGAAGCAGTTTCACTCTCAAAAGTGAAAAAACAAGCCAACGAAGGGAGGCCCTCTTGAACGAATCTGCTGATGAGAAGATTTTGATTTGACTGATATCCATTGATGAACCATAGCAACGTTGGGAATTAACCAGCATCTAACCCACCCATTTTGATAGCCTGACCTTTTCCTCCTTTCTCCTATAGATAGTTCCCGTCACCCAATCCCATATCCACTCCGTCGAGATCGAGATTGGGAGAGTCAAAATGATACAAATGCGCATTTCTTCTCTGAATTGAGAGGTATCAGATTGAAGTAACCTGACGTTGTGTATTAGGAGAGAGTGATTTTTGGGAGAACAAAGTGGATTTATGAGCAAATTCTGGCATGAGAGGACCAATGAGACAGAACACTGTTGGATGCATTCCTTCGCGGGAAGAGCTTCGGCCCATCTCGAGGAGTCTTCGGTCAGTAATCTCGTACTCTCGACTGGCTCGAGCCACTATGTTATCCATCTTTCGGCTCATACGTATGCTCATCCGGAGCATGTCACCATAACCTGTAATAAACCATCATTTCAAACCATTCTGTTACAGGGATTCTTTGGATGTCAGTTCGAAAGGAGCGCCGAAGACCGAAAGTGAACTAGCCCTGCTTGTGTACAGAGATGGCACCCTCCAACTCACTAGACCTGATAACCGAAAGGCTGACAAAGGGAAGGAGAGTCACTGGGAGAAGTCATTTTCTGCTCCAAAAGCATCGTCTAAAATGGTTACCAATTGACGTGGAGACCGATCAACAGGAGTGAGGATCCTGCCTATTCCCTCCTTCCCTGGGCTTGGGAGTTATGAATCAAACCTCAGCGAACGAGCCAAAGATAAGCTCTTTTCACGATGCCAGAATTCTGAAGCATCACTACGAGACGAGAAATAGAAAGCGTTACTGAATGATTTTTAGGCATCAGTAAGCACCTATTTCCTCGAAAGGAAAGGCTTGACACTCCAATCTCCAAACCGCTAGATCTATTTTGAAATGCTAGATCCCAAAGCTGAACCATAAGAAAATAAGGAATGAATTATTTGTCACTCCTCATTTTGGAAGCAGTTTCACTCTCAAAAATGAAAAAAGAAGCCAACGAAGGGAGGCCCTCTTGAACGAATCTGCTGATGAGAAGATTTTGATTTGACTGATATCCATTGATGAACCATAGCAACGTTGGGAACTCACCAGCATCTAGCCCCTCCATTTTGATAGCCTGACCTTTTCCTGCTTTCTCCTATAGATAGTCCCGTCACCCAATCCCATATCCACTCCGTCGAGATCGAGATTGGGAGAGTCAAAATGATACAAATGTGCATTTCTTCTCTGAATTGAGATGTATCAGATCGAAGTAACATGACGTCGTGGATTAGGAGAGAGTGATTTTTGGGAGAACAAAGTGGATTTATGAGCAAATTCTGGCATGAGAGGACCAATGAGACAAAACACTTTTGGATGCATTCCTTCGCGGGAAGAGCTTCGGCCCATCTCGAGGAGTCTTCGGTCAGTAATCTCGTATTCTCAACTGGCTCGAGCCACTATGTTATCCATCTTTCGGCTCATACGTATGCTCATCCGGAGCATGTCACCATAACCTTGGAATAAACCATCATTTCAAACCATTCTGTTACAGGGATTCTTTGGATGTCAATTCGAAGGGAGCGCCGAAGACCGAAAGTGAACTAGCCCTACTTGTGTACAGAGATGGCACCCTCCCACTCACTAGACCTGATGACCGAAAAGCTGACAAAGGGAAGGAGAGTCACTGGGAGAAGTCATTTACTGCTCCAAAAGCGTCGTCCAAAATGGTTATCAATTGACGTGGAGATCGATCAATTGGAGTGAGGATCCCGCCTATTCCCTCCTTCCCTGGGCTTGGGATTTATGAATCAAACCTCGGCGAACGAGCCAAAGATAAGCTCTTTTCACGATGCCAGAATTCTGAAGCATCACTACGAGACGAGAAATAGAAAGCATTACTGAATGATTTTTAGGCATCAGTAAGCACCTATTTCCTCGAAAGGAAAGGCTTGACACTCCAATCTCCGAACCGCTAGATCCTATTTTGAAATGTTAGATCCTAAAGCTGAACCATAAGAAAATAAGGAATGAATTATTTGTCACTCCTCATTTTGGAAGCAGTTTTACTCGCAAAAAATGAAAAAAGAAGCCAACGAAGGGAGGCCCTCTTGAACGAATCTGCTGATGAGAAGATTTTGATTTGACTGATATCCATTGATGAACCATAGCAACGTTGGGAATTCACCAGCATCTAGCCCATCCATTTTGATAGCCTGACATTTTCCTCCTTTCTCCTATAGATAGTTTCCTTCACCCAATCCCATATCCACTCCGTCGAGATCGAGATTGGGAGAGTCAAAATGATACAAATGCGCATTTCTTCTCTGAATTGAGAGGTATCAGATTGAAGTAACATGACGTTGTGTATTAGGAGAGAGTGATTTTTGGGAGAACAAAGTGGATTTATGAGCAAATTCTGGCATGAGAGGACCAATGAGACAGAACACTGTTGGATGCATTCCTTCGCGGGAAGAGCTTCAGCCCATCTCGAGGAGTCTTCGGTCAGTAATCTCGTACACTCGACTGGCTCGAGCCACTATGTTATCCATCTTTCGGCTCGTACGTATGCTCATCCGGAACAGGTCACCATAACCTGCAATAAACCATCATTTCAAACCATTCTGTTACAGGGATTCTTTGGATGTCAGTTCGAAGGGAGCCCCGAAGACCGAAAGTGAACTAGCCCTACTTGTGTACAGAGATGGCACCCTCCAACTCACTAGACCTGATGACCGAAAGGCTGACAAAGGGAAGGAGAGTCACTGGGAGAAGTCATTTTCCGCTCCAAAAGCGTCGTCTAAAATGGTTACCAATTGACGTGGAGACCGATCAACAGGAGTGAGGATCCTGCCTATTCCCTCCTTCCCTGGGCTTGGGAGTTATGAATCAAACCTCAGCGAACGAGCCAAAGATAAGCTCTTTTCACGATGCCAGAATTCTGAAGCATCACTACGAGACGAGAAATAGAAAGCGTTACTGAATGATTTTTAGGCATCAGTAAGCACCTATTTCCTCGAAAGGAACGGCTTGACACTCCAATCTCCGAACCGCTAGATCCTATTTTGAAATGCTAGATTCCAAAGCTGAACCATAAGAAAATAAGGTATGAATTATTTGTCACTCCTCATTTTGGAAGCAGTTTCACTCTCAAAAGTGAAAAAAGAAGCCAACGAAGGGAGGCCCTCTTGAACGAATCTGCTGATGAGAAGATTTTGATTTGACTGATATCCATTGATGAACCATAGC